>OZ010636.1:18285840-18885840 GCA_963932165.1 Pimpla rufipes
TTCGTCAATGGAATTTCCAAAGATTTATTGGTCTTGTTTGCTTCTCTCGCCGTGAATAGCAAAGTGTGACCGGGGCTAGTTGATTTTTTTATATGCATGATAATCATTTTTTTCAATTAATGATTGTTTATTATTAATATCGTTATTTATTATGATTGTTATTGTTGTTGTCGTCGTCGTCGTTATTATTATTATTATTATTATTATTATTTATAAGGCCCTAGGATTAACATCCCCTAATAGCTGCAAATATCGATAGTCATCCTGCAAGATTTGTAAACGTTAAAGAAGACAAAATTCGTGATAGCAATCTTTGGCACTCAAAGTGCATTTTTGATTCACACCTGCCGCGTACACATCTTACATCTACGTTTATCTTTCGCGCGTATTCTCGAAGGAAAATATCTGCGTGTGCAACATCCTGGACGATAAAAATTCCATAACCTCAATGTTTCAGGAATCGAGCGAGCCGACTCGAGTCAATTCGCCCCGGTGTCCCAACGAAAATGAAACGCAAAGTCGTGTCGCTAAAAAAAAAAATCAGTTTATTAATTTCGCAATTGCCCGGCTCGACGCGTGTGTCTCTCTGTAATTTAATTATAACTCGTTTATCGCGTCCCGTGTTTCCCGTCTGTATCGCTCGGCTCGGCTCGACTCGGCTCGCGCGGTCGGACGGTTACGCTTATCTCGCGCGCGAGTCGAACGCGAGTCGCGACAACAACGGCCGCAACGGGCGACAGGCGGCGCGACTGCGCGCGCGCGTCGTCGTCTACGTGCGAGGAAGCGCGACGCTCACGCGCGCGGATAACAAACACGCGCCAATTCTAAAGATGGTACTGCGCGCGCGCTCTGAGCCCCCGTGCCAAGAATTATCGAATCGATTTATAAACGGCCGTCAGCGCGCGCGGGGCAAACGATGTGGAATTATTGATTCTTCCTCGATCCTTTCGCGTAGAGCTCTCCGCGCAGAGAGCGACGGGAGAGACTCGCGAGCCGCTCGCGGACCTCTTCGCGCGGGGCATAGAGGCGCTCGTTGTGTGCGCCGCACAACCGCGACGACGCTCGCGCGCAGTATCCTCAGTCCTCACGGAGCTCTATTCCTCGCATTCCTTCTCGTTACTTCGTAATTGGTTTAAGGAGAGCCGACGCCGCGCGGCGCCGCGCCGCTCGGGCTTTTGCGTTTTTCACGTCCTCCGAGAAAAGTCGCTCGTGTTCGCAGCCTCGTTAGAACACATCGTCGGTATCGACGATTCGCGGACTCCAATGTTTTCCGTATCGATGATTGGTGGAATCTTTTTATCGCGTTTTGGGAAGCTAATAGAATTATGTTTTTCGGGATTTTTCTTTGCCCTTTTTGTTTGCAAATTAATAAAGTTACCGTTTTCGATGACATTTTTTTTTTTTCAATTTAATAAAATTACTATTTTCCGTGGCATTTCTTCAATTTAATAAAATTACCGTTTTCCGTCACAATTTTCCAATTTAATAAAATTACCATTTCCGTGGCATTTTTTCAATTTAATAAAATTACCATTTCCGTGACATTTTTTCAATTTAATAAAATGAACGTTTTCCGTGACGATTTTTCAATTTAATAAAATTACCATTTCCGTGGCATTTTTTTAAATTAAGTAAAATTACCATTTGCCGTGCCATTTTTTCAATTTACGAAAATTACCATTTTCCGTGACACTTTTTCAATTTAATAAAATTACCATTTTCGGTGACATTTTTTCAATTTAATAAAATTACCAATTTCCGTGACAATTTTTCAATTTAATAAAATTATCATTTTCCGTGGCATTTTTTCAATTTAATAAAATTACCGTTTTCCGTGACAATTTTTCAATTTAATAAAATTACCATTTCCGTGGCATTTTTTCAATTGAGTAAAATTACCATTTTCCATGGCATTTTTCAATTTAAGAAAATTACCACTCTCTCTGACATTTTTTCAATTTGGCATAATTATTATTTTCCACAAGCACGGTTCAACTTATTAAAATGATTATTGATATTGTCGTTGTTGATGTTCATGTTGACGTAACGCTATGTCCTATACATCGTCGAGCGCTAACGGACATGTTTCTTCTCAACAGGCGATCGATGCATCCTGGACGCGGTTTACGAGCACGAGCTGCCGCGTTTTCCAGCCTCGCTGACGACGGGACCGTTCGGCGGCGCTCGGGGCCGCGACTTCTTCTGCGTCCAGTGTCTGGACGGTACGCTGCTGTTCTACGAGCAGGAGGCTCGCACCTTCGGCCAGTCGTTTCAGAGTCGTCTGCTGCCCGAGCCCCTCGTCTACGTGTCGCGGAACGACGTTTTCGTCACACCGAGTTCCGGCTGGATCCTGGAATGCTACAGGCACGTTTATCGCGTTTTCCCGGTATCGAGAATGAGAACAAGAGAGAAAAGCGACGTGCGCATTTTGTATTGACACGAAGACACGCTTGATGCGTGTAAAACGCTATCTGGTCGCATGCGCGACTAACGGGAAAAACCGATTAAGCTCGCTCGAGCGGACGAGCGAGCGAAACTCGCGGGGCGGAGAGCGAAATGAAAAAAAAGTGGGGAAAAAAATTGGCGCCCACACGACGGAAAGACAATTATATTAATGGAGTGACGTACGACGAGCTGCGCTCGGCGATGATGCTGCTACGATCTCCATGGACCCTACGGAGCTCGAGCTCGGCCGATGCTACGCCCTCTGCGCGCGACTTTCGATCTCTCTCTTATTCTATCTCTCTCTCGCGACTGTACTGCTGCTGCTGCTGCTGCTAATTGGAACGTGTGAGCCACGACAATTGTGCATACATAGTATGCACGTGGCTTGCAGCCTCGCGCATTGCACCACGTAGACTTTGCGCGAGTTGCAGTGGCCGAGCGTCACGGGCTGCAGCATCTTTGCAGGTCTGGGAGAAAAGTGGGCTGGAAAATGTGTTCGTTATGCCACGAAATAATAAGAAGTTTGAGATACGGTTAACGTATATTCATTGCCAGAAACACAGTAATTGTAATTCCAAATACGGACATCATAACTATTGTAATAACAATGAATACTGTATTTTTATAATTTACTCGTAAAAACAGAACGTAAGTCCGTCTTTACAGCCAAATTTGTAGCAAGGAATCTCAAAGTTTCTAATACCTCATGGCAGAATTTTCTCACCTATGAAACAACTTTACTTACAAAAAAAAAAAAAATGGAATCCAGAGATTTGTACACGGAGAGAAGAATCTGATACAATGTACCAGATGCGATAGTAAAAATTACCAACGCGCCTGGTATTGAAAAGCCATAGCCGCCACCTGACGAACAGTACGAGAACTATGAGAATTTCTGACATATATATATATATAATATTTTTTACCATATTTCGTGGTAAAAATTCTCATCGTTTTAGTTCTTCTCGATAGATGGCTTTATATCTCCCCTCTACCGGAAATTTACAATACTTTTTACTAGAAATATGGTAAAAAGTATCAGATCCTTCTCTTCGTGTACATTTTTGCGGAACAAAAAAAGAGCGACTGAAAGTAAATTCCGAGAAATTTTGTTCGAAATAAATAAAGAATACGAAACGGGACAAGACGATAAATTCGCTCATTGAGAATTCAGTTTTCACGTAGACTCGACTATCGCGCGCGCGCGCGCGCTGCGATATCCGACGCGCTTCTCCTACGAGATACTAGTCCGGGCACCGTGCAATTTTAGACGTGGATGCTGCAGACACACGCAACGCGCGTACGATATCCACGTGCGGACGGGCGACACACACGCCCATATAAATATGTATGCAGCGAGAGGTTCTTATGCCGAGCGCAGGTTGAAATAGTCGAGTAGTATATTCCCGATGAATAATGTATGTTACGAGGTATGTATAACCATATACGAGCGCGGCAGAGAGCCGAGCTTATGTGCTGCTGCTGCTGCTGCAAGCGAGATATGCAAGCGAGAGAGACTCGTGCACCAGCGGCTACAGCGGCCGGAGCGGCAATAGCAAACGACAAGCAAGCTCGATGCTTACGTACTGCTCGCCGCTCGATCCGTTTGCCTGTTCCGCCGTTGGTATTGTGAAATTTTCTTCTCCGGAGCGCGCGGTTATTATTCCAACTGCCTCGAGAACGTTGCCTCATCTTTCTCCCCGATTCCCTCGCGATTCTACACCCCGTCGTCTGTTGTCTGCTGTCAAAAATTACAATGTAATTTCCGTGTCGTCTTCTCGTGGAGAAAAAAAAAAAAATTGCTGTAGCTCAGATAACGTTTTTTTACCGTCTGACTGATAATTTTAGTGCGGATATCAGTCGAATGTATTTTTTTATTTATTTGTGCGTTAGACGAGTAATTAATTAGTTTACCAGCGAAATAATAAGAATTGAGACATTTATCAGAAATTATGATGATTTCGAATTTTGTGTCGTTTCCATCCGAAATAATTTTTTTTATCGTTGGACAACATTTTCGGAATTCTCTGACTGATGAGTGAAATCTTTTTTTTTTTTTCTTTTGTTAATTGAAATATGAGTGAACGGGTTTATTTATTTGTTTGTTTATTTATCAACGGAATAATGAGAGAATGAATTAACCACAGGTACCAGAACATCGCGGAATCCGGCAGGAACAACGAGGACGGGAACGAAGGTGGAAGCGCGCGGAGCCTGGAGCCCGACTGGACGTACAACCTCGGCGAGGCCGTCCTCGGCATCGAGGCCGTCACGTTGAGCAGCTTCGAGGTCGGAATCGTCGTCCTGGCCGAGAGGAATCTCTACTGCTTCCGCGACAATTGCACGGCACTCAAATACTCGAAGAGACTCGAGTACAATCCAGTATGCTTTGGAGCTTACGTAATAGGTAAACACACGCAGAGTCGCTCGAGGAGACACTCGGCTCGAGTGTCTCCTCGATGTTGAAGCCCGAAACGTCTTTACCTTTTTTTTTTAACATAAAACACCAATTTTTTTCTTGTACGCGGTTGATTTTTTTTTTTTTTTTTTTTTAAGGTCAATTAAATACACAAGACAATCCGTCAATTTTTATATGACTATTGAACGAGCAACTAAAATCTAACAAAACGGGTCTACATTTTCAGCGTATAAAAATATTTAGTTTATCATTTATTTATTAACTTATTATTATTATTCTGAAACTTAAACTAAAAAAAAATAATAGGTATCATTATTGCGATCAAACAAATACGTGAATAAATATTTTTGTGCCGAAGGTATAGGACTCGTTTTGCCAGATATCAGTTGAATTACTCATTCGCGCGATAATGATTCATTCAATAAAACGAGTCTACGTTTTCCATTGCATAACAATTCTCGAGGAATTTTCGTCTCTCCTCTTCTCTCCTCAGAACCAGATGGAAAACTGATGGTACTGGTGGTGGCCGACACTGACACGCTTCTGCTTTACGAAGGCACGACTCTCAAGTGGTCCGCACAATTGCCTTTCACACCTGTTGCCATTGCGAGAGCCCACTTTCAGGTAAACGTGTGTTCCATACCGCCCCGCGTCCCCTGCACAATTTCCATAGCGTGTGTATCGCGCGGTGCACACACAGCGCGGCCGTATTTACGAGCCCTGCTCGCCGATAGAGCGTACGCGACGCTCGCACACCACGAAGGAAAAGCACACACCACACACCGAGTTACTAACCCGAGTTAATCGCTCTGCCCCTCCAACCGTAAACTCGCTCTCGGGCAATTATAAAGCGAGATAGTAACACTCTTGAATTCGCGAAGCGAGAGTTATTTTCGTAGAGTACAAAGTGCTAGAGAAACAGCGGATAGATATACAGATATACGTGTATATGGAACGCGGGGCGACTCGGGGAGAGACGGCCGCGATTTCGTTCCCTTCGTTTTGCCCCGCGAAGCCCCACGATTTTTTGTCTGTCGGTTCGGAGTCAATTTATCAATGGACAGATTAGTTTTTGGTTTGGGTATTTTTACAAGTTTTCCGGCATTGTAATTAAAAAAAGCTTATGGTAGCCATCCCACTTGGTAATTCATTAAGATAATATTACACGATGAAGATGATTACGGTGATGCATGATTTTCTCTTTGCCGCTGTCATTTTTTTGTATTCTTTATTAAATTATGACAGCGGTGGTTTTTTTCACAACTCATTCGTTGACAAATCGCGAGGCCTAAATATCGTGGTCATCGCACTCGAAAATACCCTGCGTACAATATTACACGACTAAGTCGACGATGATGCATCACTGTCTCTTTTGCTCCCTGGGTCTTTTTTTTTCTTTGCCTCTGTCATTTGATTGTATTGTTTATTAAATTAAGATAGCGGTGTTTTTTTCACAACTCATTCGGTGACAAATCGCGAGGCCTAAATATCGTGGTCATCCCACTCGAAAATACCCTGCGGACAATTTTACACGACTAAGACGACGATGATGCATCGCTGTCTCTTTTGCTCCCTGGGTCTTTTTTTTTTTCTCTCAACTCATTTATTGATAAAGCGCGAGGCCACAGCCTAGCCCACCAGATAGGCAATACTATGACGAATTATTTGTATTATTTTTATTTGTTTTCTCGTTCGCCGTCACGCGATTGTAAAAAGCGACGGAATGAATGAAAAATAAAGGGGAAAAAAACGTGTATGGAGGACACCGGCGTGGAGTGCGGTTATCGGTGCTCCCAGCGATAGCCCGGAATCAAGCCACGATGACCTTTGACAACGAAATCGAGACCTTCTCCCTCGATCGCGAGTCGCGCTATCGGCGCGTTCGTTCCTCTTCCGTGCTCTCTGCCCGGCGCGGAGGCTGCGCGTTGTCGACGGAGAACACACGCTCGGCTCTCGGCGTATCTGCCGTGTGTCGACCGGGGAGCTCTTCGGGCTGGTGGCCCGTGAGCATCGTCCGCGAGAATCGAGGCGATCGACCACTTGTATCGTGCGCCTCTTCGCGATCTCACGGCGATAATATCGATGCACTGGTGATAAGAGCTGTACACACCGGATAGTACGTACAATGTAAAAACAATGTCGAAAGTCTCTCAGTCTTCCTGTTTGCGAATTTTCGAAGAAGGCAACGATATATGTTCTTCAGATTCAATATAACTGAAGGTTAAATACAACTTAACTCAACATTAAACTTGACTTGAGATTAAACTTAATGTCAATTTTTAAATTAAAAAATACTCAACATTAAACTTGACTTGAGATTAAACTTAATGTCAATTTTAAAATTAAAAAATACTCAACATTAAACTTGACTTGAGATTAAACTTAATGTTAAGTTTAAAAAAATTTTAAACTCAACATTAAACTTGACTTGAGATTAAACTTAATGTCAAGTTAAAAAAAAACGCAACATTAAACTTGACTTGAGATTAAACTTACTTTCGAGTTATAAATAAAAGATTCGATTCATATTAATTGAGCTCGAAGATATTTCATAGTATTTCTGTAACCAGATCTTAATATCCGAAAATAGTACAAGTTCTACGCATCGAAAGAAAAAAAAATAGAGTAGAATATTCAGTCCACATTTCAATGACACGAGAACAAAGTGCTCCTATCGCGGTTCACGCATTGTGGACAAAGAAAGCGTAAAAAAAGGGTTACAAAAATGTTCAATTTGTCGATTAGATGACTCGGGTTTTATTCCGCTCTTCCCCACGCAATAATCGGCATAAAACGACGCGGCAATAGAGGGTTCCACACGGAGGTGTCGTCGACGATTGGCACGTTGGTTTATCTTATCACCGAGAGTGCGGTTAAGCCTCGAGCGCGTCAACGACTAACGAGCTTTTGCGCGTTGGCCTCCCTCGTTCGCTCCGCAGTTCTCTGATGCCCGCGCGTTTCCCTATTTCGCCTCGTGTATCGAGGAAGAATTTTTAAAATAATAAAAAGCGCACGAAAAATTCTCAGGACACTCGGGGACCATTTGACACCGTTGGGGCTCGCAAAAACTCCGATAGCTACGAATAAACTACTCGCCGATAAGCTGTAATGGTTCCACTCAAAAGTCGACTGGCCGCTATGGCCACTATGGGTTCAGCTCCGTGTGAATAGGAAGAAAAAGATACGCGAAAGAATTTCGAGGGGAACCGCAGAACTCGTTAACTTTTGGCTCTCATCCTGAGATATTTATTCAATTAAATTTTCATTGGAAATAAAATGTTTAAGTGTCTCGGTTCAACCGAGATATTTCGACATTTTAGTCGTCTCAGTAATTTTTTTCTATTAGCAATAGGAACGATAATTAAATTTCTTATGAATAATTCCGTTTGCTTAGAATTTAGAAGGAGTAATCCTCGTCCTGTCGAACGAAGGCAGACTCGAGGCTTGTTACCTGGGCGCTGAGCCGTCTCTCTTCATCGCTCCGCCTCTCAATCGTCGCGGCTTCGACTACAAGGCCGCCGAAAAGGAGCTTCTCGAGCTACGCAAAGAGGCGAAAAATTCATCGGCGTCTGGTGATTATTATTACTATTAAGCGAGACATTTAATATGACTTTGGAGATTATTATATTATTAATATAGAAGTATTTAGTGACGGGTGCGTTGCTCGAGCGCGCGACCCTCGCTGATAAGTGATAAGTCGACCTATCGTCGTCGTTTTTTTTCTTCTGACATTCCTCTCGGTTTGTGTTTTCGCTCGACTCAAGACGGTCAACTGGCCAACTCGACCGTGCAGTCCGAGCTTCTCGTTGTCGTCAGCGTCTCCAAGGATCTCGAGCCCTGTCCCTTGACCGAATCTAACGAGGAGGTCGAGGGACGTCATACGATGTGCCGACTGAGCGTCGATCTATCGTCGTACACGCCGATCAGAGACGTTCAGGTCGACGTTCAAGCTGCGAAACCTCTGGTGGTCACCGATCATTTTCATGTCTTCCCGACGCTCGGTGAGTGTCGAGAGAAGAATTGCAATTTTTAGCAAGCGATAATCTGCAAAAACGTTGGATCGGCATTTATATTTTCATAGAAATGTAATTATTTCTAGAGAAATCTGAAAATTTTATTATTTCTAGAGAAATCTGAAAATGTTATTATTTCTAGAGAAATCTGAAAATGTTATTATTTCTAGAGAAATCTGAAAATATCATTATTTCTAGAGAAATTTGAAAATTTCATTATTTCTAGAAAAATCTGAAAACTTCATTATTTCTAGAGAAATCTGAAAATGTCATTATTTCTAGAGAAATCTGAAAGTTTCATTATTTCTAGAGAAATTTGAAAATTTCATGATTTCTAGAGAAATCTGATAATTTGATTACTTCAATGGTAAATTAAAAAATGGATTTATGCAGCGGAAATCTTTTTTATTCGCCTCACATGTCACTGTTTATATCCAGCCGATCGACGAGTCTTCCAGACGACGATCTACATAAACGGCCGTCAACCCGCTCTATCCTCGGAAGTGATCGTCACGGCGACTTACGAAACGGACAATGGAAGCCTCCGCGTGCTGCAGAAGACCGCAAATCTCCCGCTGCGAATGTTTCTCCACGCTTGTCCACCGGAAAACACGGCATCCTTCACGGCCACGATAAAGAGTCCCGAGCACTCGCTCGTTAATTTCAGCCAACTGTTTCCGGGTAAAGAGACGGGGGAGAGAGAGAGAGAAACACACAAACAGTCGCGTGCAGAGCCTCGACGCTCGTTATCTCACCGCGCGAATTCGCTTGACAAACACGTTTTACATAATTAACTTTTGTGACCGTTTCCAAACCTTCTTTAATTATTTTCTTCTCGTCAAAAAGTTATTATCCCGAGGAGAATTTCTACTGTCAATCGTCTCGGGTTTCTAACAACTTTCACCACCATCGTTATCGGTTGATTTATCACAAAAATCGCTATTAAAATACCGAGTGATTTTTAGCAAAAAAATCCATAAAACTGATCGTAACGATGGTCCTAAAATTAAGCCACCTTTTTGTGTCTCTCGATAATTGACAAATGAAATATTAAAGACATCAATCTTGATACGTTAAATCCGCAGAATTCATCGGCGAACACTCGCAGAGACCGAGCTCGAACGCTCTTGGATTACAGCACACGCACACGGGGAGCGTCGTCACCATAGTAGCCGGCTCGAGCACCAATCGTTACAGGATACAAACCAACGATCCGCTGTCGATGACCCTGGTGCTCCAGCAGTTGGTCGCCAGACTGCAGTCTCGATATTCCGGAAGTTACGTCGCGTCGATCGGCCAGAACCATCTGCAGCTCATTCAGAACCAGATCGAAGCCCACTTCGTCTCTCGTCAGCGGGTCAAACGGATCACGGTGAGCGCGAATACCTCGATGCGTATCGAGTGTCTCTCTGCCTGTCTCTCTGGTTTATTTCCAACGTCGCGGCAAACACGTCGATCGTCGTTTCCTAAACATACATTTTCCGTTTACACAAATAATTCAAGTCTATTGGTAGGGACTTTTTGTATTGCGGAGGATTGAAATCCGAGACTTACTGTACTGTTTGTTCATGGCTTTTTGGCCTGATTATCGTTGCCTGAATGAACATGGAATATTAACTTTTCGTTTGTACAAAAACTGTCAAGTGTATTAGTAGTTTTTAAAAAATATATTGCAGAGGATTTAATTCTGAAGCTCTCTGTATTCTAACTTTGTTCGTGGCTTTTTGGCCTGATTATCGTTGCCTGAATGAACATGAAATATTAACTTTTCGTTTGTACAAAAATTGTCAAGTGTATTGGTAGGTTTTTTAATACATTGCAGCGGATTTCCATCGCAGGCTTATTGTCCTCCAACTTTGCTCATTGTTTTTAGCCTGCTCGTTGATGCCTGAATAAACAGACAACATCAACTTTTGTTTGTACAAACATTCACGAATATATTGGTAGGAATTTGTAGGTTGCCATGAAGTAAATCTGAGGCTCATTGTCCTCTGACGTTGCTCATTGTTTTTTGGCCTGAATAAATATCGTGCTCGCTCGTCTGTCTGGCTCGCCTAGCGGCTGGCCGATTTCTTGAACGAACGCACGGAGAGTGATGGGCGCGTGCACTCTCTTGGATCATAAGAGGCGAGGATATACGTGCCCACGCTGCGCATACACGCGAGACGATACATATGTGTTGATCGACGTATACACAGACTCCTCTGCGTACATAAAAGCATCTCGTCGTAGCATCGTCCTTAACTGTAAAACGAGAATGACGAAGAGACAGAGAGAACACGAAGCCCGGGGAATAACCGCAGGCAACGTCACGGGGATTATGGAATCCCTTTTTATAACTTTGAATGGAAAAAAATGAAGCATTCACTTTAGAATTTAATCGAGATAAAAATTAAATTCAGAAGTGTTCTAAAAAATGTAGATAAATTAAAAAATAGAGACATACATTTTTAAATGTTGATTTTAGAAAATGAGGAATTTCAATTTATATAAATTACATTTATAAAATTACGAATTCATATCTCAATAAAAGAGATATTCTTGTGCAATAGCTGTGCACCAGTAATTTCTCTTTATTCACTGTTAAACCATCGATACCACAGGTGCGAAAAAAGCTCGGTGTCAAGATCTGCATGGTATCTCACAGATAGTATGCAGATCTCGATATAGGAAGAGAGTTCGGTGTTATACCGAAGTGTGGAGAGTTCAAGCGGAGTAAATGAAGAAGAAAGAGCGCGAGTGATCAACACGAGTCGTGCGAGTGAGTAAGAGAATAGTGCAGGGTGAATCCGTGCGGTCGTTCCGGCGTGAGAGACAGACGTCGGATTTATCATCGCAGATTAATTAGCCTCGTTTTTCTCTTGTGCTTCACATCGCCACGACGGCGGCGGGAAAACGCGTCGGGGCTACCGATGCACTGCCTGAGTTATGCATATGTATATTTTATATATATGAACATACAGATATAGATATTACACATGTATATGGGACATTCCACCGAATTTCAACCTGAGTGAGATACTTGTTCCTTCCGATTGGGATCCCAATTTTTTATATGATTGACATAACTCTAAAAAGCGCTATTTTTTCTTTTTTTAACACATTTTGGATTATCTACAATTTTTGTATGTGACACATGATATTTTAGCTTTTTTTCAGATTTTTGCCAATTCATATATACGTTGAAAAAAATTTGAAAAAATTCTCAAAAATTATGTGTTACATACAAAAGTTTTCTAGCTGCTGTCTATCGTAAAATGACTATTTGTTCAAATGCTTCGATGTTTGCAATTGTTGAAAAACTGCTGAAAAAATAGACAGCATTTTTTTCAGATTTTAAAAACATGGTTCGAAAATTTGTTTAACCCCTTGTGGCCACATTGGGGTCAAATTTATCGTAGTAGTTTAACATTCAATTCTGCGATAGTGTGATCACGAAGGGTTACAAAAATCGTAGGTAAATAAAGATGTATACTTTTTTTCAAGTTAGTGCTTTTTAGAGTCATGTCAATCGTACAAAAAATTGCGGATCCAATCGGAAGGGTCACGGATCGAAACTCGATGGAATACCCCATATATACGATATACTTACTTATCAACTTTACAGAATGAGATCGGCCTGCTGACGACCCAGTTGAGAAACATCGAGAGGAGGATTCTCCGCGGCGTCAGGGAAAGGAATTCCCGATCTTTGGCCGCTACCGGGCTCCCGACCCTCTTGGACTCGACGTATCGCACCATCTTCGCGCACTTGGAGGATCTTACGGCCGCGCGAGCGGTAATTGCTCGTTACATGCATGCGCACCGTGTTCGGCGTGGAGCCACGGCAGAAGCACATACTCCAACTCCGCGCGCACTCCGCGAGCCCCCTGAAACGTACAATATAGAACATACAGAATACATAGAATGCGGAGTACGGAATGCACCGAAAGGCCGGGGTCGCACGGGTCAATCTGCATCTCGCGATTTCGCCTATTTTTTTATTTCTCTCGCGGTACCAAAAAAATCCTCACTCTTTTTTTTGGGAATTCACGAGCTTGGGATTTTTGTTCATGTTTTGGGAAAAGAATTTTCACTCGAGTTTAAGTGAATCACAAAACGTACATTTTGCAGGAAGAAAATGAGAATGTTTTTTTAATTTATTATTTTTATTCGTCAATTCTTAAACGGGATTTCAACTGGATAAAAAAAATCACGACTCGACGCAGCCGCGACTAAAAAATGGCACAATTCCCGTACATTTTTGGCAAAGCGAATTAAAACTACAAGCGTCAGCTTGTTGCAATTTCTGCCAACGAAAAAGACGCACTTTTCGAAAAACGAGACTCGACGCACGTCCCGAGGCAAAAGGCCCCGGTCTCATTTGTTATAGACACGCACGTCGGCAGCACGGAGTGCAGGAAGTGGAGACGGAAAAAACGACGAAGCGTCGGCGCCAAGTCGGATTGACTCAACTCCCTGCAGGAGTCACGATATTTCAATTTTTTTTTTCTCGAGCCACCCAAAAAATTACAAGCGTCGGCTTATTATAATTTCTGCCAATCAAAAAGATGCGTTTTTCGAAAAACGTGGCTCCCGACGCAGTCCCGAACCAAAAGGCCCCGGTCTCTTTTGTTATAGATATACACGTTGGCTAAAGTGCACGAAGTGCAGGAAGAGGAGATGGAAAAAACGACGAAGCGTCGGAGAAGAGCGGCGTCGGCGCCGGCTCGGTTCTACCCGGAGGCACGCACACGCTCGTTCGCTCTCTCTCTCTCTCTTTCTCTCTTCATGGCGCATCACCGTCTCACCGCGTTTTCTTCGTGCGCAGCTTTTTGTAAACTCCTCTCTCGCGCGCCCGTCCGTCCGTCCGTCCGTCTTTCTCGCTTCGGTTAGGTAGATTTAATAGATTGGCGGACAGCGCTGGCGTCGGGAAGGCTCCGGGGCGAATATCTCCCGCGCGCGCGCGATCGCCGCCGCACTCTGTGCGCCCGCGCCGAGCTCGCTCGACGCCGCCGCCGCCGCCGCCGCCGCCGCGAATGCCCCATGCGCCTCTCGGACTTGTGTGCGCCGGAGGCGCGCGCGCCCGTTGCGCGGCGAATCGCGCGCGTCTTACGACGAACCCTAGACTGCGTCGGGTCGAGCCGATACGATAGCGCGAGAACCCACTGTTAATGCCGTTCAAGAACCGAGGCGTCGAGTGCCACGGGGCTGCTGCTGGTGCTGGTGCTGCCAATGCATTCCGGCCAAATGGAAAAATTTCAGCGGGAAAATGCCAGCAATCTGCCACCGTTCACGAGAAATACATTATATGCATGGGATGGGCGTATGCGCGTGCGCACGAGATCCATGGTAGTCTAGTTTATATACTTTGTACAATGCACATGGTTTTCTGCACTTTGCACACGGGTTTTACGCTGCTTTTTGTTTTTTTACTTTTGCTTATGTCGGCCCTGTGGTGTGGAAGCTTTGGGTAATTGCAGCTGCCTTTTGGAAAAGGAAATTTTACTCGGAACACCGCGGGAGTCGCGGCTTTCGGCTGATTTTTGCAACAAAAAAAAAAACAAAAAAAAAAAACGAAATCCGGTCGTAACGACTGTAAAAACGACTGCCCTAAAAAAAAGTTGTTCATTTTCGTGTGATTGCGTGTGACTCGTGTGATTGCAGCCCTCGCTTCGCTCGGGCAGCAAACCTCACACTCGCCGCAATTGCCAACTTTCGACTCTTGTTGCACAATATACTATTGTTTTTAATTTAACGGGTTATTAAATCGATTTTGAAAAAAATATTTTTTTCGTCGCCAAAAAATATTTTTTTCAAAACCGATTAAAATAGGTTAATAACCAGTGTTTTCGGGGGTAGAATATGCGACTTGAGAGTGATGTTATAGGTTAAAAGTCGATATTTTGTGTGATTAGCCTATGTTAGCTATGTTAGCCTATGTTCCAACGTTTCATCATGTCTTTCGCACATTCGACATCTCGTATTTGCATTATCCTCTCATCTTCTCTCTACCTATACTTCCGCATCTCAACCTGGCCCACGTTTCCTCCACTTCTCCTCTGATCTCTTTATCTTCCCATCATTCCCATCCCTACATTCGATTTGGGACATTTATACTTGAAAAAAAAAATCCGATTTCTCGATTTTTCCTCAATCACATTGTGTTTCTTGGTCCTGCTAAACGTTAGTGCGTTTATTATTGTGCAGGAACGAGAACGAGCCGGGCACGATTTGCAGTGCGCCCTGAGGTTACTGCTCCTTCTTCTGCGGCTCAACGTAAGCGACGATAAGTACGCGATGCTCGAGTCCGCGATCGGATTCGAGCCACAGCTGCGCGACGACGTCGTACGTATTATACTTACATATATATACACACACACACATATATAACACACGATCCATCCACCTTACTCACTGCACACATCGCACTGTGTGTCCCGCATGTGCGTGCGTATTCTGGCCTCCGCATGCATAGCAGCCGCCACTAAAGATTCGCATTCTCGATTATACCTGCAGCCCTCACTGCTTTTTCTGCCTTTCTCTCTCTCTCTCCCTCTCTCGCCTTGGTTTTTCTCTCCCTTTCCGCGAGTGTTGCGAGCGCCCCACGCGTACCAACGAGTAACAACGCGCGGTTGCCCTCGCGTCTCCTTCCTCTTCCTTTCTTAATTTCTTCCACTTACTCCCCGACGTTTGCTTCCCTCTTTCCGTCATTCTCCTTCTCGTGTTCTCCATACGTTTCTTTTTATCCTCGTTTTTGTTCTTTCTGTTTCCGTTGCGCTGCACGAGGCACTCGGAAAATCGATAGGGTCGTAATAGCGGCTGCAGGTACAGCAGGTAGCATGAGTTTTTTTGTTGTTGTTGCTTTTTTTTTTTTTCTTCTTTTCTTTCTCTCTTGCCTTGCGTAGCTTCGGATATGTAATGGATTTATATCGCTCGAAGCCACCAGCCGGTGCGAGATTATCGCTCGCCGCAGTCGGGCAGCGCGGCGATGTGTATCGGCGAGAGGGCGCTCACGCTGCAGTCGAGCCTCAGCCGAGCTACACGCAAATGCGTGAGCGCCCCCTCTCGTCGCTCCTCGGTAGCTCGGGACATCCGTGTACCGCGCGGCCGCTTGCACACCGCGCACGGAGCATTAAACTCGACGGCGTGTATAATTATTAATCGGCAATTTGCCAGGAGACTCGCGCGACTAACTGTCGGACGGTTAGTTACGCGGGTACCTTAATTATTATTATTAATATTTGTTATTTTGCTTTCGTGTTGCGCGCGCCGCGTTGTTTACACGTGGTGCGCGGTCAATTATCGAAACATCCGGTAATTGGTAGCGTCGCGACAGTTTCGCGCTATTAAAATTATGAACGAGAAATTAATGTGAGGATTTTTGCTCTTTTTTCATTTTTTTGTCGTTGATTTTTTTTTAGGATTGGGAGGAAGTCGCGGACGTGGCTCTAGGCGCGTTGCTGAGATTTACGGCGCGCAAGTCCGACGCCAACGACTCCGGGGCACCGAAGCCGCTGTTGACGTGGAATAAATTTGAGACGACGAGGGATATAACGAAGCTGAAGAAGAGGGTCGTTCACGCGATCGAGAGGTTCAACAAGACTATGGATATCGCGGAAGTCGAGGCTGCCGAGTGATGGAAAAGAATGTGAGGGAATGGTGTACCGATGAAGAAACTATAATTTTTTCTGGGTTGGCACAATTTTTTGACTGGGCTGACAAATCTTATTTCTGAGTCAACAAACTTTTTTGCTAGGCTGACGAATTTTATTTCTGAGTCAACAAACTTTTTTTGCCAGGCTGACAAAGCTTATTTCTGAGTCAACAAACTTTTTTTGCCAGGCTGACAAATCTTATTTCTGAGTCAACAAACTTTTTTTGCCAGGCTGACAAACCTTTTTCCTAGGCTACCAAATTTTTTTGCCACACTGACAAACCTTTTTCCTAGGCTACCAAATTTTTTTGCCACGCTGACAAACCTTTTTCCTAGGCTACCAAATTTTTTTGCCACGCTGACAAATGTCTGTCCTGGGTTACTAAATTTTTTTCTTCTAGCTGGGCTAGTGTCCGGCCTCTTTCCCCTTTAACAAAATCCGCAGCGTACGCTGAGTTCACTGTACCAATAGTATGGCAATCACTGCCACATTCTTACAGTACATTTTCCGCAATACCGACGAGAGCGTCGAGCGCGGTTCTGTCCGTGCGGCGTACGCACAGTAGTACATAGTATACGCGTACCGTTGTAAAAATAATAAAAACAACGACGATAAATCTCGCAATGCTAAAGCGCTCGAGCGGTGGGCACGGAGTATGTATAACGCGCGTCCAACGTACGGGAGAAAAGACAGTGCAGCCCGGTTCGGGCACGATCTCTTCGCCTATACTATATATATACACACACATAAAAATATATATCTATAGTATAGACGAAGCGATGTATATGGGGCATTCCACGACTAATCGACCGAGTCGTGACCCTCATATTTTTCTTCGATTTTTTTCAGTTTTCAATAGATTCATTGAAAAAATTAAAATAGTACTACCTGACATAAAACATTGTTGTTACTATAATATTTTATCTTACGCTGCTATTCCAGCCCGCCAGCCTCCCTCTAGTTTCGTATTAATCTAACAAAAAATATTTTCAAGCACGGAATTTATTGTATATCGAAAAAAAAAAAAAAAATCCTCAGCGTAGTTTTCGAGAAATACAAATCTTGGGTAATTCCGAAAGTACAAATTTCCGAATAAAAATCTGCAGACTTTTCTAGAGGCGTTTTTCATATTCTCCTACGACATCGTGAGAGGAAAAAAAAAAGAAAATATGAGAATCACAATCCTGTCGATCAGCTGTGGAATGCCCCATATATAGTGCATATAAATGTACGCAAAATGCGTGAACGCTTACCGACGCTTTTACTTGGTATATCCGCACAGTCTTATCGTGAAAATCTCAAGGATGCTCAATTACCCTGGGTGCGCGCGAGCCTTCGGACGCAGGATCGGAGTAGGAAGAAGAAGAAGAAGCAGAGGAGGAAGAGGCAGCAGCAGCAGCAGCAGCAGCAGCAGGAGGAGAAAGAGTAACCCCGGCGTGGATAATGATCGGAGCCCGGGCTGCTGCGCCGCGGAATCGCGCGCGCGGCTTCTGTTCGCCCCGGGTGACTTACGACTCCTGGCGCATACTCGGAGGCTACCGTAAGCGCGATAGCGCCCCGATGGTTCGGCTCGATTCCGCGTATTTCTCATCCTCACCGGCGGCGACGATCAACGCGCCCGCGAGTCGTCTATTCGATCGCGGCTGGCGCGTTTTCTTGCCGCGAAAGTTGCGGACTCGCGGTTGGAATTATCGCGTCGGGCACGCCGACGCGGCGCGGCGAGCGAGCCCGACGAGTCTTCGATTCCAGCGGCTGATTGTATGAAGACGCCTCCGGTTGGGTTATTCATAGAGACGCGGACTTGAAGGCGCGGGGATATGCGAGCTGGGCATGAGAAAAATGAGAAAAATGATTAGGATGGGCCGGCAAATTTTTTGGTGGGCTGGACAATTTTCCGCCCTGGGCCGACACATGTTTTTGTCAGGCTGAGGAATTATTTTGCCTGTCTGACAATTATTTTTGGCGAGGCGTACCAAATCATTTGCTGGGCTACGAAATTTTTCTATTAACACGACAAATATTTGAGCTGGGCTACGAAATTTTTCTATTAAGATGACAAATATTTGAGCCGGGCTACGAAATTTTTCTATTAAGATGACAAATATTTGAGCTGCGCTACCAAATTTTTCTATTAAGACGACAAATATTTAAGCTGAGCTACGAAATTTTTCTATCAAGAAGACGAATATTTTTGCCAGGGCTGACGAATATATTTTCTAGACTCACAAATGTTTTCGCTACACTAACAAATATTTTTTGCCAGTCTGGCAAATCTTTTTTCCTCCGACGTCGAGGTAACACTCACAGAGCTGCGTGGCAATTACAAAGGCCGAGTTTTAATTTTCCAATAACACAGCGCGGAGCGCGTGAGACATGTAATACAGAGGCACTTACAAGCGCGCCGAGGCACATAACGATAATAACCTATCGGAAGAAATCCAAACAAGTATTATGCGCAGCGCACTCGGGAGGAGAGAGGAGAAGACATGGGAAGAAAGAGGGAGGAGGAGGAGGAAAAAAGGGTAATAAACGACATGGAGAAGTGGCGCGTGTACTGTGCTCTATAATCGATACGGTGCGATATCGATCTGTGTAAACGCTCGTAATTAGACAGACTTTTTATTTACCGCGAGACGGCCGGACGTTGTGGCGCCAGGCGAACGCGCAGAAGGCGAACAACGCGCGCGCACAGCAGCAGCAGCAACCGATCGCCAGCTCGAGCGGTGCAATAATTAGGGATTGAAAAACGCTAGAGCCGATCTCGAGCTTATTCAGCCACGAGATCCCTGTGCGCTCTCTGGGTGAGTGTGTGTGTGTGTGATATCGATCTGGCGTACAGTCTAACTATATACTGCGAGATAATATCGCGTACAACAGGTACACGTGGGCCCCTCGCATCGAGCAACTTGCGTGAAGATTTCCTCGCTCGTCGAGCACCTATTTTACACGATTTTTCCGCAGTTTTCTCCATACATTACGCTCCTTTCGTTGCGAGTTCGGTTAATCCGATGATAAAAGGACGTACTGAGTTAGAAACGGTTTGAAAGCGCATTTGAACAGAAAATAACTTTGGAATGTGTACGCAGTGAGAAAATTATTTTTCGTAGGGTAGCGAATTTTTCGATAATATACTGAGGATTTTCGATTTGGTGGACGAGTAAAAAAAATTGGCAGCACAGCACAAACATGTTTCAGCCTAGCATGAATAATTTGTCAGCCCAGCAAAAAAATGTGTCATCCTATATCAAAAAGATTTGTCGGCCCACCAAAAAATGTGTCACCCGGAGAAAAAATTCTATTGCCACTGTATCAGCAAACGACTTCCCGACCCAGCATAATCGTTTTCTCCGTGCTCCGGAGCGCATAGAAAATTCCCCAGAAGCTCGAGCGCGTAGACCGCGTGCTCGTGACTCCGCAACGGTATTCGGGAAACGGGAAGGAGGGTTTCGCGAAAGAGGTCACGGTCTGACGCGACGTCTCTTTTACTTTAGCCGCGCGCGCGCGCGCGCCTCACGTTATCGACGTACGAGACGAGAATTTTCCTCGTCGGTTATCGTTACTCGCGTCTCGGAAACGCCGGCTTCCCCCGCTGAAAGCTCTCAAATTGCCCGAGCATAGCGCGCGAAGTTCCCGCGCATCTCTATGTAGCTCATTCTTCGCCGACATCCTCTCTCTCTCTCTGTCTCACTCTCGCTCGCTCGCGCCGCAAAGGTTACACGTCTATCTCCGCTTACACATTTCTTAGAGGGTGCACAAGAACGCAATGCACTCTGACGTCTATATTATTCTCGGAACGAGACACAACAAGTGCATTCCTCTGCGTTTCGCTCAGGTCACGCGGAACGTCATTATTAATATATCGCACTTGGCACAGAATACGTCACCGGGGCGCCTTGAATCACGGTCAGAACGAATTTAAGTGACGCCCAAATTAAAGTCCGATTTGTCGAAAAATTGAAAATTACAATAAATTTAACACAAGTTTCGTGGACTTAAAATAAAAAATTAAATGCAAGCTCGAACAAATTGAAATGAAAACCTAAATACAAGCTTGACAATGTTTTTAAAACAAAATTAAATTCAAGCTTGACAATGTTTTTAATACAAAATTAAATTCAAGCTTGACAATTTTTTTAATACAAAATTAAATTCGAGCTTGAAAAAAATAATTTTAATAAAAAATTAAATACAAGCTTGATAAAATGTTCAGTAAAAATGAGATACAAGCATGAAAAAATGTTCAGTAAAAAATTAGATACAAGCTTGAAAACCTACGAACGATTATCGATTGTAAAATCAATGGAATTCGCGGAATGAAAATTGATGTCCCGGGATATCGCAGAAGTCAGAGCGATCAAACTACGTATCAGTGCAGTCCAATCGTCGGAATCGCGAGAATTGCGAGAACAAGGAAGGCGGCGCGAGGTGTGCGAGGAAGGTCGAGCGTAAAAACAACTTCTAAATAGCCGATTTCCTGCTCGCGGTCGCTCGAGCGACGCTTCCACCGGGTATTCTCTCTTGTTCCTCTCGCGGCGATGCGCGCGCTCCGTGTGTGACACGCGGCGCCTGTGACGGACGCCGCCGTCGCCGCCGCCAGTCGTCTCGTTAATGCGCCGGTAATGAACGACAATGCGAATCAAGAGAGAATAACGTGTATGGCGCATCTCCTCAAGATAATTGCACATCGTAGCGTACTACGATCGCGCGCGTGCACCAAGGATATATAGTTCCTCCTGCATCGCAGCAGCCTCTCTCGTTGCATTCTCGTCTACTCGTTGTACTCGCGTCGGTCTCGTGGGACTCGCTCGACGAAACGTGCAACGCGCAACGTCCGCGATGCGCAGATAAATAATGCAATTCCGCGTCTCCTCGGTGTCCCGTCGCGAAACGCCGATACAGACGACTCGCTCTTTTGTATTTATCACTGTCATCTGACTTTTTAAATCCCGGCTTGAGCATTCCGCGATGCGGCTGTCGGGGGGATCTTCTTGCACCTCGATTTATCGGCGGAGACTAATAATCCATTTTGTTGAGATCTCGTGGAGACTCCAGTCACTTGGTTCATAGTAAACACTGTACAAAAAAAAGATGCTCGATTTAATAATCTGGTGTTGCAAATTTGTATGCACTGATAAATTAAATTTAAGGTATAGTAGCGTCGTAAAATTCGTGTACTGTTACACTGAAATTGAAATATACTTTTTTGCAATAGCGTGCGTAAAGCTCGTCATTTCGGTGAGGTTTCGCGTGCGTAAAGTGCTGGTTTTCCGAAGGTCGTGCGTAAAGTAAACGTCGTGCGTAAAGCTTCGTTTTACACACTCCTTTCGGAAAACTCGCGTTTTTATTTCGCTCAACCTCCCCGAAAAAGACTCGCGTCACGCATTGTTATTGTAAAAAATAGTATGTGTAATTCGCGCGGAAATGTTGTATTTTACGCACTTGTTACACATTATACAATTACAGTCAAGTAAAGCGAATTTGTTAAAGTTAAACTATTTTTTCAATCAAGTTGAGGCAGTTTATTAGAATAAAACAATTTTCATTTTAATAACTCGCCAAAGCAAATTTCACATTGCCCTTGCATATTAAATTCAGTGTGCCAGTTTATGCATAAAATAATTCCAGTACTTATACATTAAATCTTAAGTATACTTTTTGTAGTGTTTATGGCTGTTTATAGTGATCATCGATTAGTGATTCATTTGTCATTTCATCATACCGTGTGAAACTTTAAATTCTGATCTTCATATTGGTAACAATATACCATTCAGCTGGTGCTGATGCTGCTGGCGGTGCAATCGTCCTCGTGGCGATCCGCCCGTCTCACGGCGTCTCGTGCACGGCACACGGTAATCAGGCTCTTTTGTTTCAGGCAGCTGTTCGCGGAAAGTCCTCGTGACGCTGGTAGCTGGAAACGAAAGAGGACAGATGTTAACGGAGAAAGAGAGTCGAGAAATCACGACCCCGAGCGCACCAGACGATCGACCAGGATGACACGAATGACCGAGGATAAACCGCATCCTCGATGAGACATAAATTCCGTCGGGCAATGACGAATATCGGGGTCCAATTGCGCTGATCTTCGCTTCTTCTGTTTGCGTCGGGAAGGAGTAAACAGAATGAAAAGAACCGTTAGTCAGATATCTATTTTTAAACGTAAGATAATTACAAACAAAAAAAAAGCTGTGAAAACAACGATTTAATTAAATTTGTAAGAAAAATTAGTATCAAACACAACTTCTACGAGTGTATTTTACAGTATCGTTTACACTAGAGCAAAACTCGTCTCTAACCATCCGGAAAGCAATTGATTAACTCCAGCGAGGACTAATTAGCTTCCGAAATTGATAAGAAGAAATCGTCCCGCTCCCCTCGTGATCACCGCTCGCGTTTATTGGCCGCGATTAGGCGACCACTGCGAGAGAAAGAGAACGAGACAAGAAAAAAAAAGGCCAAGCGAAGGACCACGAGATAGCCAATGGAATAACAACAATAATTGCCACTAATAAACCCGGCAGACCGGAAGCGAATCACCGTTTCGACGGAATACACTCGCGCTCGTGCGACACGCTATTTTTTTGCCGGTTAATTCTTTTCACTTTTTTTTTACGAGCTCCACGCCCGTCGCGTTATTCCCTGAAAATTCGTCACCCGCAACGTATGCTAATCTTGCGGTAACGCGTCAAGAGGGAAAGAGAGAGAGAGAGAGAGTGAGAGGGGGAAAGAGCGAGGAGGGCGGTAAACGACACTCGGACACGCAGCGTGCAGCAAGTGAGTGATTCACGTGAGCATCTCTTCATTATTATATGCTCACCGCTCGTGAGTCAGATTATTAAATGACTCGAGCATTAATAACGCTCTTTCTTTGCCGGTCGACGCGCGAGTTGGAGTCGCGGTGCGATCGCGCTCGCCAGGGATACGACCACTAATAGCGTAGGAAATAACTCGGCTACGGTATACATTATCCGCGCTGTACGCGCTTCGCGGAACTCTAATATCAGCGAGAAAATTATTATTCTCATCTCGCTGATTGAATGTTCCGTGCGTGCAACTCTTGTGGCGCTTCTCTCGGGGCTCGGTGCACGTCAAACTCAAACGCGCACGTTTCTGACCTGCTAGCTGCGTGTGGTTCGTATATACGATATATATGCACGCATTTATGTATAGATATAAATGCGCGCATGTACCGTGCGGCTTATATCAGATCGAGATATATAGACCGCGGGGTTTTTTGCTCCGAGCTATATTAGCCACGATTCGCGTATCACACACACACACATGGATAGACCTTGTGTCCTCGGCGCTTTCATATTTTTCTCGGAAGCGCGGCACGCAGTGAAGAGAGAGAGAGAGAGAGAGAAAAAGAAGCAGCGAAAAAATTCTCGCGTATCCCGTTTGAGCCTCGCGCAACTCGCGCGTACTTGCGCCTCGAGTGTAATTACACTTACTCACCTATCTGGCTCCCGGTACGAATGCCGCGTCCGCGCGATTCGGATTACATATACGACTGGTCGACACTAGCGTCACCTCTTCGCGCTGCACGCGGAACAATTGATTTGCGTTTTTTTCTTTATCACTGAGTCACTCGGCTCATTCAATTGGCTGTGTTTGCAAGAAAATACTATTGAGACCAAACAGTTACTATTAGCTTCGAAGAGTTCGAAGTTACTGTTACTGTTAATAACTGTTACTTAATTTTTATTTAATATTATATCAATGCAATGTTTTATACACCATGGAGGGACATAAACTCTGTATGCTGGAATCTCCATCGTGACCTACTGGCTAAAATCCCATTGCTCATTTCAACTTCCAGTGCGTCTACCTCCGTCTTGGAACCTTTTTTGTATTATCTCAGGGTTTCCTTCGTCAATTAATAATAATAATAATAATAATAATGTCGGCATCGCGGATTTTGGCCATAAGCCTTTTTTAATTTACTTTTAATAATCTTTCGGGAAGCCAATTAAATAAACGATAAAATCAACAAAAAATTGCGATCCGGTCGCTTTTAAAACCGCGAATGCCGAATTCCTTGCTCCAAAAAAAACCTCTCACACAAATGCACGCGAGACGAGCGCGAGACACCAAAAAAATCTCACCGAGGATCCACCTCGGAGAGGCTAACGATCGGGGAGGGTGATGGGTCTAGTATCTGTGGCTTATACGCTTAAGTCTCTCCCACGTTCCGTGCGGTATAATTAGGAAGCGAGCGGAGAGCAGACGCGGCCGAGGTAGGGGAAAATAAGTGTAGCACCGGTTTGGTTCTTTCCGAAGATCCTGAAAATGCTCATCCCGCGCGCGCGCGATGCATTTGCCATTCGCCGGCGCAAAGGCAACGGATAGCGCGGGGCACGAGAAGAGGATCGCCGAGCGAAGCGGCACCGCAAATTCATTCGGCTTTTCGGGGCCTTCGGTAATTGATGGCTTCCGGCCTCCCGGGAACAACGAGGCACCAATTACCGTCGGCGTCTCTGGAGGATCCTTTCGTGACGGAGAGCGAGAGGGAGACAACGAGGGTGGAACAACGGGGAGAGCGAGACGCGACTACGCACGAGAACGACCCGACTTGTACCTAAATACCGAAAAATGCGCACCGGGCGTTGCCGCGTCCAGGTCGACATGCCTAAGCCGTGATTTTCAGCGGCGTCGAGATTTACCAAAGAGCGAGGGATGAAAAAGGAAAAACCTAGCCGCAACCTCGGTCGTCCCCCTTTTTTTTCTCTCTTTTTCCCCGGTCATCGCCTGGCCTGTTGCATCTTCCCACTGTCTCATCCCCAATTTTTCCCCTTTTCTCGCCTGTTGCAATTCCCTACGATCTTATCTTCGGTTTTTTTTTGCTTTTCTTTCACTTAGCGCATTTTCTCACTGTTTCATCTTCAATTTTTTTTTTGCTTTTCTGTTTTCCGAATGTTGCATTTTCCTGCTGTCTCATCTCTGTTTTTTCGCTTTTTGTCAATTGATGCATCTGTTTATCGCCTAATCTCCAATTTTCCACCTATTCTCGCCCGTTGCAGTTCCCTACAATCTTATCTTCAGTTTTTGTAGCTTTTCTTTCGCCTGGCGCATTTTTTTAACCGTTTCATCTTTAATTTTTTCACATTTTCTGTTTTCCGAATGTTGCATTTTCCTGCTGTTTCATCTCTGTTTGTTCACCTTTTCTTCAATTGTTTACCGCCTAATCTCCAATTTTCCCCCCTTTTCCTCACGCCTCGCACCTTCGAATTGCCTCATTTCCCTTTTTTCCACTCGCTCCGTTTACAAGCCAGCCTTTCAACAGCCCAAATGATTTCCCGGCTGCAATGTCACTAGTTCCCACGTAATTTATCGCTTCAATCTCTTCTCATCCCAAGAACGAACGCAAAGTGTGATCTGCCTATAATCCCCGACAAAGCGTCTTCATCACCGACCCAACTCTGCGGGTTTTCTCTCTCTGTCTCTCTCTTTCTCCACAGTTTGGACTGACGATTTCGCTGATGAAAGGCCCCGAAATCGAGATGAGTGGCTCGTTACCATCTCTCAGGAGGTAAAGGCGGAGGCCCATTTTTCCAGGAAGATTCAGCGATCCCCCGGCAAGAATTACAGCCGCACCCCGGCCGAGGCTCTCACCGAAAGTTTTCGAAAACTTTTGCGGCGCGCGGCTCGCGCCCCCTGCGCCCCGTGTGGTCCGCGGCGGCGGCGGTTGATCGCCTCTCAGGTGGTCCAGCCTCGTAGGAAATGATCTCTCAATAGGCGCGCGCGCCGGCTCCACGTGTGTGGCGCGCGGGGCCCCGAGAACCCCGAGAGACAGGAAGAAAGATCCATTTAGCGTACACATATAAACCACAGTGGATATTGTTTTTTCGATAGGCGGGGCGGGACCTGGACTAACCAGACTCTCGTTCCTTCTCTCGGCCGCCTCTTCTCTCCGTTCGCGGCTCTCGGGTCCTCGTTGACGCTGCTGTCTCTCGCGATACAGAGACCAGCGGACCCGCTGGCTGCGAGATAAAGACACTGCGCCTCTCGGGCCCCGCGGGGCCCGGGGAGAGACTCCACGGGATCGTAGGATTTGCCTGCGGCCCTCGCGGAGCTAGGAACAGAATCTTCTTCTCGTGAATTCTTCGTCTCGTGAGCAGCAGCAGCAGCCTCCGTCGCTCCTCTCCTCGTGCGGCTCGCACGCTCCCTTCGTGCGCTCGATCTCCGCGTCTACCGATCCCTGCAGGTGGTCCCCGCGCTCCGATCCTCGGAGTCGACGCGCGGCGCTGGTAAAGAAAGAGAGATAGCGCGACCACCGAGAGTCGCGGGCCACGCGGTCTTTGAAAAACCGATATTTCGTTCGTCTTAATAGCTGTGGAAGACACCGAACCCCATTTGGGGTTCGAGAGAAATTTGATTGTAGGTCGTTGGAGCTGGTTTGACGCCGATTCCTGTTTCGTCTCACTGAGAGTTTGCCAGACCGGGGGCTACATCTGGATTGGAGAACTCCGGCTGACGTTCCAGGTGGTCCGTACTTTTTTCCCTCTCTTCTCATTGGTTTTTGCTTCCCTGGAGAATAAAACTGTGAAAAGTATCGGAGCTTCAGTTTATAATAAGCAAATTGGTGTTTTTTTTTCCATGCACACACCTTGCGCATAATGTGGTTCCGCGGCTTTCCTGAGCGACTCGGTTCCCCGTAGAACTCAAATGCCACATCGCGGGCACAGTTAGAAACTCATCAGAGTTGGAACGCGGACCGTGCGTTGTGCCACAGGTGGGATTCACCTCGGCAAGTGTCCTCCAAGGGGCTACACACGCCGGAGTAAACCAGAACTCCGCGACCGACGCTCCAGGTGGTCCGTACTCCGGGCTGTCTGCGCAGCGTCTGGTCCGGACGCTTTTTTTTGCCTTCCAACTTTTTCCTTCCCTGGAAAAATAAAGCAAACACAAATGAAGCGAAATTATTTCTCGAGCTCGACGAATTACGTTTCCCCAACCCGAAGACTACTCAAACAGCTTCCCCCCCCCCAAAAATTATGCTATCACCAAAATTTAATTCGTACTTTATTCACAGGACCCAGAGTTAATTCCTGTCCACGAGCGAACTTGGAATTTGCATCCGACAAGACGAGAAAGTAAAAGCGACTGAACAACGTTGAATGGATAAAAGCCCGACGACGAGATTGCGGATTGACCTGCTTTGTTTCGAGTGTGCTCGGATCTCGCGGCTCGGCGCACCGGATCTCGCGGCGCGCGCGATCGATTGCGCAAATCAATATACAACAAGCGTTTGCGTTGCGCGCTGCGCTGTGCCTGATCGGTGTTACGCGTACACGTGGCGCTGGGTAGGAGCGCAGGGTCACGCGATTAATCGGTTTCGCACGGTAGATCAGCTTCTAGAGCAACCGGCGGCCAGCCAATCCACCTGCGAAATCGCGAAATGGCACACAATGGCGTAATGTAGACTCGAAGCGCGCGGGCAGCAGGATCGAAATGTACAAAGAAGTACCTGCTGCCGCGCTGGCACCGAGAGTGGCCGAGCTCAAAGGTTCCGGCCGAGTTGTGTACTGTAGACAACGCGCGACTCGGACGACGCCGAGTGAAAGGGAATTCCACGGGGATCCGCGGGCGCCCAGTCCCGGCTATTTCCAGGGAGGCCCATAGATCTCGCGTATAATAAGCGTCGGCTTAATAACCGATTCGTGGCTGTACCGAGTGTACGACGTAGATACAGATATAGCCACGGCTAATACTAGCAACCTGCGTCTCACCGCGGCTTAATAACAATCTCTTTTATCCTGATTCCTGCGCTCCGTTATCCGCGTCGACATCCTATTTGCCCGCGCCGGCTGCTATCGGCTTCGATCGATATTGATAAATAATTGACAACTCGAGACGGCCTAATGCGAGTCACTTAGGGGAAAATTCGTATAGTTAATTTCGTGAGTTACAACTCTGTTGACTTTTACGACGATAAATTATTTATAGTCTTATTTATTGTTATTATGTATTTTATGCGTTCTGTCATAATCAGATTTATTTTCAAGAGCTTTTTCCGTCCACTGTCCGGTAAGTGAGTGAATAACGATTTTCGATTGGACGAATAAATCTTTGCTACAAACGCAGACGTCCCAAGTCGGCTCGACCTCCGTGTTCGCATCGAAGCGCAATTGTTTCTCGATGGATCGGCAATGGTCGTCGATTCATCGCGTTGGCAACCGTGAAATTGGTGCAGCAACACCGAGCCTCGCGCGCCGAACGAGATTTAACGACGCCGTGCGGATAACCAGAAGCAAACTTTGCACTCGGATAACAATAATGAGAATAATAACAATAGAGCAATCAAAAGTATCCTTGAACGTGAACGCGGCTGCTCGGAGCTCGCGTTTTTGATACGAGTCAAAAATAGCTTCTGCCTTCGACTTGCGGTACGCATTCGGCATCTACACTTTGACCACCGGTCAGCCGGTATATTTTTCCACCCCTGCGTCGTTTATACACCAGAACCGCTCGAGTTTTCTCGAGTTATTTCGACGAAAATCGCTCGAAGCGCAGTTTAACCGAGCGGCCAGACGAAATTCCGCGGCGTAAAGACAACAAATTCGCGGCTGGATCGGAAGTAGACACGGGAAGCGCTTGGCAAAGCCCAAAGGAAGCCCCGCGGTGTCTCCCCCCGCAGCTCGATCGCTCGCCTCTCGTGTTTGTGTATACTCGGCGTCTGCTGAGGTCTAGACTCGTAAATAAATGCCAAGTATAGGGAAGATTTTAAATATAGGAAAAGTCGTGTGTATACAATCGGCGAGACTTATTGCGCGTTTCACGGACAGCGGGAGGTTCTCGGAAGCTTCGGGCCGCGGGAATCGCAACGATTAACGCGTAAGAGGCGTCTGGCTTTATTACCCAGAGTGTATAATATGTAGAGAGCTCCCGGCTGTATCGCCTCGAAGAAGCCGCTGCCTCGGCCCGCGCGCGCCACTTCGACACGTCCCCATGCGTTTATTTCGTTAATTCGAACACGCGCCGGACGGCTCATTCGGCGTAACGCTTAATGTCATCCACAGCTGGCACATCGCTTTCGCACCGGGCGGATGGATTTGCGCTCCGTCTTTGGTTTCTACGCCACCGGTGAGGTTTTTTTTTCTTAACTTTCTTGATTTTTTTTTCTTCGTTCGGAGCAGCCTTAGGAGTCGTAGAATCGGACGACGTTGAGCCAGCGCTTCGAAGCGTATAGCTCGGTCTTTGGTTTCTCCGATGGCAACCAAGTGATTTTTTTCTCAACTTTTTAGATTTTTTTTTACATAAAATGGTTAGTCTTCAATATAAGCAGCCTCAGGAATTGCATTAAAAAGTTCGGACTTCGGGTAAATAAGAGTAACGGTATCGCCTCGTCTCGATAGGCATATTAATTTCTTTTTACACTTGGCGTCAAGACGCTACCGCGTCTCTTGATTAGGCAACGTCGAGTGGGCGCTTTCTGACAAAAAGCTCCGTCTTTGGTTTCTCCGCCGACGGCCAAGAGATTTTTTAGTCCCAATCCATTTTTTTTTCTCTTTCAATCAGAGCAGCCTTAGGCCTCGTAAAATTAGGTAACGTCAAGAGCAGCGTTTTGAGGCGATTCTCGACCTCTCTCGAGGGCGAAACGTTGAGAAAGGCGCGCGTGCGGCGGTTCGGCACGCGCTAAATTTTCAAGCGACCTTGCCGCGAGCGCAGCCGGCACTTTCGTCGTCGTCGTCGTCGTCGGTCGTCTCTCTCGTCTCTCCCGCACCGACACTCGCAAAAGTGCCCGAGCCACTCGACGACAGATCCGCAGCAATCTCGGATCCGCCGCGAGTAACCGCGAGTGAAATCCTCTCCTTGTTCGTTCCCCGAGTCGCACAAACGGATAACAAAGCATCGCCGGTTCCCGCGGCCGATCTATTCGGACCGCACGGTGATTGTTTCTCGAGTGCCCGGAGAAAGAGCAGGACCCCCTATCACGATTGGTCTGCACATCGTCCGGCGTGAAGCTCGCCGATCGCCGGAGATCCAGGCGCGATATTCCACCAGGGCGAAGGAGCGGAGGACGGCGAGGCGTCGAACCGGAGAGCGAGTGGGAGGCGAGATGTTTTCGCCAGGTGAGAGAGACGCTCGTTTCGGGCGCGCGGGTCTTGGAATTTAAACGGCCTTGCGCCTGTTACAGCAACAAATTCACCATCTGCTGCTGCTGCTGCTGCTGCTGCTGCTGCTGTTGCTGCTGCTCGGCTCGGAACTCCTTGACTCTCGCGTTGCGCAAGTCACTTCGAGCGTCCTTACCAAGGCCTTCTGTAACATATATACATGTATTTGTATATACAGTGAATTGTGCTGTAGATATATAAGAACGTGTCTACATTTTTTAACCTGTTTTTTTTCTCTCTCGCGCTCCGTTAATTAATATGTCGCACAAACCGATTCCTCGTAATTATTTGTAATTATTTCTTCGCCTTTTCTCACTTTTTGATTCTTTATTTGCATTTTTTTTTGCGTCGCTTGTATTTCATTACTGTCGCTTTGCGCTACTCACACGCGATCATTAGGGGAGACCGGGGCAAATTGGAACAAATGCCGTTAAAAATGGGCGTATCGATGCGAGGCTTTAATCACTACTCGAGATACAACGTATGGTGATCTTGCAGATGGATTCGATTGAATTCCGAATAGATGCATGAAAAAAACTAATTGCGGGTTGCGAAACTGAACTTTTACCGTCGCAGTTAAAAAAATTCAACGCAGGGAATATTGAAAGGAGCCCCTTGAAAACTTTTCGACTTTGAAGCTTATTGTATTACCTACAATTCGAGCCTAATTGAAAGTAATTTGGTGCCTCCCGCGCCGAGAGGCTGCGTATTGAATCAAAGACTGCACGCTGGGACACGATTGAACATTCGATCACGGGGCAGGCTGGAAAATAAAAACGGCCTGTCTTATGCAATTCTGTGATGTAATTTTAATCTGTATGCTGGAGGGATGTAGTTCACTCGTCACCAACATTTCCCCACGATCTTATTCGTATCCCCCATTATACAGCAAGAAACACCAGCAGGTGAGGTGAGGATGCTGATTTTGCCGCACGAGAGTCGTCCTCATCTCAAGTCTCTCGAGAGACAGAAGTCATGTTATTTTCACTACGTTACGCATTTTTTAACCGTTCCAACTTGTCCCGCTATATAGGGCAAGTCGCCACGGGGAGACTTGTGTATTACCCGATACTACGAGCAGTCGGGACCATACAGGATGTTAAAAATTGCTCAAAATGTACCCAATCAATCGTGGAACACATCCTCCGTAACAATATTGCAAAACAACAATGCGAACAATTTAAAAATATATATATATGCCAATCAAAAAGTGTCTCAACATGCCCTGGTCTCCCCTACGTGTAATTACGAGGACTCGTCACGTCGACTGTCCAATAAATAAATAAATATGTGTACAGTGAATAATGAATATAGCACCGTGGATATATATTATATGTGCAAGATACGTTGTACGTTATACGTATATAGTGTGTGTGGCGTATTAGTGGCTACAGTTGGTAGCCCGAAGAAATTAATCTTCTCAGGACGTTCGGATAGTTTCTACTACTGTTGCTGCTGTTGCCAGCAGACAAGTCTGACAAGGCCTTCTCTTTCAACGTTATACAATATATAGTACACTGTGTGTGCATAAGTATAGCGTAGCCTCTATCAACTGCGTAGCACGCTGGACAATGCGAGACGCAGAGAGCGACGCGCGACGGTCGCGCGGTGAACCCGTGAGAAAGAATCTCCGTTATCTCACCTGGCTGTGAGAAATATATATTATAATACGCGCGTGGTGGGTATATAGAGAGATAGGCGGAGGCGAGCAGCCCCTAATCCCTCATCCGAATGTCGGGAGATGACGACTCGGCGCTGTGGGTCCTTATCCTGCTGCTGCTGCTGCTGCTGCTGCTGCCGCTGCTGACCATCAGCCTCGCGCGGTTCTTCTCGTTCCCTCCTTCTTTCCCTCCGTCTTTCAGTACATAAATCTCGGCGTTTTTTTCTCTCCGCCTTTCGGGAGCTCGACGAATTGCAGCTCAAGTCGCGGATCGAATTTCATCATATTCATCACTTTCTTGCTGAGTCTGAAAGAGAGCGAGAGAGATAGAATGAGAGGCATATTAATGTTTTAGGGAATAGAGACGACGTCTTAATACGCAACTGCGGCATGTAATGTAACTACTAAATTGTCAAGTAACGAGGGCTTTCATGATTTTATTTCTGGTAAAACAAATTCAGAAAAAAAAATTTGCTCGGATGGTGCAAGACGCGGACCGATTTTCAGAATATCCCACTCGTTGTCGAGACTGAAAGCGAAATGAGTTTTGTTGCCTAGAGAAGAAGACTTAATATGCGACTCGCAGTGACGTAATTTAATTACAAAAATACTGGTTAAACATTTTTTTTTCGAGTACGCAAATCTCGTTATTTTTTCTCGCTTGTTTTTCGGTAGCCTGACGAGTCGCATATCAAATCGCGGATCAAATTTCAGGACTCCCGTCTTCGGTGCGTTCTGTCCGACAGAGCGAAGGATATTAATGTTCTGCCGAACTAAAGCGGAAGACTGAAATATGCAACTGTAACACACATCATAATTACTAAAATAACAAGTAATGGGTTCTCACAATTCGGCTTCTAGTGAAGAAAAAAAATGTACACTCGCCAACGCAATAAATCGCGAACAAATATGTAAATTGTTGGGTTTGGTATTGAGACAGGAGATTTTTCTCTCGCTCGTTTCGCCTCGAGAATCGAGCGGATAACGTTCCTAATTGGGCGGCCGGGACCACCGCCCGGCGCGCTCTCGTCTCGAACGCTCGTGTATATTGATTCTAGCTCTTAACACGCATCGCCGAGTTGTATCTACGCGCGGCGCGCGGTTCGCTGGTTGACACGGTCCAGAGTCGCATCGCTCGCAGCAACGAGTCAGCGGAGTCGGCGAGTCGGCCGAAGTCGGTGTAGTCGCGCCGCGGAGAGGGAGACGAGAGTGAGCGAAACCACCGAGCCGGCCGCAGCGGCGGCAGCGCTAATGCCACGGCGTCGCATATCGCATAATAAATCCCGGGGGCTACAGCCGTCGCCATTCTCTCTTCCGTTCCATTCTCTCTTTCTGCAAGAGCGCGCTGCTTCCACGAACCAGGACTCCTGTGCACCGCCGTCGCCGTCGTTGCCGCTGGATCGTATTTGCCCGCCGTGCACCAGGTGTGGCTGCTGCTGTCGCTGCTGCTGCTGCGCCTTCGTGTTCATTGATTACTCTTTGGTTTACGTTGCCGACGAGTACCGGTATTCAGGTGTATCGCTCAAGTGCACTCAGGATCTCTCGTCTTTCTGCAAAATTTTGTACTGTTTAGCAAGAAATTTTCATAAGATACATTTGCGAAATTGTTTATTATTACTTTTCTTTTTTTTTTAGCAAAAAAAGGATTGAAAGCAGTGTTTTCCGAGTAGATTATGGGACTTGAGATTGATGCCATTGATAAAGATTCGATATTTTGAATTAATTTTTTCCGAGCGTTGCCGACGAGTACCGGTATTCAGGTGTATCTCTCGGGTGTACTCAGTATCTCTTGTCTTTCTGCAAAATTTGAACTGTTTAGCAAGAAATTTTCATAAGATGCGTTTGAGAAATTGTTTATTATTATTATTATTTTTAAGCAGAAAACGGATTGAAAGCAGTGTTTTCCGGGGTGGAATATCGGACTTGAGAATGATGCCATTGATAAAGATTCGATATTTTGAATTAATTTTTTTTTTTTTTTGAGCGATCGATCTCGGCTCTTTTTGCCCGGCAGTCCGATCTGTGATTTTTGAAGTACAAAAATAGAATGCAAAGTAGAACTTTGCGCATTGCTTCCTCATTAATTATCATTTTGTACAAAGCCACCACTATGAGGAAATTTATTTATTAATGTTGGTTTCCTCATAGAAGAAGCTTTGTGAAAAATGAAAATTAATGAAGAAGCAATGTGCAAAGTCCTACTTTGCATCCTTGTTTTGAGTACATTTAAAAATCTCAAATTTATAGAAATTTGAATTATCAATAAATAAACAAAAAACCACGTTACATAAAACTACGAATCATCGTTACAAACACCGGTGTATCATATTTTCATTGGATATCAAGTTTTTGCGTACTTACTGAAGTTTTGCAAAATTCAGAGCGATGACGATACAAAAAACAGATAAAAATCACGCAAAATCCGAACCGCTTTACCGATGATCACCAAATTTGGTACGTAGCTTCGCGGAGTGTTATTTTTGGTCTGCAGAACAGTTCAGTTTGTGTTGAAATTTAACCCGAGTTGGAGCAAAACGAAAATTTCATCGCACGAACGCGTTCACATCCGGACAATTTTTCTAAATGTATTTTCTCGACGTTTCAAACCTTTCTGAGTGATCTGACATGAAAATCTCAACAAAAATTATGAAAACAAAGCATTCTCTGTGAGGAAGAAAAAACGAAAAAAAAAATATATATATATATTTTTCTTAACATCGAAGAAAAAAGGGTTGAAACCAGTGTATTCCAGGGCACACCGTACGACTTGAGAGCGATGCCGCGTCGAAAAATTCAAAATCTCGAGAGAAAAATAATAATGAGCTCACTTTAAGTAAGTAAAAAAAATATCTAAACGATTTACGTTGTGCATCCCCAACTTGGCTTCGCCGCGCTACGATCCCAGGCGCCTGGGGTCCCAGGGCGCGAGAATACCGGGCTCGCGCCGTAAGAGCTCGCGTACATTACGATCGCGAGCGAGTGGTCCCTCCTCCTAGCCGCGCGCGTACACAGCGGCTTCGCTGGAATATCACACGGCGTGTATGTATAACGACGGGTTCACGGAGTACATTACAGTATCGTATATCTGTAATACGCGTGTATTATGAAAATAATACCGCGGACGACGACGTCGACCTCTGCTCGCGCGTTGCTGCACGCGCTCTCGGAGCTCGAGGAACCCTTGGTCGCATTCCTCGTCCCCGGTTTATCAGACATCGGTGTGACCTATGGCTGATAGCGCCTCTCTCGGTCGTGTAGCTCTCTCGCCTGCAGCGGCACCGTATAAATCGTTCGCGTACACCACGAGTATACAGACAAACAAAGATGGCGACCGAGCGTCATTGACGACTCCGCGGTCGTAGGCTTCCTCCTTTGCTCGTTCGTCGATGCCGTGATGTCGTCCGGATGCCAATTTCTCGCGATGTTTCAGTGGCCAATTCCTCGTTCCGTATTCATACATGTGAAATGGTCGGGCAGCTTATTTTTTTTATTCCTTATTCATGTTTCTTAATTCTTATTCATCGATGCGTCATGGGCCGGCTGCCAATTTCTCGCGATGTTTCAGTGGCCAATTCCTCGTTCCTCACTCATCCATGTGGAATGGACCGGCAGCTTATTTTTTGTTCTTTATCCATGGATGCCGTTCGGCGGGCTATTCCTTATTTATTCCTCGTTTCTTAATTCTTATTCACCGATGCGCCATGGTCCGGGTGGCCAATTTCTCGCGATGTTTCAGTGGCCAATTCCTCGTTCCTTATTCATACATATGAAGTGGTCGAGCAGTTAATTTTTTGTTCCTTATCCATGGATAGCGTTCGGCGGTCTATTCCTTATTTATTACTCGTTTCTTAGTTCTTATTCATCGATGCGCCATGGTCCAATGGCCAATTTCTCGCGATGTTTCAGTGGCCAATTCCTCGTTCCTCACTCATCCATGTGGAATGGACCGGCAGCTTATTTTTTGTTCTTTATCCATAGATGCCGTTCGGCGGGCTATTCCTTATTTATTCCTCGTTTCTTAATTCTTATTCACCGATGCGCCATGGTCCAACAGTCAATTCTCGCGATGTTTCAGTGACCAATTCCTCGTTCCTTATTCATCCATGTGAAATGGTCCAGCAGCTTATTTTTTGTTCCTTATCCATCGGCGCCGTTCGGCGGGCTATTCAGTATTTATTCCTCGTTCCTGAATTCTAATTCATTGATGCGTCATGGTCCAGCGGCCAATTCTCGCGATGTTTCAGAGGCCAATTCCTCGTTTCTTAATTCTTATTCATCGATGCGCCATGGTACATCAGCCAATTCTCGCGATGTTTCAGTGGCCAATTCCTCGTTCCTTATTCATCCATGTGTAATGATCGAGCAGCTTATTTTTTGTTCCTTATCCACCGATGCCGTTCGGCGAGCTATTCCTTATTTATTCCTCGTTTCTTAATTCTTATTCATCGATGCGCCATGGTCCAGCGGCCAAGCTCGCGCGCCGCACGGAAAGTCGTCAGGTGCGCGCGCCGCGCGCGGAGCTTAAAACCACGCGGCGCGTGAGACCCGTCCGATCTCGTGTACTTACGTGCTCGCGGCAGGTGCGGCTCGGTGCGCACGATCGCTCGCTCATTGATTACACGTCCGTTCCCGCCGCCCCTCTCGCGTTCGCTCCACGCTTTACTCGCGGCTAACCTCACTCTGAGCGATGTGCATCACGAGAAAGCGTGCATTCCGAGGGGATAACGCGGGGTGTTTCGCGATGGGGAAAAATGCAGGCGTCGGATTCTCGCCCCGATACAACCTGAACCTGCACACGTCATTCGTAACACCGGTCTTTTCAAAACATAACCTCAAAAGTACGTAAATCGTCGGCGCGGGCACTACCGATTATCCAAATGGTCCGCAGCCCGAGGTCCAAGACGCGAAAAACCTGCACGCTGCGATATCAGATATTGTATTCAGTAAAAAAAGTCACACACACGTCGCGACTGCAACGTTTTCCGAAAAACTCCGTGACGCCATGTTGCCTGCGCGACGGACGCGACTGACGCGACAGCGCAAGGATTTCGAGCCCGCGTGCGCCGCCCGTGCACGGAGCTCCTGCGCAGTGTCCGCAAAATCGTCCACCGCGCAGGCAAAATAACAACGCCCGTAGGGCGAAAACACGTGCAGTCTCGCGAGGCTCGTGCAATTCCTCTCCGGATATCTGTGTGACTCCGCGGTATCAGCGAAATCGCTCCACAGGTGCCTCGGGGCTGACTCACGGCCCACGAATTTTCGTCCGAACGCGCCGACGACGACATTCGCAAACACCGGTTTTATGACGCGCGAGCGCGGATTCCGCAAAAAGCCGGAGCCACTGCCGCCACCTACACGGGGCCGCGGAGCTCCGTGCGTAACGCACCGACGTGTATTGTGCATATCATGCATACACCGCCCGGCCGCCGCTTTGCTCGTGGTGGTGACTGGCGCGGTTTCACACAGGCCTCGCGTCTATTTACCGGCGCGCGGTGCACGCCCGGCGTGCGGCGCGGGGCCAGCTCTCTCACGCATCGGTATCGTGCGAGCCGAGGAATCGGGCTCGCCGCTCGCTCGCGCGCCCTCGATGCGGCCCGAGCGCGGGACGCGCCGCGCTCGCGTGCTTCAAGCGCGGACGCGCGTCAATGTATCGCGCATATTATTATTACAGGGTAACGCGAACACGGGACAGAAGTCGAGTGTGCGCAACAGAGGCACGCGCGTGCTTCGCGCAGCAGCAGCGGCGGCGACGGCACAACAGGCGCACGCTCCCTAATACATATTCCCGTTCGGCGTCGAGAGTCCGAACGTACGTGTGTCAACTCTGTGTACAGCGTAAGCGGCGGCGCGCGCGCGGAGTTGATACACGTACGCGCGGAGAGCTCGAGAGCGCGCGGTACAGAAGGAAAGATCAAGAGAGCGCGTGTGTGCAGTGTGTAGGTAATATAATAGAGAGACTCCCCGTTCGATATATCGTCTCGTCTCTCTTTCTCTCTTTCTCTCTGTCTCGCTCGGTCTCCTTCTCTCTCTCTCTCTCGGTTTGCCACTTACGAAGAGTACAGATAAACGTTATACGCCGCCTTTTCCCCCTTCGAGCAGTGCGCGACCGGACAGGCCTGAGCTCGCCGCAGTCCTCGACTCGCTCGCACTCGCCATCGCTTCGCCGGTTGTTGCGTTATATATACCTCGCTCCGTCTCTGTCTTCTGGCGAGTTCGCTCCCCCCTCCCCCTGCTGTCCCTCCCTCCCTCCCCACCATCGTGCCTATCAACAGAAACAGAGTTCTCTTCCCTCGGCGTTTCGCTCTGTCACTCCCGTGTTTCTCTCTTTCCCTTGCTCGGCCGCTTCTCACCGAGCTCTGGTGTAGCCTCCAATATCAGCCAATTCGTCGTGTCTCCCTCTCTCGAGACTGTGCGTCTCTCGCTCCTTCTCTCTCTATCTCTCTCCGTTTCTCTCCCTCTTTCGCCACGTTTTTCCCCCCTTGGAAAGCTTCGCCTCTCGCTCACTCGTTCCGAGTCTTGCACTTGCTACAAACTCTCTCCCTCCCCCGGCCCCTCCGCCCCGCGCCCGCCAATCCCCTCCCCGGGCGATTGCTCATTTCCTATCCCCCTTTCTCTCTAGCTCGTTGCCGCGCTGCCCTCTCTTTCCGCGCTTCTCTCTGTCGCGATCGCTGCCGGTCAGTCTTCTCGTGGATTCTCCCTCGCTCTGTCGCGCGCGGCCTGGCAAAGCCTCTCGCCTCTTTTTCTCTCTTTCTCTCTCTCTCTCTCGCCCTCCACCTCCTCCTCATCGGCCTCCTCCTCCTCCTCCTCCTCCTCCGCCTCCTCCTCCTCTTCCTCCTTCTCCTTCTTTTTCCTCCACCTCGTCCTCGCCGCCTCCTCATCCTTTCCACTCTTCGCATAGTAGTAGTCACAACGGAACTCAGTGCAGCCGCGGCGAGCAGCTGACGCGGGTAAACCTGCGGTTTATACGTGGTGCAGGAAAGTGGCGGACGCCGCGCGACTCGACGAGTGACTCGCTTTATAAAACAACAACATCCCGTGTCGAGCTCGCTTCGTTTTCCGATATATATATATTACCGTCCGCGCGCTCAAATACACCCGACACACATGATACACGTACGCACGCGCGACGCGCTTAAGATATTAAAAAAAAGGGGAGAAGCGAGATTCCGCGGGGGCCACGACGATAAACAGAAGACAAACAGTGCGCTTTCGGCGAGAGACCCCGAGAGTCTCCGCGTATTCCGCTCTCGCCGCTCTTGTGCCTCGTGGTGCGCGCGGCCCCGCACGACCGCCGAGTGTCCTCGTGAGGTGTCCCAACCCCGGATATATAAATACGTGCGGTAATCGACGACAGGTGGCGGCGGCTCTCTTCACGAAAATCAAATCAAAACAAAGCACAAAGAGCGAGGATAGAGAGACTGCTTAGTGCCGGATACTCGCGATATCTCGTGCGCGCGTCACAACGCGGACGACACGCGGAGACACCGCGTCCAGCATCAGGTGCAGCGCGCCTCGTACGCGCGCGGCAAGATAATCTGGGTGCAAAACGAGTGCGCGAGCCGCGCCGGTCCCGCCGCTGGGTCCGCTCGCACCCGGTGCGCGCGCCATATCGGACCGCCCGCTAGGCCGAGAATCGGATAGCGCACCGAGAGCGCGGCACGAGTACCGGGCGCACGTCGCGTGATGCGCGCGCGTGCACACGCACGCAGGCGCGTACGCTAATCGAAGACGCAGGGACGCCGTGGTGGGGGAATAAAAACGACGACGACGACGACGACCGCGCCGACGACGACAATAAATATTGTAACAACCACTGGTGAGTGCGAGCGAGCGAGCGCGACGCGCGAGTGTCTCTCGCTCTCGATGCGTGTTAGAACGATCGAATTGGACGCGGATAGAGGCGACACAGTTAGATATAGTTGTGTTAATGTGCGTTGTGTGCTGAGAGCCGGAGAGAGAGAGATAGAGCGAGAAGGACGTTAGGAGGAACAGAAGAGACGCGCGCCAAGGGCGAAGCGAACGAACGGCAGATACGAGAGATGGAGAGAGAGAGAGAGAGAGAGAAAGAGAGAAAGATTGTTGGAGAGAGCGCATAGATCGCTAGGATTGGGAAACGCGTAGAGAAAGTTTAATCAAGAGAGCGAGGAATGAGATGAGCGGGACCGACGGAGCCTCGGAGAGATTCTTAATCGTTGGTGTATATACTATACATATACTGTGTATGTATATGTATATATATATATAGATTGACAACGAGTGTAAGCGATGCTGTAGATGTCGCTGCTCGGGACGACTGAGGTCTACAGTAATTTGTCGTCACTCGTTCGTCACTGCTCGTTCAGCATTTTTCGTTCTTGTGGGATGCTGATGCTCTTTTTTCCTCAAAATCGCCAACACAAGGAAATTTGAATTTTTTTCTTTTTCTTTTCTTATATCTCTCCTACACTTTTCCTGAGCGTTCGTCCGACATTCAAGACAATGTTGACAACGGAAAAGTAGTGGAAATCGGTAGCAGATGGAGATAGAAGAAAAAGAAAACAAAAATTGACGTACGAGTTTTCGATTTGCCGTCATATCGAACACAGTCTCGGAATCAAGTCTCGAGGTCAACAGTTTGCGATTCAATCGTTGCTTGACCTGCAAATCCACGGGACAGATTAACTCTCGCAATTGCAGCGATCATTGCGTCGTGATTCACAGAACCGCTGTGCCACTTATCACTCGATGCCTGGTCGGTTAGAGAGGTTTAGCATCTGGGCTGGAAAACGAGAATGAAAAGCCAAAGCGAGAAGAAAGAGACTGAGAACTCTGCTCGATGAGGCTACACGCGGTGTTGCTTCGGTTGGCCGACTCGGCGCAGAAATACCGAAGCGCGTCCAGCAGCATTCGCGGCCGACGCCGCTGTGCCCTGTGGTCATCCACGAAGTATCGAGGAGTTCCCATACGGGAAAACGATGCTTCGTGGAAGCTCGCGAGGCTTCGTATTCTCTCGTGCCCCAGCAGCAGCAGCAGCCGCCACCGCCACTCGATCTGTGCCGCTGCTCCTGGCAACTCTTGACAACACTTGACTCGTCACAAGCGCCACTAACAATGAGCGCGCGGCTAAATCTCTCGCGATCACGCAAACCGATCCGCGCAGACATTGGTAAATTCCTCCTCAAGCGCATTGACATTGCCGTCAATTTGCCGACCGCCGTATCGCGTCCTCACTGATTGTGAGAAAAACACTCCAGCTCGTGAGGCTATTTTTGTTTACAGCGTCGACGCTAATTCGCGCTAATGGTGCCAATCAAAGGTTGTTACCGCAACGATGGACTTTTATGGAAAGTTTAAAAATAGTCGAGTGGCCTAAAAATTAATGTTTGCCCACTTATCGATTATTTTTTTGTGTCATTTTTCGGTGAGACCAGCAAAGTTTTAACAAGGAGGATCTGGCAGCCTGTGTAGGTAGGTGACGAAAGATATTAGTAACGTCCTGAAACACGACTTCCAATGAAACTAACGATTCATTGTCGTTTATCATCAATCTATGTCAGAAATGCTAATTCATTAACCAGTATTGTTACTCGATAGGGCCCGACAACTCATCGAGGCAGTGTCATTCATCGTGGGAACCTCAAGGAAAAACAAGAAGCCATCGGCGAATGACTCCAATCTCCGAGTTCCGCGAGTTCCTCAAGTCCGGGTTCCGCGCCAGATTTCGAGGGAAGAGACGTCAGCGAGAAATGACACCCGATGGAAGATTCTTCATGCTCGAAGATGGACGTTGGGAGCCGCCGCCGCCGCCGCGTCGCGCGTGGACTCAGTTTGCAGCACGCGATACCTCGAGCTCGGGACAGCATAGGAGTACATAGCACGAGAGGCGCTCCCCTTATTTATGGTCGAAGCCGGAGACAGCTGCTCCTCGATTCGTATCAACACGTGTAGCGAGCGAGCGAGCGCGCGCGCGCTGCCCGTGCGCGCAATCCGGCTCCGATCTTGCGCTTTCTATTCCTCCTGTTGCGCATCCGCAGCTATTGCCCCCCGTTAGTTTAGTTTCTGTGCAGCGAATCGTCAATGTTGGTCTTTAGGTGTCTTTCAACTGGGCCAGGGAAAATAAGTTGGCCAACCAGCTTGTTCATTGTCTCAACAGTTATAGACACCTGACGACTATTCATTCACCGAAGCCAGAGTCAGACCTCGCGGTCCACTATTTCTCTATTGGGCGCAACCACTTTTTTTTTCTCTGTAAACTCAACTTTACGTTAGGTCGTCTGAAAACGAATTACAAGGTAACTCGGTAAACTCGTAGGCTTCGGGAGGCCTTGAGATCGATATACAACAGAGTTGTAAGTCCCCGAGACTCGAGGCAACACGAAAATTGTCGTAATAAACTACGCCGCTACGTAATCCTGTCACGTCGTTAAACGATAGTAAAACGCGTGGCAGTTAGCGAGCGAGGATTATTAAACGACCAATTTCCACAACTGGCCTACTCGGCTGCCCCTCGTCGTCTCGTGTCTCGCGCGCAGCGCTGAGACCAGAGCGATCGGAGTCGACCTTCTTCGGTGATATTGTATCACCGTGTGGCAGACGAAACGACTGGCCGGTGACTCTCACCGTCGGGGCTCGAATCCTCGCTCTCTCTCTGTCTCAACCTCCGCTGCATTAGAAACAAAAACTTTCTTAGTATCGAAGCGTTAACGCGTGCGCCGCTTGCGACTGCACACAGCTTCTATGGAGTACGCGCCGTAACGACAGTTTAATGGACACCATAAAGGCTAATGGCTCACTAACTGAACCCCAATAAAACTCGATATATGGCTCGGTTATTCCATATATTATACGACGGGGGTTTTGAAAAAGGATTTACCGAGTTAGCCGGCGCGTAGTGCACCGGGGGACACCGGGGCCTGTTGGCTCGGGGTGAACCGCATGAAAATGCCTCTCCATCCTCGTTCACTCCGACGTACAATAGAGAAGTAATTGATAGCCGCTTCTGACTGAAGGATAACAAAATGATAAAAGCATCGAGTCCACTTAGGCGAAGCCGCTTGAGCTAATCTTTACAAATGAATGGTCGATAGGAATGTGCTCGTGTTGCTCAAAGACATTGAGTCGACGTAGCGAGCGAGCGGCGCAACGGGGGAGACCGGGGTCTGTTGGCTCGGGTCATACTGCATGAAAATGTGTTTCCATCCTATAATGAATCGCTGCTTCTGACTGAAGGATAAAAAAAAATGATAAAAGCATCGAGGCCTCGTAGGCACAGTCGCTTGAGTTAATCTCCACCAATGAATGGTAGATACGAGTGCGCTCGTGTTGCTCAAAGTAGCAGCATCGAGCAGCAGCGGAGAGACTCGTGGGATTGCCGGATGGAAAGAATGCGACATTTATCCTTTGGCACGTCCAACCTAACACGCCAGGTGTTGTCAGTCGGGGTTGGAGGCGGAGCTACGAAGCTCTCCGACTCGGTGTATCTCGTTAACGTCGACGCGTTAACCAACTTAAGTGTTGGATACCGCTGACACCCAGCGCTGTTGCTCCTTTGGTTTATTACCAAAGTAAACATGAGGACAATATCGCCGAGTGTAAGCGACGCACATAGCGAGCATAGCGAACATAGTTGAATGCGCGATACCTGCTAATGACTGCAGGTACACACGAATCGCGTGGATCGGCCGTGTCTATTCGAATGCGACGCGTTCCTATGATATAACCATGCGAACATTAATAAATACGTGTGGGCATATAACGTTGCGCCAATAGTGCAGTCAACCTGATGCGCACGAGGGATCCGCGCGGCCTTCGGCGCCTTTTGCGGTCTAGCCGGACGGGCGACTATGGTCGCGGCTAACAATAAGACACTTTGTTGTTACGATTACATTTCTTCTTCTTCCTAGTCAGAGCACTGCAAATTGCTCACTGGCTACTCAGGGCTTTTTTTTTTGCAAAAATTCCTGCTCATCCGCTAGAAACTTTTACCTGGCCATTTTTTGCTCTTTCTTCGTCAATTTATTTATCTGTCTTGCGAAATTCAGGTGCAGCTGTCTGCTAACTGTTTTCAAGCAAAACTTTGAGAAAAAGTAATAAAAAAAACACACACCAAGAACGAAGCTAAGGATTATTATTCCAATTCAGATGAGTTTTTTCGTCTTCTTCTTGTTCCTGCATTCAACGCAGATTTTTGTTGTTTTGGTGTAACGATGAAAAAAAAAATCAGGTGGTTATCGCAGGTGGCAAATGTATTAAATTCAGGTGCAGCATCTGCTACCTGTTTTTAAGCAAAACTTTGAGAAAAAGTAATTAAAAAAACACACACCAAGGACGAAACTAATGATTATTATTCCAATTTCGTTGGATGCATTTTTTCGTCTTATTCTTCCTGCATTCAACGCAGATTTTTGTTGTTTTGGTGTAGCGATGAAAAAAAAAAAAAATCAGGTGGTTATCGCAAGTGGCAAATGTATTACCCACGCGGGGCATAGGCAGGCAGGCATTCACCGGAGGTTATACACCACTCGCCATGTGGAAGCCGAGCGGTCCGCAGTTATAATATACGCGCGCAGATAGACGACGGTACTTATAATAGTGACATGCGGTGTAAGAGATCGGCGGCGAGAGTGAGGATAACGCGCGCGCGTGTTATCGCACCCCGGCACTGACAGGTGCGTGCCTCGTTCTCTCGCGTTCCACGTTGCGCCGCGCGTACACGAAGAAGCTGTGCGCGACACGAGAACCACGAGAACCCGCGAGCTCTGTGCTCTCCGGTGTCTCACGTCGGCCGCCACCGAGTTCTCCACCTCGCTCGCTCGACTATCTCGCGCGCAGATATATCCAATATAATTGGCACTCCCGCTGCACTCGGCTGTGTTTTCGCACCCGCCGACTTCCTCGGCTGCGAATTCGCGTCTCCTTCTTTCTTCCAGTTCACTCGGTTCGCCGTGCTTGCGAGAGTCGCGGGTGACAATCGCACATGTTGTGGATAGACGACTCGAGATGTAACCCAAATTGTGAGCTGTATGGGCTCTGAAAAGAAAAGTATCGGGGTCGTAATTTCTAGGGGTCTCGTAAATTTTGTCATCTATTTTATAAGAATTAAAAAATTATGAAATTATAAGATCAACAAATGACAAAATTATGAAATCACACGATTACTTAATGATAAAATGATGAAATCGTAAGATTACTTAGTGATACAATTGTGAAATCATAATATGACTTAATTATTAAATTATGAAATCATAACATTACTTAATGGTACAATTATGAAATCATAATATTACTTAATGATAAAAGTATATCACAGGATTACTGATTACCAAATTATGCATTATAAGATTACCAAATTATGTCATTATTACATCATTATATTATAAGATTACCAAATTGTACGATTATTAAAATTATTAAAAAAAAAAGAAAAACCGCCTTTCTCGTCATTTTCCATTGAATCGCTGTGGCCATCACCGACCCAGCAATTGCTATTGTACAAACGGAAACGACTGTTTGCCGAAAAAACGTCGGGTCGTTGTTAAAGGTGTTAGTCTCGCCAAAATCGAGTATATACAATCGTTTAACGTCAAAGATTACGAGCGTTTGAAGAGCCCGGACCGGCAATTCGATCGGTAGAGATTTAATCGCGTCGATTCAATGACGATAACATATAATAATACCGCGCGGTTGACGCTGTTGATTGACGATCTGGCACGTGTTAACAGTGAATCCATCATCGCGCGGTCGCGCGAGTGACAAGAATCGCCGTCGATCAGCGAGACGACGAGAACCATGGAGCCCAGGTCGCTGCCCGCTACGCAATTGGCGCGAGCGCTTCTCGTCCTCGTAATCGTCGGTTCGGCTCAAAGATGCGACGCTGTCTCCGAGAGTATTATCGGTGAGTCCACTTGAAACACTTTTTTTTCATAATACTCATAATTTTTTTTTTTTCAATAGATTTGTACAAATTCATGGTAGCTCGAAATCGTTGTAATCGCTCAATAGATGACGCTGCTGAGTCTACAATCGACTCTTTTTTATTTTAAATTATCCTCGATTTTTTAATCTATTCAATTAATTTTTTTTTTTAATAAATTAAGTAGGTTTGCAATAATAATTAAAGCATCAGGATATTCGATTACAGTGTAGGATAGATAGACAGATTTGAGGCAAGATGATTTAGGCAGGAGGGGCGAAAAAATGTCAACTTAAATTCCCTTTAAAAAAATCAAAATTTATAAACCATGTTTATCATGTTAATCGATATTCATAAATCATATTTATCACGATACCCACAGGATAAATATATGCAACTGCATCGAATTTACCGACGAAACAGTGGAAGCGCACGGAACAGTTAGAAGTTGCGCGCGGCGTATAGCGCACTTAATCGGAAACCGTCACGCTCCACATAGCTTTGCTTACCCGACCGCGTTCTCTTTTTCCAATGCGTCTATTATTAGTTCAATGAGCATTATCTCCTGGTCTATATGCACGATTGTGGAGTCAGGTTGAAACTCGACCGGAGCCGCAGCCACCGACTGCGCTAAACTCAGCTATACCTACTGAAAACTTGATAAACACTCGAAAAATAAATATACGAATCGATCTTTCAATACATAATATTAAGCAAAAAATAAAAAATATCTCCTTTGACGTAAAATAAATAAATCTGTAGGCAGTAAATTATTATTTATTTATTTATTTATTATTATTATCCGAAGTTGCGCAAGTGGCCATATTCGACTTACATATAATTATAACAGGCTCCAGGGCTTCCGTTTTAACGTGGTTGGGTCCCCGTCTACCGTGCTTGTCCGCTGCTCCTGACTTTTGTTTTGCCGCCGTTTCTGCTTCTGCTGTTAGGCACGATCAGCGCGCGCGCGCGAGTTGGCGCGTTGTCCGTCCAACCGAAACGCGCAGATAACACCGTGCGAATTTACATGTTGTACCAACGGTCACGTGCGCATAAGTACGTAGGTACTCGATGCGCGTCGATAGACTCAGCTGTGCGCACTCGACGTCGCGCGTGTACCCTCCGTGCCCTCCTCTCAAATCAAGTCTGGGAAAAACACGTGCGAGTCGCACTCGCGTATCAACGATTTCTCCGTTGAGACACACTCGCGGCGGTCCGGACACGCAGAAATTATTCGTGTAATCCACGCTCGAGTTGTGCAAACATGACAAATACAAAACATGACAAGTGCAAACGCGACGGACACAAGAGTGACAAATGCGAACACGAAAAGCACAAATATGGTAAATACAAACACGACAGATGCGAGCATGACTATTATCACGAACGCGATAAGAGGGAACATGGAAACTATAAACATGGTAAACATAAACATGACAACTGGGAACATAACAAACGCAAAGGCGATAAATGCGAGCATGAAAAATATAAACATGACAAATGCTAACATAGCAAACACAACGCGATAAATGCGAGTATGGAAAATATAAGCATGACAAATACGAACATAACGTACACAAACGCCATAAATGCGAACATAAGAAATGCGAAGATCACAAACGCAACCATGATAAAAGCGATTATGGTAAATATAAACATGACAAATACGAACATGACAAACGTAAACATGACAAAAGTGAATATGGTAAATATAAACATGACAAAGAAGAACACGACAAACATAAATATGACAAAAGTGAATATGGCAAATATAAACATGACAAATACGAACATCACAAAAGTGAATACGACAAATATAAACATGACAAATACGAACATGATAAACGTAAACATGACAAAAGCGAATATGGCAAATGTAAGCATGACAAATGCAAACCTGATTGAACGAACGTGAATAACACTTTTCGATACACGAGACGTTGAACAAACAGGAAACTGAGGAGGAAGTGTGCCAATGATTTACGATACGAGCGAGCGTCTTATTTTTCGATCATTCTAATCTCGGATATTCACGCCTTCCTGCGCACTTTAACGATTATAATTCGCGAAGAAAACGTACAGACAAAAAACTCGTATGCTTGAATGTATTTAAAGCGCGTAGACGATTAAGTGGAGCGTAAAGAGGATAATGCGAAAACGTTTGACGCGCAAATGTCTAAGCTCTGTTGATGGTTAAAGTGTGCAGGAAATGGCGCGTGAGGGAACGGAGGGAGAGGGCGAGTCCTGAGGGTGTAGAAAACGCAGTCGGAGTCCCTGGAGTCGACGCCCGCGCGAGAGATCCACTTAAGGGCTGAACCTCGTGCGACACGGATTCCTCGTGAAATTTTTTCTCGACCGCACAATCTGTCGCTACCTCGCGTCCCCTGGGATCGCTTGCGGACCTTTGTCAACGTAAGTAACGCAAAAAAAAAAACAATTTGCACAATTTTTTCGTAAAAAAAAATAAATTGCGTGATTTTTCCCGTAAAAAAATAAATTGCGTGATTTTTTCCGTAAAAAAAAATTGCGTGTTTTTTTTCGTAAAAAAATAAATTGCGTGATGTTTTTCGTAAAAAAAGTTTGTTTTATTTTTTTTTTGTAAAAAAAAGGTTGTTTCATTTTTTCCGTTAAAAATAGTTTGTTTTATTTTTTCCGTTAAAAAAGATACATTTTTTTCGTAAAAGAAAATTCATTTATTTCATATAATTTATTTTTGTTCGTTCAAAAAACTTCATTCAATACGTAAAAGATGTTTTTTGTAAAAAAAAAGTTGTATAATTTTTTTTTATACAGTACAAACAAAATTCTACACACATTTTTCTGCGACAATACATAATTTTTTGTTAACTGGAGTACACAGCAATATCGACGTTCGCACCCGTTTAAGGAATTTGTCCCAGATACGTAAAAAAAAACGAACCTCGCAGCTCCAAGAGTGTCAACGAGGTGCGGTAAAAGCCTCGGTGATCCAGAATGCATATATGAAAATTGTCGAGAAGCCGAGAGAGACACGGCCCGTAAAGATCTGCCCACGTGTGCGGAGCGCGCGACGCGCGAGAATATCGGGTGTCCGCGGCGGCGCGGGAGAGACGCACTATGTATATCTTATATTATTAATCTCCAATATCTATCAAAGTCGCGAGCAAGTGATACTCGCGGCCCGGTGAATTTATCTCCCGCGCTCGAGGTGTAAAGCCCGCTATACGTGGGCCCCGGTGATTATCCGTTTCACGAGACGGGAGCACCACCGACGCTCGCTGGGTTAATATGCAACGTGTCGAGAGCTATATCGAGAGGCGAGACAAGTGGTCAAAGCTGCGGGAACGTTGGACGTTGGTTGGGCCGTCGCGCGGTAATGAGAGTCGTAAAGAGCGAAACGATAGGAAGACGATAGGAAGGGTGGAAGTTCGGTGGGTTGGCGCAGCAGGTTGGAAGGCTGAAAGTGAAATAGGAAGAGAGGGAGTAGAGGTTGTAACGAGCAAAATGTGGAACAGGTTGCACGTGCTGTAAACGTCGGAATGTAAATCGTCATTGAATTTGTCGAGATAGCGCGGCTGAGGTGGCGAAGGAGGCGGACGCGCGCGGCGTGAGCCTCACGTGCTCGAAAATATTGCTCGGCCTCGCTCGCCGAGTACCCAAGTGACACGCTCGATTAGGATATCTCGAAGTGGCGACTCGTCCCGTGGACATTAACGAGAGAACTGGGACATTTACGTTTTCACGCAGATACGATTTTATCGGTTTACGAGTCTATGAAATTTGTTTACCCGTTTGTTCATTTTGTAATTTATTTATTTGTTTATTTATTTACGGTAGGATTGAGTCCTTTCAAAGTAATAGAGTTAGGCTTAATAGTGGACCAGCAAAATGACGTTGAAGTTTGCATCGTTGCAGTGCAACGAAATTAAAAACAAAAAAATATGAATGGACCCAAATAATTGCATCGGCTATAAAAAGTTATTATAACGGCAAAAAGCATGACAAACCAACATTATTTCACCCCCTAATGGGAATGAATTGTTTTTATTTTTATTATGTAATTCATATTTTGTTTTTAATTTTGTTGTCATTAGAAAAATAAGCATAAATAGATTAAAAAAAGAGATCTAGCATCCGTAACTATACAGGACAGTTACTTCGTGTAGTTATAAAATAATTGTCACAGCTGCGATTACCAGTCGCTTCAAAGTAATTAAGTTGGACTTGAGAGTAGACCAGCAGACCCTTTAGAAGTATAAACATAAATAGTTCAATAAAAGAGACGTAAACGTGTCATAAAATGTTCCAGTCGCGCGCGCATCACGCATAACGAATTAGCCTAACAAAAATGTTCTATTCTCTGTTTGCAGGAAGCCGCGAGACCTGTGACATCGAGGGGGAGGACTTCACCGTCGACAAGATACCAAATACCAGGTGTTTCAATTGCATATGCAAGGTAAATTAATTTCGTTCTATAAACTAACGAATTACGAAATTAATTCAATAAAATAAATTACTAAATTAATAAAGTAATGCTGGATTAATTTGATAATAACTAATAAATCGCGAAGTTAATTCAGTAACGCTAGATTAATATACTAAATCAACTTTCTCTTTTCACTTCTCCCTGCCATTCGCGAACCTCCCGCTCTCGACGCAGCCTCGCGACGTCCGCGATAAACACGGGAAGGAGACGAATAAAAGAAAAACGAAGTTAAACGCCCATAAAACCTAGTGAATGAATAGTCCTTCCGCCGCTGGCCGTTTGATCCCCCCGGAGAATTCGCCTGTTGCAGCGCACACGTCGTCGCGGCGAACGAGAGCCAACCGAGGAGAGGACAGGTGGACGAGGCCGGAGCACGTACTACGCGCTGCGCATTTTCTTGCTCGTCTATCGTCGCTCTCCGTTAATTATCAAGTGTGCCGGCGAGCTGGCGGGCAACGAAGAAGAAGAAGAACCAGCAGCAGTGGAGAACGTCAACGCTCATGAGACGAGAGGAAAGAAGAAAAAAAGAAATAAGAAGAAGGAAAAAGCAGAAGTGCAGGACCTATCGGTACGATCTTCACGTTCGTCTTGATCGTGCCGATCGCTCGAGTCCTCGCGTTACATGCAGCATCGGCAGCGAGCGGCAGCCACGTCGTCAGCTTCACCGCGATCTTTCCTCGTAATTCTCTCGCTCTCTCTCTCTCTCTCGCTCCTCGTCCCTTCCCTGCTCGCCTACTTATCTCAAACACCAGAGACCAGAGCCCAGAGTGAACAAACGAAGCGAGAGAGTGAGAAAAGGCGCCGAGGGTACCGAGGGACGGGGAGAGAAAATCAGCCGCCAGTAACCGCGACGCTTTAGCTGGTTCATTGACTCGTCACGTTGCATCGTATCGGCCGCTGACTGACGCTTCTTGTTTTCGTCCATGCGCGCTGCCGGCTGTGACATAATTATTTGTTATTATTAAGCGAAGAAGAAGAGACAGAGAGAAAAGCGAGAGCCGGGTCAGAGGGAGTAGAGATCAAGCGTCTGCCGATTCAGCCCGATCTATCGCTACGACCAACGAGGGAGGAAGAGAGAGAAGAGAATTGAAGAAAAATCGTCGCGGATCATCGTGGCTGAACTCGACTTACATAAGCCCCGAGAGCTGGAGAAGGAGATCGAGAGTCTGTTGCTCGGTGCATGGTTCACCGGATGGAAAAAGGGAGCGCCGATTATCCTGAAGACGAGTCGCGCCTCTCGTCTACCGGGCTGGAAATCGTCGGTCTCGGTCGTTAACCGATTATAAATCTTAATTTTTATGCACTGAAATAAGAATTAACATAACTTCTGCCGAAAAAAAAGAAAAAAAAAACGAAAAATTGTCGCGCATCGGCTGAACTCGGCTTTCGTAAGCTCCAAACTGAAGAAGAAGATTGGGAGTATCTGCGAATCCTGCTCGTTCCATGGTCCACCGGCGGAAGGAGGAAGCGCGGATCGCGGATCATCACCGAAGACGACTCGGAAAAAGGGAGCACGAATTATCCTGAAGACGACTCGCGTCTCTCGTCTACCGGGCTGGAAATCGTCGGCCTCGGTCGTTAACCGATTATAAATCTTAATTTCAATGCACTGAAAAAATAATTAACATAACTTCTGCCTAAAAAAAAAGAGAAACGAAAAATTGTCGCGCATCGGCTGAACTCGGCTTTCGTAAGCTCCAAACTGAAGAAGAAGATTGGGAGTCTCTGCGAATCCTCCTCGTTCCATGGTCCACCGGCTGGAAAGAGGGAGCGCGGATCGCGGATCATCGCCGAAGACGACTCGGAGAGAGCGACGCGTGAACTCGTCTCCCGTCGCGGGAATCGTCGTGCGGCGGTCGTTAGCCGATTATAAATCTCGAATTAAATCTCGCACACACGCGGAGTGACGATACTAAACCGCGGCCGTAGTTACCACCCGGCTCTATTAACTGTGTCTCGTAGCTCGTGCAGTGCGGGACATTATAAATATCTTAATTATTCGCGAGCGATATGTAATTATTGGAGTTTCAACGCGCGACTACAGCGGCTGAGCTCGGTTTACGCCGCATACATCATCTCGGAGCCGCTCCGTCCCCCTCGCTCTTTCCGCTCTCGGTGTTACGCTCGCACCGCGAGAGACGCAAAACGTGCGTGCGCGCGCGCGCGCGGTGACTCCGCGTCGGGCCCGGCGAGTGCGATCGGCACAGAAATCGCGGTTGCGGTCCGGTGCTTCCCGTCCGTCGCTCTCGCCCCGGCGCGCGAAAACACCGCGCGATAACTCACCGTATAATGTTCTCAATCATCGACACTTTACGAGCCGCGCGCGAACGTTGGAGGCAAAAAAGCGCGCCGCCCCGGAGAATTCGCGTCGGAGCAAAAAGAAACTCGCGTTCCTCGCTTTTTCCTTCATTTTCCTAGAGGCGAAGGGAACCGCGGTTTATTTTCTCGCTGTAATAATATTTCACTTGTTACCAAACGGAGCGCGCGGACGAATATTTATTGCGGGAAACACGTTGCCGGTATTGACTTACAGCTTCTAAATCGCGCGAGCGTTTATTTCTCCCTTCCCGGCGAAATTACGGATGTTTGTGTGGACAGTGAATTTTTTCGATTTTGATTTCGGTACATTTTACATTTGTATCGGTGTTGAATGAGAGTGAGAAGAAAAATATCGGAGTCAGGATTCCGCGAGCCGATGAGTCACCGTCTCGCGGGTTCTCTCGCGGACTCCTCGCGATTTATCAGCGATCCCGTACTATAAATATCTCTAATACTGGTCAGACATGCGCGGGTCTTCTATTACTTCGAGTTATTTATAATACTGCGGCTTCTGGGCGTCTCGCTCCGGCTTTCCAATGGCAATGTTTTCATTTTTCTTTTCTTCTTACGACGTGTTGCAGAACGGTTTCGTCGAGTGCCTGAAGCAACAGTGTCCCAGCATCGAGGGATGCTACACGCTGCTCGAGCCACGAAACGACGAGTGCTGTCATCGGTGCAAAGGTAAAACAGATAGTTTTGCAATGCAAGGCGAACGGCTCGGTTTCCGTCCATGTGCGAACAACGACGAAAATTATGCATATCTTTATTGGGACATTTGGCGGATCACTTTTGTATTTCACAACATCTTCCTAAGTTTCATCTATAAGTTACTCTTGTTTTTTTTTTAACTGTCACTATGAGAGCTTTTCCTCAGGCTGACAGAAAAATCTAGTATCCTTAACTATAAAGTGACAATTATTTTCCATAGTTACGGAAAGCATCTAAAAATTTACAATTACTATACACAATACTTGGGACAGATATAATTACCATAACAAAAAAATAGTTCCTAAAACTAATCGACAGTCATCACTTTATACCAACCAGAACCACCACGATTTTTTTCGAGGGATGAACTCGGTTTTTTACCTTACACTAAGTAAATAAAAAATGTGTACCAATTCTGCATTTAGTCAAAATCTCGACAGGAACGCGGAGCCTCGTGTGAAATTTAGCGATCATTGTTCGCGAGGCCAGCACAAAGCCGGCCACTGTTCCCGAGTGCCAGTGCAAAACCGATAAACCATCTCGGGGCGCTCGGCAGACGTTGCGAGAAGCCGAGAGAGACGATCGAGCGTGTTTGCGCGTTTCGCGTGTGGATCCATGGAAAAACGATTGTTTACTCGGCGCTGACAGATGTTCCAATCGCGCCGCGCGGCTCCGATAAATCCGCAATCTTCAATATTAATTATGTTAATTGTGACATAAGTTATATATGTGCGCGCGAGGCCCATCATCGTCGCACCCTCGCGATCGGCTCTCGTACCAGTTGGAGCAAGTGACGAGCGCCGCGGAATCGTCTCGCAGTCGGCGGCGTCGGCGTCGGCGACTTCGCCTCTTGTATTTTCTCTCTTTGCGAATTTTCATAGAGCGCGACGACCTCCGCTGCCCGATAATTCTACGCGCCTCGCGCCTTTTATTTTTTTTTTCCTCGGTCGTCACGAGGCTCCGTGCACCGCACGATAATGCAAACGATAATGCCCCAATGATAATTGACGAATGAAAATAATTAACGGAATCGAAGTGGAAAAGAAAAATCTGGTTTTAACTGAGGGAAAAATGCGTGGTGGTAATTTTTTATATTTCTGTCAACAACAATACGGTTGATCACGGATACAAAATATTTACAGTATAGATTTAATGTTAAAGTTTTAAATATTTGCGAACTTGCGCCTTCGGACGTTCTGCTGATGAAGAAATTTTATCAAATTTAACGGACGAGTGTCGTAAAGTTACAAATTGTTCGCAGTAAACCACCTAATGTTCGTATTATTTAGCGGAGGGTGCTGTAATTTTATGTCCCGCTTGAATATTAAATTCCAGCGGTTTATGTAAAGGAGCTTCATTTTCCTGTAATGGTAGCTTGCGCTATGTTAATTTTTAACAGTGGCTATTAAGGAAGACGCTCGCCTAAAGCGACGTAAAAATTGTATAGCCCCGAGCCACACGAGACAAATTCGTCGTCGAGACATGTCCCACGTGTAATTTTGTGTTCTCGTTTGGATTTTACGCAGGATGCGTGAGGAACGGCGTGCATCACGCGTCCGGCACCGAGTGGACCGAGGCCAACGATCCCTGCAGAATTCTCACCTGCAAGGCCGGCGTAATAACCGAGTCGAAGCTGCGCTGTTACACGCCGTGCTCGAATCCGATTCCCGCGGCGCCCGGACAGTGCTGTCCAATATGCGCCGGATGCTACGTCAACGGGCAGAAAGTCACGGCGGAGAGAACGGTCACGACCACTGAGGATCCCTGTGTTACTTGTAGATGCAACCTCGGAAGACTCACGTGCGCCAAGCAGGCCTGTCCGGTTCTTCATTGCCCGGCTTCGAGAATCGTTCACGAACCCGGCGAATGCTGTCCGCATTGCAAAGGTATACAACACACACGCTGTATATACATACCGCGCCGCTACTCCCCGAGAGCTTCCATCCGAGCGAGACCTATACGTCTTCCCTAAATGGAATTCCGATAAACCCGGCCTCGCCGACTTCTCATTCTTCGTCTCTCGTCTGTCGCGCTTTTTCTTATCATCTTATTTACATTTTTGTTTCCATTTTTTTTTATATTTTAAGTCCAAATTACATTTTTATTTATTGTAATTCTTGATTTAATTTTTTTATTTATTTAAATTTGAATTACATTTTCTATTTGTTTTAATTTTCACTTCACTACACTTACTACACTTTTGTTTTTGCGTCAATTTCTGCTTTAATGGTAATTTTTTTGTTGTTTGTTTTTGTTCCTTATACACGGGCTGTATCCCATGTTTTCCATATCCCATGTTTTGATTTTGAATTTACTTTAATTCAGATTTTAGATAGATAGGTTGATTTAGTACACACATGTCCGACTGAGTGACTCAAAGTGCGGAGAGATGACGGGTTCACTTAATTACTACAAATTTAATATTGAGTTTCGATGATGGATTGTTTGCAGCTTGTAATTCTAAAATATAAAAAACTCAAAGTAGGACATTTTTCACGTAACCTACTTAACATTTAATTCCGATTTCATTTTGAATTTATTTTGATTTCAATTTTGTTTTGAATTTATTTTAGTTTGAATTCTGTTTTGAATTGATCTTAATTTCAATTCTGTTTTGAATTGATCTTAATTTCAATTCTGTTTTGAATTTATTTTTATTTCAATTCTGTTTGAAATGAAATAAAAATAAATTGTGTTTGAATTGAAATAAAAATAAATTGTGTTTGAATTGAAATAAAAATAAACTCATTTTGAAAAGTCATTTTGAAATTATTTTTATTTCAATTCTGTTTTGAATTTATTTTCATTTCAAGTCTGTTTTGCATTTATTTTTATTACAATTTTATATTCATCTTTTGAGGGTTGTCGAAAATAATTCTCCCGACTAAATCATCAATTCTCACGTCTGTCGAAACGAAAACAGGTAGCGCACGATTCCTGTCACCGCCTAAAGGCGCCTGCATGCTCGGCACCGCGGTCTACAATTCCGGCAGTCAATTCTACGTCGACGAGTGCACGCGCTGCAGCTGCACGAGTTCGGCTATTTCGTGCATCAAGGAGACGTGCCCGGTGTTGGAGTGCACGAGCGAGCATCAGACGACACTGCCCGGTCGTTGTTGCCCGCAGTGCCCGCTCGTCGAGGAGAGCCGAGCGTCATGCACCTACGGCGGACGCACTTACGAGGCGAGTGTTTTTGCCACCGTTTTCCGCCCAATTTCCGCGGTTCCCCCGATGCAGGATTTTCGGGCCACTCCCGCCAATCCTCTGGTTTAAACGTTCCAATTTCTCCTAGGCAGGATGGCGAAACTTGGCCGCTTGATCCCTGCAAGGCGTGCGCCTGCCTGCAGGGCAAGGTGCGATGCGCCATGCCCATGTGTCCGCCTCTCAACGTCCCGTGTCCGCCGAACTCGCGGCTGGAGCATCCCGAGGGTCAGTGCTGTCCGCGCTGCGTTGAAAGTAAATAATCTTTGTAATTACTCGATTTTCATTTCATCAGAACAATTTACGCGGAGAAAAGGATCTGATAAAATTTACCGGACGTGATAGTAAATATTGTCAACGCGCCTGGTATTGAAAGGCCATAGCCGGCACCTGACAAAGAGTACGAGAACTATGAAAATTTCTACAAAATTTCTACCGTATATATAACATGTTTAACCATATTTCGTGGAAAAGATTCTCATCGTTCTTGTTCCTTTTGATAGGTGGCATTATCTCCCCCCTCTACCGGAAATTTACGATACTTTTTACTAGAAATATGGTAAAAAGTATCAGATCCTTCTTTCCGTGTAGGGCCGAATTTTTGGTTATAAGTTCAATCATGAGATCGATCGACCCTACCGTCGAGATCTTTCAGATCTTGTTTAATTTTAAGATCGAACTCAGGTCCAAACTCGGATTCTCGCTCAAGTTCGTTCTTGAGATTGAACTCGTGACGAAAAATTCGTCCCTCGGCTCGCGCAATGCTGCGTATCACGAATATTCGCTTCTCGTCAAAAGCTCGAACGACTTGCGCGTCCTCGATTATTAATGTCAAACCTTTGGTCACGATTGCCCATCTCCTCAGGCGACGGAGTTTGCACCGTTTTTGGTGATCCGCACTATAGAACTTTCGACGGAAAGTTTTTCAGCTTCAAGGGAGCGTGCAAGTACCAACTGGTGAGCGACTGCATCGGTCACACGTTCAGCATAAGAGTGACCAACGACGCGAGGTCGACGAAATCCTCGGCGTGGACGAAGACGATTGCCCTGAAGGTAAAATTAGCCGATTAGCTTGTTTCGTGCGCGATTTGTCGGTTTTTCGATTGACATAGTCAATGGCCCGAGGCGAATGCGGCGTTAATTCATTATCTCTCTCTCTCTCTCTCTCTCTCTCTCGCAGGTCGGTGATCTGAAAGTCAATCTCGGGCAGAAAATGAGGGTAAAAGTGAACGGAGTAAAGGTGGACGTGCCTTACCGAGTGGCCAATAGGCTGGACATCAATAGAACGTCGGACAGCATCCTCGTGAGCACTCAGATCGGCATCAAAGTCCTCTGGGACGGCATAAGCTTCATCGAGGTTTCGGCGCCGACCGCCTACCGCGGTCGACTCTGCGGGCTCTGCGGAAATTTCAATTCCCTGCCCAAGGACGATTTTACCACGCGACGCGGGCGACTCCTTCAGGATCCCTATCCATTCGGGCAATCGTGGGCCGTGGGCTCGAAGAAGATGTGCACCAGGGCGCGAACCGGCGTCAGCGTCGATCGCGACAGGCGTACGAAGAAAAAGGATCACAGGTGAACTTTTTTTCTCTTCTTGTTACCGTTGATTTGGTTTTGTCAGCAATCCGTTTAATCATTGTCAAACAGTATTGTCAATAATCGGTTTAATATTCATCAAATATTTTCGTAAATGATCGGTTCAATATTATTCACCAAAAATGTCGGTGAATAATGATGTTGATTTTATTTATGAATAATTGTCGTAATTAAAAAAAATATTTGTCGAGACTTGTCTCAACCTCAGAATCATTTGTCAATGGTTTTCACAATCATAATAATTTATCGATAATTTCGTCGAAATTATAATTTTCTCGTCGAAATTATAATTTTCTCGTTGAAATGATAATTTTCTCATCGAAATGATAATTTTCTCGTCGAAATTATAATGTTCTCGTCGAAATTATAATGTTCTCGTCGAAATTATAATTTTCTCGTCGAAATTATAATTTTCTCGTCGAAATTATAATTTTCTCGTCGAAATTATAATTTTCTCGTCGAAATTATAATTTTCTCGTCGAAATTATAATTTTCTCGTCGAAAATTATTCGTCAATAATATTTGTCAATTGTTCTCTCTTCAGGCTATGCAATCGTCTGAGATCAGTGGTCTTCGAGCCCTGTCACAAGAAGGTCAATCCAACGATGTACTACAAGTCCTGCCTGCAGGACATGGGCGAGTGCCCGACGGAGAATTGCTACTGCGAGTCCTTCGTCGCCTACGTCCACGAGTGCCAGCGTTTGGGCATTCAGCTGCCGCACTGGCGACGGTCGACGCGATGCCGCACCGTCTGGGACTCGGCGACGAGTCCCACGAATTTCCGACGACGTCTTCGCTAATGGGCTCCCGTTCGTCGTTACTCTCGCGCAGGCGTTTTCACTAATTTCACCACCAGCGTCATCGTCATCATCATCATCATCATCATCGTCGTCGTTGTCATCGAGTCTACCGAAAAGACTCAAAATGCCTCGTCGAACGTGCGACATCTCGACGCGTTTTGCGAAGAAGCGAAGCAAACCGAAGATAGAAAGGATGGAAGAACGAAAAAAAGCCCTGAAAAAAAGAAAAAAATCCGCGCTTCACCGAGACACCGACGAATAAACCCGCGAAATTCCCACGAGCTGCAGTCGCATAATCTCTATCCGTTAAACAATCATCCGGAAGCATCGCCCGAACACGACGGAGTTGCTACCACCAAGAATTTACTAGTCATCGTTTCGTGTCTAATATGCATTAACGGTGAGTGAACTCCCCGCGGCAGAACATATTATATATTTACCGTTGTTATTATCGCACTACTTGCAAATATTTAGGATTAATGCGAACGAAAGGAAGCAACAACAAAAAAAAAAAAAAAAAAAAATGAAAAGAAACGAGCAAACGAACGACAACGTGCAATAGATTAATTTTTTCGTCTAATTCACTTCTCGCCCCGGCGAAACGGACGCGACCCACGATATTCGAATCTCTTGCCGCGTATATTAAGTAACGATTATCAACGCGATTAAACATTACGAGTTTACGTTTCACGAGACGCCAACGCGGCTCTTCATGAATACGAGATTTTAAATAATGTAACGATCAGGTCGAATACGACGGCGTAATTTCAGTAATCACGTCCGCGGCAGACGCGATTTACAGGCAATATCGCGCGCGTCCATGATATTTTTACAGTTGATATTGTATGGTACCTTTTAACTCGATGTTTCAGAGCACCGTGCAGTATTTCGGCCGATGAGCAGGCTCGCGGCGTAGCATCTACATCCCAGTGTAACCGATAACGAGCGACGCGTTAATAAGGATCTTCGTTAGGCTGAAGTCCCGCGTCTCTACGAATGTTAAATGTGTACTTTAAAAAAAAAAAAAAAAAACACCGACACACGAAAAACGAATGAGATTAAGGAGGAAAGAAAAAGCGAAGAAAAACGATTAAACAGACGCATCGAAAGAACTCACGTACTTGGTTAAGAAACAAAAAAACTAGATACTTATTGTTAATTATTATAGAAGGACGCAATTGTATATATATATAAAACCCACGCACCTATGACGCGAGACTCGATCGACACCAATTTACGCCGATTACGTTCTCTTCTCTCTCTCTCTCTCTCTGTCTGTTGTACTTCTGTAATTTTTCTTTCTGCGTATTCTCGCTCATAGACGTTTCCACATCTGCCTTTCCCGCGTATGTTTCTCAAGATTTACTAGCAAAGTTGTACATAGTCGTCGGCTACCCGCAATCCGTATCTCTCGTCTCCCTGGTTTTACTTTTTTACGTCCAGTTTTAACGACACGAATTTATAATTATAAAACTTTGTAGTCCAAAGCGGTAGCCAATTTCTCCTCGATTTTTAATGTAGAGCGCACGTTGAGTGCGAGTGAATAAAAAGATTTATATTCGTATCAAGTGTGACTGCTTGCGCTTACAGATTATTCCCGCGTAACCGCGCAAATCCAGCGCGAACAGAACGACTTTTGACGCTCTTGTTTTAATCTTTTTATCGAAGAGGAATTTTTGCGCTTGTGAAATGCGCGTCAATGACGTCCATTCGAACGCTCGCGTTGAGATCTCAGCGAGAAACATTTTTGCCGAATGATATGCAATTATTCATCTTTTCCAATCGAACAGCGATTTGTGCCATCAGTCAAGCGTAAAATCAATAAACGCCACATCCGAGTAGCCTTCTACCTGGGGAGATAAGCTGCGAGGCGATTATCATGAACGTTAATGACGGCGCCGGCAATGGGGACAATGAGGCGAAGAGCGAGGAGAGGGGTGCACGTTTTTGGGGCTATTTAGTCGAGCGGTGGATGCGAAAAGTCGTGTATTTTCGCCAACTCGCCGATCGAGTGCGGACTGCTCCGTTGACCGCTGGTGCTCCGTTCGGTCTTGGGTAGTCGCGTTCGTTCGGAACATCATCATGAGGCTCCACAAGTTCTCCTGGGTTTTCGTCGTTCTGTCCCTCGGGCTCGTCGCTGCTCTGACCCAGAAGCAGATCGACCTGCGGGCAACTAAATCAAAAGGTGGGTCTGGCAATTCAATACATTTGGTATTTAAGTAAAAATGTTCGATTGTTACTGTCAAATTTTTCAAAAACATACAAATCGACTGTCAGGTCTCAGGTGCAGATTTTCATTGCCGAATAAAAAAACAGACCTGTTTTTTTTGCAATTAAACTCAATTTTTCAATTTTCAATTTTTTCCATTTTTTTGCAATTATAAAAACTGTTAGCTCATACTTTTGACATGTCACGTATTTCTAAGTGGATTAATGTCAAATAAGAATATTTCGAATATAATACATTCATTAAAAGTAACGCAAATATAAATAAATAAACAATTTAGATTAATATAAGATTGTCAACGAAAAGCAAATAAAAATAATGTGTTATTCAAAATTCTGCAGATGACGAGTTTGATAGGATCATGCACGATAGTGGTTCACCGAAAATCGTGAAATTTCGGGGATTCACCGGCGACGAGGACCAGGAATTAGACACTAATAATATCTTCAGCCACGAAAAAGGTGATTTGTAGAGAAAAAAAAATTTGTCCCTACATCGTTGCACGACGTCCGCACGTGATATTCCCACTTAATTAGCTCCCAGTGATTGACGATAAAGCTAGAAGAAACTAGTTTTATCGTTAATCATGTTCGAGCATTTCGTACCGAATTTAAAAAGATCGATACACGTGAATCGAAAAAAGCGAAGATAAACATACATAAGTCATTGACACACCCCCAAATAAAGAAAATATCTCGATGTCGATTGGCCGAATTTAATTAATCAATATCGCGTCCACTGGATGGACATTGAACCGAACGATGCTACGAAAATCTCGGGCCGCAATCTTCGACGCTAAATGCGTAAAACTCGGTTAAGTTGAGAAAACCGTGCGGCGTATCGATCAAACGATCACTCCGCACACCGGACTTGTGATAAGGAAAAACAGTTTTATCAATCCACATAACGTGATCGTCCGGTGTGTCTGTGTGATTTCACATCGCGAATAGTTCTTATCAGCCGGCGGAATCGGTAACGAAAAATCGGTAATTGGAATGCGATCTTGATGAGAGAATCGATCGGAACACGATGGAACGATACAGCCACAAATAACGATAGTCTATCGAGTGTTGTCGAGTGGTTTCGATTTTCTATCGGATTTTCTTGAGGTCGTTGTCTCGTTCCTTCGGTTCGCCAAACCAGATCAAACCACGTTTAAAATCTAACAGAGATACGAGAAATCGTTTATTTATTTATTTCCGCATAAAAAGTATCGTTGAAGATATTTTTTTTATCGAGCGATTGATTGTTAAGAATTGTATTTTGATTTTACTCATTTTATGGACAATTTGTCTTGGTGTAAAAAAAGCTCGTTAAGTAGTGAGGAAGAATATTTTTCTTTAAGGATATTTTTCTCATCGATTCACAGCAATTCGTCCTCGGAAATTGTATTTTTATTTCACTCACATTGTAAAAATTGTAAAAAAAAAAACGCTCGACAAGCAGTCAAGAAAGTAATTTTTCTTTTACGATATTTTTATTGATTCCCATCAATTCGTTCTCGGAAAATGCATTTTTATTGCACTCAATTTACGGACAGTTCGTTTCGGCATAAAGAGGCTCAATAAACCCTTGAGATATTTTTGTCGACCGCCTTCTAGCGACGCATTCACGAAAATTACATTTTTACTTCACTCGCGTCGCAGGCAATTCATTCTGGTACGCGGAAGCTCAACAAGTGCTGAAGGAAAAGCTCGGCAGGTCTCTCAACACCAAAGTGGCGAAGAATGTGATTGTCTTCCTCGGCGATGGAATGTCCGTTCCGACGTTGATGGCCGCGAGGACTTATCTCGGTCAGCTTGAAGGAAAACCGGGCGAGGAAGGATCTCTTTACTGGGAACAATTTCCCTACACTGGACTCTCAAAAGTACAACAAATTTTATTCTTCATTTTATTATTCATTTTTATTTAATTACATAATTCTTCTTTCATCTTTATTTCATTACATAATTATTTTTTCATCATTATTTAATTACATAGTTATGTTGCCATCTTTATTTAATTACATAATTATATTTTCATCTTTATTTAATTACATTAGTGCATAGATTTTTTAAAATGTAGTATTAAATTGAAATAAGATTTCTGTGATTTTATAGACTTGGTGCGTTGACAAACAAGTGGCAGATTCGGCCTGCACGAGTACGGCCTATCTCGGAGGCGTGAAAACCAAATGGGGAACTGTCGGTCTGAACGCGAACGTCGGGCGTGGCGACTGCGACACGCAGGTGAAGGAAAACCACGTGAACTCGATAGCCAAGTGGGCCCAGGATCACGGCAAAGGAACGGGAATCGTCACGACGACGAGAGTGACCCACGCGTCACCCGCCGGCGCCTACGCTCACGCGGCCGACAGGAACTGGGAGAGCGATACTGACGTGTTCGGCGCCGGGTACGATCCGAAAAAGTGCCAGGATATCGCCAGTCAACTCGTCAACAACGATCCTGGCAAGAACTTCAAGGTATCGTCACTTGTTTTGCAGTCAATAAATAGACAGCTATTTTTTAAATCACTACACACATTTTTTGTTCTCTTCCTCAAAAAATATTTGACTTGAGGTTTATAATGTAGTACAAAAATTGATATCTTGAAAACAAAGATTTTTGTGTTTAAAAGAAATATATAAGAATGGAAATACTTTTAGTGGTACTAATGAATGTGATTAATGCTTAAAGATTACATTTTCCAATTAATTAAAAAGGTGATCCTGGGTGGAGGCCGCAGAAATTTCCTTCCAAACACGACGACCGACGAGGAGGGTGACCAGGGGCTCCGCTCGGACGGTGTCAATTTGATCGACGAGTGGGCGCGTGATAAGCACCAGCGTCGCAGCAGACACGCTTATTTGTGGAATCGAACGGCTTTGAACGACGTTCGCAAAAATCCTGACAATTACGACCACGTTTTGGGTCTCTTCGAGTCGTCCCATTGTCAGTACAATCTGGAGGCTTCACCGGACACCGAGCCGACCCTGGCAGAAATGACCGAAGCTGCTGTAAAAATTTTGAGCAAAGAGAAAAATGGTTTCTTCTTATTTGTCGAAGGTATAAATATTGCTCGATATATTGAGTAAATATTGTAGGAATAATTAATTAAATATCTTACCAATTTTACTGATATTTCAGGCGGTCGAATCGATCACGCTCATCATGGAAATTTTGCGACCCTCGCCCTGGACGAGACCGTCGAGCTCGCCAAAGCCGTGAGAACCGCAAGGGAAATGACTTCCGAGTCTGATACACTCATCGTCGTCACCTCCGATCACGCTCACACCATGAGCGTCTCCGGTTACCCTAAACGAGGAAATCCAATTAATAACGTGGTTGGGATATTAGCCGACGACAGTCTGCATTATCCAACACTCACTTATGCCAACGGACCTGGCTACAAGCGGCCCAACGAGGATGGATCTCGATACGATCCGTCAGCAGCTAATTACGGTAATTATTTCTAGCTTCCAATAATTTTTTAAAAATATATTTTTTAGAAGTGTGTCGTCTTTTTTTTTTTGTCAAATATTGATTTCGTGTAAGGCTAAAGCCTTCGTGTATTTGTGTTTATTATCATTTTGATAATTCATTGACGAAAAAAAAACATTGAAGATCACAAGACCTACCGAAATGTTCCATTTCTATATTTGTGTTTATTTGGTTTATCGCAGGTGATCCCAGATACCAGTCGATCGGTCTAGCGCCCCTGAAATCCGAGACGCACGGCGGCGAGGATGTAGCGATTTTCGCGAGTGGACCCTGGGCTCATCTGTTCACCGGGACCATAGATCAGAGCAACATACCACATTTCCTGGGATACGCGTCGTGCATCGGCAAAAGTGACTTGTCCGCCTGCACGACGCAACCCTCCCTGCCCTGGCTTTTTCAAGCTAATCGTGTGAAGTGAATTTCCACTCAGTATCGTACAATTAATTATTTTTACACTCATCTTCGACTCGTAATTATTTCAGAATAAAAACCACGTAAAATTTAGCTGTCTCATTTCTTATTGTAGAGCGCTCGGTGATTGCTATGACAAACTAAGTGGACTCTAGCAAGTCAAAGACGGTTATAGACACCGAGAAACATTTAGGGTCGGTTCCATTATGAACATATTTTTCTGAGAGGGCAACAATATTTTTTGTGATTCCACAATTATAATTATCAACCAGGAACTAAATTACATGATTAATTGTTTTTGTTTAGTGAAGCCGACTAAATTCTGCCGTCTGCCGCATTCATTTTTCTCGATGCAAGAAATGGCGAATAGTCAACGATTAAGACACTCGACTACTCATTATTCTCATGACACGATTCGGAACTTTTATTACGACATTATAAATGCACAAAAACATCTTAAAAATATATGTTTGTGTATGTATATATGCATATACAGTACGCCATAAGAGAGCAATAGATTACAACTTGGAGACGAGTAAAGCTACGCGACTTGGAATATCCGTTCACAACTACGTTTTTTTTTTTTTTCATTTACTTTGTCGTCGTTTGAATTACAATTTTCTCGCTGCCGCTGCTGACACCTGGATTTTGTTGACTCTTCGAGCTTCATCGGTAGCACATTTTTTTTGTATCGCCGGATGTCAAACACTTCGGTGTGCGAGATGTTCACGCAGTGATTCTCTGCCCGACGCGACAAGCCAAACATTTTTTTCTTTCCTGCTTCTTTTAGTTTGGTTTTTGTATTATTCTCGTAACGCAAACGATCGTCTGAACAATGAAGAAGGAGTCTTGGTTAATAATCGCGAATCACATGAGTTTCATTATTCGAGAGAAAGAAAATCCTCTACATATCACCCTCTGAATCCTTCTTTCACCTCATCGTCTTTCTCCTCCTCTCACCATTTTTTTCGGTTTTTTTTTTCTTTCTTTTAAATATCTTTTTTTTATTATCGTTGAGCTAAAAACTAGGAAATTCGTAAAATCTAGATAACGCCGGTGCGCGCAATTTTACTTCGTGCGATCTTCTCGATTCTCGACTAGGGTTGAGCACGTCGCGAAAACCGCTTTTTTCATCTTCTTTTTCTTTTTTTATTTTGCTTACGAAGTCACACACCGTTGCGTGTGTGTTGGACAGTGAGCGACGAAAAGAGTTAGTGACGAGATTTTGTGTTTAATAATTATCAACCGAAATTGCGAGTGTTTTAATTAATCGGTGCACGAGTGAAGAGTGCGAGCAACGAAATGAAGAATGTTTTCCGTATAGTGTAATAATAATACATAATAATACAGTGCGGTTTGTACACTCAAAGATGCTAGTCGATCGTCCTGACAATTTGATAATGTGATAGCCACCAACGAAAAATCATCGAAACTTTATTTAATATTGAAACAATAATTTGTATATCATTCATTTTTATTTTTTATTTTTTCAATTAACCCAAAGATTAATCTAAATTTTAGTCATAAAGTTATTGTTATTTTTCTTTAAATAAAATGGACTATCCTTCAGCATCTGTACGTGTACCACGTCCATCCTCGAAGTCAAGAGCGAAGGGCGAAGGAGAGATCGAGAGAGCAGAAAAATGCAGAGAAGTGCGCGGGTGTGGGGGATGAAAATCAGTGAGGTGGCTGCGTGTATTGCGCGTCTCGTTCGTTTTTCACGTGGAGAAAAATTGAAGCGGACCGAGACATAAAAGTTGTGGGGGGGGGGGGGGGGGGTGAAAGGAAATAAAGATGCGCGCGAGCGATACACACGTGGAAGACTCTTTGAGATTGGTACAAGAATAGATTTCGAATGTTCTTTTTTTGTTGTTTTTCGATTTTTATAATAGTTTAAACAGTGTAACTCGTGAGCGCCACGCGTTGGAAGAATTAAACAGAGAGAGAGAGAGAGTCTCGCGAGTCGCGAAACGAGATTCGGAGTAAAAAATTGCGTGACAGATGCGAAAGGATACGACGTGCACATTATTATTTTTTTGTAACGTTTTGTTTCATCAAAATTATCTCTCTCGCTGCTCGCTACATTTACGATAATAATAATAATAATAATAATAATAATAATAATAATAATAATAATAATAATAATAATATATGTTAATTCTTTCTTCTTTCTCTAGCGTTGGATCTTGAGTCGCGCGCGTCGTTATCTTATATAGTCGTTCGCACATTTGAATCTACGCGGGAGAAATAATTGGCCTTGGACAATGGACCGATGGTCGTGGCGTCGGCGTCGCCCCAAAAATTTCCCGAACTTTTTGCTCCGCGACGCACACCACGCAAAATTCTGAACGATTTCGGTCTTCGAACCGTCGCGAGAAACGAGTTTCTTTTTATTGGTCTACCTCTTTCTTCGCCCGTGCAAAAAAGCATAATGAGCTCCGAAAACTGCGCGCGGTAATCGAAATAAATGAAAATAAAAACGAACAAGACTTCCGCGCGTCTAATTCACTAAAGAGGTACTCGAGATATGAATTAATCCGAAATGGAGCTCGCGACGCTTGTGTCGCTCGCCGTTCAGCTCGCTCGCTGCGATATCCCGAAGTCGCGCTCGATGCGGCGAAATCGGTCGATCGTCCGACAGCCGTTTTTAGCCTCAGGCAAAGTATCCTCAATTCTCCTCGAAACACCGATCAATCGTCGTGTTTAGTTGATTGAAAATTGTGTTTTTTTTGTTGTTTTTTTTATGAAAAAAGATTTATCGCTATGTATTTAATGTATTATGTGTATCGTTATTAATTAATTTAATATTATTTGCCGATAATTATCGACATTTATATGTAATGATGATGATGATAATAATAATGACAATAACAATAATAATAATAATAATAATTATAATAATAATAGTAATAATAATAGTAATAATAATAATAAATAACAATAATAATACGAGAGACAATCGGCTTCCCGACGAAACGGTGAGAAACTGCACTCGTCCCGCTTCCGCCGTTAGTAATGCCCGTGTCGCACCCTAAAACAGCTCCGGCCGATCGTGTCGGGATACTCGATACAATAACTGCCCTAATGTGTATATATTATATAAAAAAGAATTAAGAATAAAGAGAGAGAGAGAGAAAGGGAGACATTGAGGTGTGTGATCGTCTGTCTCGTGTAGTACAATTTTCTGTGTGTTTGTATAGGGAGAGTCATCGTGAGATCGAGAGTGAGTGAGAGTGACCTTCGGGCACGTCGAGAGTCAACCCTACGCGGGGTCTTAACGTTAGACGTTTCGTCCGCTCCTTCCACGAGGCCGAGAGGCGTGTGTCGCGCGCCTTCGGCGATCAACGAGTTTGGAAGAGAAATACAACTACGAGATTTCGCGCTCTCGTCCCTCGTGTCGCTTGTCCTGTACTTTTTCGCTTTCATTCGCTCGGCTGGTCGGCCCGCTGACAATTCCCGAGATCAGTTTTTTTCCTCGAGGAGGCGGCGAACGTTTTCTTTTCCCATTCGGCTGGGGAAAAATTTCTCACATTGCAATTCGCTACAAACGAACATCCAAATTTTCAGAGTTCATGTCAATTTCAGAGTTCGTAACATTTTTTTGTATTCACCCTTACGAAAAAGCTCCCGTTTCTCGTCAGACCTTCCTGCTGATTTTTTTTTTTTTGCTGAAAATCCTTATTCGCTCGAAAACTTCCGCAAAAACCCGAGCGCAATCCGCCATACTCGAGCGCTGGGCCGCTCGCTCGCCCGCTCACTTCTCCCGCGCTCCGAAAATCCGCCTCGACGCGCCCTCGAAAGACTCGCAGCCACAAATGGCGCTCTGCCCCTTCGGCCCCCGTGTCTCTTTCTCCCGTCATTCTCCCGCCGCGCGCGTCCGAGTCAACGTGTGTAAATCACATTGCGCCGCCGCCTCGTTTCCAGTCTTCTTCCGCGTCGCAACCGCTTCAATCTCCAGACCTCCCGACTTCCCTCCTCTTCTTCATTCTTTTTTTTTCATTCGCGTGTCCCTAAGGTATCACTTCGCAATATAGCTACGTGTATGTGTGTATATATATACTATATATATTATTTATGTATAATATGTATAATATATTCATTCATCGAATATATATATATATATATAATATATTATATATTACTCTGGAAGGCGACAGTAGAGACTACTGAAGTAAATGCATAATATACGCAGAAAACGAAGACAGAGTTTTCATTCTTCCCCCTTTCCCCACCCCCCGTTTTGTCATAACTTTTACGTGCGAATCTCTTCCATTTTTTTCAGTAGTTGAACAAAACGCGACATTATTTTTCGTTTCATTCGGCCATCCACACTACGCGTCTCTCTTTGGATTCCCTTCGCCCGCATTTTTCCTCTCTTTCACCTCGCATCGTTATTATCATTCTCGTTTGTTTTTACACAATAATAATTTCTCCGCCGAAAAAACGTTGGCGATGCTTCGTCTATTTTTTTTTTTTTTTTTTCACGCGCGCACAAGGCGAACGCCCGCGTGGCCCGATTTGTCAGGACGCGCGCGCGCGAGCGGCGTCGGCACTTAGAATTAAAAATACATTGAAAAGTCTTGGTATTACAGTTAACAGGGGCGAGGGGAGGGGGGCAGATGTGGCGAACATCGAGGATACAAATCATCATCGTCGTCGCGCAGTCGTCGTCGTCGTCGTTTTAGTCGCGGTCGTCGTGTTTCTCGCGCGCGGTATCGAGCTTCCTTGTAACTCTCCTCGTTTGACGATTGCGAGTCGCTGTGTGAGGGCGCGAGACACGTGAGACCGAGCGAGGGAGACCGAGAGAGAGAGAGAGAGAGAGAGAGAAAGAGAAAGAGAGAGAAAGAGAGACTTAACTGACTGACTGACGAGATGGAATGACGAAATGACATTTTTTTTCTTTTCCTTGTTTCTCTTCTCTTCCTCTTCCGCTCTTTAAATATGTTCGATGAACTCCGGATTCAGGAACGAGAAACCCATGAACTCCGTTTGATCGAGATTCATCATGAACAGTTTGTCGGTTGGCGTTAGGTCCGTCTTCTCCGACGTGAATTGCTTGTCGAAGTTGCTCACGTCCTTCCTGTGTTTCTGTGAACGGCAAACACGACGAAATTTGTTATAAATGCAGTCGGAAGATTCAAAGAATTGTTGTGTATCGACGAGCTGCTTACGATTTTTGGCTTGAACGGTGGCTGCACTTCGCGATTCTCAATCTTGTCCCAATCGATGCGCCGGAAGAATGCGTGACCCCGGACGTCTTCCTCGCCACGAAAACCGCAGCCGAGTCTTTTGCTCGGGTTTTTGGTGAGGAACTGGAGGAGATCGAGATTTTACATGATTACTTCGCGAAGTTCGAATACCAATTTGTCGTGATATTAAATTCACAAAGACTTTGTACCCCTTTGCAAGCTTCCTTTGATTCCTTGGAGAGACTCTTCGGGTAGCTGACGTTGTGATCGGTGATAGCAGCGAAGAGTTCCTCCTCGTCTTCGCCGTCGAACGGCGGTTGACCGACGAGCATCTCGTACAGCAGGACACCGTAAGCCCACCAGTCCACAGATTTTCCGTACGGTTGATAAAGTATAATCTTGAAGAGAAACAAGCACGGGAGATGAAAAAAATTGCCTCTTCCTTCGTGAATATTCGTACGAATTTTTGTTAAGCTTTTGATTTATTCCAAGCGCTTTAAACTAATTTTGCGATAATTTCATGTGACAAATTGTGGAATTAATTTTTATAATAAATTTGCGTGATTGCGATTTACCTCGGGAGCAATGTAATCTGGCGTTCCGCAAAAAGTTTTGGTCGTCTTGTCGCCCGTGATGCCCTCCTTGCACATTCCGAAATCGGCGATCTTAATGTGACCATCCTGATCCAGCAGAACGTTGTCGAGCTTCAAGTCGCGATAGACGATGCCGCGCGCGTGAAGGTAGAACAGACCGATCGCGATTTCGGATGCGTAAAATCTGTTTCATGAGCAGAACACGTTATGATTATCATCATTGTCATTAAATTATTTTTCTTCCGCTTTCAATCCTGAAACCCCAAGAGCGAAAGAACAACAGGTGACAATACAAAAAGATTGTACAATTAGTCTCAAAATAAAAACTTATGTTTTATAAGTTCGTTTTAAGATTCATAAAGTTACAAGTGATTAATTAAGACAGGAGGGAAAAATTGCTATAAAGCTGAGAAAGAACAAACAAAAAAATGCATAGCGAAGTCCGAGGGTGCAGAGAGGTGCGAGGAGATTCGATGTCGCGTGGAAACCCTCTGGAATCTCAAACTTACACTGCAACGGGTTCCTTAAACTTGCCGCACTGTTGTATCTGGAACATCAGATCCCCACCATTCACGTACTCCATCACGAAGTACAGACGATCCTGTAACAAGATACAGTCCGAGTTGCGCAACACTTTTAACTAAAGTACGGCGAGCGGCTGGCGACCCGGGCGGCGTTATCGTCGCGTCGCTCCCTCCGGTGTCTCACCATAGTCTGGAAACAGGAGTGAAGCTGCACGAGAAACGGCGGCTTGTTCGAGAGCGCCAGCACCCGCTTCTCCACCATCGTGCACTCCACGTCGTCGTCCTGGATGATGATGTCCTTCTTCAGAATCTTTATTGCGTACAGCTCGTCCGTTCCTTTTCGTTCGGCTAGCAATACCTGCGAGTGACAATCGCTTTTAACTCCATCGTCCCGATTCATTGAACAATTATGGAAACAAACAGGTCGAAATAAAACAAAAATGTACTAATAAAAAAAGCCTCAAGTCATTACTTGTATTCCGTTTCTCTTCGCTTGGAGTAATGCACTTTGTTTACACAGTGCTACTTTTTTGTCAGAGAAAATCGATTAAATTTTTTTAAAACGAGACGAGTCACCTTTCCGAAACTTCCTTTTCCGAGCACCATGAGGAAATTGAAATCGCTCGCCCTTATCAAGTCGCTTTTGCCCATGTTGTGTGGAACGTCTTTGTCTTGTGGCATGGGGACTTTTTTTGTCACCGAAGTTTTCTAAAACAAAAGAATAATAATTAGCATCGCATTAAAGCGAAAATAAACATTGAGAGGTAAAAGCATTTTTTTATACGTATATTAACTATTTAATATACGCCCAAAACGCTTTAATATATATGCAAAATACGTGATATACATATGGAATAAATGATTGAGAGACGTCGGCAAAGTTTTCAATGAGTTTCGACGTACCCGCATCTTGGTCTTGAGTTCGGCGAGATCGACGCCCTCTTCCGGCACCGGGACATTGTAAAACTCGCCCTCCTCCTGTGTAAGGAGTTTGAACCAGCCGTTCGCCGGTGCTTTGATGAGTTCCGATATACCGAACGACAGGGAACCCATGAAGTCGTTCCTCGACGTTCTGTCCCAGTCCCAAATTTCTATCAGTAATCGTCTGTCTTTGTCCTCGGCTTTGAGGTCGCTAAAACATATATTTAATTTAGTGAGAAATCTCTGGCCTCAATTCAATCGATTGCAAATATCGTATCGTACTCACAAGGTGATTGTCTCGTTCCACTCGGGATTTAACGATGATTTGATTGTCTTTGATTTTTTTTTCACTCCATCCGTGTCTGGAATTAGTTTTAGCTTGACGTAGGGATCCGACAGTCCGTTGGGGTCCATTGGGATGAGATTTCGACCTTGCTTCACTGAAAGGAAAAAGAAATGATATCCATCTGTTTTATGCCACGTGAAAAATAAATAAACGTGAAATAAAAAAATTATTAATATAATGCGCTAAAAATAATACATGTTGCATGTATTTTACTCCGCGCAAAGATATATTGAGAATATAAGTTATATAAGATTGTTATTGTTATATAATTGCAGCGTCAAAAACTTCTATGTATTGACCATATCTTTGCGCATATTTATCTCTTCGCAGAGAATAAGGTCGCCAGGTAAAAGGGTGACTCGCTTGTTCTTTCCCCCCGACAAAAACGAAGCTCTACACAAGAGGCAAAGTATCCCCGAGATTACGCAAACTAATTTCAATCTCATCCACGTCAAACACTGCCTCGCGCGACAAGTTTCTTCACAACAAAGTAAGCTCTTCCCTTGGCTCGCGAAATTTTAATGAGGTAATCGGACTCGGAAAATTCCTCTTTGCGAACGATGCGCGTTACATCGGGGTTTTTATTTTTTATTTTATTTCACCTGAGAACAACACATTGCGAAAATATTCTCGAGAATTAGCATAACAATCTTGCTCAATGTGTGGCAAATTGTGCTGGGATACATAATCGAGCGGGAGTTTACCTTCGACGATGAGTTTGTTGCCGGCTGCTGTGATGTTCAATTGAATTCGACCACGTCGTTCCGTGTGATCGCATCCGCATAAATTGGGTACGCTCTCCTCGCATCTCTTGTGTACGTTCATGTCGCATGCTAGGTCATCAGATCATCGATTACCATCATCGTCATACATGTTGTGAGCCATTCCGCGCGTCTACCCTGAACTTGTTTTTTAATTCGACAATATTTTTCGCGAAATTTCGGCATCTTTTGTGACACTAAAAAATTAAAGGAACTTGTGTGGAAAAAACGCTAAGCCCTGATTTCGGATATAGACAAACTGACGCGATCATTAAAGTATCGAACTTACGCGCAGCAATTTTATTTTTATATTCATTAAACAAAAAAATATATTTATTTCTACTAAAAAAAATACAAATAAGAGCAAACATTTTTTAAAAATCTCGTCAATCAGACAATAAAAGAAAAAAAAAATATATAATGGAGTTAGTAAAGGGCAAATAAATAAGTAAAATTCGATTTTTACACTGTGACTATCAATGCGCGTATGCACGAAAACGAAATGACGACGCAGTACTTGATGCAGTGAACTACAATAACATATATATGATGATTATAATAACGTCATTATTATTATTATTTGTATGTGTGTGACATGGCATGTATACCTACACAGGTAACAAAATAAGGCAAATCAATAGCAAACTGGAACTACGGAAATAAGGTCGCAAGTCCACTAGAGAGAATAGAATTTTATATATACATATATACAAATATGTATTATGTATTCTTAAAGTTAGTGGTGTTGTATCGCTACCGTACGATCAGTTGAATATATATATATATACGTATACATGCATGCAATTGTGATGCGTGAGATATATAGTAACGCAAAATCGATCGGCGGTTTTACACGTACTACGAGACGTTTGTGTCATTTTCATTAGACGAAAGAAATCTTTGTTTTTTTTTAGCACAGGCAAACGGTGTGAGGATATTATTTTGTTAATAAAAAGACCCGTCGATACAGTGTGCTTAGAATGTACATGGGATATATAAATATGTAAAGTGAGAGTTCATTGATACAATTGAGCAGGGGGTAAGAGCCATAGAGTTTACAAATGTCAAGAGGTGAGAACGGGGGGAGCGTCGTATGAATAATGTGAATAGCAATACAAAGTGTGAAAGGAGCGTGTGAGGGTCTTGAATAATGAATCTGATAGAGGATGCTCATCTAAATATACTTAGAAAGAAAAAGGGGTGACGTAGGTTAAATCGGCCTGGACCCAAAAAGTTTTTTGTTTACGAATATATCGGTATGATTTTTCGTTATTTCGATTATCTATCCAGCGTTCACACGGAGAGAAAGGTTTACTTGGGGGAAAAAACTAATTATTACTTCAGAGGGACTTCTACCCTGGAGTACCGTTCTTTCACTTTATTTGTTTGTGGGAAAACGAATAATAGTAGACGATTGCGGTTTTTTCTACTTGTTATTTACGTTTTATAGCGTATAATAGAATTTTTAAACTTAAAAATTGTCGGCGTCCCAGGTCCTCAAACACGGTCATCAAAAATAAATGGCTACCACTCTCCTGACTAGTGTAATTATGCGATCGGCCTGAAATTATGCATACATACTCAGGAAACACGTCTTCATGGAATGACGGAGGTTTTTTTCGATAACTTAATTTTTCGTTTTTTTTATTAATGTTTTTATACGAAAAACACAGGGGTAAAATCTTTTAAACGCCGCCATTTTCTTAATTTTGCAGTGATCGAAAAAAACCTCCGTCATTCCATGAAGACATGTTTCTCGAGTATCTATGCACAATTTCAGGCCGATCGCATAATTACAGTGGTCAGGAGAGTGGTAGCCATTTATTTTGGATGATCGTGTTTGAGGACCTGGGACGCCGACAATTTTTTAATAAAAAAATATATATATTCCATTGTATACTTTAAAACGTAAGTAACAAGTAGAAAAAAATCGCAGTCGTCTACATTTATTCGTTCCCCCATAAAAAAATATAATGAGAAACGGTGCTCCAGGGTAAAAATCCCCCTTAATCTGATAAATGTATATTGGCTTGGCAAATTGTTTTCCAAGGTTGACTAACTTTTTTACGCCACCAAATCTTTTTTCTTAGCTGACCAAATCTTTTTGTTAGTCTGACAAATTTTTGTCCGACGCTGTAAAAAGAAATAAGTCGTCACTATACTAACAAAAGATTCGCTGGCCCAAAAAAGTAACCATTCCTCTCCGTGCATCAGTGGAAATTATACAACGCCGGGCTTGAGAGGCGTGAAACTTTGGAAGCTCTAAAAGACTCGAGTATCTGCCTCGCGGCAACGACTAACTAAATGGCTCTAATAAAATGGTGACTGGTGACGCCCGAGGGGTTAAGTAATCACGCGAGAGGCTTTCGTCATTCTATTTGCTTGAATAAAAAATAAAAAAAAAAGAACGAAAATTGCGTTGTACGGACTGGCGGAAGCGGAAGATGATAAAAGGGCCGGGCTCTCTACTCCAGAGACTGGGGAAAAAGTCGAATGCACGAAGGGGAAAAAAGAAAAAGAATAAAAAATACTATGTACGCTTTTGGGGCTAACGATAAATCACACACGTGACCAAACGGAGCACCGTTGGGACTCCGGTGGTATTGCAGGTTGCCTGAAAACTCTGAGGTGCCTGGGGATATAGACACGTCACTGCACATCGGTGGATTCGATATGGGCTCCTCGAGCCCTTAAACCCAAGGCCTGGCTATATTTTATTCAACCCTCGAGCACACCCTTCTCGCACTTTCCACAGTCTCGATATTTCGACTTGCGCGCGCCCCACGGATATTTAATGACCCTGCCTAAAATTCTGGCGCTTTTTTTTTAACTAAAAATGTGAAAATTTCATGTACACGAATTGTGCGAGATAATTGATGATACACAGCATCAAAGATGAAGATAAAAATAGAGTCACGATTATTAAAGTTAATGAGCAAACATTCTGTTAATGATTGAAAATGGGGCCTGTGATTTTGCGATACGATCTTAGCAGAACAATTTTGCATTACCGAGATCAAATTTCAAAGACAATTCTATGGATTTTTGGTGTCTGTCGTGATTTGTAAAAAAATATATTAAAAAAACTAATGTGCCTTTAGATAATTTCGAAAAATGATTATACTGTTTTTACCTTTTGACTATGAACCCAAACGATGAATATAATATTTAAAAAAAATATTGTGCGATGCATTTTACGGATGCCAAAAACTTCGGCTATGAATAAATTATGAGCTGTTTTGTTTGTATCGCGAATTTACGTCGCGACGCGAGCCGGCTGATATTCTGTTGTGGTGCACAAAATGAGTCATTCGATTTTTTTGTAAACTGCGTCAATTAGCGTGATACTTGTTAATGTCATTAGCTACCTGAACACTTGAGTCCCTGATGCGCAATGCCGTGAAGCATCGAGCCGCAGTGGTCGCAGAAGGTCGGCGTCAGGTACGTGAAAGTATCCCATTTGTGTGGCGCGCTCACGGCCTGGGAACACAAAGTCACGAGGCCGGGAAAGCCTGGTTTTTCATTGCACTCGCATCTGGCCTGCAACGCTGCTGGTCGAGATTAGACAAGTGAGGGACGAGGCGGTTGAGTTACAGCATCGAGAACAGGTTCATCACCGATTCTCGAGGACTTTTATTTCAATTTTTTCACATCACCTTGTTTCCCTTCTATTAATTTACCAGTAAACGCTGGTATTTAAAATACGAAATATTCCGCCACCAGGCTTGGTGGAATCTTACCCCTTAAACTGGACACTTACTTACTTAAATTTGTCTCTATCCAATCGTTGAAATATAAATTATTTTATTTAGTTATTTTTAACGACATACATACATTTAGTTTTACCAGAATAAATAAGAAATGTTTTATCGAAATAAATAAATTGTACTTTAAAAACTTTGGTTTCAATTAAATTAAATTCTTTTTCCTGGCCATGACCATTGGAATGAGATGTACGTGAAATTGAGTTTCTTTACAATTTAGTCGTGATACTTCCTTGCACAGAAAGATTATTTTTTTTATTGGAAAATAAATGGTCAAGAATTTTTGGCGAACCATCAAAACCATCTGAAATATCTGAACCGTCACAAACCGTAGAATTCTCCTTTTCATGGGCAGTGCGAAACTGGGTTGTACCTAGATATCCATATACATATACTGGTTGCGTTTTGGCTCTCTATCTCCTGTATTATTACATATATATATATCAAGCTGAACCGTAATGGAACGAGAAACGAAAGGCGAGCAAAGAAGAAAGCTTTTACGGTCCTCGTGTAACTCGGTTACACTAATGGCCTTCCGTTTGGGATTCGTCATAAACTTTCGAACCGATTAAGAATAACGAGACACGAGAGAAGCACCGGGTCGAACCGATAATTAACTCTGAGCCGAGGAGATAAGACGGACGAAGGGGCGCCTTTAAGTGGCCGAAGAAAATGGGTTGCTGAAAAATCCGTCACGTCGAGATTCGACACTGTCGCTGCGTTAAATCAAGAAAATGGAGTTTTTAAAGACCTTCAAATCCTTAATTAAAATGACGTTAACATCTTTTCCCAATCGTCGATTCCAGCCACTGAGTAATTAAAATTTATAAAATCTTCAAGTACATTTAAGTACCAAAGAAAAAGAAAAATATAGCCAATTCCATTTGAAAAAGCATAAAAACTGCAAATATTCGCCACACCATCAAATCAAGGGAACGAAATTAACACGAAAATTTCAACCTCGTTGCAAAATATTTCATTATCCGAAAATAATTTGCGAATCTTCAACAGACCCACCGCCCAAAAATATAATTGAAATCGAGCCCGCTGCCCCAGATGCAAAATACGATTACACAAAAACAGAGGCAAGAGGATCGAAACTCGTGTCCTACAGTCGCTCACGAGGAGAAAACAATTCGACCTGACGAGTCTCGTTCCAGATTCACCCGTGGCGTCTTATCATCCGACTGAGAAGTCGCTCCGGGTCGGCTTCCCGCACGTGTTCCACGGTGCCCGGAGACACCGGTCTCCAAGTGTCCGGGTGTCGCCGACTTCCCAACTCGCGGGAGAAAAGCGAGTTCGCGACGAGTGAGGTTGACCCTTTCCACCCCGCAATATAACCTGAATATTGCAAACTTGGTTCTTTCAATTTGATTTTCCCCGCAAGTGGCAGTCGTTGACGTGCTCGAGCGACTCGCGTTTCGCGACGATCGAATTTTCCCTGACTCCGTCGGTCGGTCGGTCGCGCGCGAGCTCCAATCATTATTCTCTCGCGCGGAGCGTTGAGACCGGAGGACGTGACGCGCTGACAAAAGGACAATAATAAAGCGCGGACGGCAGGAGAGGCAGAGTCAGAGTCGGAGAGTCAGAGAGAGGGCGAGCGAAGTGGGAGGTTTGAGAAGGGGTGATGGCTGCCCGGCGTCCTGCAGTCTGTAACTTTGTTACACTAATGGTGTCTCAAAGCTCCCGAGAGTCGTGCGCTTTCTCGTACAGAGAGAGAGAGGGCGACGTGCACTATGCTTAACGTGTGCAGCGTATAGCGAGGCGAAGTCGGATATGCGACAATGATGGGCCGACTCGGGGCGTGAAATGTCACGGCGAGACCTTTTCACGGCTAAAACTGGATGCCTAAAACTTGACACGGCGAAACTGCTACGCGTCACTTTGTTTTTGTTTTTGTTGTTCATTACGCTTGATCGGGAAACTTCACGTGTGAAATATCACAGCCAGAACTTTTGCGTCTAAAACTCAATGTCCGAAACTTGAAGGGATGAAACGGCAACGTGTCATGGTCTTGTTGTTGTCGTTGTTTTTGTTGTGTACCATGCTTAACTGACAGATTCCAGGTGTGACGTGTTATAATGAGTGTTTTTGTCGTTCCTGTTGGTTTTGTTATGTAGTACGTGACTTGTTGTTGTCGTTGTCGTTGTCGTTGTCGTTGTCGTCGTTGCCGTCGGTATTGATGTCGTTGACGTTGTCGTCGTTGTCGTCGATGCCGTCGCTGTTGTTGTTGTTGTTGTCGTTTTATTGTGTGCTACGTATGTTCAACTGAAAAAACACCAGGTGTGAAATATCACAACGAAAACTTTCACGCCTGGAAGTCAATGTCCAAAATTTGTAGGGGTGAAACTGCAACGTGTCTTGGTCTTGTTGTTGATTTTGTTGTTTTTGTTGCGTACTATATGTTTAACTGGCCATTCCATCAAGTTCAACTGACCAATTCCAGTTGTGACATGTTACAACAAGCACTTCCAAGCCCAAAATTTGAAGCGTTGGAAATGCTACTTGTTTTTATGTTGTTGTTGTGTACAATGCTTAACTGGAAAATGCCAGGTGTGAAGTGTCACAACGAATCCTTACACGCCTTACTTTCACGCCGAAAGATTGAAGTGGCAAATCGCTACATGTCTTATTGTTGTAGTTGCTGCTGTGGCAGATACCATGCTGAAGTGGCATATTCCAGTCGTGAAATGTCACAACGAGACCTTCACATTCAAAGCGCAATGCTTAAAGCATAAAGTGGTGAAACTGTCGCAAGTCGTATCATTGCTGTTGTTGTTGTTGTTGATGTTGTCGAATAACATGCGAGTTGGAAATGCGATGATAAAGGACAAACTTCAGGTGGAAATGTCACAACGAGACCATTCACGACTAAAACTGAATGCCTGAGGCTTGAAGCAGCGAAACTGCTGCATGTCTTGTTGTTGTTGTTGTTGTTGGACACGGCACCGAGATCTCCCGGTACGAGCTGTCTTGTTTCTCCGTGGCCGTGACCCAACAAGGCTAAGGTCACCTCTGCACGGAAGAAAACGCGGCGACACAAAAGAAAAAAGTAGTCGATGCGCCCGCGACTTTATCTTTCATTTGTGTGCATTAGAAACTCAAGACCGAGGGAGAAAGAGAAAAAGAGAGAAAAAAAGAAAGAGGAGCTCGAGTGATTCTCGATACATCGATCGCGTTGCCTCTCGAGTTCTCGACCTTGCCCTCTCGCTGTTCCAGCGTACCGGTCTCTTCCATCCCCCTTTTTCACCTCGCACTTTCATTATTTAACTTCCTTAAACCGTCGGTTTCGAACCGACGTAACATTTTTTTTTCTCCCTGGTTTATTCTGCAAAATTCTCACGTCTTTCATTCGTCGTCACGGCGGAGATAAATTTCGAATCCATTTTACTCGGATTTTAATCGGAGACGTTCCGGACACTCTGTTTCCGATCCTCAGTTTCATTGTTCAACTTGCTTAAATCGTGAATAGTATACATAGAAGTCACGAATGGTTATTGTTTCGGGTCGTCCTTAGTTTTTATCGTCTTGTCTCATCTATAGTTTCTCTTCTCACAACCAGAGACGAATTTTGAGACCATATTATTCTTATTTCAATCACAGAAGTTCGGGACTCCTCGATCATCTTTTCTCCATCCACTTTTACTACTCAACTTCCTTAAACCGCGGCACGTAAAACTTTTTTATCTCACCATAAATGCTTAATTTTTCGGGGTCATCCTTAAATCCGTCAGTCTCCCCTCTCCTCTTCGGTTTTTCGTAACCAGAGACGAATTTCGAATGCATATTTCTCAATTCACTTTTATGTTATCCAATTTCCTCAAACCGTGACACGTAAAGTTTATTTCTTTTCTCACCAAAAGTGGTCAAACTGTTCGGGGTCGTCTCCAAATTCATCTCCACGTCTCCTCTTCGGTTTATCTCGTCACCGTAGGTGGATTTCGAAATCCATATTTCTCTGATTTTAATCTTCGCCTCTCGGGTCCCGTCACACAACCCGGCGGATATTCGTCGGTCGTGAGGCCCGCGGTAATCGCATATGGATCTTGCATTAATTTGTGTACTTTGCAGGGAGGAGCACGAGCCCCGCGCGGCTCGCTCAGCAGCTTTATATAATATTTGCATACGCTCTCGCTAGCGAGTGAAATGGATATACATACAGCCGGGGGTCGGGAGTTAGAGCGCGCGCGCGCGCGCGAGAGAGAGAGAGAGAGAGAGAGAGAGAGAGAGAGAGACAGTTGGGTCGTCGTGCGTCACGCGCTCGAAATGTATAGGTAGAAGAATAAAAGAAGAGAGAGATAAATGGCTCATGGGCGACGGGAGAAGAAGTCTCGCGAAATCTAACGGCGAGATTGGAGAGAGGAAGAATAAGAGAAAGAGCGAGAGACGCGGGACACAAAAGGAGGACCCGGTGTCTCCGGGTCTTCCGGAAGTTGGTCGCACTAATGGCCCGAGCGAAAGTTAAAAAGTTGTAATTTGATGAAATATCATTTCGTCGAGAGTCGCCAGACACGCGATTGCAATTTGACGCGAGAGGCGAGGGAGCAGTTTGATAATTGCTTCGGCCGAATTGAAAGCGAAATTGCAAAATGTAAATAATATTAATAATTTAGAGACTAAAATAAATTTAGCAAAATATCGAGAGAATAACAGGAAATAGTGATGAACGATTAATAATTACAATTAGTGATATCAAAAATATATCAGTGATAAATGATACATCATTGCGAATATTAAAAATATCGAAAATATGACCGTAACAAATGAGTTATGATTGTAAATATTGTTAAAAATAAGAAATCAAAAATAAATTCGCTTATGAACGAGGAGGAAACCTCGTAAGATCCAACGTCGAGATGCAAGGGAAGAAAAATAAGAAAAAGAAAACGAAAGATATAAAAGAAGGTCCGACGACGTCTCGGCTCATCCGGAAGTTGGTTACACTAATGGCCCAACCAGTGCGTCGAACGGGTTCACCGAGGACGGCGAGAATAATGCAACGAGCTGGCGGAAAATGTTGTGGCGCGCGGAGTGCAACGAGATTTTTCTCAATAACCCGGAAGAGACGTTAACCCGCGATCGTGGCTCACGGTCTGGGCGAGGTATTTTATAATAACGAGAGCCCGGGGAAGATGAAAGAGAAAATGGAGGAACACGACTGAGGTTTATGCTTCGTTACACTCTTTATCTTATGTACGGGCATTCGAAGGAGAAACAGGACTCGGAATTCGAGTCATGTTCTCGGGATACGACGAGATCGAGAGAGAGAGAGAGAACTCCCACGCATTTCTGTAATTCTTTATAACGCTGAGGCTCAGAGGCCGAGATGATATTCCTCGTGCTCCGCGGTTCAAACGAAAATACACCGGTGTCTATATAATCTCGTCCATAGTCGATTCTGTTGCGTGTTCTTGGAATTCTCTCTCGGCTGGCTCTGGCCGGACCGGGGAGTGAGAAAGAGCAGAAACCGCTTTGGAACCACGGTGAAGCCGTAAAATCCCTTTTGAGACTCGAGAGTGAGACTTTCTGACTGACAGTTGTGCATTTTTTGGTACTAAATAGGCTTTAACTAACCGACGTCCATTTCACCTTTTTTTCGTTTCAAATCTTTCAGTTTAGCCAACATTTTTGTCGTGAATATAAAGAAAAAAAAAGATGTATTATCACAGACTCAGCTTTATAATTCTTTTAAATTTTAGTTTGTTACTTATTTCAAGATATCGATTATTCTTCACAACTTTTACCATCAGTTCTCAAGTCGTATGTTTTACTTCGCGAAAATAACTACCAACATACCGAAATGTGTAGTAAAACTCGTGCAAGTTTATCGATACAATTTTATTAGCTGTAGCAAGCTTTAATAGTTATTAGCAAGTTTATCGATACAATTTTATTTCATTTTAATAATACAAATAATTCTGTGCTTTCGAACTCGGTGACCGAAACTAAGCCAAAGGTGGCCGAAATCGGTACCTTTACCCTACTTAGTGGAGAAACCGATGTGTAGGAACGACAGTAGTATTAAAAGGTGCGGGAAAAAAGGGCTGCCTTTTTCCCGGTTCAAAATCCCTCGGACAATCGCAATAAAAATATATATATTTCAAAGAAAAAAAAATCATGATATGTCAACATTTCAAAAGGGGGAATAACGAGTCGAGAAAAGAAGAGCCGGATATTTCCAGCTGTCGAGCCGGTATTCCCGAAGCGCGGAACAAGCTAATAACGGATGTTGAGTCGAGTGATTGCTCAAGCGAGGCGAAAAGTTAATGAGGAAATAACGGCGACCCCTCGGCCCTTCCACGTGTTTTCTTACTTTCATACGTACTCCGTTCAATGCGTAATGCGCAATTTTAACGGACGTACGACGAGCCACTGTTGATCCCGGGGAGTCGTCGGAATCGGATCGATTCGAGTGGCGGGGAGGAAAAACGCGAAATCGTGCAGCGTGCTCATACGGCGATGGTTATATATTGTTCGGGCTCTCCTGTTGCTCGCTGACCCCGAACAAGGCGAATTTCACCCTCGACCCGTGAACTTTTCCTCGATTACATCTCTTATTCTCCGGCTCGACGTCCGCAACGGCGAAACGTATGTAATATCCCTCCGGTGCTCGTTTTTCCTCCACTCTGCCTCTCCTCTCGCTCATTTATTCCGCGACTTCCCGTTTTGCCTCCCGAGATGCAGGCGCAACGCCCTGATTTTCCGACGCCCTGGACCTTTTACGTCCGGTGATCGTCTTCTCTGTCTTTCTTCCTCGGAACCGGCGATGGGAGATGAAAAATAAGACGTAGCGGCGACCGGGACTAACTGGAATATTCAAAGAAAATCATAAAAATGTAAGGAAGAAAACGTGATTGAGAAGGAACTCGAGCTATTCAAACTGGCAAAGGGAGAAGATGAGAACGATTGTATAGGGGAAACCAGGGTGAAATGGAAAACTGACATTTATTTTTTATTTTTGTAAACGCTCAAATATTCCGACGTTCTGAACCTTTTGAATTCGATGATCGAATTCTGTGCCGTTTTTCCTCCGAACCAGCGAAGTGTGAAGATGAAAAACAGGATGTAGGGGTGACCGGGGCCAAATGGAATATTCAAGGAAAAAAAGAAGTGAAAGCAAGGAAATGTGATCAAGGTAACACGAGCTCTTTGAACCAGCAAAGGGCGACGACGAGAAAGAGGACTTAGAGGCGACCGGGGCTAAATAAAACACTTCAGGATGAAAGAAAACATGAGTCAATAAGTTCATTCTGCATCTTGTCCCTTGATTTACAAACTTCCTGCCTCTTCGTCACTCCCCACATTGTTTTTCTCCTCCAATCCGACCTGTCATCGAATCAGTAGTCATCGTCGTTCAAGCTCAGACGTTAGCGCGCCGAGACAAAAAGATTTCCCCCCCCTCGCAATTTTCGTTTTTCCTCGTTTTTTCTATTTCCGAACCTCGGGGAATTCGTGAGAGAGCCCGAGGCGATTCTCGGCTCTCTTGCTCATTCATCGCGTCCTCGGCGCGTGAACGACGTTGCGAATGTCGTGTTCTCCCCCTCCTCTTCTCCGTCTCTTCCATTTCAAACGATACTTTCGAGTGGCTCGAACAGCAGCAGCAGCAGCAGCAGCAGCAGCAGACGTGGAGCACGAGTGTGAGCTCTTGTCCGATCGGACTGTGTTTGCCAAACTCCCACGCCCGTGTTTACCTTCGTCTCTCATTCCCGAGTGAAGCCGAGGGCCGAGCTTGTCGCTCGATTCGCCCTAACACACGACGCTATACGTTTTTCCCTCTCTCACTCTTCGTTCCCCCATAGCTTCGCCGTGTATTCTGCTTTGCTTCTTCGCTCTCGCCTTCGCACCCATCAGTCATTCCCGGCTATTTTTCTCCTCCTCAACCCTTTTCAAAGACTCCCTCGTCTCTTTCTCTTTTTCTCTGTCTCTCTCTCCCTGGTCCTGAAATAGGAGGAGCTCCTGTTTCTTATTTCGCCGCGATTACGAAACGATTTGTGTGTCACGAGGCTGTGGAGCCATTAATGATTGTCGGGGCTTGTTACAATTGATGGTGGGAGCATAGAAATTGGAAGAGAAAAATAAGCCTTTGGGAGATCCGGCTCATTGTCGTAAATTTGTATAGTCAAACTTCTTGTCGTAAAGAAATGAAATTTGATATCGTAAAAAATTAAATTTTCAGTAATAAAAAAAACGATAGTAGGAAATCAAAAAATCAATTTGACGTACCACAAAAAATTCAACCTTCTCACAAATACGTCACAGCTTTGGTCATAAAAAAGAAAGTCCTTGCCGCATGAAAGACAATTTTTTTCTCGTAAAAAAGAGAGAAAAAATGGTCTATACAAATTTTTCGTCACCCATTTCCTGTGTTCGAAGGGCGCTTTTCGGCCTTCACCAGGGAATAAAAGATTCCATTCAATTCCATCGTCGATAAAAGTTGCGAGCGAACCGATTGACGGGACGTCCGCGACCGACCAACGAATTCCGACTATTTGGGGGGGATGGGCGGAGGACTTGCAAAGTTTGCCCAGGCGAAAGTTTCCTCGAAATGGGTTTGCGCTCGTCACTCTCTCTCTCTGCCCGGCGCTTTCTTCGACCTGTTCACCCCGTTCCCCTCGTTTCTCTCACTCCCCACGAGGACTTGTTTCACTTACGGCAAGTGCAAGCTGAGAAGTCGGCCTTAAACGACTTATAACTGTCGGCTCGCATTATTCTTCCCTCGTGTTCTTGCTTACTCTCTCTCTCTCTCTCTCTCTCTCTCTGTGCAGCTCCGTACAGATCGTGTCGTGAGACGTGGCGCGACTCGTAAGTCACTCTGGTCAACGACTATGTATACAGTGACGAGGACTTAAGAGCTTCGCGACGTAGCCTCGAGCATCGGCCAACTAAAATATTCGTAACGACACGTCTAGCCTGGGCTTCGGACATGATGCCACCTCGTTTAGCTTCTCATAAACTGGCAAAAAACTTGTTTGCTTTTTATACGTTTCTTGACAATATTACAACTTACGTAAAAAAAAAAATTAAATTAAAAATCGTTAATATCAGCTGGAAATATCAGTCAATGATAATATATTGAGGAAAAAACATCGTTCTCTATTTTTTATTTGATTTTTTTCTATTTTAGATCTTACATCCTGATCTAAAAAAATTATTATCAGCAAAAGAAATGTTGAAAAAAGGACCAGGTTTTTTTCATCAATTTTTTTTAAAGAAGTGTTTGGTGGTGTGTTGTATCCTCGTCTGGTCCGATATTCCTAGGTAAGAGGTCACTCCTCTTTTTGTCTTTTTTAAGATATTACAAATTATATTGCAAAAAATTATTATCAGCAAAAGATAATATATCGAAATTACAAAAAAAATCGTTTTTTAATGCAAACTTAAAGTGCAACATATATTCCACGTGCGCATAACGGACGAGGGCTAATCGTCGAACCGAGAAAGCCCTCGTGGCCGTTGGTCGCTCGATAATGGTTTAATTGAACGCCGCACACACAGCCGCGTCGACGGTTTGATAATGGAGGTCAGGATATCTCGGCGCCACAATGGAAACAACTAATTTTCCATTATATTCCACGCGCGGGGTGAGCCGAATGCCCGGAATATTGCGCGCTCGTTGTGCAACCCTCGACGCGTCGTCGGGTTTTCCACGTGAGGATCGATCGGCACTCCGAGCCCTCAAACTGGAGATTGAAATTGTGGAAATTGCAAATCGTTCGTGGCGAAATATTCGAGACGACCGACGGACGCTCGACGCGATCGCCCATTATATTTACAGCGGCGCCTCGAAGAAATTTACAACAGCGGACGAGAAACGTGGGGGGGTGGAAGAGACAACGAGAGAGAGAGAGAGAGAGAGAGAGAGAGACTCTCAATGGGAGCGGGGGGAAAGCGACAGATACAAATTGTAACATGGATTCACATCGAACGAGGGACAAAAGACTGGGCTTTGCGACACAAGTAACAACGGCCCAAAGACATTCGAGAATTCGTTCAAGTCGGAGACGGAGAAAGAGACAAACATCGATATAGCAACTGTACAGACCAACATCATTTGACATCCAATATTTATATTCAATGTGTATGTATATACACAGTAGGTATATATACAAGACGACGCAGCTTTAACAGTGAAGTAGAACAACGTGTAAGAATGTTGCAGAAAAATTGAAAAACAGAAGAGAGGATGAACAAAAATTTGGTAGATAATATAAAATGTATGTACACCCCACATGGAAATATTTCTGTGTTCAGTATTTTTCATATATAACTTTTTGGCGTTTTTCTTATGTAACATTCTTTATATTTTTTATATTCGAAATTAACATTTATATACGTTTTTTTCAGAAAATGGTGAATGCACTAAGAGAAAAATGTAGTATTGGCAACTATAAAGTGACAACCATACAGTGGCAATTATTTTTTATAGGTACAGCAACTATTTTTCTAATTATGGTAACTGTGACGCAGTTATCATAAGTATTAATTAATTATCGGGAATTATAAAAATAACAGCATGAACGAAAATTGGATGGTTGTCACTTTATAGTTACCAGAACTTATACGATTTCTCTGAGTGACTAAAAAAATATATCGTCGGTTGTCGTGGTCAAAGGTGGTACAGTCGGTGTATAATTCCCCATGTCTGATACATTTTTTGCAAAAAAGTCTCCAGAATATATGGAAAATATATTTATTTCCATGTGAGAAATTTGAGTATACAACATTTTTACGAAAATACGTTTTTCATCACTTTGTGAAAATAAAATGTTGCTTGTTGAAGTGGCGATGTTCAGCGTAACGATTGTCCGAAAATTAAGACACAGGTGTGTGATTACTCGAAAATTAACAATAAGACAAGATTAAAATAAACTTAACTTAACGAAACCCCACAAAAACACATTTAAAAATGTGACACGGGAAGAACTTAGTAAAATCAATGGATCTATGGTCGCTGATGGCAAATTTTTTATTTACATATTTTTAAATTAAAAGAATCATTTCTTCCTTGTAACTGCAAAAATTAATTTGCCATCCACAACCGTAAAATCAGTTGACTTTACGTTCGTCCCTGTGTGTAAAAATATGTTGATTAATATAGCGAGAAGAGATTAACGAGACACAGGATCACCTGGGTAAAAACCACGCAAATTAAGGTAACATGTTTCGTTTGCTTGTTTTATGTACAGAGATATACGAAAAGCAACACCAGACGTTGGTTTAACATTCTGCCATTGGCACAAGTGAAGATTTTTTGTTTTGTTTCTTTGTGGTGAATATGTACAGTGCGTTCACTGTCAAACTTTTTATTTGTTTGTTTGCTTTTTGTAAATGTTCGTTGTTTGTTGTTTGTTGTTTTTCGGTACCTTGGCATTTCATGCCCTGGTGGATGACACCATAAAGAAGGCTACCGCAGTGGTCACAGAAGGCGGGGCTGTTGTAGGTGTGTTGCTTGAAATGATGCTTCGTCCGCGTGTCCTGCGTTATGTCACCATTATACTATCGTGTAGATTGGATTGACGAAGACGACGGGAACGAGAGGAAGACAGGATGGACAGGATTATTGGCCTGGAACGAAGAAGCTCGAGGAGTTTTTCGCGCGTCGGAACGGAAAATCGGGAATGACACCCAACGAGACCCTCGACCTTCCGCGCCGTGAGTTTTATATTAAAAATTGGGGCATCGAAGAATTATCCACTTATCTAGTATGCAGCAAAATTAGACTTAACATTGTATTAAAAAAAAGACAAAATTGGGTTTTTTTTTGTTACTTAATTGCAATCGATTGAATACCTTTTAATAAGCTTCGCGGTTAAGTCGCTGAGATCGACTAGGATATCGTGGAGGGTAGAAAAAAAACGGTGTTAACGAGGGACTGGGTCAACATCCGCGGTGCCGATAGGCACAGCGGAAGATCGATATGAAATCAGATCGCGGCGATGAACGGGAATATTAGTTATAGGTAGCGAGTGCGCGGTAATAGTTCCGGAATAGGAGAGAAACAGGAGAGACGATCGGCAGGCGATACCGCTCACACTGCCAGCTGAATAATAGCCAATCCATTTTCGCGTGCTCCGCGCGCGCGGGGAAGAGATGACGATATATCACGCTAGTCTCGCGCCGTTTTACTCGTGATCAAGGTGCTCAGGGCAAAAAATATTGGCTACATTACGCTCGATGATACGACGCGACGCACGGGTACGAACAAAAAAAAAAGCACGACAAGAAAAAAATATTTACGGTGTGCTACATCGATAGCCGGGGTGCGCTGAAATTTATTGCTAATATCGTCGGGTGGACCCGCTGTTATCCCGTGAAAATTACAATCCCCGTAACGGCGCGAAAGCTACCCGTGAAGATATGGAGAAGAAAAAAGAAAAACGAAGAGAACTCCGCGTGAATTTAGCTACTACGGATCGGAGACATTCTCGATCAATTCGACCGTTATTCTATTTTTTTCGAGCCGTCAGGATATTTCCCACAATTGCATCTTTTTTAAATTAAAACTTGCTTTCAAGATGTCAAAGATTTTAGAAATTTTTGAAGTTGCAGACATTCGAAAGATTTTAGAAATTTTTGAAGTTGCAGACATTCGAAAGATTTTAGACATTTTAGAAGTTGCAGAAATGTTAACAAATTTGGCAATTTTAGAAAAAGTTTCAGTTGTAAAAATCTGTAGAAAAGAGCCAAAACGCATTTACTCTCTTGTCAGGAATTGCAGTAATAATGCAAATTTTGATATGACATTACTCGATCGCGAACCGAGCTCGAGATTACGATCTTATTCAAAATCTTGCAACTCGGTGGCCGACTCTATCCCTCCGCTGAGACTTACACCGGCGCGAAGGGTTGACGGCAATTCCGGGGTAAACTTTTCCCCTAACGGCTCTTTCCTCGCGCGTTTATACCGAACTTGAAACTGGAGTCGACAATGGCGAATGCATTAAATTCCATGTCGTTCCGGTTGTGCCGCGAAAGAGGGAGCTACTATATACGAAAAGACGCGAGGGTCGCGAAGCGCGTGAAAACCGATTACCGTCTCGCTGGCTCATTAATAATAACGAAACTTTGCGCTGTGCTCGCGATTCTAATGTCAAGTTCTAGGTCGACGGTCGAGGGAACTAAAACGGGGCAACATCTTTTATTTCTCAGACACGGTGTAAACGTTGAAAAAGAAACGTGCATCGTTATTGCTAGGTAACTGACGGAACATTGATTAATTTAATTTCTTAAATGTAGTCAAATCACAGGAAAATAAAGAATCATTTTTGACAATATTATTGTGTTCTGGGTAGCCAATCGATTATGGATTAATCCAATGTCCCAAATTCAGCCTAAACATAAAAAACTTTGCAACATTTTCCTGTGCTGGGTATCCAATAAATTACTAATTAATTTAATTTCACAAATATGTAAAAAACGAAACCTTCTTTGGCAACATTATTTTTTTGGATCATTGATTAATTTTCAATTTCCCGAATATAGATTTGACTGTAAAAAAAAAGAAGATTTCACAAGATTATTCGGCGCTACCCAATAAGCTATCGAGGCAATTAAAATGACCTGCTGCGGTTACGTGAGGAGAATTAAGCCGTGAACTATCGACGCACCGGTTCGCAATCTTCGACGATGTTGGACACAACGAGATTTCCCTTGCGACGTCGCCTCACGGAGCTCTACTCCTCCTCATGCTCTCACCGAGCTTTCCAGCGGTCAGCGCCGCGGTAAACTCTTATTGCACACGGTGCTGTGGTCACCGTGACAAAGTCGACGTAACCCGCGCGCTCGTGTCGAGCTTCTCCGCTTCGGGATTAAGGATAAGGCACCACGTCCCGGGGAAAAGGGCCATGTGGATGTTGGGAAACGTAAAACCCCCTCCGCGAATTCTCGATCCGGCTCTCTGGCTGGGGAACCGGGATTTTTACGCTCCGCTGTCCAACCGCTTCATCGCTATACTCGATCTCGTATTTATTGCAGTTCTTTGCTTTTCCTCGTGGTTCTCTTTCTTCGAGCAGTCGAATCCAACTGATTGCATCAAATATTTATCCAACGCTCGCAATATTTCTCGTCGGCCAATTTCTCGTTTACGTGCTTCATATTTGTGCTTTTTATCATTGTAATTATTATAATAATAAAAATTATTGTAATTCTATAATTATTGTAATTGTTATTATTATTTCGGTCATTTGGGACTGTAAAGCGTGGCAACGAAGCGCAAGAATTATATTATAGGACGCGTGCGAATATTTTGCCGAGTCATAGAAATAGCTGCTTTTTGTATCACCAACAGCACATTTTATCCCATGAGCAGCCATTGTTCTTAATCCGGGAAAAATCCACCCTCAAACCCCCACCAATTGTCGTCCTTTACACTCGTTCTATCTCCGCTTGCCACTCCGTGACTCGTCTCTTCTCGCTCCACCTCTCATTGGCTTCGAGCGTCGAGACAACTAGCGCCACTTGCCGGGAAGCTTTGTACTTCCAACGGCATCAGTAGTCCCAAATATCCGCCACCTGGGGCGCTGGATGTACTCGCGCCCGAAGCCAATACTCACAGTCGTGAAAAAAAACCACCTGTTAATTGTTATTCTCCTTCCTTAAATTTCTCGCAGTGCTGCTTAATTTTCCATCGGCTGCTCAATTAATTGCATACACTGAGAAAAATAATTGGTAAGACCAACCGAATGTGCGTTTGCGGGCGGCGAAATAAATTTTTCATTAATAGAACGTTATACATGGTTGAACGAGTCAACGTTTAGTTGAATCAAATTTTCTTTAATTCACAATAACTATTATTTCGTTCACGAAACGAAATATTTATCTCGCTGCCCGCAAACACCATTCGGTTGGTCGTACCAATTATTTTTCTCAGTGTAGTTGATTTCCAATTACAGGTGTGGAGAGACAGAGAGAGAGAGAGAGACGAGTGGTACAAGAGTCAGAGTGAGAGAGAGCGAGAGAGAGTGGAAAGGGCGACGGAAAATTAAAATTAGAAAGAATAAAGGAACATATCATTTTTAGAATATATGTATAATTATAATTATGATTTGTATATCAAATCGGTTGGACACTCACGTCTGAATCAGCACCCTTGTCAGCTCCAGGACACGTGAAGGAGACGTATTCGTGACATCGCTTGTGAACGACGAAACTACAGACTGAAACATAAAAGAGTGGAAGCCCGATATTGGCACGGTATTCTCTCTTCACTCGGCGAGATCATCTTCCTCGAGGGGGCTGTTCATATACATATCGCGTATACGTCCGCGACCCTCGTCGACGAACAGCCTCGGTTCTTTTTTCTTTTCTCTCTTTTATCTCGTCGCTCGACTCTAACGGTTTTTCCCGTCTTGGCTTCGACGTGCCGGATCACTCCAAGTCTTACCTTGGCACTGGTATCCCTGCTTTCCGAAACCCCTGAAACAAAAAGTAGAGCCGCGATGTGACTTATCGAAACTCGGGGAATTCGCATCTTTCGATGGTCGCAGATACTCGACGAGGACAACAAAAAATCGCCGGACTTTCTCTCCCTCTTTCTCTCTCTCTCTCTCTCTCTCACTCATTAGCATATTTGTTTTACACGGATATATCATTCTGGCCCGAGTAGAATGTGCTTGCGTTGAATTTGACAAAAAAAAAAATTCTGCTCGGGCTCTGGCGAGTTCCTCATCTAACGCTTAAAATTGCTACACGAAGCGTATAAATATGAACTACGTACCATATATTTTTTTTCTCAATTATATAAAAAAAACCGAAATAAGCCGCAAGATTCCTGTTACAAGAGACTGGGATGTCGTGAAAAACTGGCAAAAAACGCGAAAAATTGGCGTCAAATGGCATTTCTGAGAGGCCGGGGCGAGAAATCGATTGAATTACCGTGTCACCTTACTAGGATTCCACGATCCTCGCGGAGGATACCTACATCTCCCGGATCCCGTGTAGCGTGGGCGTCTTATATACATCTAACTCTGTTGGCGGAATCTTGGATCCCGCTGGTTCCAGGAAAATCACATTACCGGGGCTGCACGCGGAAATATCTTGGACTACCGAGATAGAATACGGCGAAAGCGAGATGAGAGTAACGAGGGAGACGAATGAAATATCGAGTCGTCGGCTCGAATGCACTCGTATTAGGTGATTTGATCAAATCAACAGGTTTACGTCGTCAATGATTACTCAATGTCGGATTCAATCGTGAATCAACTGTCAATTATCGTGCAGCGAACGCGGAAGTGCGAATCCTTTTCTACGATTCTCTTCCATCCCTTTTTTGCAGTCCTCCCGTCTCTATTTCTGCGCATCGTTTGCTTGATAATAGAAAATAATGGAAGATAATACAAGTTACCGTTGAGAGTGCGCGGGTCAATCGTCCCTTTGCTCTCGCGCGGCGGTCAAAGAGCACGAAAGTGAGCGAAAGAGCTCGCGGAATCGAATGAATTGTTAAAAAGTACGGCTATTGGCAGGTGTGGGGGTCGCTGGAGGGGTTGGGATTGCCTTTTTATTTTGTCTCACTTTTACGTGACGCTGGCACATTTTACCATTTTGGTTTTCTTTGTGTTAAAACGCTAGAAGTTGGCAATTTTGTAATTATTTAAAACATTCAATTACACATTTTTTTAATGTGACATATTTAGAAAAAAAAAAATTGAACCGCCAGAGGCGGGCGCGCGGTATGTGTATGACTTCGGCGAAATCCCACGTTAACTCCCATGCACTTGGATGGGTCACCGCTTATAGCCATGCACTGATTTGCACATTAAGTGTTGAGCAGGAGGCAGTTTTTCGGACTTACCGATGTAATTCTCATACAGCAAAAACTGTTTAAAAAATTGTAATGCCGTCTCTACCGGCACGGGTTTTCCGCAGTTTCCCCGTGGCCTCGGCAAACGCGATACAGTGTAGCTTTGACTATAGAAGCATTGGAAGTTAGGTAACTTAGCGGAGTGCGGATAGGAACTGATAGGGGGAACAGGGACGGGTTATGTAAAAACCCGAAAGAGAATAGGGTGGAAAACAAAAAGAATATTTTTAAAAACTTAAAAGTAAACAAAACCTGCAAATTGCTTCCTCAGTATTTTACACTTTTAACAAAGCTATATCTCTATGAGGAAGTATATTGATCAAATTTGGCTTCCTCATACAGGAAGATCCATTAAAAGTGTAAAATACTGAAAGAGCAATTTGCAAGATTCTACTTTGTAGGTTTTTTGCGTTGTTTTTTTTTTTTTAAATAACTCAAATTATTGTAAAGTTTGAACCGGTCCACCGATTGGCTTTAAATGTATACTCAAGCTTTGCTTCATGGTAGTGAAAGTGAGGATTAAATTAAAACGCAGTGTCTCGTAATCTGCACGAGCCTGCGCGAGAACGAGTTTTCTTGAAAAAATTTAAATGTCATACAATTTGAACGGCTGGACAGATCTACGTCAAATTTGTACTTAAACCTCGGTCCATGAATGTCCATATTTGAACCAAATTTAACCCAATTCTGCAAAAAAAAAATGAAACTTTTTTTTTTCGCCACGAAATTTTTTTCATGCGGCAAAATTGAAATTTACCAACATAATGACCGTTTCTTTCACTAAATTCATCATTCATAATTAATATTCCTAAAGACATGTTGAAAATTGCAGTCGGGTGCTACAGGAGCAATAAAATTGGAACCACTTTATCGATTCTCCCCAAATTTGGTACAAATCATGGTTTGTTGGTATTCCGTTTACGTACAAAGTTTTGCCCCGGTATCTCTTAAATTGCGAAACTTATATCATGAAAACGATTTTTTCAAAGTTTTCAAAATACTGTAAAATCTGAATTTTTCAACCGATTCGCGTCAACTATAGTCCAAAACGTTGTTCTGTGATAGCCCACTTGCGTGTCAAATTTGAAGAATATTCATTGAAAATTATGTCAGCTATCGTGCTTACAAGGAAATCTGCACATACACACGCAGACACATACCTACATTTCTGAGTGTACTGAGATGAAAATCACGAAAACAAAGCTTTCTCTATGAGGAAGCAAAGTGAGTACAGTTTTCAAATCGTAAGAAATGAGTACTATTTTGCGAGCTACTATGTATCTCTCTTTTATAAAGTTTACGAGTAAAGGAAAGCATTGTTATCGTCTTATTTGTGCTGTGATTCGTCCACACAGTCACAAGCGCTGTAACCAAGCAACATATCAGGCGTTGCTATGATGATTAATGAATAAATAAAAGTTTAAAAAATCAGTCGTGTATCGTGTGAGACGTAAAAACGATTCGTGATCACGTGTAAAGACGATTTTGGAGATTTTCGGTCGGGTGCCGGATCTATGATTTTTGACGAAAAGGATGTCGGAAGAATTATTTGTTTCAAAATCAAGTGAAAAAGGTTTGTAACCAGTGTTTTCGGGGGTAGAATATGCGACTTGCGGCATTTGTTAGAGCTTGAGCGGGGAATTATCTTTGCCGAAAGATAGATTTATGATCGTGCGTCATGCGCCATTTTTCATTTTTCATTTCAATTTTACTTTGTTTCTTTTTTCTTAATTTTGTTTCTGTGTTTTTATGTATGTATTTTCACCTCATTTACTTATAAGCTCGGCTCTGTACTCTTTTCACGCCTGCTGTGTTTTCGTGCTTTGTATTCCTTGTTACTTTAGTCCTTAGGGGATTTTTGTCTCAGGACTCAATATAAAGAAATCTTGACTTGACTCTTCGAAATAAAACAAGTGCGCAGCAGCGCAAAAAGTCCTGTAGGCGCGCGCGTATAATTCTGGTCCAGAATAAAAAGCGTCTACATCCTCGATATTGCTTAGCACAACAATAGAACCCTGTAAAAAAAACGGCCTATATGGCCCCAAAAAGCGGACCAAAGGTCCCCAAGAAAAAAGTCCCTTCACCCATCCGCGCCAGGTCTTTATGCTTCCATGGAATAATCTCCAACGAAAAAATAGCGTGTACGCTCTCTCCTTCGCTCCATGGCAACCGGAGGATCCTCTTTTTTTCGCCGCGGCCGAACCACCGCGAGCGCATCGGTCTGCGTTGTGTGACAATAGAAAAGCCCTCGAGCGCTCGTTTCCGGTTGACATGTCGCAACACACGTACATAATTCCACGGTTTTGCCTCTCTCCCTCTCTCCGTCTCTCCCACTCGAACCGTTTCGTTTCTCTCCGTTATTCCGCGCAGTGAGCACCCGAGGGGGGGTGATAGGAACGGGGCGTCGGATAATTATCCGTACGCTGGCGAAGAGCCAACGGGCGACCGCCTGTTGGTTCGCGGTCGTCTCGAACTTCTCTCACTCTCTCGCTCTGCTTTGCCAGCGTTTACGTTTGCACATGCTGATATACTATAGACGTACACGCAAATTTATATCTGTACACATTTGTGTCTATATAAGTATAGTTATATGTATATCTGGTACGTGTGCACAAACGTAGTGTATAGGGATACATTAAGCCAGCAGTCGTTTACCAACATAACGCGCACGTTTTACGCCTACACGTGCGTTTATGCCTCTGCCTTTTCGCGACACACGGGTTCGTCTCTCTCTCCGTCCACGTGTGCGACGTGTCACGCGCCCTATCGTCGACTCTCTATCTCCACTCCATCTACTATACCGAGCATTTTTTCGTTTGACATACATTTATGCGCGGCGGGGGAAAACTTTCGACATTAAGCCAACCGAATCAACGTAATCTTCGAGGCAACCGAGATTTTCAGCCGTCCTCATGAAAATTTCATTAACCCAAAGGAAAATCTGTCGGCTTGATGAAAATTTCATTCAAGTAACTGAAAATCCCTCGGCTTGGTGCAAATTTCTTTGAGGTAACTGAAAATCCGCTGGCTTGGTGGACATTTTCATTTTGTCGATAGCTAAAAAATAGTCGGCTCAAAGCATTTTATTAATTTAACTAATAATCGGTTGGCTCGTTGACATTTTAGTAATCTAATTGAGAATCAGTTGGCTCAATAAAAATTTCATTGACCCAACGGAAAATCAGTTGACTGTGAACGAAAAAAATGAAAATAAAAAAGAGAGGTTCAGTGGGGGCCGATTCGATGAGTGGGAACCCAAGGGAAGCGCGTTGAATTCTCGTGCGAGAGAAAAAATTAGTTCTCATATACTTTCTTCCTCGCCGAGTGTGGGGAATGCGAGCAGCTTTGGCGCATCACCAAGGCCTATAATAATACTTCACCGCTCGGCAGCCACGTTTTCCCCGTGCGCGAATAGGAAAATCGAAAATCGAGAATTTTCACACGGCCTCGGGTTACACGTCTGCTGCCTCGACATTGCTAAGGCGCTCGTAAACCTCGCCGTTCTCTCTCTCCTCTTCCTCCTTTTATTTCGCGACTTATTCATTCTCGGCCCGCGCGTAACTCTTATTGGCCCGTCAAGCTACGCATTTCTTGGCATCCGCTCAAAAGCAACGTAACACCACTTTATCGCCACTGCCAATGCCGGATACTTCGAATGTCATCCCCGAATTTATCGCGACTATGCCAGATCGAAGATGCTGTTTGTAATAACAAGGGCAGCGCGTCTATCAACATATCGAATGACAAATTGGCCGGATAATGATCAAGTGATCGGTAAATGGCTTCAAAATTGTCCATTCGATTCGGATCGTTCGAGGGGAAAAAAATTCCTGCCCATTGAGACCAATTTTGGACCTTGGACTCGGCTCAAAAGTCAAAGACCCGACAGTCAACTTGCTCGGCATCAAATTCCAAGACTTTCGAGGACGGTCAAGGTTCAAGGTCAGCGGGGTTTGCATTGTCCAACGGATCGTCGAGTCTGCTTTGTTCGCTCGCTTTGTGGAAAATTAATTGTTGCCCTTTGAGGCTATAATTATGAACTTTGGACTCAGCTCGAAAGTCAAAGACCGGACGATCAACCTTTTCGAGACTTTCGTACGAGGCTCAAGGTTCAAGTTCGTCGAGTTTAGCATAATTCGAGTTGTGAATCGTGACAATATTTTCGTCATTACGCTTGCCTTCAGTTATAACAATGAATGGCTCGACAAAGTTGCACACGCCACACAACTTTTTCCCCCTGCATTTCAGTCGTCGGTCTTTGATCGTTTGACATGCGATGCACGGCATTCATTCATTGTCAGACATTCGCCGGGAAACGAATTCTCACCCTCCAAGTCGAAACGCGAACTTCGAACTAGACTCAAAAAATTAAAGACCCGGCAACCGACTCGTTCGTCGAATTCCCAAAATTCTAAGACTCTCAAGGTTCAAGGTTCAAGGTTCAAGGTCGCATCCACAACGGTCGAATCGCGAATCGTGACGTTTCCAGTGCATTCGCTGCCTTCCAGTAACTATGAATGGCTCGACAAAGCTACACATGTCACACAACTTTTTTTTTCCCACCAATCGGTCGTTGGTCGTTGATCGTTCGACATGCAATGCATATCACTCATTCATCGTCTAGAATTCGTTTGCAGTTATCGTCTAGACATATAACTGTAAACGAATTCTCGCGTCCTTTGAGTGCAAACTTGAACTTCAAGCTCAGCTCAATAGTCAAGAACCGAGCGACCGAGTTTATCCACAAAACTCCTGAAATTCCAAGACCGTCAACGACGAGTCAAGGCTCAAGGTTCAAGGTCGTCCAGTTAAAAATCTGATGGCTATGAATGGTGCGACAGAGCCACACAATCACACATGTCGCCCAACTTTTTTTTCCCCTGCGAATTGGTCGTCGGTCGTTGGTTCGTTGGTCGCGTTGAACATGCACCGCGAGTTTCGTGCCTCGAGTAACCGCGAGTTTTGACGTCACTTGAAAAATCAATTTGCCGCGGCGAAAAGTGTGTTGCGCGCGGACCGTTAAACACGTAGCGTGTATCGAGGGGCGGGGGGTTAAACTGTTTCTCCTCGACTTGGGCGGGACGAACGAGCGCCCGCTGTAAGTGCAACGCAAATGCGACAAGTGTCGCGCACGTGCAGCTCTGCATTATGCACGTGTAGAAAACTCGATTCGCCGAGTGATTGCGCGTTGCACGCGGATCGCTGACATACGCGAGACAGGTGGAGCCCCCCCGGTGTGCGTGCACTTTGAGTATAACTGTGTATCTTGCATATAACCGACGACGCGGAGGGGTTAAAGGGGGGGGGGGGGGGGGGTGACGGAAGGAGCGAGAACGAGTGACAGAGTTGTCGAAGTGGAATCGATGGAAACTAGGCTAACCCAATTAGTCGAAACAAAGGCTTTCGGCGGCTAGAGACGATTATATCGAAGGGCGAACGTCGCGCGTCCCGCTCTCTCGACTCACGGTGCGCGCGATATAAACCGAGGCGAGGCGTAAACCACCCTCCGCGCCTTCGCCTCAACCCCCTCCGTCTTCTCCGCGTCCCTCGGCAGCTGCTGCTTCTGCCGTTGGATTTTAGTTGAGACGGATGCGAATAATGATAATACGACGATAATCGTCGGGGTCTGACAGAGGAAGACGTCAATTTTAGGTACCAATTTCGGATTTTTCGGCTAGCGTGAAATACATACAACTTGGGAGATTTGGGTCAATTTTATTCAGATCGCTGTCGTTGGATTCCGAGTAGTGACGGAGGATAAGAATAATAATATCGCGATTATTGTTGATGGATCTGGCAGAGCTCTATGTCAATTTTGGGTACCAATTTCGGATTTTTTGGATGCTGTGAAATACACAGCTTGGGAAAGTTATACCTACCTTGATGTTATTTTATTAACGTTTTCATTAGAATTGAACATTTTTCTCTGAGACGAGACTATATCCGCACCCACAATGTTAAACGCAATTTTAAGTTATTTTTTATTTCATCGCTCTCATTGAAAAAACGAATGGTGAATTCGTTGTCCATACGAGAAAAATTCGTCGAAATAAGGAGTTAAACATTTTTTATTTAATAAAAAGTGTTCCGTACTTTTTTCAAAATGCCATCAACGGCTTGTAGGCAACCCGACAGCCGATCAGAGAACGAATAGCCCGACAACAATACTTATATCGAAAATGCGAGATGTCTTACCCACTGATTTTTTTAAGTAAGTTTTTATCTAGCTCAGTAATTCTGAGCGATTTGGGAATGTTAGGGAACGTCGAATATTGTGAAACTTTATCGTGAATAATTGAAAGCACATTAAGTTACTAAATCATACAAATTCGTTTGCCGATTATTTAAACGCCAAGTGTTTTCAATATAACTTGATTTGAATTTTATTTTCCCGTCGCTGCATCCAACAGAGTTAGATATCACTTTTAGATACCATTTACCCTTTTTAGCCGGTACAAAATAGCCGATGCGTGAAATTTAGCTCAATCACCAAAGTGAACCCCAGAATTAGCTGCTAATTGTCGTAAATCATATTAATTAAACGAGTGCCAAGTCTCAAGCGCGCAATAATCGTCGGGCCTGAGTGCAGAACGACAAATTTCACTCGAAGGAAACGCCCGAGTGCGGATATTAATAAACTTGGCAGAAATCGGAGTTTTGGAATTTTGGCCGTCAAATTGGTTCGCGCGAGAAGTTTTGAGATGAATGCGAAGTGAGAAAAAAGAGACTGAAATTCCGGAGAGATAAGAGGGAATCCAGTTTCCAAAGGTGCAAAATGTCGCGCGGGATACGGGTAGTGGATAAAGATCCGCAGGCTGGTATCAATTTCCTGTAAAAATCCTGGCCTGTCAGTATCCTTCGAACGATGAGGGCTACGGCTCCTTCGCTCTTCTTCTTTATCCGGCAATACCGTCCATACACTTCGCATGTCAATGCGACGTGATCGCTCTGGTGTCGCGCGACGTCGTTTGACAAGAAAAATGGGGCAAAAAGGGAAAAGTGAAAAAAGTCGTGTGTGAACGGACAAGACCGATGTAGTCGTTCCTGCCATGTTTTGCACAGCTTCATCCCCTTTAGATAAAATGTAAATAAATATAGAAAATGAGAAATAAATAACGAAATTTAGTTGAAAAAATATTACTATTTTTAGACTACCAAATTTCTATATTTCCTGGGATTGAAGATTGCTACATAGGTACTAATTTTTTGTAAACAAATCGACATTAAAAAAAAGATTGAAAAGCTAGACTGAATTTATTGTTTTCTCTGCTCGGTGTCGTCGCGGCTAAAACTCTTATCCGACCAATCTTTCGAGCGTTTCGTACGAGTTTCATACGGACGGAACGATGAAGTTGGGATTAAGCGACGAACAAAGGTGCCCCATGCGACCGACGTAAGCTCCAAAGCAATGTAGGCTAATCAGAGATTTCCACCGGTTGGCTCTTTCTCCCCTTGTCACTTTCTTTCGCTATCTCTATTTCCCTTTCTGCTCGCTCCTCCGAGGACCCTTGCACTTTTGCTTTGCCGAGTTGGGCCGTTGGCGCAGCCGCCGGTGTCCTTCCTCGGTTGTCCCGTGTCGTTTGCTCAGGGCGACCGGGGCGAGTGGAAACATTTTTGTATGTGAAGAACGGCGGAGCGAGAGGGAGAGAGAGAGAGAGCAAGGCGAGAGTTAAAGAGACAAACCAACTGCGGTGGCATTGACATCGTAGGAGCTTTGCATTTTTTCTCTTTCTCTGCATTCGCCCTGTGGCTTCTCCTTCCTTGTACGAGTTCCAATCGGTAAAACCCAGCTTTTTCAGCGGCGGCTTTAACGAGCTTCGGACTCTGAACGAGGTGCTGTACGATATCTGTCGTTGGTAAGCGGCTTGGCAGGGCGAAGAGTTAGAAAAATGTATTTTTTATCGAGGGAGAATACAGAATTTTTTAATTTGGTCGATTGTTGACATTTTTGGAAATTTTATTGAATTGTGCATTTTAATTGACATTTCGAAGCAGTCTGGACAGATCTGGATCAGTCTGGATCGGTTTGTATCGGTTTGGATCGATCCAGATCAGTTTGGTTCAATTAACATGACCCCGGATGAGGATGTTATCAATTTACACCAGTGTGGATCTATCCCGATGAGTCTGGACAGGTTTCATTCGGTCCGGATCCGTTAGCACCAGTTTTAATCAGCCCGAATCGGTCCGTGTCGATCCGAATCGCTCCCAACTGCCCCAAATTTCGCGGAGATAATGAATAATCAGATTTGAATAACGATGGGGTTCGCGAGCCTTTGTGCCACCACGCGAGCGTCCGAAGTTGGCCGCTTTTTGTTAGTTGCTTTTTCCCGCAGCATCTGACAAAAGGGAAGCGACGAAAGAGGAGAGAATAAAAAGCTCGAAGCTCTCGTCGCCGTTTGGGTGAGTTTCAACCTCGGCCCTTCCCGGTCGTCCGGCTCGGGCAATTCGTAGGTGCAAAACTCGCAGTTATGTACATACTCACTCCATTACCACTACATATATAGATACGTGTACCGGAACGAGGACGAGGCACATTTCGCCCACGCTGACCCCGCAGCAGCAGCAGTAGCAGCGGCAGCGACTACAGTAGCTGCAGTAGCAGCGAAACGCCATGCCGAGGTCACGCCTCGCGCGAAACGAGATTCGGAAAAGCAAAGGCCGCAGGTGATTCACGCGCGGGGGGCGAGAGGGGGGAGGCGATGAGGAAGACGGCAAACGGACGTGGAAGCAGGGATGGAAAAATAATTAGCAATCGATTTCGAATAACTGCGTGCGCGTTTGTTGCAGTACAACGAGTATTAGCCTCGCCGCGCTTCGCTCTGTTCCGCGTACCTGTGGCAAAAATAGAATCTTGTCTTTCGCGTCGAGTTCAGACGCAGAATTGAAAAGTTCATTTATTTACGACAGAGGACACGCCGCATTGACCGTACTCCGTAGTCGTATAAACGATTTCGTTTGTCGACGCAACTCGAGCGACTCGAGAACCGAGAGATATTTAACCGTTTTTCGCCCCATAAACTCGAGTGTCCTTTTCTTCGTCTTCTTCACCTTCTTCGTTTTCCTCTTGTTCGTTTTTCTCCGCTGCGTATCTCGCGTCCCGACACGACATTTTTTTCCCTCGTCCACTTTGAAACTATTTTCTTTTTTTCTGCATACATCCCGACATCAGAGTGCAACGGCATGAGCGGTCGGTTATGTGCGGCGGTTAAATACGAGAGGGGTGAGGAGGGGGCTCGAGTGGACGAGATGTGAATTCGCTCGGGCTCGGCGAGTGGTCTCGCGAGTGCTGTGTGTGCGCGCAGACTGTGACGTCACCCGTGGCTCCTTCCGTCGTTGCTTCATTTTTCGCATTTTTTTTCCCCACATTTTCCGACCGCTTCCTTTCGTCCCGGGCTCGCGACGAGTCACGGCTGACGACGTTTGCTCATCTTGTGTCCTCTCTCTTTTTTTTTTTCTTAAATAATAACTCGAACTCTGCGTATGGTCCCAGAAATTTGCACGAACCGGTTCGAATATGTTGGAACAGCGTCCGAACTATTCGATACCTGTTCGAACGTGTTGAAACTACGTCCAAACTGTTTTATACCTGTGGTAAACTTATTTCCAACACTTGGTTCAACGGCGAAAATGTTGAACCGTATCCCGAATAGTCACAATAGAGTGACTGGGAGAAAAGGTAGCAAAGTTTTATGACTGAGGTTCCGGTAGTTTGGTGTGAGTTGGGTTGCCCGAGCTAATATAAATGATATAAAGGTATATAAAGGTACCGCGATGGGGAGCCCCACGCGGTCACACGAGCCCTGCTCTTGCTTTTGCGATGTGCGCGGTTGAATACCCACCACCGCTATTTCGCCAAAAATATCGAGCTTTTGCCTTCCCTTTTCTCCCGCCCGCTCTTCGCAGCTCGCGGATGGCCGGAACTGGGACAAACCCCGATTGCTGAATTTTCTCTCGAGTCAACGAAACACGCCCGGTTTTCTTGTTGCCCCACATGACGGGAAATGAGGTAATACGCAGAGGGAACCATATGATGCTTTGAAATCGAATCACCACGAATCACCCTTATTGATATTCGTATTTTTAATAAAAGTTTCGAACTCGTGTCCACCTCCATCCGGGCGCAGTGGGAACTGGACTCGCGACTTGGAATTTCAAAATACAGACGAAAATGTTTGCGAGACACCGGGATTACACTTATTCTCGTTGGAGTTTCGTATTCTATACGCCCGGAAAATCAGTATTTTCTTTAGCGAGCACGTGCGAGGACTAAAGTGAGAAAAGATGAAAACTTGGGTAAGCGAAACTTCCAAGAATAACAGTTTGATATAGATAACCGAGCATCGACGAGGCGAGACTAAAAACTTCGCACAGTAATTCATTTAATTTACCTCATTGATATAAAATAATGAAAAATAATCAAATACTTTTTTTTACGTTCTTCGACCAAAACTCAGAATGTTTTCGTCCGACTTTTCATTTATCTCCCTCTTTTATAACTCTGGCCTATAGATCCAAGAATAACAGTTTTTAATACAGTTATCCAAGTATAGAGGATCCGAGACCAGAAACTCCACAGTAATTCATTTTATTTATCTCATTGAGATAAAATCACGAACAATAATACCGACTCTTCTTTATTTTTTAAACGAAAGCTCGGAATCTTTTTGAGAGACAAACAATTCTGTTTGTCTCTCTTTCTCTCGTTTATAACTCTGGTCTATAGATCCAAGAACAACAGTTTAACATCGTTACCCAAGTATTGAAGAACCGAGACTAGAAACTCCACAGTAATTCATTTTATTCATTTCACAGATATAAAATCTTGAACAAAAATAAAAAATACTTGTTTTTTTTTTTTTTAACGAAAGCACAGAACGTTCCCATCGAATTTTTTCTTTCATCTCCCTCTCGTCCATAACTACGGTCTATAGCGACGTGCACAGGGAAAAAGAAGATATATAGAGATACATTGATAATAGGAGAGGATGCTCGGCCAACGGTGCATACACAACGTCGAAGCGATCGACTGGCGAACCTTGAAATATCGATTTGTTCGTTGAAGCTGATTTAATCGACGTGCAGCGGCGGCATCGGCACAGAGCTGACCGGCAGCGGGTCAGCGTTATACTCGTTGACACGTCGCTGCCGTTGTCATTGTCGTCAACGGTGACGCGGTGCTCACCTCGAAATATCCGTCGGGGAGCTCGGTCGAGCGTTAAAAAATTGCGTAACTTCGCGCGTCGTTCGGCCTTCGTCGGGTTAAGAATTTTCGGGAGAAGAAATGTCGAACATGTCGACGCGATAAAATTGCCACTCGCTCGAGCCGGACGATTAGCCTCGCGCGTAATTCGCTATAAAACCGCTTGGTGCGAAATTTCGCAACAAGCCTGAGCCGTTTCGTAATTGCGGTAATTAACGCTTTTGTGCGGAGGGAAAACGCCGAGTGGCTCGAGAAAAATGTTTACAGCTTTACAAATTGGCTGGGATGCAAGAAACATGCGGGTTTTTGCGTGGCTAATTCATTGAAACTGAATACGTGTTTATTTATTTTTATTTGCTTTTAGTTTGAATGTGTTTTATTTTTGTTTGCGGTATCACGTGGCAACTTTGAAGCGCGACCTCCCACTCGGGTTGGGACGAGAAATCAACCCCTTAATGCCAGCTTGACCGCACTAAGCTTCTACGGGAGTCCGGAAAGCCGGAGAGCCCGGTCTGTGCATATCAATGCTCGCCCGGCCGTCTAGCCTAGTTTGGCTCGTTTGTTTGTTTCCACCGCGGCGCTTCGTCCAGTTGCGTCCCTGTTTTAATGCTCTCTCGGAGTGTCTGACCAGTTGCCTTCTGTTTCCACTGGATTCGCATACCACAGCGACCACCATTTTTGCCGATTCTGCGCGCGGACTTTCCGGCTTCCCTCATCAGCCGTTTTGTCTTATTTTTTCCTTCACGTGGAAACCTTTCACTGAATCTGACTAGCGCTGATTATTCAAGAGTTTGTTCATCAATCATTTTGTCTTGCCATTATTTTTATTTTTTACATTTATTTAAGGCTTCACAATTTGTGCTCGCGACTCCTCACGTTGGTCCGTATTCCCCCCACAAATGTAAATTAGTACAGTAGTACCCCGAGTAACCGGGGTCGGATAAATCGGGCATCACGAGAAGGGTGCAAGAAACAAACGTGCAAGAAACAAACGAAAGTCAATGAGTACTTCGAAAAAAAGAACCGAGTTTACTTAGCCTTATTTTTAAGAAACATACTGAATGCTTTATATACTTGTTTGTACTATCCAATAATTAAGTGCAACTTGTAAAAAATCTCATTGTAGCTAGTCAAAATAAATTTATATCGTTAGTCATTATTGATTTATGGACATTTGCACTTTCGTTCAGAATAAACGAGATCTCGATCATCCGGGAATTCTTCGGACCCGAGGATCTCGGTTAATCGGGGTTCTACTGTATATTGTAGTTTTACTCTTGGCTAAGCCGAGTTAGCGTTTTACCCGGAGCTGCGGTCGCGCATTATAATCGCGGTCTAGCCAGGTGGAGGACACACGATATGCTTTAACTCGCCTCACCGGCTCGACGCGTGTCCTCCCCCGGTCTTTTCTATTCGCGCGTCCGTAGACGCGGTATTATCCGTTCGATAATCGACCTCCTTCGCTCCATCTCGTCGAGTGGCCTAGTCCAATTGTCATCCGACCGGTATCTCTCTCTCTCTCGATCTCTTTCTGTCTTGCTCCTCTCGATGTGCAGCACTACAACTGCGCGCACGAAACAACCGCTGCGCCCTTCAACTGCGATTAAAATTGCATTTTCTTCGTGGATCTTCTGGTCTTTTCTCTTTCCTCCTTCGCTCAAGCTCGCGTCGAGGTGAATCATTAAATGGGCAACATTGAAGAATCTCAACAGGAGTGATAACGCGAGTATAATCCATACGAACAGGTTCGAACTCGTTCGAAGTGGTTACAAACTGGATTCTGGACTACCGGATTTTGGCCGTCGCACTGGTTCTACAGTTTGATTTGAAGATAAACGCGGAATAATTCTCTATGCTAGATCAATAACAACTGAGGAACATGAAAAATGTAGTTGCAACCGGTACGAATAGGTCCGAATTGGTTTGAATTGGTTGAAAACTGGTTTCCAGGCTATCGAATTTTTGGACCTCGCACCGGATCCACCGTTCTGAAGACATTGTCTACAGAATAATTATTCACGCTGGATGAATAAAACCGATTCTAATAGGTCCGAACTTGTTGGAACCGGTCAAAAGCTGTTTTCCAGGCTACCGGACTTTTAGCCCTGGCGCCGGATCACCCATTTGCTACGAAGATATTATCCCCGGAATAATTATTCACGCCGGATGAATAACAGCTCGGCTAGAAGGCTGCTCTTTCGCCCGACCGGTGTTTCCGCTACAGACGATGCATCGTCTGGCTCACCTTATTATCCTATAATAGCAGTATCTATCTATAGCGAGGAATACAACGCAACGCGCATCCAACGAAAATTCATCAGCGAGCGTCAAGCAGTCTGTCGTGTTTCCCGCTGTTTATTCGACGTGTAGCTCAATTCGTGGGCGCACGGCGTTATACGGGACTGCAGTAATATCATCATTGGGTTGAATTCTCGTCGGTTACGAAGCCGAGAGAAACAATTACACGTGGATATAGCTTGTGTTGCCTCTTCGATGGTAAATTCGTTGCGGATGTTGTGACAGTGTCCGCTATTTGGTAGTGCAGCACGGATATTTGTCAGCCTGAAGAAAAAATTTGTCAGCCTGGAAAAAAAATTTGTCAGCCGGGAGAAAAAAATTGTGAGCCTAGCGAAAATAATTGTCCGGCCCAGCATGAATATTTGTCAGCCTAGAAAAAAATGGTCAGCCAGACAGACATATTTGTCAGCCTAGGAAAAAAATGTGTCAGCTTAGCAAAAAGATTTGTCATGCCTAGGAGCAGTTATCTGGCAACCAAAAAAATTTGGCCCAGCAAAATTCGTCAGCCGAGCGAAAAACTGTTGTTACGACATTAACAAAGAATTCGCTGGTCCAGCGTAATCGTTTTCTCCGTGCATTCACGGCTGCGATTGCAGCGAGCGCCGCCTTGCGCTGCGAGAGAGCGCGCATTTTCCTCCTCGCTCTCGCAGCCTAGGTCGTTGTAGTTGCTCTCATTTTCGCCTGGAATGATCGATCGGACGCGCCCGCGCGCTTCCGACACCCGGAGAGAACGAGCGAGCTGAGAGAACGCGACAAACGCCCAGCTTAATCAATTGCACGTTCGCGTTACGTATATCAACTTTGGGACAAGGCTGCTATATTTCTCCCATTCGCCCGGCTACGTGGTCTTCGTTTATCCATCTCATTAGGATGGATTTAACGTCATGTTTCGCGAGAGATATGTTACGCGCGTGGGTAGCCCCAAGGTACGTGCTTATTGGCTATGACCGACGACGACGTTACGTAGATTCTTCACCAATGTACGAATGCATCGACGCACGACGAGAAATTTACGAGGTAAAACGGCGTCACGTTGTATCCTTCTGGAACGTGAATCCACATCAGAATACATTTATTCATGGAGATAAATGGTTTTCTTAGCCAGCTAATTTTTTACCGCGGCAGTCACCATGTTACTTGCTGGCTTTGCAAAAAGATTTATTGACCCGAGAAAAAAAATTGACAGCACAGCAAAAAAAAAGTAACCGACCCAACAGAGGTTGTTGTCAGTCTGGCAAAAAAAATTCTTCAGACCAGCAAGAAAAAAAATCTCCAGGCCCAGAAAAAAATACTAGCCGCGCGAAAAAATAATGACTGGTCCAAGAAAAACATCAGTCAGACCGACAAAAAATTTGCTAGCCCACCAAAAAATGTGTATCGCCCTAAATCACAAAAAAAAAAAATGTCCAGTCCCCTACAGAATGATTTTCTCGGCGCAGCGTCGCGATTCCCCTCCGAGCCCTCGAAAATATCCGCGACCCCTCGTGTGAAAAAATATCCCTACGACGCTGGCCACCGGAGTGAATGGTAGGAATATCGGGCGGCAGGTCGTTTCGCGCGCGGTCGAAGGACGCGTGTGTAAACCGTACGACGGAGGATCGAGTCGGGAGGGAAGAGAGGACACAGACGAGTGCGCACCGCAGCGCGACAGCTCGAAGCAGCCGAGCTGCCGGAGGACCGGGCGACATCGAACGGTTTACGACACGAGAAAGTACCAGCGGCAACAGCAACTGCAACGAGAGAGGCAGAGAGGTACGACGCCGGCGTCTATAACCCCCGCGGCGTCGTACAATGAAGCATTGTACATTTGCACCAAGAGTCCGGTGAGACGAGTCCGGAGAGAATACGATGAGCGTCGACGACTCTCGGTGTGCGCGTCGCGTGCTATTTTCAGCCCCTATGAGTTTGGTTCTCAAGCTAAAGCCACCCAAGCTCGTCTATCTCTCTCTCTCTCTCGCTCTCTCCTTCTCTTTATCTCTCCCTCTCTCTCTCTCTCTCTCTCTCTCTCCTTCTCACTCTCTCTGTCTCATTCTGTCTCGCTTTCTCGCTCGCTGTGTTCCAGCCCCCGCCCCCGATTCCCATCGATTCGAGCTCCAAGCAGGAGCGAGCAGCACCAGTGGCAACTCCGCCTCCCCCACCCCGCTACCCCCGCCCCACCCCACCTCGCCAGCGACCTCATAGCCTCGTCTCTGTCTCCCCCTGTCTCTCCCTCTCTCTCTCACTCTTATTTTTTTCTCTCTGTCACTCCGCGCGCTCTTTAACTCGCTGTTTCCCTCAAAGGGGTCAACCTTTCGCACCCTGGTCGGGTTCTTTTATCACTCGAACAGTTTCCCCAAACCTTTTTAGTTTTTTTTTTTTTTCGTTTTTTCTTTTTTCGGTGGTCTGAATCTTGCAATTTCGGCGCGGTGGACTGATGGCCGAGGTGGGAAGGGTCAGCGGCACGAATTTAACTCTGTTTCTTTTAAAGGGGTCAACTTTTCGCACCTTGTTTTATGGCGTTGTCGCAGGTTGGTCGAGAGTTTCCCAAACCTCGTGGCCGGTTTAAAAAGGATTTTTTTTTTTTTTCGTTTTCAACCTAAATCTTGCATAGTATCAGCGGTGGACTGCGTAGGTGGAGTGATAGGTAGGGATTTAACGCTGTTTCTCTGAAAGGAGTCAACCTTTTCGGATACTGGTTCCCCTTTTTTATCAATAATTCTCAAAACCTGTAAGATTTTTATATTTAAAAAATGTTATCTATATTTTTCGAGGCAGCCTAAATTTTGCATTTCAGAGAGAGGATGGATAACCAGCGAGGGAAGTTTCGAGAGAGCGGAAAAAGCGAGCAGCTGCGGAATTTTATACTTTTTCCCCCCGAAAATGGCTTAACCTTTCGTGCCCTGTTTTCCCTCTTTTATCAAAAGTTGCCCAAAACTATACTTTTATCGTGGCAGCTTAAATCTTGCGTTTGAAGCGGTGAATTGTTAAGCAGGGAAAAGCAACAAATCAGCCAAAGAAACGTGTAGCTCGAATGTAACATTGTTTTTATTCGGTCGATTTTCTTGGCCGTTTTATATCCAAGTTTCCTAGAAAAAATAGTGGGCTGTATTGAACCACCTATGTTAACTAATGGCGAAAAAGAAGTTGAGCATTTTTTTTTTCGAGAATTCCTTCTCGACGTTCCGACATTCTGACGTTCCAGCGTTCCCGCGTTCCGGCGTTCCGACCCATCGACCGAGGCTCCCCAGGAACGCGTTATTGATAACCCATTCCGGTTGCGAGTCGCCCCAACAATACCCGATGATGCATTACTTAGATTGAAATGTGACAACGTTAGAGCCGCCGTTCTACCTCCGGGAAGTCGAGGAATGGCAACTTTTCGAAATGCGCGAACCGCGGAATCGATGACGGCGAAACCGTTGCGCCTCGGTCGGTACATCAAATTATCGCCGTAGGCGAAGTGGATACTTTGCATAACGCGCTCAATTGGTGGAGCCGAGGTGTTATCGAATGTAAAGTTACGTGTACGAAGCTCTCAACATGCCATTCGACCCAAGGTCGGTTATCGGGGAAGTTTAATTTTTTTTTTTTTTTTTTTTTTTTAACCGACGAAAAAAGGTTTGCCACAGTGTTTTCGGGGGTAGAATATGCGATTTGAAAGCGATGATATAGGTCAAAAGTGGATATCCTGATGAAAAAAATATCGTGTTGCCGATTTTATCCCTCCTTGACCGTAAGTCGGATCTATACATTGTGAAAACAAAAACTACGAATATTTCCTGTTTTTCGAAAAAACAACGGAATGAAAATTAGTATGTAACTTCCAATAATCAAAAGCCCACAGTATTTTTCCCCCTCAATTTCTGCTTTCCATCAGGTAAAAAAAAATCGAAGGCCCGAGACCGGCCGAAAAGTTCGAGCCTCGGGTTTACCCTGCGATGAAACCCACGATAAAGCTGCAACGAGGACCAAACCGATAGACATATAGCCGCCTGGGCGATCGGTCTCTATAGCGTAACAATTTTTATACACTCTCCCTCCGCGCGGAGTTCCGGATATTGGCCAAGGCCGCGAGTGCTCGAGACGTCTACTCCTCCTCCTCCTCTTCTCCTCTTACCTTGCTCGTTTTTCACGCTTCCCTCGCGCGTTCCATCCAACCCTCCCTCCCTCCAGTATCCCTCTTCATCTCGGCAAATGCGCTCTTCCGTATCTTCCGTATCTTCCGTATCGAAACCGACGAAACCTCGAAACCTCGACTACTCGTCTCTATCTATATACATGACCCCCTTGCCCAGGGAATTGATCTGCGTGCCTGATATCCCGGGAAAATTCCCTGGGAATAAAAATACGGAGGGATGCAAATCGAATCCCTTTTCACCCTTCCGGAAGGTTTTTGCTCTTTCCTAAACGACCCTTGATTAATTTGAAAAGGGTTTGTTTCATTACTAACCCTTCGTTTAATTAAAAAATATTTTCGCTGGGCTAACAAAAAAATGACAACAAGTTAGGCTAGCAAAATATTTTTCTAAAGTGCCTCATTCTTTTGTTGCTTAGTCCGCAAATTATTTTACTAAAACTAACAATTACCTTTTTATTTTAAGACTTTCTCGATAGCCCAGCAAAACCATTTTTATTATTTTTCGACTGTTACCCCATCGTAAATATAAGAAATTAAAAATTGGTTGTATACAAATTTCATCGCGTGGTGAATCGGCGTAAAAAATGGTGCTGAGGAAAATATGATTATTTAATGGTACGCGAATCAAATGTTCGTTCATATCCGACCCACCAGCTGAAAATGCATTTCCCATAGCCCAATGTAATCGACTGTCAATTAACAGCCGATACGATTTTTTCTCTCCCTCTCTCACAGACAATTACAAAGCGAAATAGGGTACACAGATGGAAAGAACCGAAGAGTGAGGATGGGTGGGGCGAAGGCTGGGAAGATGCAGCGGTGGAATTGCCGTTCCATTTCCGTGAGTCATCGCGGGGGAGCCGGGCGCGCGCGAGGGCGAAAGCAGATAGACAGTGAATGAGAAAGGAGAGGAAGCGTCTGCATCGCTTCGACCACTGTCAGAGGTGGGGCGACTTGTTTACGCTCGCTCTCTTTCTCTCCCTCTCTTCGTTCCTGCTTCTGGTGAGACCCGTGGCAGGCGGGACGCAAACAGCCGGCAGTTGCACAGCTAAACTGGGGGAAATTTAATACAGGATCAAGAACCAGTCATTTGTCAAATGTCTAATTTACAACATACAAAAAACATTGCCACTCCACAGCTTTAATTGTCAGTTTTATGAATTTTGAACTGTACAATTTTCATTTATTTTTTCAAAACCTGGATATCGAATGAAAAATTTAGTGGGAAAATGTTTACCAGAATCAAGTTCACTGAGAGAAAAACACATCCTAGTTGAAACAACAATACTATATTTTTACTATACAGTATAATTCCCAGGGGGAGCGTTTATGTTTTATAGTTACGACAATGAGAAAAAATAATAGCCGCAAACGTAATAATAGCTGAACTAATCAAATACATAGTATTCAGTACCAATCGATATGATCGTTCCTCCTGTGAATTATATCGGTATTGTTCGACCAACCAGTCTACTATATTTTTCTCTGAGTGTTCTCCTCCTATCCTAACAGAAATGTCAAGGTTTGTCTATAAAAAAAAACTATAAAAATGATCTACCAAACAGGTCCCCAGTTTTAATCTCCAAAAAATAGGTACCAGCATATTTATGCACACAGGTCCACCGGTCGACATTTTGCATTTTGGTGAAAAACAGCAGCGCACTCGGAAGCGGAAGCCAAGCGAAGTGGGAGAGACAGAGGGAGAGTCGGAAGGCGCGGAGAGAAACCGCAGAATAAATTGCTGCACGCGCGCCCTATACCCGGGACACACAGCGAGCGTAGCACTCTTTCCCCATCGTGCGGCGGTCACAGGAGCTCGTTTCAGAAAGGAAGAGAGCGGGAGAGAGACAGAGGTACCAATAAATTGCAGCGCGAACGTGGCGCGTGCTACACTCTATACAGCCCCGAACGAGTGTTTGTTCTCTATTGGGTTTGTATGTGTGTGTGTGTGTGTGTTGGCCTACCGAGAGAGAAAGAGTGGGAGAGAGGGAGAGCCAAAGAGAGGGGGGAGAAAAAAATACAAAGCCCCATCATAAATCAAGTCGCTGCGCGGCAGCACGCGGCTCCTGTGGTCTCGGCGATTGCACCCACCCGCAACCGACTCTCCACGCGGGTTTTTCGTGGGAGTGAAATCTGTTTGATATGGAAAGGAGAGAGGCGGGGGGGGGGGGGGTGAGACAGGGGGAGGGTCGACCCGAAAGTGTCTTTCAATAATTAATTATTTCGGCAACGTCTCCCTTTGAGGGCAGCCTCGAGTCACGTGATCGGTGGATTGACTCGTTGATACGAGCGAGAGAGAGAGAGAGGGAGAGGGAGACGGGGCTGAAACAGTTTTAACCATGTTTTTTAAAATAAGAATGTATCATTGAAAAAAAAAAAAAAAAAAAAGTTGGTGGCCGAAAAAATTAGTTCGAATTGTTCAAATGAAGGATTTTTCTATTAAATGTGTATATAACTTTTGGTGTGAATCACATCTCGTATGGTTGGCCTTTCTCCCCCGTTTTCCATAACCCATATTTCACACAGCCTATAAGGTAAATGTCCCCATTTGTGACCATGTTTCCTCTACCGCGCCCACTTCGACAGAAAACGTCATTTACGCGGCTGCTGCGTAACTAAAACAGTTATTAAATATTGTCTAAATATTCCAACGACCGTGTGTATACGCGGGTTACAACGTGAAGAGAAAATACAATAATTAAATCTAATTTTTGTTCGCATTTCCGACCGCTTGTCACCAATTGAGCGTATTCTTAACAGTGACGTTAAGAAATGTAGACTGCTAAAATACGGACTATTTAAGTCCGTATTTTATTTGGAATCTGTGTGTTTGGAATCTGAATAATTTTCATTCTGAACTATAGATTAAGGCTTAATTTACAGGTAGAGAAAAATCAATGTTGGAAATCATTTTTTTTTCTATTCGCTGGTCGGAGGTTAGGCACAGCAAAATGCCTGGATGTCCCCATTACCGTAGACGTAAACGTTAATTTATTGTCAACCACTTTTAAGCAATTGGAAGTTGCTGAAAAAATGTCGTTAATCAATTGTTAATAGTTGTGAATGCAGTGATATAGTCTTAAGGAGGCACTGATAAACGCCTAAAGGGCTGTCTCTATTGCACCTAACCTTACTTTTTGGTTTTTCGATACTCCAGATAAAACAGTTTTTACTTTCGGGAAGCCAAAGCTTAGCCCAATTAGCAATAGATGTCTGTTGTTTCAACCCATCAAGATGTAACGTTTCCGGGGCCTGTCCATAATTCTCACCATTCCTGTCACTGTTGACCTATAATTTGCAAACTCGCCATGTCCCGATCAACATTTGTCGTTGCTCGCAAGTTCAACAACTCGGGTCAGGTTCACTGCTGGCGAATCGCGCCAGCAGTGAAATGTAAATTACAGCTCTCATTTACATTTGTCCGCAACGATCTGGTGGTTTGTGATTTCCTCGAGGGATGGGCTCGAAAATCGTTAAGGTTCACCTTATAGATTAAGTACAGATATAAAATAAACGTTCTGAAATGGGTCCGCACTCGGGACCGAAGCGTCGACAAGAAATTTACCTAGTGTTACTCCACCACCTTCTTGCATAGGATGGGCCGAATTCGTAGCCGCTTACTTCTCTACCAACTTAGCCCAACTGTACAATCCTTCCGATTATTCTCTCAAAATGCAAACCCAATTATCTTATTTTATTATCCTTTGGAATCTTCGACTTGCGTGCTGTGAAAAAGGTGGTCGGTAATGGGGGGCATCCCTGGTCGGAGTTGGGCACAGGTGTTTCGGTACAGGGTACACTGACATGCATGGCTTTATAATTCTCCGTCTCGCGAAATACTGGAAGATGTCGGTTGAATAAACGATTTTTGGGAAGAGTAAGTATTGCCAAAATTGCGTGGTGGTGCGAAAATAATCGGCAAATTTATTTTCGTCGCGCCTCAAAAAGCCCGACGATTGTCCGATCGGGCTTATAGGAGTCGGGAATGGGGACATTTACCTTATCCCATAACCCGTATGTCGTTGCCTTTAGCCCATAACCCATATTATATTTTTGTTGGCCCATAACCCATATTATATTTCCGTGGGCCCATAACCCATATTAAATATCCGTTGGCCCATAACCCATATTCCATCGCCGTTAGCTCATAACCCATATTCCATAGCCTTAATCCGCAAACCCAAAACCCACTCTAAATCCAAGAAAAGCGCCGAAAGATACGATGATCAGTGGGTCAGGACGAAATTCTCAACAACGAAAAATCGATACGCGCGAAAAAAGCGTCGAAAGTTTCGAGGCAAAGTATGTACCGACATACAGGTATTTCTGCGAAGCGCATTCAATACGGTTGCCAGTGATCCCTTGTTCACCCGTACCATGGCCCACGGCCTACAGCCCCATAACCCATTGCTCTCGTTGCCCGAGCATGCACTTGACGTATCTACTCGGCGGGCCGCGAGTAACAAACACTCATATGCGCGGGGCGCACACTGTACACGGGTGCCACTAGACTATAGATACGCCGTAGACTCTCCGCTATGTGCCCTATACTCGAAAGCCCAAGGATATCGAGGCTCCACGGGGCGCGTGTGGTCGCGCATATAACCCGGGCACACCGCGCCGTCGCTACGACGTGGCTACATACTCGAGACTTGTCCCATCCAAGATGTAATTAACCGTCTCTATTATAACGTATCGGGTATCTACATTGTCGAGCGAGCACCTGCTGCCTGCCACGCCAGCTGTTAGTCGCGTAAGCCGCGCAGGTTACGAGCCCGGTCACGAAGGAGCTAAAGATTACAAAGTCACAGGAATTATTTTTCAACGGGGGGAAAAAAACAACAAAAAAAAAAAATGCACGGCTTTACAAAAAGAAGGAAAAATGTGTATTTTGTTGCCCTGAATTCTAAAATTCAACTGGGTTGTGAGCCACGAGTTGTGATTTTTATTGTGCTACGCAGATTACAAAATCAGTCTGAAATGAGCTGAAAATCACGAACACTGGTAGAAAAGCTGTGGCGTTACGTGGGGCCCAAGTCAGGCCCTGGTCAGACCCTAGACGGGCCACCGTGGCTTCAATCAGGGCCTGACCGGAGCCAAATTTAAGGCCACAGATTTTCCGCGAGGGAAGTCATAGGAATTATTTTTCACCGTGGAATTTTTTTTTCGGATTGAAAGAAGACGGAAATCTTATATTTTGTTTTGCCCTGCATTCTGAAATCCAACTGGGTTGTGAGTCACGAGTGATGATTTTTATTGTGCTCCGACTGTGGTGGTGAATCTTTGCGTACGTGAAGGGAAAATGAAAGAATGAAAGAGGACGAAGAAAAAATTAGTAACGTGAGCTATGCAGTCGCGAAGGAGTTAAGGATCACGAAGTCATAAGTATAATCATTTCACGGGAAAAACATATTTTTCTGTTTCGCGAAAAAAGAAAAAAAATAATGGAATTTTTGTTGTCCAGAGATTCGAGCGAGTTGCGAGCCACGAGTGAAGATTTATCGTGCTCTCTCGCTGGTAGGCGAATTCTCGGGCCAGCGGCGAAAGAATGAGGAAAACGAAAGAGGGACAAAAAAAAAAAAAAACAACAGCGCAACAATGTGCAGCATTGAATTGCGGCGGACACTCGGTCAATATACAATTTCCCCGAAGTCCAGCGCAGGATGAAACGCGGACACTACGCGGAATAAAAGTAGGTAACGCGCGGCGCATCGCGGGTACAGTGGACGCTGACCTATTTGATCGCTGCCACGAAATTCACGAAGGTTGTTGCGTCTGATCGACCGCGAGAGACGCCTCGCTGGGCGGGTTAAACGAACGGAACAACAGGTATCCTTTCTCGGGTGACTCGGGCGTTCAGTCCACGCGAGGAGATTCCCACACTCCACGCGTCTTAATTGCATTGTAATTTATGCGATGACCCCGTCGGACCCGACTAGAGATGTCAGTGGCAAACAATTTTTTTTCTTTAATCTTTTTACTAAGTGGAAATTTAATTTGTGCTTTTATTTTTCATCGTGCAGCGATCTTGCTGTACCCCCCCCCCCCCCCCTTCATTCCCACTGTTTCACCGAAATTATTGCCAAAACGTGGCAAAAAATTAAGCGGAAAATAATATTTAATTCCATCTTTTTTTTAATGAAAATAATATTTTGTTCATTTTTTTTTGGGAAAATATTTTTTATACAAAAAATGTAATAACAAATGTTTCACTGCCTTTTGTTAATTTACAAAACTGGTTTATCTGTTCGGTAATTCCCTCAGTCTCATTTCCCACTTCTTCGTGCGCCGCGGCTGTGACCGACTTAAGATTCAGATAGAAACACTCGCGTTCGACTAGCACGTACGGAAACCACAGAAGATCTGCGTCGAGTGTGGCCAGCTCTACAATATCCCGATTCTCCTTAGGCAATTACACTTTTTTTAACGCGCACAACTGCCTATTAAATTTGCACTCTGCGAGCCCAAATGATTTTTTTATGAGAAAATGGTAGTGTAATTCGAATTAATCCGTTTTTTTTTGTCTTCTTTCTTTCTCATAGTGAAACGCGTGTTCTTGTTTTTTTTTGTACCTACAAAAATTGTGATTATTGTGCGACAAATTTTACAACAATTAACAATACAGTTAAAACGTTGGATCGGCTGAACAATTTTCCGGACATACGCGAGGCTCAACTGTGCAGTCCTCACAGCCCGCTGACCCTCGCGTTCCTGGAAGGGAAATTGAAGCGGAATATCCGTGAGCTTCGTATCGCGCTCGCTCGGTTGCTGATCCGTTGAGCCACGCGTCGCGGCCATTTACGTTTGTACACACGCGTACGACGCATTCCTCTCGAGCGTTTGCAACACATAGATTTATGACATTTCCGCGTGTTGGATAAGACGTCCTTGAACGACACGGTCTTCCCGTCCGGTCGACGAGAATCCGTGCTCACGCCGCTCGCCCGAGACGTCGGGTTGCACGCGCGCGAGCGCTTCAGCGAAAACCGAGACAAGTGTGTTTCCGCCTTTCGTTCCCGTTCGTTCGTGCGCTGCGACCGCCGACTTTCAACAAGAATTATGAATCCCTAATTCTTTTGCAAAGTAAACGCGGTATTTTGGCAGTTATTATTTAACAACAATAACATGGGGTGATTGCAATGTAATGTGTACATTTTGTAATAGCTGCAAAGAATATTTATTCGGAATAAAATTTCACGGTAAGTAATTCTCATGTAGAAATGCGGTTGATGCGTTACGAAAGTAATGGAGCATCGTGATCTTCCTTTTTTCACAATTACGCTCAATTGTTTATCGAAAAATAGGTATTTATGCAGCTATTCAAAAGATCACGCGTCATTTTATAATCGCTGAAGATTGTTGTTGTTGTTAAATCATAGCTACAAAACAAACTGCACTTTGCATTTACAACTTAGCTTTCAATTATATTGAAGTTTGCATCGTTGGAACGCAACGAAATTCCGAAAAAGTAATAATTGTTATTAAGCCGAATGATGTGAATAGGCATACAAAGCACCGTAGCAACTACAAGGGCACGAAAAAAATGGTACCCTTCATTCTTTAAGTTAATTACTTTCAATTCGTTGTTTTTCTTAATTTCCTTGTATTCCAACGATGCAAACTTCAACATCGTAGCTTTCAACACTTTGACCCGTCGCGTTATTAGACGATTTACGTTAGGTTCTTTTTCCTTTCTTTCACACACTTCAGGTCGCTAAGTCGCGTGTCAAGTGTCGGGGAATTGACGCCAAAGAAACAAAATTAATATTTTTACACGACAATTTACGCTCTTAGTTTATTCCTTCTGCTTCACTCGGTTCAAGTAGCTAAGTCAAGTGCTGATCATTTTACGTTAAGGAAACATAATAATTGCTATTTTATTCGACAATTTACGTTCTAAACTTTTTCTTCCTCACCATCATCAGTTTCAGGCAGCTGAGTCAAGTGTCAGTCAATACACGTTAAAGAACCAAAATTGTATCGTTATTTATCGATTGACGGTCATTTTTAGTTCTCCTTATATTCACACGTTTCAGGCAGCCAAGTCAAGCGCCAATCAATTCACGTTGTGCAAGCAAAATAATTGTATTTTTATTCCACAATTTGCTTTCATTTTTTTCTCCTTCGTAACACGTTTCAGGCAGCCAAGCCGAGTGTCAGCCAACTCGCGTTACGGGAACGAAATAGCAAAACAAAATAACGAAAAAGGGGCAAACGTCGAGAAAAGTAAAAGTAGCGGTAGCGTCTCGGTCGTGAGGAGGCATATAAATTTTCTTTTAATTCTTGGCTACCGCGTCTCTCTGGATTGTATTTCCACCTGGCCAAATACCAATAGAATTTCAGCAGAAGAATAAAAGACGGAATATCAAAACATCGTGAATTTCCCTACAATGCAAGAGTATGGTAATCAACCTGGCGTAGCGCTGAATTGTGACCGAGAGGCCGCATATGAGTCGTTTGCACAAGTGCAACTTGTTGTGACGTCGGTGGAGGGGGCGACAGAGCTTTTTATTAATTCACGGTGAATATAGCCTGGCGAGCGAAAAACGCGGCTGTTGGAGGAAGCAATTTCCGAAAGTCGTCGAAAGTCCGACGAACACAGCGTGGCGACGTGACGATTAACGAGGTTATGTTGCGTTCAGGAGGTCGTCGTATTTTCAGTCCCACCTCGTCGATCAAATGCGTATATATGTATACATATATATGTGTATATATATGTATATATATATTCTATAGCAACGTGTGTATCAGCCTTTAAAAACATTGGCTGGCGTGTTCGGTGTCCGCTTTATCTGACGTATTGCAGTGAATTTAATTTTGCTTACAGATCTCTCGTATCTTTTTTTCTCCATAGTTTTAACTTTTTTAAATAAATAAATAAAATAAGATAAATCGGCATAGCCAATACGGTTAATCTAAAAAAAAAAAAAGAATTCAAAAGAAACATCAAAATAATCGCAAAAATCGAAATTGGCAAATGAGAGCTGCAATGATAATAAAACGAATTTTTTGTTTTCTTTCTTTTTTCTTTCTGGAACAAACAATTATCGACCAATTCACATGATTCAAAAACCAGTTGCCAAAAAAACCGGTTATTGAGTAACCGGCAGAAGCGATAAAGGCTGACAGCTGATAATCAGCCGAAAATTACGGGCCGGTGTCCGATCGCGGTGACCCTGCGCCGTTGGCACGAGCCACGAGGACCCCGGACGACATTCACCGCCAGGACTGACGGAGCTTCGCGAGGCCGGAAGGCCAGTCTCACGAGCTGTGGGGGCCTTTTACCGGATTAATTTTTCCCTTAACATTAATGCGTCACCTAGAGTTAAACATGTTCTACACCAAAAAGCGTTCAAAAATAATTATCATACCCTCGTATATCCTAAACGACATTTTTTATAATCTGGCATTTCTTTCTACGTTTTGTTTCTGCTCAAATGTAACAATACTCTAATCCTTTTCGAAATAAAATACCGAATAAAAAAAACCTATCGTACGAGAGTCATAGCCGCAGCAGCATAACTACGCGAAGGGTTGCGAACTGTCGTCTCTCCGCCCGCCGACATCTTCGTCGCGTTGGACGTGTGAAAAAAATATTCGCCAGGCACCGAGGCGAAAGTGGCTCGCGTATGGCCCCTCGCGCGCACCGGGAACAAAGAGACGCGCGGGGTGTCTCCGCGATGAGCCAAGACGTTGACATACTGACATCCAATTCGGCGAGCGCGCGGCACGCAAACTGTACACACGGCCCGAGCGCCTCGACGGCCGACCGCCGCCGAGAGAGCCCCAAGGCCGCGCCGTTTAACGACGAAACATACGAACGTACGCAACGTACGTACGTACGTACGCTTGATCGGTGGCGAGCGCGCTCGCGCTCTCTCGAATAGCCTGGCATTCGTCCGCCGAATGACGACAACAACGAGCGAGAAGCCTCGAGAAGAGTCGTGAAAAACGCGCGCGACTGGCCGGTCAGCAGCCGCGCTCTGCGAGCTGACAAAACGTCGTGAATGCGACGAGCCGGAAGCGTTTCCGACGCGCGAGACGAAAAAGTAACTGTCATGAGGGTGAGACGGACGCGGGACACCCACAGCGTTCGCGGTGTTAGAAATCAGCGCCTCGAGTTCGCGGCGAATGAAATCGCGTGGGTCAAGCTTCAGGTAATTTTCGCGTTGGTGGGGGGGAGAGGGGGAAGGAAAAGGTCACGGAAGTCCCGGCGTATCGTCGACCTCAAGATGAATTCTCAACGAAACTCACACACACACACACGATTCGCGGGGGGTCGAGCGCGACACGAGCGCGCGAGAGAGAGAGACTCACCATATGAAGTCCTTGCAGTGGCTGCAGAAGGTCGGCTGCTTGAAGAAACGGGGCATGAAACTGTGGCCCTTGACCATGTAGACATTTTTCTTCTTCAGCGCGCCCTTGCGACCCCGCAGCTTCTTGGCGAAGGCGGTAGTCGCGTCCCCCGGGCCGAGCGAGTCCTCGCACGTGTTTTCCTCTTCGGCCATCGTGTCGTCCCGCTGTTGGCTCGCGCCGCTGGGAAACCGCGGATTCCGGGAATCGCGAGGGACCACAACACACTATTTTTCTCTCTCTTTATTATTTATCGCTCTATCTCTCTCTCTCTCTTCTTTCTCCTCGTCACTACGCAACAATAAACGTTTAATTAGCGCGTCAGTCTTTTTTCATAGTACATATATATCACATACATATATCTCTCGCGCTTTGTGTATATGTGCGACGAGTTTACAAGTTTTTAATTTCCTCGATAACGCGGGACTCTCGCGTTCGACGCGGCGGCCTCTCGTCGGTGCACTCGGATTTTTTCGCGAGCGAATTGTACTTCTGTATTGTCCCCTCTCTCTGTTTCTCTCTCTCTCTCTCTCGATCTCTCCCTCTCTCTCTCTCTCCTTGCAGCGCGCCGCGCTCTCTGCGTCTGTAACGTGCCCACTGACGCGGCCGATGGACGCACTACTGGTGCTACTGGTGCTACTGCTACTGCTGCCGTTGGTGCTGCTGCTGCTGCTGCTGCTGCTGCTGCTGCCGCTGCCGCTGCCGCTCCTGGTGTAGCTGGTGGTGTAGCTGCTGGCGCCAGCCAGCACACGAGCACGCGAGAAGACGTGACGTGCAGGACGCGCACGGTAGCACCTACTCCGTAAGCTGCGGTCTCTCCGTCCTCGCTCGTCTCCTACGGCCGCCGCTCCTCCCCCCCACCACCGCCGCCACCGCCCCGCCGCCTCTCGCACTCTTATTTTCCCTCTCCCTCGCGGCCCGCTATCACACACGCACGCTCCGTTGCGCCCGATCGCTCCCTCTCGCTCGCGCTGCCGTAAATAGCCATTTCTGTCCCCCTCCCTCCCGCGCGCGCACAGAATTCGAGGGTGAGCGGGAGAGAGGGAGGGAGGTGGATAGATAGATAGATTCAAGAGAGAGGGAACGCTTGTGCGAGTGAGTGAGAGAGAGAGGAGAGAGAGAGAGAGAGAGAGAGAGAGAGAGAGAGAGAGCGAGGCTTCTCGCTCCTCGCCCGCGAGTTCTCTGCCGTACGCCGGATTAGCCGTCGCCGCTCCTCGCCGCGCTCGGACCGCCCGATAATTTTAGATTCTCGTGCAGTGGTTCGCCGCGCCACTGCTCAGCCTGCGCCGCGCACTCGAATATCGACATTCGAGCGCGCGCGTTCCGTGTGCCTTCTTACACACGAGCGAAGCGCCCGCTGCGCGACGACCCACGCGGCTCGCGGCGGCGGCGGCGGCAGCAGCAGCAGCCGCTTCTGCCACCACCGCCGCCGCCGCCGCCCGTCGTCGTTCGCCGCGACGCCACACAGCCCCCGGCATTGCTCCCTCTCGCATCTGACCACCTTGCCACTTTCCAGCCCGCGTTGCGCTTCCGACAAAGAGAGCCTTCTCGCTCGCTCGCTCGCGCGGAGACCTCGCGAGGGGAGCGCGAGCTTCGAGGACGAGGGAAAATCTCCCCCTCTCCCTGCTCCTTCTCCTCCAGGGATCGTAGGAAAAGCGAGGGGAGGGGGGAGAGAGTGGAAGCTGCGTCTCAAGAATTAGCGAAAACGAATATGCAGGGGGTAAATAGCGGCGGAGACAGCGCCGAGCGAGAGACACGTCGCGGAGTGTCCCATTGTTTTCGGGCGTCTTCGGCGCGGCGGCCGAAGGCTCACGAGCGCCGAACGGTCGCTCCCCGATGCACACACGAGTCGCGACGTGTCGTGTGCGCGCACGTCGAAGCGCGGCCGCCCGGCGAGTCCTCGTGCAGCGCGAAGCGCCCGGATTTTCGCCGATGATCGTCCGCGCGCGGAGAGCACGGGAACCTGCCAAGAGCGAGCGAGCGAGCGAACGACAGCGCGGGGGAGGGGGAGGAGGGCTCCGTTTTACCGCTCGAACTGCAATTAACCGACAGACCGTGCACAGTCATGCGTGTAGGATTCGATTTTAAGACCGAAGGACTCAATTCGCCCAAAGCCCCGACGACGGGAGGACAGAGAGACGACGAGATGGCTCTGACGCGGCCCGATCAACCATGTCCGGGCTCACGGGGGACAACACAGAGGACCGCGCACGGTGTGTCTCCGTCTCTGTCTCTTTTTCCCCACCTCGCGCTCCGTCTCCCGCGCGCGTTCTCTATGGTTATGGCCTCGAACCAGTCAACCGGAAAGACCGTAACCCTAGTTGTAACGTACGGGTCAATAATACCCCTAGGGCCTGGGCTATTTTTAATAGCGATATCGTGCAACCGCAACACGTATATGCACGTACGACGAGCGCGCGCGGGATCCCCCCCCCCCCCCCCCCTCGCCACTCCACCTCACCTCTCGCCGCCCCGCGTGGGTGTGTTTGTGTACCTGTGGGACTTCCCTGGGGGCTGCGGATCATCGCGAACGTACACGACGAGAGCCCCGGATGCGAGCTAACACACGAGCCGAGGGCGCGCGCGGGCCTACTCGCGATTTATGTACACGCGTATTTATGTATCTTTGTGTCCCTCGGTGGGTAACCCGCGCTGCGCTGGGGGAGAGGGGGGGAGGGATAATACCGACTGGGCCACGCGCGCTCTGATACCGGTCATCAACGCGCTCTCGCTGATTCGACGTCGAGATGAGAGGCTCGCGGCAGCCTTGCCCCACTTTTCTTGCACTGATATCAGGTGGAGGAAAAGTGTGTTTCTCGTTTCGAGGCGCTGCGGAAAAGTCTACGCTGCGATTTGTCGGTCAGGGGTGCCTAACGATATTTATCTCTCGCGCTCGCGGCCGCCATCTTACTTTTTTTTCGCACCGTGCGGAATTTCGTGCCGCGTCCCGAGCCCTCGTGAGTCCCGCTGTTTGCCGGGGGAGGCGGGTTTATCGATACCGATAATTGACCCGGAAAACGCGTGTCACGCGATATTTTTTGTCCGTTCGCGCAGGGTCGATTGGCCGATTTTCGGACATTTCCGGGTGTCCCGCGCAGCTGACCGCGAGCGGCGGTCGCGCGGGGCTCCGTCGATAATGAGGCTCCACTCAATTAAGTCTGTCTGTGTGTTGCGTTACGTTGGGGAACGACCGCGCGCCGCGCGGCAGCGGAGAGGCTAACACGGGAATGCATGCGCTTAAATCGCGAATGCACACGTGACGAGAAAAACCGCGGAGCCGCGGAAGCGCGAGGAGGTCAGCTGGAGGATTGATCGACGACACGGGCATGGCTTCGCGGTAACCCCAACGGCAAAACGACGACCGGCGGAGACCGGATCATCAGCTCGGACGGTGTGACGCGAGGCGCAAAATGCGGACGGGAAAAATCGCCGTTGTGACATTTGTTAACAATCTTGAGTCGGAAATTACCCTGTAAACAAAATTGAATACTTCCAGCAACCTTAAGTGAGGAATATTCAAAATTAATAATAATAATAATAATAATACTTGATCTTTAATTTTGATAAATCTTATAATTAACTTTAATTACATGGACGCAAGATTCATAATTTTTTGCCTCAGGGTGAACTAATCACGTGGTTAATCGGTAATTTCTGCGTTCGCTTTGTAGTACTTGGTTATCTGAATAGCTTTTTTTCCATCAAGCCTCACGCGCGAAATAAACAACGCCTGTAGCATTTTCGCTGTTGTTACGCTTCGATCAATCGTTACAGTCCGTCGCGCTGTTATGTATTAAAAAAAAACCGAAGCCCCGACGACTTACGACATCCTCATTATCACTGCCGTAGGATTACCGGGTAACCCGATTACCGAGGATGGAAATGCAGTAACGTTTAGTCGGACGCGCTCGCGTGGGCACCGAGACGCATCGCGCTCGGGACAAATTCTGAGTGCAATGTGGGATAAGCTCGGCATATGCTTTGATTATACCAGAAGTTTATGTATCGCCGCCCGATTCGCCGCTCGTCAAGTCGTAACTCAATTGAAACTCGTTCGTCGAGTTGTGCTAATTCGCCGCTTCGCACTTACGCAACGAACATGTTGCGTTTGCATATCGAGCGGCAAACGTAACGATCCTCGTAATCCGGATTTCAATTTTCGCGACACCAGCGACCTCTGTTTCCAACCGGATGACGCAGTAAGAAATAATATTTGGCGTCGAAACGCTACCGCGTCTCTTGGTAAAGAGTTCCAGCTCATGCCAACAGACGCCGCCACCTCTATGCTTTCTGAGTCCCCTCCAGAGTTGTAAACCAATAAATCTTTTTAAAATAATATTAATGGTTCAATTGGTTTTGTACTGATTAATTAATAATAATAATATGGGATAATTATGATATAATGTGTACATTTTTAATGGCTGCAAACAATATTTACAATAAAATGTGATAATACTTTTCCTGAAAAAAATGGAGACATGCAGTTAATGCATTACGAAAGTAATGGCCATCCATTTATTTCACAATTGCTCACAATTGCTACAAAACAAACCGTACTGTAACATTTATCTCTGAAGCTAATGAGGACTTACAACTCTGGTCCCCTCCCACTGTAGAAACTGCATGTAGAGCTCGCTCTTATCGACGGAGCTGCATGGATGCCTAGATGGCGCTCGAAACGCTTCAAAGCGAATAAAAAAAAGAAAATCCTGCTGACCAATAACCGCACCCGGTTGATACGCTACTCGTAAAAGCCCAGCGGTGTCGCACTGTGCCGCGTGCACGTTGAATCATCGCGCGACACGCTTCCCCGAGACGTCAGTGTTCGTCCTAACAACACGGGAGGTTCTTCATTTTTGTCAATCGATCGTCTATGAGGCTTGGGGCGATTGTCGCAAGATGAATCGGTGGCTGCTCGGGCTTCTATGCCTCGTTTGTTGTCTGTCGATCGGTGAGTGTGGAAGGAAAAAAATCGAAACCTCGACGAAAAGTTCGCCTGGACCTGGGTGTGTAGCCTGATTGTTTCGCGTCGTTTCTCATTTCAGGCAACGCCCTAGACTGTTATGTCTGCACGAATCAGGCGGGCAACGTCGACAAATGTCTCAACACTATCGCGACCTGCGAGCAGAACGAGGACGTCTGCATGACCGAAGTTCGATGGGGAAGTGAGTTTTTGTTTTGTTTCCCGTTGTTCTCGTCCGCGTCTTCGCGCCGAGGCGCTTTTGAGGTTATGACGTCGCGAAGCAACAAGTGGTTTTTTCTTCGTACTCCGACAAATCTCGAATATATTTTCAGGCGCGCCTTACTGGACCAGCGGCGGACAGAAACAGTTCTACGTCTCCAAGAGATGCAAACCCAAGGAGCAGTGTGAGGACATTAAGCGTGCCAACATGAAACACTGTACGCATCTCTGGTACCAGGATTGGAAGTGTACGGACTGCTGCGTCGGAGATAAATGCAACTATTTCATATTTGTGAGTGTCACACAGTTTTTAATGAATTGAGGAATTATTATTATTATTATTATTATTATTTGCAATATTAGAAATTTGGAAATTTATGTATAGAAGTAGCAACTAATAATTCATTGATTTTAACTAATCAGCTGGGGTTACAGAGAGTTTTGAAGGAATTATTTAATTTTTGTTAATGCTACCAGCGATATTGGAAAGTAATAGATTTACATATACAAGTCACAAATAACAATGTTAATAATAGAATATTTTGTATTATTTGGGCATATTTCGTATTTAACATTTTTAGAAGCAAGATCAACGACTTTAGCTAATCAGCCGATTTTATGTCCCTTTCATTGAATGTACATTTTTTCTATGTTTCAGTCCGGCGGAAACACCATCACTCTGTCATTCCCAATGCTCCTCGCGGCCGTATTTACACCTCTTTTGAGAGTCTGGGCCGTTTAGGGAGAATTTAGACGAAACACAGAATCTCATTTTATCTCATAGACTGACTTGTTTCGGTCATCGAACGAAGGCCGCGATCGTGATTCAAGATCCACGAGGGAATTCGTCAAACGAACATTCTTTTTTTATACACCGCTATTAGATTTAGTTGAAGATAGTTAAAGATCGAACAATTTTACTTCGCCGAACGAGGCGAACATATCTCTGCGTTTACGTTTACGAAAACGTTTAACGCAAACTGCCTTCGAAAATGCCTTACGGATTTTACAATTAACGATGTATATATCTATATACGCGAAACAACCGCCCGGAGACACCGATAATTTGTTGTTATCGTCGCCGTAACTCGGCCCATCGGATGACTCGAGTTGTTCGAACGGGTTTTTACCAATCTGTATCTTCGATCTCTAAGATATTCGTAGGTTTTAGATAAAGTCGCGTTGTCTGTTGGCAACGATCACGTACAAAATGTATAATATTATAGTGAGTAAAACACAATCCGTCCACTGTTGAGATTTTACGTACTCGCGATCAACTCTGTTTGTAACAAAGATTTAAACGTTCATCTTTTTTAAAATAAATAAATATATATATATATATATATATCTACATTTTATATCTCTCGATATTTTCATTCCCGATCCTCTAGTCCCAAATTCGACTGCGTCATCGATAGTTACGCGCGCGATCGAGCCGATAATTCGCCCGATTATCGCGGTGACGAATGCCGCGATCTTCTCGGAGCATCATCGGAGCGAATAAAAATTGGGGCACTCGAAAATGTTCAAATCGCTGAAGAGAAAAATCGCATTTTTCGAACACGAAAAATTCGTAATCGGGAACTACAATGCAGGTTCGAGAGATGTTTATTCCCCGAATTCCTTAGATGGAATTTGTACTGCGTCGGCTGTTTAGTATCCGACACACGAAGACAGTCTTTACGGATAATCATTGCTGTCACTATCAGCGCAGATAAGCAGCAGCAGCATCGCTCGCAAGGCGAGGTGCGCGCTTTTCTTCATTCGTCGCGTTAACGCCAGGTGAGTAAATCGTCGTGTGGCAGGTGAGCTCGTCCGGATAACTGTACACAAATTGGTGAGTAAAGTTTAACGGAGAGAACACGAAGGGTCTCGTGACTCTCCGAGCGCCAGATACGCGCGAGACGTTCGAGGAGCTGAAACCGTCAATTGAGCCTCGTTCAATTGTCGCTCGTATTTTAGTGAGGGTCAGTTAATTACGACCACTTCGCGTACGCGCGGCAGACGAGAAGAAAGACAATTGCTGAGAGCGTGATTAGATGAAAAAAAAAGAAGAAGACGAAAAATTCGAGACTGTCAATCGGCCGCGTCGTTTTCTCTCGGTCACTGGAAGCGCTGCTTTTGAGGCTGCGGCTCTAAATATACGCGACTTGTCGATCAATTGAGTATAACCCGAGTGCGGCTGGCACGCAGCTACAGGGCAAACAGAGTACGAATTAATTCCGTAGGCGTCTTTAGTAACTAACCGGCTATCGGTTGGATCGTGTCGTGGAATCTCAGATCGTGATTCACCGGCTCGAAACTTTTGTAAAAAAAAATGGATTACGATTTCGCAAAAATCTTGAGAGTGAGTGACGAAATTTGTTTAAAAAAAGTGAATTTATTTCAGAAAAGTCAAATGTTTTTTTTTCATCACTTTCTTTCAGTCTGCACACGCGATGAAAGCGGTGCGCCTGGGTACGATATTGAAGGCCTTTACGAGGAGGAAGAAATTGAACGCGCCCGGAGAATCCGGCCTGGCGAGATGCCTCTCGACTCTCGACCTCACCGCCCTGGGGATCGGCTCGACTCTCGGTGTCGGCGTCTACGTTTTGGCCGGCTCGGTGGCGCAAAAAACCGCGGGACCAGCGGTGGTCATTTCCTTCGCAATCGCCGCGATCGCTTCGATGTTCGCAGGTACCGACGGCTGTGGCGATATCAACGCCCGCAAATTGCGCTGTAGAGCACAATTGCGAGCGTTGTTATAAAATTATAACAACACTCGCGGACAAAAATTATCGTTGCTGGCAAAATGCAAACGGGACCAAACAGTCACTATTCATTTTTCATCATTTTCCCTAATATTTGCTGATCATTTTTTTTTATTTTTATTTTCACCAATATTCGCAACTACTTGTTAACTGTTCTCGCTAATATTATCTATTAATTTTTAATTACTATTGACATTCAACAGCATTTTGCCATCTCCAATACTTTTCGTCTGTACGAAACAGAAAGAAACTTACCTTCATGTGTTGATTACGATATCTTCATCAGAAAAATGTGCATCTGTGCAGGTCTCTGCTACGCCGAGTTCGGCGCGCGAGTTCCCCGAGCCGGCTCCGCGTACGTCTACAGCTACGTGACGATGGGCGAGTTCATCGCGTTCCTCATAGGCTGGACGCTCATCCTTGAGTACGTCATCGGCTCGGCGAGCGTGGTGCGCGGTCTGAGCACCTACGTCGACGCGCTCTGCAACAACGCGATGAGAAATGCGTTTGAATCGGCCGCGCACATCCACGCGGATCATCTGTCCTCGTATCCGGACTTTTTCGCGTTTGCCGTCACTATAGCATTTTCCGGTTATACTTAATCTTTATTCATACAGAATTCGTTCTAATATTCGTTTTTTTTTATTGTACTCACCGTTCTGTTTAATCTCAACAATTTTACAGCCGCTCTCGCCTTTGGCGCCAAGGAATCCTCGCTGGCGAACAACATCTTCACTCTGGTGAATCTCGCGGTCGTTCTGTTTGTCATCTGTGCCGGTTCGTTCAAAGGTACGTGCGAATAGTACGGAAGTAGTCGGAAGTCGATCAGCACGAACTCTGAAAACAGAAACCGCGATGAATGATGACGATAATCGTTGTGTTAATCTTTTTTTAAGCGGACGTAGCGAACTGGAAGCTGAAAGTCGAGTGCACCGAGGACGACTGCAAACGCGGCGTCGGAGGTTTCGCGCCCTACGGGATATCGGGGATAATAACGGGAGCGGCCACGTGTTTCTACGGCTTCATCGGGTTCGACTGCGTCGCGACGGCCGGCGAGGAGGCGAGGGACCCAAAAAAATCCATACCGATCGCGATCGTGGCCTCACTCACCGTTGTCTTCCTCGCTTACTTCGGCGTCTCGGCCGTGCTGACGATGGTACTTCCGTACTACGAGCAAAATCCCGACGCACCGTTTCCGCATCTCTTCGATCAGATCGGCTGGAGCTGGGCGAAGTGGCTCGTCTCTTTGGGCGCCATTTGCGGTCTCTGCGCCAGGTGATAAAGCCCATTGAGGACAAAAACAATAAGTATCTTCCTCCTTTCGCAAATTATATAAACCATTTTTTTTCCTTTCGCAAATTATATAAACCATTTTTTTTCCTTTCTCAAATTATTTTATACTATCTTTTCCTTTTTCAAATTACTTTTCATGATTTTTGTCCTTTCTCAAATTACTTTACTCTATTTTTTCTTTTCTCAAATTACTTTACACTATTTCTTCTTTTCTCACATGATTGTACACTGTTTTTCCTTTCTCACATTATTTTATTGCAGTTTGCTCGGAGCGATGTTTCCGTTACCTCGCGTCATTTACGCGATGGCCTCGGACGGCCTCATTTTCAAGTGGATGGGTAAAGTCAATCCCCGATTTCACACGCCCCTCATGGGCACATTTTCCGCCGGTTTGCTCACCGGAATTCTGGCCGCGATTTTCGAGCTCAGCCAACTCGTGAACATGATGAGCATCGGTACACTCCTGGCGTACTCGATAGTCGCGGCTTGCGTGCTCATACTGAGGTAACAAATATTTTTCGCTAAAAAAGCTTGAATCTTTTTGATTAACGATTTAAAGAATTTGATCAAGTTTAGTTATTAAATAAAACAAAAATCGCTTCAGATACGAGGAGAGCGAGGCGTACGAGAAGAAGGAAGATCGAGATCCGAGGACCTTCATCTTCGTTTTGAAACAATTAGTGAACGCCAACAGGTTGAACCACTCGACGAGACTCACGGCTCAAATAGTCACTTATCTCGTGTTTCTCTACTGTAAGTACGACGATCAATTCTGATTGCACCGTATTTACTTGGTTTATTCGTGGTAAAATCGAATATTTACTCACCAGTTGTCCTGTGCTTCTGCGCCACGGGAATCGTGCGCGCATTCGCCGACGAAATCTCGAGGGCGAACGTCTGGATCATCGCGCTTCTCGCCATTCTCTGCTGTCTCATCGGCGTTACGCTTTTCTTCATCTATTGCCAGCCGGATTCGGGCAAAAAGCTCTCATTCTCGGTAAGCGACCATCACCAATTTCGTCCGAAAACTCAAGCCAACCAGCTTCTAAATTGTTTCGTCCTTTAGGTTCCGCTGGTGCCGATTTTACCAGCTACGAGTATACTAATCAACGTCTATCTCATGATGATGTTGGACGTGATGACGTGGATAAGATTCGCTGTGTGGATGGTAGTCGGTGCGTATATAATTTACCTCAAAGGAAAACGCAAAAAAAAAACTCGTTTAAAGGCTGGAATTACCTTTGAAAAATATATATGTAATTTATTTCGTCGTTTTACTATTTTATCAACACGGCGCAATTAATATTTCAGGCCTCGCGATCTACTTCTCCTACGGAGTGTGGAACAGCGAGGCGAGGGAAAGCGGCGTCGTCGCCGTGAAATCGGAAGTCACCAGCGGTGGCTAAATCCGCCCTTTCGCCACAACGCAGATCATCAATCGCTCATTTAAACAAAAAACGTGAATTATTTATTGATAACACGTACGAAACGAACGCAAAAATAGAATATAATCCTCGAAGCAATTACTGAGAGTAAGAATAACTGCAAGGTAATGTTTCTTGTTCCGATCGACGGAATGAGAGAAAGAAGAAAAAAAAAAAAAAAACGTTGCGCGCGAACCGAAGTCACACGCCGAAGAGGGACTTAATGTCATCGAGCGTCAGCTTCGAGGCGACTATTTTGCCGGTGTTGTTCAGAACTTGTCGCGCGAGCTCCAGTTTCTTGTTCTGAAGCGCCTGAATTCGCTCCTCTATCGTGTCCGTACAAATATACCTGTGAAAGCGCAATCAACTCAGTTTTCGATTGGGGCTTTCAGCCATCGATCGATTTGTCGACTGAACATTCAAACGTTTCAATAAACATTCAAACTGAAATTACGTCGAATAATCCGAATTATTTGGCGACGACGAGATTATTGCACTCACTTGTAAATGGTAACGACCTTCCTCTGTCCGAAACGATGGATACGATCTTGAGCCTGAGACTCGAGCTGAGGATTCCAGTGGATATCGACGATGAGCATGTGATTCGCTCCGACTACGTTCAATCCCACGCCGCCGGCGGTCAGCGAGAGAAGAAGAATGTTGGGCTCCACGCTGTCGGAATTGAAGTCGTCCAATATGCTCTGAAGAAAAATAAGAATTTTTTTCGTTTTCTCGTCCGACGTTACAATTCAATGTTGTCAAATTGTTTTTTTTTTCTCGGGGATTCGTCTGTCACTTACCTGACGGTCTTTGACTGCGACCTGACCGGTGAACATCCGGTACGCAGCTCCGTCTAACTCGTCCAATTCCTTCGCTAGGATGTTGAGCACGCTCACCCACTGAGACACAACTATGAGTTTGTCCCCCTGATCCAAGATGTCTTCGATTTTTGCGATCACGGCTCTCATCTAAATAAATATTAATATTCGGGCATTTTGGTCTCAATAAATACGCAATGTTTGGATATTAAGATCTCCATAAATATACAATATTTGGATATATTCAAACCCGCATAGATTTGGATATTTAAATACACGATGATACGACGAATCAGCGACGAATTTGCCAGTCGGTTCCGCCTTGCCCTGTGATTTACCTTTGAGCTCGTGCGTTTGGGATTGAAAACCGGATTTCCAGTGGTAAGCAAGTGCTCGGTGACTCTCTCGTCGACCTGGAAGTCATCCTCTCCCTCGTCGTCGGAGTCCACGTCCAGCTTGATAGTTTTCGAGAAGAGCTCGATGTCGGTGCCCTGTAGCTCGATGTCGTCGCGATCGAGCATAGCCTTTATCAACGACGGGTGACAACAGATCTGTCGCAGTCGGATCAGGAGCACGAGAATCTCGTGGGCCTGCACGTCGGCGTGTTGCGAAAGAAGCCGACTCTGCGCTTTTGTGAACGTCGTGCCACGATCTAGAGAATATAAAAGAAAACAATTAATTAAATTAAAAATGTCCAAATTCGAAAAAAATCAAGAACAAAATCCCTCTTTTAAAAAATTCATGAGTAACGGAAAGCATTGTTACCAAACTATTAGAGCTGTGATTGGTTGCCAGGAAAGTCCGCGATAAACGAAATCAGTTTGGTGTCAAATTTGAAAAATTTGATAAGAGGACAGGCGGGGCAGCACCCGTAACCTTTTAAAGCTTTATAAACGCGCAGCAGTGCAAAATTGATGAATCTATTATAGGTGATATTTTGAAATAAAAATTTCCGAGGTCGATTTTTGGCGATTTTCGGTCCGCAGCCGGATCCACGGTTTCTGGCAGAAAATTCGTTGCCAAAAAAATATTTTTTTCAAAATCGATTAAAAAAGGTTAGTAACCAGCGTTTTTAGGGGTAGAATATGCGACTTGAGAATACTGGTATAGGTTAGAAGTCGATACTTTGAAAAAAATATTTCTGAGGTCGATTTTGGCTAAAAATTTGTCAGGCAGGCGCGCCAGCGCGTGTGGATTAGCCGAGTTGAAATATTATAACTTCTCGGTTGTCTGCTCTACGAAATTGTAGTGAAATAAATGCCAAGTTTATAGCAGGCTGCTCACAATTCCACGTGAGCCTCTCGTAGCCCCCGCTGCAGAACTTGTTGGCTTTCGCTGCTCGTTGAACCAAGAATTGCCCGAAGAGAGTCCGCGAGAAGAGCATGACTTTGTCGTAGATGAGACGCTCCTCGGTGTCGAGCGGTACTTCGATGACATGGACGCTCTTTGCGGGCAGCGGCGGCAGTTCCCCCCTCGCCTGGAGCTCGTCCTTCGTTCGCCGGAGCATCAGGGTCTTCATCACCGTGGCCAATCGCTGGTGGCCGGCGTCGTTTCGATTGTCCACCCACTTTCGCCACTGTCGATAGTCGTCGAACGGCGAACACTGGAGGAACCGCAGGAGCGAGTAGATGTCCGTCTCCTTGTTGTGAAGCGGCGTGCCCGTCACGGCCCACCGTTTGTTCGTGTGAAGGGCGCAAACCGACTGACAGGGCTGACTCTTGTAGTTCCTTATCACGTGGGCCTCGTCCAGTATAACCCGCCTCCAGCGTATCTAAATTTTTCCAAGCGTCGACGTCCGTTTAGCAACGTGATAATTACAACTTTACCTTGCAATTGACTAGCAACAACTTACTTTCTTCTCATTTGTCTTTCCTTGTGTCTAAATAAGATATTTGTATGTTTATACAATTCCATATGACTGAGCGCTCATGTACATTAGTATGTTCATTTGACTAACGAACACACGTAATGTGAAATATTCGATTCGACACTATGAACAATATTGTGGTTAATTAAAACACGCGCGATTCGAGACTTTGCAGCGATTATCAGTCTGAAGTTGGCTCTGCGAAGTAGCCATCACCGGCCAATCACGGCACGCGATATACTGGCTTCAGTATTTCGATATATTCTATTTTCGATGTGCCATGTCCCTTTTACGAGAGGATTTTTTCCTTCTGCCCTTTCATCTCGAACGAGACTTTACCGTTTTTACATCGCGCGGCCGTTTGTCGACTCGACGTAAAATTCGAATTTTGCTTCAATTTATTTCTCGCGGTTTTATCGGCAAATGTGAATCGTTAATTTCCGTGAATTATGCATTTGAACTACCGGAGATTAACAGTGAAAATAAGTGGGAAACATTCGGTACCTTGAACAACAGACTGTCCATCTTGTACTCCCGGCAGACGATGTTGTAGGTCGTGATGACGATATCGTTCTTGGCCAATCGCTTCGGTTGCGTTTCCCTCTTCGTCCCGTGATAAACCTCCACGGTGACGGTGTCGCGCTTGCAGCGATTCTTCACCTCCGCCTCCCATTGAGCCAGCAGGGACGCCGGGACGACGACCAGAGTGCCGCCCAAATGACCTGTGTAAATCGTGAAGAAAATAACGACTGGTTCCCCGAATTTTTGTTAAAATATCATGTCGCGAGTACAACGTACGTTGACCGCGAGCGCACGTTTTCCACTCTTCCTCGTTCTCACTGTCTTCGCCGTCGTTTGCCTTGGCAATTGAAGCCATAACGAGAGCGATCATCGTCAGCGTTTTTCCCAAACCCATCTCGTCGGCTGTCAGTCAATAAAATAAGTATAACACTCGTAAAAGAAGTAATTCTTAATAAAAGTAAAAAGTAATAATAAAAAAAGAGAATACAAATAAAAAGTTATAATGAAAAAGATAGTACAAATAAAAAGAAATAATGGAAAAGATAACAAAAATATAAACTTAATGCGAAAAATAATACTGAATAAAAATCACGCATTTTACCCAAAACACCACCGCGCGGTTTTGACTTCTCGCGCCATTGAAGCCAAGCGAGGGCGTGTTGTTGATGTGGCATCAGAGCGACTTTGAGACCTCGCGGATCCGTCGCCCTCTCGTTTTCAACTGGTCGCGCGACCAACGATCCGTGAAGTTCCTTCAGACACTCGACGGTCAACATCTGCTCGCGATTCAGCGTCGCCCGCGCTTTTTCCCCGAGCTTCGTCCTGTCGTCTCCCACCTTCGGCATGAGATAAGCCGGATCCATCTCGAAACTGTTATTCTTGAACAGCGAGGGATTTCTCGCTTCGTTTATACGATTCCAACGATATTCGTCATCTGTGAAGAGGAAAGAAACGAAAACGCTTGACTTTCTTTTCTCGCAAGTCGTCGAATCCGCGGTTCAGCTCCTAGTTACCGTATTCGTCGGGCGTATAATCTTCGTCAGAGGTGTCGTCTTCCTCCTCGCTCGAAATCCACTTCCTCTCCGCGGCAAATTCGTCCTTGTAACCGCGGCTGCTCGCGACGCTCATCGTCTCGATGCTCTCGGCGTCGCTCGAGTCGAATTTCTTCTCATCTATAGAATCGCGCTTGGAACTTCCGGGCTCATTTTCATCTGGAAAAACAGATGTACAGATTCACAGAAAACAGTTGAAGAAATTTAGAGCGCAAATGTGGATGGAAAGAAAAACATATTGAGAATAATGACGTTTGGATATTTGCAAACATTCGTGGGACAATTTACCAAGTTTCTCTTGCTTTGTCGGTTTCTCGGGTTTTTCCTCCTTTATCGGTTTCTCCTGCTTTATCGGTTCCTCCGGTTTCTCCTGCTTTATCAGTTTGTCCGGTTTCTCCTGCTGCATCGGTTTATCCGGTTTCTCCTGCTGTATCGGTTTGTCGGGTTTCTCCTGCTTTATAGGTTTGTCAGGTATCTTCTGCTTTACGGGGAAATCATATTCGGGACTCGCCGATCGCTCGGGCACTCGAAATCCTGGGCTCGTTGATTGCTCAGACGGTTCGGACTTTATTCTCTTTCGGGGAAAATCATCGTCGTCAGACGAGTCGCTCGGATACACGACTCGTCTTTTGCGTTTGAGCTTGCGATAAAGCGCCGCCGCTGACTCTTCAATCGAACTGTCCTCTAAGAGGAAGAATGGGGAATTATTTTTACTTCATATTGTAGAATAGATGAAACGCATTCAAATCAAAGCACATTTTTTGGCTGGGCTCCACAGACGTCAGGTACAAAAACAACTGCAGTTCAATCATCTCAACCTTTTCGGGATGATTGAACTGAATTCTCTAAATGAAGAGATTTTTTTTTATTTTAGAAGTCATTTCAAGGGCCCTCTATTATACCTCTTAAAATATTACACGAAATCCAGTTTACAAATCTACCAAATAATGAGAATGAGAATTCTGTACCATCGGATGACTCAACAACAGGTACCACACGGCGGGTATTCATCTCCTCGTCCGATGAATCCGATGCAGTCTTGCAACCTCTGGAATATCCATTGCCAACGACTCGACTATTCGAAGTAGCTGCACAATAATAATGGTGAAGAATGAAAAAGGCAGAGGATTTTAGTACTGAAAACAAAATTATGAATTCACTAGTACCAGCAGCTTCCGCAATCTCTTGCCGACGAAGCAGCTCCTCCATTCCCAATGCATACTCGAGGCTCCTGACTGTATCCTGACAAACTCTTTCTTCATCCGATTTGTTTCCGCTGAAGATATTTTAAAAAATATACAGTAATCGATTCCAGCGTTCGAAGACTGAAAATTGCAGCAAAAATAGGACAAAAAGACTCACCTGGGGTCATGACCAAATAAGCATTTGCCACATGGTATTCTGTTGTTTCGTTCCACCAAGTCGACGTTTATACTTGTCTCGCTGGTACTTTCATCAGATTCCCTTGCGACCTTTTGATTCTCTTCGTCGGCGTTTTCGCCGAATTTCTTCGCGACCTTCTCATCTTTTTCGTCCGCACTTTCGCCAGATTTCTTCGCGACTTTTCGATCTTTCTCATCGGCGTTTTCGCCGGATTTCTTCCCGATATTTCGATCTTTTTCGTCGGCATTTTCGCCGGACTTCTTCCCGATATTTCGATCTTTTTCTTCGGCATTTTCGCCGGATTTTTTCCCGATATTTCGATTTTGCTGGCAGGATTTTTTCACGATCTTTTGATCTTCGTCGGGTTTTTCGCCCGATCTTTTTCCGATATTTCGATTCGTCTCGTTGGTGTTTTCACCAGATATTTTCGCGATCTTTCGATCCTCCGCGTCGGCTTTTTCGGAATAAAATTCCGCGATCTGTCGATCCTCCACGTCCGTCTTTTTGGAATTAAATTCCGCGTCCTTTCGATCCACCCCATAGCTGTTGTCGGGTTTTTCAATCTTGATACGTTTGTGCTTCGCGTCGTCGGGTATCGCGACCGCTTCCTCGGGTTCCGTTTTAGGCGCGATGTTCTTGTATCGACGAATATATCGATGATAGCGGCTCAACGCGCTCTTGGACATTTTGCTCGTGTCCATTGTCCCTTGTTTTGCTTCCGATCCCTTTCGACGGACAAACGCGAACCGATTAATAAGATAAGATAAGAAGTCAAAGGAAAATATATTTCGAAGCCACTGCATGCAGTTGCGCTCGAGATACGGGAAAAGCTTCGCCAAGTGTTACCTTCGTATTTCTACATTTTTAATGACGAAGCTTCGGAGAAATTTCACGGGCGATATCAGCTTACGACCTCGAAGCGCGTCAACGAAATGAGCGGCGTGCGGCGTTCGTCTCTTGTTCGAGCTTCCCGACTAGTCTGTACAGGTTTCAGGCGCGGGAAAATGACGTCACGGATACCGCGAAAGCCGATTGGACAGTTGCGACCGCGGAGACGCAGGACGGATGCGGCGCAGCTGCGCGCGCAACACGTTAGGTTTGTAAGGCTGCGGTTAACTTTGCAGTTTAATTAATTTTGCTGCTAGTCAAAATTAATTAAACGCATCTCTTGGCAATATTTTCTTCGAGATATCAACTATTAGCTTGTACCAATCTTCTCAAGTTGTCTTCGGCGTTCTCAAGGCGATTGCGCTTGTCGAAAAGTGCGCGCGCAGCACGTTTGGTCACGTGACGCGCGCGAAATTCGTATTACTAGTATAGTATAGTATATTAGTGTAGTATACTAGGATTCGTGTGACTGGGGCGTTCGCCAAACTTGTGGCAAAGTCAATTAAACTCGTCTTTTAGCGTTACTTTGTACAAGACATCGTCTTATGGCCGTGGTTTTCCAGTCGTCCTCATCGTTCTGCAGGTGTGATCGCTTGTTGAAAAGTAAGCGCGAAATTCAAATTAACTGGAGTGAAGTCCGGAGTCAGCACCCAATGAAACGAATGAATTTCATTTTGCGCGCCACTTTTGATCCAAGTACACCATCATCCTCAAAGTGGTCGCTCGTCGAAAGGAGCTCCATCGAGATTACGGACTCGAAAAAGTAACTTTTTTCCTCTTCAGTCGATTCGCGAAAAATCAATAATTTATTTATTTCATTAAATGAAATTATCATTATATGAATTCTTAAATTCAATATCATTTTAATTAATGATATTAGGGCATTTAATTAATGGTATTAATAATTAATGACTTTCAGAGCATGTTTTTTTTTCATCAACCAAACTTACAATTAGAAACTTATAAATCGTCACTTTGCGCTATCCGGTTTACTACCAGTGGATTTATTTATTTACATTAAACAGAGGACACTTTCATCGTAAGTTTTTCATTATTTATTGTATATATGACGGCAGCGACGATTCGTGAGGTACTGAAATATATGTGTATGTACATTGACGTAGTGGTGATAACGGCTAATATGTACAAGTACATCGAATCATATAAATGGTGAATATTTGTCGTATTCTTACGGTTATTAATTTAATCAATTCATAACGTTGTTGTACCGTCTTGATGTGAAGTGATCATCTCATTTATTAATTTTTTTTCGTTTTTTTCTTTCATTATAATCGAACAATCTCATGGTTCACTGACTTTCAAAATAGTATTTATACTGTTTTGGCACAAGTTCACCGGAGACAAAAAGGGGGGGGGGGGGGGGGGGGGCGGCGGGAAATTTGATGCAAACATTTGATCGGTCCTTCTCCTTCGTTACGCACGAATCATAAAACGAATCACATACATTTTCGAAGCTACAAGAACGGAGAGAAACGTAAAAGTCTCGTGAATAGCGACTTTCGTGTACGCAATTTACGAATCGACTATTCAACGAGACCGATTGTTTTGCGTTCTTTTTTTTTATCTACAGCTGATATGTAACAATCAATCGCGGCTCGATCGGTCGCCCGAGCGATTGATCGAAATTAACGAAATTACCTAAGACGCTTGCGATGCGGAATCATGTTGAACAACGCAATCTTATTGGAGGGACATAAAAATTATACAAGAGACCCAGCGGGACAGCGGATACAGCAATAAATTTACGCGTTGCTTATTATATATTACAGGATTCCCTCGGCTTTTTCGTTCGAGAGAAATTACAAATTTCCCCGTTGCCCGATCGGAACGAGCGTCGATTAACGGCTAGCAGTCATTATTCGGTAATGATGCATCACTAGATCACTCCTCGCAACCTCTCAATGTTTTTTGTTTGTTTGTCGGTTTCACTCACACCAATTCGCGCTATCACTCGCATGCATAAATCTCGTTACATTTTACTTACGTCCACACACCTCATTCGAGAAATAAGAAGTAAAACGAAAAGAACAAGATAAAAATTCATAGAATTTTTTTTTTCTAAATAGAAACAATAAATAATCGTGTTAGTGGGGCACATTGATAACGATAAACGAAAGGAAAAGAAAACAATTCATCATTCGTCACGAGGGAAAAATGATAAATTCTTATATTTATCATTTTACGCGTAAATATATCGTTTACATATCTATATTAAAAATGTTTAACTACACAATTCACGATTATTTTACACAGAATTTGTTATTCTATCTTGACAATGACTCAAGTCGATTAAGTAACTCTGTTAATGGACACGGACATTCCAGTTCATTTTCTTTAAATTTGTTCATACTTAATTTTTTCCCCTTTTTTCATGGTTGTCGTTTCGTTTTTGTCTCGCGTGAACCGTGATCGGGCGCGAGGACTGTTTCCCTGTTTACAATTGTCGGAATCGTCGTCTACGGTGTCTCGACTTACGCGGGTGACACGTAAATCGAGACGGGAAGAAGGAAACGAAGAGAGAAAAGAAGAAAGGAAAAAACGGACAAAACGATAACAACGTCGTCGTCGATCGATGTATAATATGCCGCGTCTAGAGTAATGTCACGGTTGAAACTGTATAAAAATCTAAACTGACCTTAACGTGTACTAAAAACGGGTGAGTTGCCGTCGCGCGGGGGGGTGACACTTGTTGACTATCGGGGCACGTACTTTTTCCTTCATAACGAGACATCCTCGATCATCGACCGATCGCACCTACGTTGGCCTCGTTTCGTTCACGAGTCTCGTGTCGCTTCGATAAAAATAAATTGAGAACCGCGAGTGGCGAGCGATCTCTGCTCTCTATCCTTCTCTCCTGAAACCCTCGAGCTGCTCTGTTTCTCTTTCTCTTTCTCTTTTGTTTTTCTAAATGACGCGTACAACGGAATCTCTCGATAGATCGTTGAATCCAAATATCGATAAGTACATGAGCGCGCGCGTCGGCCCGCGCGGTCGTTGAACGTCCATCGAGTCGCGCCCGATCGTATTAAACGCCAATCGAGTCGCGCGCGTTCGTGTTTTAAACGCCCTCGAATAGGGCCCACGGGAATTGCACGATCCCAATTGATCCCCTGGAAGAGACGCGGATCGGAGAATATAAGTATATTTCACCGAAAAGTACAATAAATAAAGAATAATAAAAAAAAAATCTCGGCGATTCACGAGTAGCTCGCGGGCTTTTTCTTGTGAAAGAAAAATTCGCGGCCGCGCCGCAGTCAGTTCTTGTCGCCTTGTCAATCTTTATTCGTGGCTCTAGGAAAAAGAAAAAAAAAAAAAAAAAAAAAAAAATCGAACTATCGTTATAAACCTCTGAACCGTTTCTCCCCTTTGGCTTTGTTCGACGTCGAGGAAAAATTACTAACGGGAAGATCGAGAGCGAGACCAGCGGAGTGAACTCGGCTGCGTCTCGCGCGTCTCAAACCTCAGGACCCGCAGCTGCCCGTCTCGCGCGACTCCCGCGCGAAAATCTCACAACCCGCAGCTGCGTCTCGCACGATCACCGAGAACCTCAGAGAATCCGCAGCTGCGAATCGCGCGACCACCGGACAAAAACCCCACAACCCGCAGCTGCGCCTCGCGCGAATCCCTCGCGACCCGCAGCCGCGTCTCGCGCGCGAAAACCTCACGACCCGCAGCCGCGACTCGCGTCTCCCTCACACGGAGACCTCGGCACCCGCGGCCGCGGCCGCGACGGCGGCGCAATTTCTCTCGTCGCACGAGCGCGGCACGTGAAAAATCGTCGGTGGCCTCCGGCCAATCCCCGTCCACCGGCCGCAGACCGGCGGCGCGGGGACCGTGAAGCTTGGCTATACCGATATCTCGTAGTTCATGTCGTAGACACTCGCGCGATCGGGCGTCGGCGTCGTGGGTCTCTGCGACCTCTGATCCCCGCCTCCTCCGCCGCCTCCGCCTCCGCCGCCGCCGCCGCCGCCCGGCGCCGAGACCATCTCCATCGAGTCCGTCATCTCCAGGGCTCTCACGAACGACATCGGTCGCCGTCTTCCGTCGCCGCTCGTCGGTGTCGTGGGCGTCGCCATCGTCGCGGCTTTTCTCTTCACCTGGGGCGACTGGTGCGGCGGAAAGACGGGAACGCCGCCCCGCGTGGCCGGATGATAAGCCGCGCGGGGCGGATTCCCGTAGGGCTGCTGCGTCGGGCTCGTGGGATTCGAGCAGTAGTAGTCGTACGGCGGCGGCGCTCGCTGCCCGAGGCTCTGGTGCGGCATCGCGATGTTTCCCGGCGCCGCCCCCGGGTAACCGCTCGGCGAGTTGTCCTTCCACATGTAGACTCCGCGCTGCGGCGAACCCGCGAGCTCGCGAATATTGTCCACGGTGTTGTTCGTCCTCGAGTAGGGATGCTCGTTGCCCTGGCGCACGAGCTCGCTCTCCGAGAGGAAGCGGCGCTGCGGGCTGTAGCCCGGGACGCCCGCGTTTCCGGGCCCCGCGACCACCGAGACGTTGTTGTGGTGCTGCACGTCGTAGTACGTCGGCGCCTCGGCGACACCTATAAAGTCGGGCCGACGGACCTGCGTCGGTGTACCTGGATTCGATCTGCAACAGAGACCGCGTCGCGTCAGCTTAGCCCGCTTTTTTTTTCTTTCTTCTTTTTTTTTCTTTCGCGTCCGACTTTTGCCCAGCCGACAAAAATATCGCGGAAGAACCACGAGAAAAAAAAAACGCAGTTTTATTTAAAGGTTTTTTTTTACAATGCGCGCGGTACAGTGAATATATATGTATTATATCGATATATATATGCGAGTGCTGAGCATTGTAGCCATACAAATACGGCTCTGGCGAGACATACAGGAGAGAGCAGCGCGCGTGTCATTCCTGTTAAAAACGAATTAGCGTTCTATCGAAGAAAAAACGTAAACGAAAGGCAGCGAACCTAGTAAATACTTGTGTGCGTGTTTGTGTGTGTGATTATTGCTTTTTTTTCTTTAAGGTGTCTTTGGAAATATAATATGTATATATGTATGCAACAAAGCATAATCGTAAACTACGGTACGTCCTCGTGGGATCAAGTTCGTGTTTACCTGCAGTAGGTCGCAACATGTTGTCAGAGAGGCAGCTCCTTGCAGTTACCACCCCCTGCAGTGGGACACAAACTTATCTATATACCATATATCTCTCTCATCTTTTTTGTTAGATACGTGCAAATAAAATCTAATCCCTCTAATACACCGACGACGAACTACGATCGCGGTATATTTTTTCATTCTATTTGTCGTTTTTTCCCCACCCGTTTCTTTTTTTTTATCGCGAATGAGAACTGTGTGCTGATAATGAGATGATGGCGACGTGTGAGCTATGACGAGGCTACGATGATGCTTGGTGACGATGGAAAATGATAATGAAAAAAAAAAAAAAAAAAAAAAAAAAAAAATGAGGAAATATCTACCGACGACGATCTACGATCGCAGCATATTTCGTTTTTTGTTGTAGTTTTTACATGGTGAATGACGATGAGGTGACTGAGTGCATCGTGTGAGCTGCGATGACGTTTGGTGACGATGGAAAACGATAGTGAACGGAAGAAATTAAGACACATTTGGTTTTACAAACGTCATGTTGGATCGTGTCTGTGAACAATTGCTTGGTGCTTTTCCCACTATTGAGCAGACTCTCTCCGTAAGTTTTGCGTTTGGACTCTGCGAAGCTGGCGACGGTTTTCGACACTCCACGTGAATTTAGCGCGCCAAGCGTTAAAACACTTAGGTTAATTTTTTTTTCATTAGTGTGATGAAAAAAAAAAAAAAAAAAAAAAATCAGTGACCTTTGATTGATTTTAAGAGAATATAAAAAATCACTAAATAATTTTTTAAAGTCACCCAGAGTCACCCAGAGATTTCTATTTCAGTATTTTTAGCGAATTAGTGAATCACGACGGAATAGAAAATTGTCAAACAAAATTGAGTATCTCCAGTTTAGAGTCGTATTTTGTCCAATAAGAAATTCCTAGAATTTCAACAATGGTTTACATTTTGCATAAATTATGGAATTATTCATGGAAAACTCGCGAGCTGCGGAGAGTCCGAGGCGTGGGCGAAGCGTGAAAGGCCGAGAATGCCCTCGATTATATTTAAATCGATGTGTATCGTGCGATATCTGTGTCGGTCAATGACCAGCGTACGTGAATGAAGGTGTCGTTTCATCTTGTGTAATAACGCGCGAACGTTGGCGCTCGAGGGGCGAACCGATCAGTTCGTTCGTCGCTATCATTTTACATCACAATCATCGTTACTCGGTACACGAGATAATGGTGAATGCGTGTGAGCTACGTACCTGCGTATGGGACTGGAAATGGCAAGTGGCGTTGGTACACCTATAGCTTTGATACGTTGCTGCATCGTCGGGCTGGCACCGCCCTGACCCTGACTTCTTTGTGGTCCGCCGGCCGGGGAGCCCGTCGCCTCGGGCGAGAGCGGATCGGGCGTGTGACTGCGAGAACCGTTCATACCCCTGTCGAGATAATTGCTTTTACCATTGCGTTATGAAATTTTTATAATTTTCCAAAGTTATCGAAGTTTTTAATCACAGGGAAAATGTCATTTCCATCCCTCCACCCCCCCCCCCCTTTGCTCCTAATTTTTTTCATTGATTATTTTTTTCTTTCGTCCTTCAACGCTAAGAAAAATGTGTAGCAGTTACCAATCGTCGATTGAAGCTACCAAAACGTTGGCAGATGCGAAATGTTTTCGTAGATCTAACGGAGGATTGACAGCCAAAACTAGTGAATTTATAACTCAATCGAGAACGAACCTTTTCGGAAGTTCATCCAATTAAGCTTTTCAATGTACTCAATAACATTTTCATAGTAATATAATTTGTGTTACTATGAAAACCAAACGCGATAATAACGATATAATAACGAGGACAAACTGACCTTGGCCTAGGGTGCGGGCTGCCGCGTGGATAGTGAATTGGATGACGATGCTGCGGTGGCGGTGGATGCCTGGGAGACTCGTTGTTCTCCACAGGTGGCAGGAAAAAGTTGCTTTTCGATCCGTGTCGCTGGAGCGGCGGGGGCGTCGGCTCGCAATCGGCGGACTGCGAGGCCGTGGGCTCCATGTCCGTGTCCGAACCGTCCCGGCCCGGGGACAACTGCAAACGGCAAACGCAATACGTTTCAGTGAGCTTCGGCGTCGGTGCTCGGCGTCGCTGCGGGCCGCGATTTGCGCGCGGAACGACGACGAATTTCATCGAGACGTCATACACGTACGAGTGAAACGGGCCGGCCGGGTGGTTAACAGTGGGGAACCGGAAATTGGACGGGGAAGGAGAGTCGTTTGGTCAATAGTATCTTCCGGCCGCTCGAGTTCCTCTGTTCGGCGCGCGACGATCGGCGAAGCTGTCGTCGCTCGACGTGACGATTGGATAGGAATCCTACATCGAATATGTTTCTTTTTTTCTTTCTCTTTTTTTTTCGTGTTGCGACTGAGCCGCGAACGAAATCGCGAACAAATCGCGAACGGTCTACGTTCATTCTACGCTCCACTAATTCCATACTCGACTATGCGGACGGTAATAATTACATGCAAATTCTTTTAACAGGCTCGTTCCGAATAAATAACCGACCGCTTGCCGGTTCGCGGCCGTAGGTGCTGCTGGAAAGAGGCTTCGGACGGAAACACCGCGTCGAGTGGTCTCACGCGGGTCAAAGTCCAGCCGCGAACGAGCGAGCGTTCGATATTTATCTCGTGCACCAACAGGCTACGCAGGCGATTATTAGTTAGAGAAGTCGGTAGAGAAGCGAAGAACAGTACCTCAGTAAAAAAAGGGCAACCTTGAGAACGAATAAGAAAAGCGTGTGTGGTGGTTGAGAGCGGGAGAAGTAGACGCGAGATCGCGAATGTTTATCGAAAGACAGAGAAGAACAAAATCAAGTGGCCAGACGTCCGATCATCGGACGATGAAAGAAAATATTGATCACCCGACCCGTTGAATTTTCTTTCGCATTTCACTACGAAAATACTTCTTCTTGTGTCCTCGTTCGATAATTGTACGAATATGAAAAAGAAAGTTTGACCTACGTAATCTAACGTTAGAATTTTTTTTATGTCACGAAATCGTTCGACTATCGGGCGATCGGACGCAGCCAGAGTAAGAACCAAGGACGAGAGACGTGTGATAGTACATGAAAAAAGTTTTGAAGAAGAAACGAGCAAAGTTGCGCTAGCTCTTACCTTATTGTAAGCATTTGAACTGGCATTTCTAACACCGTTGCTGCTATCCATGTAGGTTTTTACCTGGTTCTCGCTGTCAATCGTCGATATCTCGGACGTGCAAGCCCCCCGTCGCTTTCCCGAATACTTATCAGGCTTGATTAAACTGTAAATCGATCGTAAAGCGTTCGTCACAATCCGTGAAATTAACAGAGCGATATCGTTCACGTCCTGACCATTCTTAGTCGTCTCTTATCCAATTATTATTGTATTATTATTGCATGTTAGTAGTAGCAGCGACGAAAAAATGGGCAAGGCGCAGCGATATTTTGGGCGGATAATAGAAAAGACACGAAACGTATCTACATTTGAATGTGTAACCGGGCGGAATAATTGTTTTTCGTTACAGAAATCTCTGTCGCTCGTCGCGAGCTCAGGATATTTTTTTTTACCTCGGGTATTGCGGTCCAAATTGTGTGTAGCAGCAATTGTGGAAGCATCCTCGAGAAAACGGATTGTAGCCCCCGTTGAATTTGCCGGTGACTTGTTCGTTCGTGGTGCGGCCGCGCGACACGAGCACCACGTGAAAACCTGTTAGTCCAAGTATTGGAATAAACAAAAGCGTAACCACGCCCATCAGCACCATTCTGTGATAACGTTAAGGCAAAAGTCGTAAGGTAAGAAATCGCAAGGCAAAAATCGTCGCGATCGTTTGCGTCACTCGGACAACCGGGAGACGATATTTTTCCAGCGGCACAAGATCTTCGCTCGGTTGACTATACGGAAAAATAATTGACGCAATTGTCGACGCGAGAAAAGGATACGCGACGGTCGTGTCGATCTCCCCGAGCTGCTGTTTGTGCTCCAGCACGAAGTACAGACACAGACCGAAGATGCTCAGCATGTGAAAGCTCAGCGACAGAAGGAAGAAGAAGAAGAATCTGTAGTTTCTCCTGCCGATGCAATTATTCACCCACGGGCAATGGTGATCGAACGTCTGAAAATAGAAGAACCAGTTGAAACATTCGATAACTGTGAACAGATGTGATACGAAATTAATTACGACGATTTAATCTCGCTCCATGTTGAAATCCGATAACAAATGAATATTGTTCCATTGTTTTTTTTGCATTTCTTTACATACCTCTGTGCAATGCAGATGATTACGTTAATTTTAGTGTAAATAACATTTAAAAAATACGCGTTAAACATGTAGAATGAATAACATGTTGAGAACTATTGAAAAACCTGTCTGCACGAAACACCAAACAGTTAGTAACAAAAATTATGATAGTGACAGTAATTTCTAAGCTGGGCTTTCGATCCACTTTAGAAATGGTGGAAGATAATAGCATAAAAGAAATACAAATTTTTGTATGATACTTTAGCATCCAATCTAATAACAAGTACACATTGGATCAAACAGTCAGTAAGAAAGATAGTGACTGTAATTTCTAAGCTGGGCTTTCCGGTCCACTTTAGAAATGGTGGAAAGTAGTACCATAAAAAAAATACAAATTTTTCTATGGTAGTTCAGCATCCAATCTAATAACAAGTAAACATTGTATCCCATTGTTTTCCTCTGTCTTTTCACGTACCTCTATACAATGATCGCACACGCTACAGTGAGAGCAGCGCGGTGGCCTGTAGAACTTGCACGTGACGCACCATTTCATGCGCACCGTTATTCCATTTATTTCTACACTTTTGAACAGCGGTGCCCTGAAGTCGTCCTCACGATCTTCGTCCGAGGGTGCTAGAAATCCAAAATTATCAACAATACCGAAAAACGTCACGAAAAGCATATTTTTTGTATTTACACTTTTGTATTATTCATTATTTCTATCGTCTCGCAAGCGAGTGGGAAAGGTTCTACGCACCTTTGGGTATAACGCCCGGATCCATAAAAGTAGCCAGCGTAAAATTGGCCAGCACGAAGAACGCTATGAGCCCCTGGAGCGCCGGGACCCATGGGTAACGGAAGATATAATACTGGCATCTGCGTCAAAATTTCAAAATTGTTTACAACCATTTTTTCACCTCCTCGTCGCGAACCAACCGACGTTGATTGGTGGAATCGCTGGTTGTGAGGCGAAGTGCCAGGCGCGAGTTCGAGAGCGACGTTATCGTCGTCGTCGTCGATCCCGGCGGTGCGAGAGAGAGAGAGAGAGAGAGAGAGAGAGAGAGAGAGAGAGAGAGAAAGCGGCGATCCGACGGCGAAAACGTGTGGCACTTCGCCTCAAGGCGATCCGAGGGAGTTCGAAGCTCTCGCTCGCGACCCAAACAGACACGAAACACGAAGAGACGAAGAGACAGCGACGACAGTCGAGTCTCACCGTGTGTGGACAATAAGATAGGCGTGCACGAACGATGACTTACGGGTAATAGAAAAAGAGGGTGGTGGTGCTGAGCAGGAGCGTCCAGGCGAAGGTGGCCGGCAGATACCTTGTCTTGACATCGCATCCCGGCATTCTGTTACCTGTCCGCGCCCCCGTTCGTCCGGAATTTTCGAAAATTATTAATCCAGCGCGAGATTTCTGCTACCAGAAAACATGGCCGCGTCCATTGATACTGGGGGGCCCTGCAGCACTGCACTATTTGCGATTGGCGGCGGCGGCGGCGACGACGGCGGCGGCGACGACGAGTCGCTATTGCGGTTTCTCATTATCGCGACTCTCGCACGACGTCCGCTCGTATTTCTCGCTGCCCGTCGTCCCGTCCATAACTACCGCGGCGCGTCACTTTGGCAAAAACATTCGTAAAGGAATTAATATTCAATCGCTCGCCTCCTCCGACGACTGCACGCGCGCACGACCTACGGGCACACCACTTTGGTGACATACATATACATCGCGTGTGTCCGCTGCTGCTGCTGCTTGCGGCTGGTGCTGCTTTTGGTCGCTGCTGGCGCTGCTGCTGCTGCTCACGAATCGCGTGCGCACGGATTCACGAGGTGGGGGAAGAAACCCCCACTCTGATTTTCTAGGCGCGCGCGTTCCGCAATTTGATATACGCCCGGGAGCAATTTACCGACTGAGTTGAGAGAGAGAGAGAGAGAGTGTGTGTGGTCTCTTCTCCCGTTGATACACTCGCGCGCACAATTTGGAAACAATTTACCAATTGAGCTGAGAAATCCTCTCTCTCCATTGATTCTCGCGCGCCGCTACGAGCGTTCCGCAATTGATTTGACACCGGGAACAATTTACCGACTGAGCTGAGAGAGAGAGATTTTGTGTGAGAGAGAGAGAGAGAGAGAGTTTTTGTGTGTTGCACCGCGCATGGTAAATTAAGAAGCTGCTGCTCTGCGGCTTAATTTACCATGCGATGGCGCCTTGGGGTATCTGTTTTACCGACAGTCAGTGCAGCAGTACGCAGTCCCTAACTTCCCTAGGTGCCAGCCAATCACGTACGTGCTCCCGGTCAAGTGCGGGGAAAACTGGTTCAATTCCAGTCTTGCGTATCAGCCTTCACGTCACTGTGGTGAAAGTGCCATACATCGGATTCGTTGCGTGCGTCGTTAGTCACCCGCGTCCCGTGTTGTGGTTGATTCCCTATCTCGCCATGAACACCAAGGAAAAAGAGAAATACATAGAAGAATTTGATTTTCCGCACTGCGACGAGTCGTCGAAATATGAAAAAGTCGCGAAAATCGGTCAGGGAACTTTCGGGTCAGTGGCGCGTTAAATTTTTTTTTTCAAAATAGATCTTATCGACGATTCCGCGATCGCGATAAGGTTACTTTTTTCGTATTTCATCTGCCTGTTTTCGTATTTCATCGACGCTTTGTTATCTTTGTACACAGCGAGGTCTTCAAGGCACGAGACAAGAAGAACAACAAGAAGTTCGTGGCTATGAAAAAAGTCCTCATGGACAACGAGAAAGAAGGGGTGCGTACGAGCAACGGCGCTTGACGCGATTGTTATTATTTCTGCGTCAGCCGAAACTCATCGTTTCCTCGTGTTCTCAGTTTCCTATCACTGCCCTTAGAGAGATCAGGATTCTGCAGTTGCTCAAGCACGAGAATGTCGTTAACCTCATAGAGATTTGCAGGACCAAAGGTTTGTCTAACGAGCCACCAATCTAGTCAATCAAATCTTTCAAGCTGTACGAGAGGCTGCGCTTCATCTGGATGTGTAATTTACTTTTCAGCCGCTCAGTACAATCGCTACAGATCCACCTTCTATCTGGTCTTTGACTTCTGCGAACACGATCTTGCCGGTTTATTGTCAAACGTGAATGTCAAGTTCAGTTTGGGCGAGATTAAAAAAGTGATGCAACAGCTGTTGAATGGACTATACTACATTCACAGTAACAAGGTTTGTAGGTAGATAAACTTTGGGGCCATTTTTTGGAATTTTTAGTCCATATATTTTTTAACTTTGGGGCCATTTTTTGCCATTTTTTATCCATAAACTTTTTAACTTTGGGCCCATTTTTTGCCATTTTTTATCCATATACTTTTTAACTTTGAGGCCATTTTTTGCCATTTTATGTCCATATTTCTTTTTTCTGGAATCCACAATCGTTCTTTATAATGAAAAACAATTCCATTGTAAATTGTTGAGATAATGAAAACGTATTTAGAAGTCACGACCGTCACTGATATTTTTATTTATTCAAAATATTTTTGAGAATGTGTATGATACTGCGCAGCAGTTAATCAATGCTTTGCCCACTTACAGATTCTTCATCGTGACATGAAGGCAGCAAATGTCTTAATAACGAAGAACGGGATCCTGAAGCTCGCGGATTTCGGTCTGGCGCGCGCGTTCAGCGCCAACAAGAGCGGTCAGGCCAATCGCTACACCAACAGAGTGGTAACGCTCTGGTACAGACCGCCCGAACTCTTGCTCGGCGATCGCAATTACGGGCCGCCCGTCGATCTCTGGGGCGCCGGCTGCATAATGGCCGAAATGTGGACGAGGTCGCCGATCATGCAAGGCAACACCGAGCAGCAGCAGTTGACGCTCATATCGCAGCTTTGCGGCTCGATTACGACGGACATTTGGCCCGGTGTCGAGAATCTCGATTTGTTCAACAAAATGGAACTTCCGAAGGGACAAAAGCGCAAGGTTGGTCACTCAGTAGAGTCGGTCTTGCGATCCTGATCGCCAAACACTCGTATCGATACGAGTCTCAACGTACTTGTTAATTAAGGCAGTCCTCACGGTACAGTTCCGTCAAATGTGAGTTTTGGGGAAAGTTTCGAACACTTCTCGATGAAATAAGAATCTGAAAAAAATCAAGCATGTCTGAAAAAAATCAAGCATGAATCTGAAAAAAATCAAGAAGGTGCTGAGAAAATTCATTTTGCATTATAATAATTCTAAAATGTTATTAACAAATTAATGAAAAAGTCATACGTTCAACAACTTACCCGGCAACCCAACTTTCTTTTGTGATGAAAATTATTTATTCATTTTTCTGAATACGTATGCATTTTTTCAGAATTGTGCCTAATTTTTTGAAATTGCGGTTTTCGCCACTCATTTTAGACAACATTCTGAAAAAATGCATACATATTCAGAAAAATGAATGAATAATTTTCGTCACAAAAAAAAAGTTCGGTTACCGGGTAAATAGTCGAATATTACATTTTTTCATTAATTTATTAATAACATTTTGGGATAATGATAATGCAAAATCAATCTTCTCAGCACCTTCTACATGCTTGCTTTTTTCAGATCATTATTTCGTCGAGAAGTGTTCGAAATTTTCCCCCAGACTTACATGTGACGGGACTGTACCGGGAGGACTACCTTAATGTACGCGTTAATCAACGATAATTCTATGCTCGTACGATTTCAGGTGAAAGAGAGACTGAAACCGTACGTGAAAGATCCATACGCCTGCGATCTGCTCGACAAACTGTTGATTCTCGACCCCGGCAAGAGGTACGACTCCGATTCGGCGCTCAATCACGACTTCTTCTGGACGGACCCGATGCCGTGCGATCTCAGCAAGATGTTGGCTCAGCACACGCAAAGTATGTTCGAGTACCTGGCGCCACCGAGGAGACCCGGTCACATGCGTCACCCGCAGCATCATCCGGTGGCGGCCGGTCAAACGAAACCGAGCTGCAGCATGGCCGACAGCGGTTATCAGGATCGCGTTTTTTAGTTGATATTCAGTTTCGCCACATCCAATACAAACTATAAAAAAAAAAAAAAAAAATCTTCGACACGCCTGGCGGTAATACGCGAGTGTCTTGAAGAGTCAACGCGGTCTTTGCGCCTCCCACGAAGCTTTGAACGAATTACGTCAGCACGAGAGAAGATTCTGTGATAATCTTCGTGGATTAAACAAATAATTCCATGGTTCTTATCGATCATTCTACTGCAAAGATGAGCATAAGGAGCATCAATCAGTGCAGAACAATCGCGAGAAATGTCATTCGATGCCGATCCCATCGTTCGACAGATCAAAAGATCGGCAACCGATCGATCGACACGAGGGACAGATAAATACAGCGAGATAGACAGATTGATCGTCATTGCTTGACGCAGGAAAATATAATTCGCGTTAGTTTGAGACCAGATGCGCTGGTTGTAAATATCACGTGCGTATACCTGCTAACTCAATGGAACTTCCGAGAAATCTCATTCACGTACAACGAGGTGCATCACGATGGGGTTGTGTGTGTATTATGCGCGAGCGTACCCAGTTTTCATTCGCGGAACAGAGACGTTGCGATCGGCAGAGACGCGGGTCGGGTCAATTACTCCAGCTCACAGGGGTTACATCTATTGTACACTAACGTATTTTCTTCATTAGGCGAGCGAACGAGCGAGCGCCGCGGCACAACTAGAAATCCCTTTGCGCTGTTGCGGTGCCGGTGCCAGTAAGACGCGCGAATCGTGTGATAGCGCGATAAGCGATCTCGCGAGTCGCAAAACTATTCCTATATTTCACTTCATAATATCGTAATGTTATGATGTGGTATTGTCACTGGGCCAGAAGCATCAACGCCCTTGGGAGTGGCAATTCGGGTCGTACTGGGGACAAACAAATTTATAGCTTAAGCGTTTGCGCGGTCAAATTGACTGTAATTGAGCAAGATGAAGATATTTATTGATACTATTGATTGATAAAAGTGGAATTTCAACGCTATGGAATTTATCCACCTACGAAGACTGTAGATCCGAAAACTTGTATATCTAATTTTGTACCGGAGTGTTACGACGAAAAAATATACGTAAGCTTTTTTTATTCTGAAGGATTGTCAGATCAAATCGATAATTTAGGTACACAGTAGTGTACGTTGTAAAAAGTAAACTTCAATTTTTGTACATATAACAAAAAGATTTTGTTTATAAATAAATTAATTAATTGATTACAAAACAATGTATCGGTAGATATGAAATTTCCTGACACCGGGAACACCGAAAACTCGACCCTTAGCGTACCTACGGCGTGTTCGGGTGACAACGAAAAATAATTCCTCCTACTAAAAGCTAAAATACACCAACGACTGTAGTATTTGATCGACGTTCGTCATTTGTTCCGGTAAATAATTCTCATAACGTCAACCTGACGTGTAAATCGAAAATTAAGATGAAAATTATGAAAAATTATGAAAATCGTCGAATTTCATGCTAACACATCAAGCACGTCGAGATGTTTTTTCGCCGCTCCCGGGTATTACGAAAGTCCCTTCAAGCCGTCGAGGGCTTCGCGAATCAGTCTCTACCCTCAAATTTATCGCAGTCAAGCAATTTTGCTTCCACCGCGACGGTCGGATCGAAGATGATGAAAGTCGCTGTGCTCGGTGCAGCTGGACGAACAGGTACTTATATGTTAAAACTCTGGAAGGAGATCGAATTGGTGATTTCTTCATGTGATTTATTCTGAGTTCATTGGCCCTCGATATTTTTTAGGAACATGTTTGTCACTTCTTCTGAAGCAATCCTGTCTGATAGACGAGTTGGCGCTCTACGATAAGGCTGAAATTGCATCCTTGGAATTGGAATTGAGTCACATCGACACGAGGTGCCGAGTATCCTCGTCGGCAAGCACCGCGGAGGGTCTCAAGGATACCCTGGAGGATGCGAAAATTGTAATTGTGACTGCGGGCCAACCGTGCGACAAGGATCCGTGTGCCTATTATACAAGCAACAAGGACACAAATGTTATTCTCGCGAATGCCAACATCCTCATGGAGTATATGCCCAGTGTGGTGACGTACTGTCCAAGGGTGAGTGGAGCTTTGGCGTTGCAGAAAAAAATATATACGAGGCATTCCACATCTCATCGACAGAGTCGTGACATTCATATTCCCATTTTTTCCCTTTTGGAATGTGGGATAATATGAAAAAGTCTTCTAGATTTTTTTCCAGATTTTTTCGAAAATTTGTGGTCTCACAAATGCCCAAAATATGCATTTCTCAAAAAGCAGGTGGACGATTTGTTTGAAGTCTTTACGGTAAATTCTATGCCCAAAAATACTTTTTTTTACCAGCGCTAAAAAATGAATATGTCGTATAAAATTTTTTTTTATTTATAAAAAATACGTCTGCGATTTATTTGTATTTTTTACAGTAAATTGTGTTTTCAAAGATACATTTTTGAAGAATAGTCCGAAAATGGGCGTGAGTATAGGGTAGTAGCGAGAAATAAAATGAAATGAAAATATTTTTTTCAGGCTTTACTGGCATTGGCAACCAGTCCCATAAACCATCTGATTCCTCTCGTGGCGGAGATATACAAAAAATTCGGTGTGTACGATCACGGTCGTGTTTTCGGCATAACGACGCTCAATTGCGTGAGAGCCAACACTCTGGTCGCCGAGATAATGCGACTCGGGCCCGAGTGCGTCTCGGTCCCGGTTATCGGTGGAAATTGCTCAAAAACCTGTGTCCCCGTTTTCTCCCAGACTAAGCCGTGCAGCGAATTGACGCACGTCAGTCGTAGTGTATTTGTAATTATCGACTGTTATCGAGAGTGGCCATCGAGCATTAATACTCGGTGATTTGTCTCTCAGGAGGAAATCAGCAAATTAACGTACGCGGTGACAACAGCCGAGGAGCAAGTGTCCCGAGAATACGGCGTAAATGGAAGTTCGTCATTGGCGATGGGTTTCGCCGCTGCGAGGTTTTGCAATTCACTGTGCAAAGGTATTAAACGATTTTTACATCTTTTTTTTAGTTCGCGATACACATACATTTTTTTCGTACAACCTATATTTAAAAAAAATATATCTCTATAAGTACCTCTCTACAGACATATATAAAAAATATTTTGCCACCGACTCCGTTTTGTAGGAGAATGCTCAAGAATGGTTACATCAATCTAATAGAAAAATCCTGGCTTGGGGGGGGGGGGGGGGGGGGGGCATGACGGACCTAGAAAAAATCCAGGCTTGGGGGCTTTTTTTACATGACGCGATTTCAGCGTAAGTCCTTTGGGGGACTTGGAATAATTTCGACTGGGGTGTGTCATTTGACCCCGGTCTACTCGATTATCCTGCACAGCGGTGGCGAGAGATTGTTATGCCACTCGGTGCGAGAAGTGCCCGCTTCTCACGCGCTCCGCTCCGCTTCGCGTGCAAAAAGTGGCGCTTTCCGCACGCGTGAAATAAAATTGTTTATGAAACTCGTGCGAGAAACTTTTTCGAAACGAGTGTCAGTTTCATCGCACTCGTATCGTAATATACTATTATGCCACTCGCGTGCGAAAAGTGCGTACTTCTCGCATACGTGAAATAAAATTGTATATAGGGGATTCCCGTTGATTTCGACCTTGGTCGATCTGCCCTTCGACCTCTGGGATGTCGTCTACAATTTTTTGGGTTATCGTCCCAACTCTAAAAAGAGCACATCTTTTCAGATTTTTTTTTGTTATTTGATGGTCCATACAGGGATATTTTGTAATAAATATATGTAGCCTTGCGGGGCGAACAAGGCCTCGTGGAATATGCCTACACGCGTTCCTGCGTCATCCCGGAGGTGACGTATTTCGCTGGACCGTTGGAGCTCGGACCCTCCGGAATCCAAAAGTATTTGGGCGTGCCGCCTCTCACAGATCGTGAGTGCAAGCACCTCGCGTCAGCGATACCTTACCTGAAGGAGGCGATCAGATTCGGACAGGTAGATATTTTTATTTATTGCAATATTTATAATTTCGAGATGTTGCTCTTCGAGACCGACGTCGACTGTCATAAAAATATCTTCGAGTCACGCCATCCGCCCAGGATAATTTGTAGTGTTAAATTCGGACCGGATCGAGCTCTGGTCGAGTCCTGGCGGGGCCAGCCAAGCCCGGATCAGTCCCGGCTGGGCCGGATTTGACGCCACAGATTTTCCACCAGAGTCCGACCTAAAATTTCTCCCTTACACAAATGTTGTAAAAAAAGTCGCCCGTTTATACGTTGTTAATATTATGTATTTCGTGCCTAACACGATTACGAAAATTTAGTTTCGGGTTTGACGAATTTAAATAGCACAATAACTTATACCGGCTCAATCCACAGCCACGCGCCAATTGTTCTTTATATGCATAGACACAGTGTAATGCACGAGACGCGAGTTTGTACCTCGTCAGTGGTCGATTGTACGGCGCACTGTAATACTCGATAGGGCAGGCGAGTATGTATAATACATGTAGGTACGAAGAAGAGTGCAATTTGCCGATGCAAGCAAGCGAGTCGAGAGTGCACGCTCGGATAGCCATATTCTAATGTGCTCGAGGGATCGTCGAGAGATCTGAAAATACAGACTGCATCGGAAAATAAAAAAAAAATAAAAAAAGGAATTTCAGGAAAATAATTGTGCACAAGCCCAAGCTGCTGACTTTAGCTTCCTCGCAAATTTAAGCAAGCCCATATTTTGTACACCAACAAAATACTAATTTCCGTTGTGACAGAGAAAGTTTCATCTGAATTAGCGCAGCAATTCAATAAAGTTTGATAAAATTGAATAAAGAGGCATTTAAATGTATAATTTCCACATCCTTCACATTTAAATTATTAAGAAAAAAAAATAAAAAAATACTTTGTTGATGTTTTTTATACCAGAATTCGTAGTCCCGACCTTCGGTACAAAAACGTCGGAATTTTCGTGAAATTTTCAATTTCGAAATATCCGCATTTTCAGCTTACACAATTTTTATTTATTTATACGTTTACAGACATTGGCACTGGGACCTACGGCAACATCGACGGAGATCTGCTCACCAGATCCGGATCCCTGCGCTCAAGAAATCTCCGGCAAAATGGACAAGGCGAATAATAATATTCCGCCGCCGTGCCCGTCGTGACGAAAAATAAATGGCACAGAATCGATAAATAGACGCGATAACTATATGTATCTCGTTTTATTGGCCGTCGTATATTTTAGCGACGGCGTTAAAACACGTTTGACGCGACGCAAACGGATAACCACCAACAAGTGTTTGAAGTTTCGCTGGAGCAATGCGAAGTCGAATTGCCGGACGTCTGAATTCCGAAGGATTTCGCGCAAAAGGGGCGAATAAAGACGCCGGAGACTCGGTTTCGCGCTCGAGACTCCGGGTATTAGTATCGGGGTAGGGATCAAGCGGGACACTTAAGACTGAGATATACAGGCGGACCCGGAGTCTCGACGAGACTCTCAAGTGGCAGACACGGCGTCCGAAGTCCTTCTTAAAATAGTTATTCGTTAACCCTTCGGCTCGAAATACGAAACTCGTTTGTTTCGCATGTTAATGCCCAGGCGGAATAAAAAGTATTGGACTCGGAAAGGGTTCGCGGGGCACTTTGCATTTATCACTGGGATATGTGGACGATTATTGGTCTTTTCGGAGATCCAACACTTTTTTTTAACACCTATATGTAATTATATAGATTTGAAAATTTAAATCGTCAATTTTTAGTAATTCACAAGTTTCAATTTCAGGATGTTTATTGGCGATATTTTGGCCCACGTAAAAAAATGATTGCGCACAGTTCATTTTTTTTAATTACAATTTCTAGCATCTTGAGATTTTACAATTATTTACATTTTCACCGCGGAATTTTAGACAGTTTGGGTGATCTGCACTCGATTTGCCATTCACCTTAATAACATTAAAAAACACTTGGAGCCCAAGAACTTAAATTCCAACGAAGAAAAAGGCGATGCTGCGTGTTCTGAATAGGCGAAAAATATTTTCAATTTTTGTTTCAAACCTCCAATTTTACAATTGTCGACCGAAATAAAAATCGTGTATCGTCAAGGCAACTTTGTTCATTGAATATTCGCCTTCGATTCCACCGAACTCAGCGGGTCCGGTATTCCAGTTCCACACGAGCGAAATGTTATCAGAATTTGCACGTGGATGGTGTACGAGAATTCTTCTCTTTTGCGCGGAAGATCTCGAAGCCTTCGTAAATTCTCGCGAAACGCTACTAACAGCCGGCTGCGGCTTCGACGCGGTATTCTCTCGCTGTGTAGCGAGTACAACCTCGGCGGTTGTGCGACGTCGTTCCGTGTATTAAATATATTACTTTCCGTCGTTTCTCCCGACGCGACTGGCGACTACCGTGTCGTGTCTGGTAGCCGTGTACACATTTCTGCCTTCGAATTCCTCGCCGCGTCCGCCTGTCTCCCTCGGCAGCGACTCGGCGAGAAAAGATCGTTCCTCGCTCTCCACGCCACGTTCTGTCCTTGATGGGGGCGTACCAACATATATCGTTACCTACCGTATATCGTATGTGATATACCCAGATGTCCGGGAGCGACGGGACATCAATGACCGAAGGAAATTCTCCATAGTTTGTACTGAAATGTCTAATATGTATGAGTTCTTTCAATATCGACCCCTCACTAAAGACCGATTATAAGTAAACAAAATTAAACCAATGAATCAATTAATCTATTGAATCAGTTAAACCGAAATACAATTTATAATAGTAAGATAGAGTATAGTTATTGATGCTGTGGAGTAAATACCCTAAGAGCACAGGAAGTCAGGCTTACAAATGGGGTATTGCGGAGTATTTTTTAATACTTTTTGTTGGTATTGAAAAAAGTCTGAAAAAAAAACAGAGGCAATTGTGGGTCCACTTTAGCACGGTCACACTTTTTTTTATTTTCCAAAATAAATATTCCGAATTTTCTCAAATGTTTAAAATGTCGTTCGAAAATTTCTTTGAGAAAATCATAGATAATTAAAAATGTGTTACAAAATATAAACATATAAAATTAGTACTTTTTAGATTTATGCGAATCATATAAAAAACTGCGGGCCCAATCAAAAGGGTCAAGGGTCAGACCCAGATCGAATCTCGGTGGAATGTGCCATATTATACATTCCCTGCTTAGTAATGCCAATTGAAACTGATAGAAACCGATAAAATAGACAAACTAAGATTGACAAAAATAATCTATTCTAATAGGTTTCAATCGGATTTTTGTCCGTTTCTTTGCATTCTAATCCGATCTTTTAATCAGGATTGATACCTATAGAGTTTAAGACTTTTTATGAGGAGAACCCTGCAGTTTTTCATTGCGACCAATTTTCGTATGGATAAGCAATTCGTTAGGGTGCTGTCGACTCCCACATGTGTTAAAATGGTCGGTGCTGATTGGAACGCCAAATTGTTATGGGTGTCAATTTGTCTCCAAATTGACGCGCTATCTCTGGGTTTTCGCCTGGTCTCTCAGTTTCCGTCCAGCCCGCATGGAACCACCAAGCTGGACACACTTATTCGCGGCGCTGAGTCCATTCACGTTAAGAATAACGAATGTGTGTGTTTCGCGAGTATTCCCGCTCGGCTCATGCAGCATCGCGGACCGAAATGCTCTCATAATTCAGAGCTGGCCTAAACGCTATTAGACGCACTTACTCGCGGCAGCATACAACGCACGCCACCGGCGTAATATACAGTCGGCGTTCGCCGTATATCGCGCTGTAAACTCGGCTCATAAATTCCTCGCTCATTCGCCTGTTTACACGTGAAATGAGAGGCGCATTATATAACTCTCATTCAGAATACTGGAAGCGAAATTTTGAAAAAGTAAAAAAAAAAATTGTGAAAAAAACAAAGCTGTAATTTATTTCAAATCGTGTTTCTGTATCTCCACAAAAATGCGTCGCATCTCACCCAAATCGTATACAATGATACGAGTGCGATGACATTTTTTCTGACGAGTGCTGCGATCACACGAGTTGAGCAAAAGTTTCTCGCACGAGTTTCGCACAACATCTTATTTCACGAGTGCGCGAAGAGCGACTTTGCTCACCGAGTGGCATAAAATATATATTCCAGCGATTATAAAGAGCCTCTCGTAGATGCAAATAAAAAAAAAATCTCGGCTGCACCTCCCATTTATTCTCACTGGGTCGCACTCGACGATATTGCACCCCAACAGCGAGAGTCAAGGAGGCAGATCCAGAGAGACGTGGCGAGCAGGACGGTGATTCTCGTGATCGAAAAGGAGAAATTCCCGAGGTCACAGCCACCAGAATAATCGAGCACAGTGAAGCTATTCACGACTCTCACTGCAATGGAATATCCACGTACGATTTGCTCCAACGTCTCGAGCTCCTTTGGCTTCGTAGAACTAACGAGTTCATCACAGCCGCGTAAATAAAACGCCACCTACAAATAATTCCAGAATAAACAACAGTGAAACGGCCGAATAAATTCAAGAGTTTACGGCTTCTAAGTATCTTACACGAGAATCTATTATTATTCCGTATCGCATCCCCGGCCAAAGACGATCGACCCCGGCGAAAGAATCGATATACAGACGCCGGGTATACGGGGGGGGGGGGGGGGGGGGAAATATCATGTGCATGCATATGAGAAATATGGACGGACTGCATAATCCGCCTGCTCCGAGCTCGGCTGCGAGCCGAAGAGGAAAGGAGAGGGAGAGAGAGAGAGAGAGAGAGAGTGAGTGAGGAGGATTGAGGGGGAGAAGGAGAGAGAGAGAAAGAGAGCGAGGAGAATTGCGAGGGAGAAGAGGCTAAGCATCCACGAGACTTCGTATTATAATAAAATCGTCCATTGCATGCTCAGGGACCTGGTGGTCGGGTTGGCTCGCGGTAACGCGAGAAGAGGAGCGCATTCCCGATGCGATGAAGCCGGATAGAGTATACTGCATACTAGAGGCCGTACTCCCTCTCTCGTTGGATAAACTCGAGAGAAAGAGAGAAAGAGAGAGAGTGAGAGGATAAAGTCGAGTGGCGAGATGGCGGAGGTGCAGGAAAAGGGTAAGGGGTGAATGGCCCCGGCACGACCTTCCTAAGGGGGGACGACCGGCTCCGAACCGCGCGGTCGTGAAACACACAGGTGTATATCCTCTATTGTACGTGAGTCCCGCGCTATTACCACCGACACAGCGATGCGCTTCACCCGGTGTATTGCGGAGTGTGGTGCCGCGCGGCCTCCTCCGCTTCGCACTTCGAGCTTCCGCGTTCGGAGGTTCGCGGATATCCCGGACGATGCGACGTGGAAATATATGGAAAAATGCGCCAAATCGTTTCTAGATTAGGCCGACTAGGCGTTGCTGTTTATAACTCATACAGGGACTTGTTTTTTATTGCGGGAACATTTTTTTGTGATTTATTGTCTCGTTTTTTTTGTGCTGGTTCTATTTGCTCTTACGGTATTTATTTCAAAGTACGCGATAAATGTTCATTATTTTTCTGTGACACTTTCGAAGGCTTTCGAAGGCTTTCGAAGGCTCACTTTCGAAGGTCTTTATATTCGAGGTCTGGTGTCCTCTCCCGATATTCTTGTCCTATACGCTATTAAGGCGAGGCGAAACCACCATGGGTGCGAGAGAGGTAGAACATAATTTTCGGACCAACAATACACGAAAACTAGACACATGCCAGAAAAAGTAAAAGTCTTACAAAATTCAGAATCGAAAGAGGAGTGATGTAAAACTATTCTTTTTTCCAGAAACGTTAGACGTCGTCGGAATAATTGTTTACAGTTTATATTACCGACTTACTAGGTTTAACCTCACCTTAAGAGCATGTGAAATGCCGCAGTCTGTAATAAAAACTGTAACCGACATTTTCATGTTTTGCCATTTTACAGCTTCAAGAAGAAATGCATCTTCTGCACTGGTGATATGAAGAATGAATTTCTTCTCGGAACTGTAAATGCAAATATGCGTAAAAAAAGTTCATTGCAGTTTTTGAAGTCATTGAAATTCATGAACGTTTTTTACGCGTATTTGCATTTACAGGTAAAATAAGAAATTCATTCCCTGCATTGGTGAAATCCGCAGGGAATGAATTTCTTCTTTTAACTGTAAACGCAAATATCAATCAAAAACATTCATTACAGTTTTTAATACCGGCTGGGCTCGATGTGGATGTTTCACATCGCCTTAAAGCCTCGCCGGGAGCGCCACCCCGTGGCCGTTACACGAAACAGTGGGACGCAACAGCTGAACGCTGATTGGACGGCCAGCAAGCCAGGTAGTTGAACAGCCAATGGGAGTCTCCGAATCCGTGAGCTGAAGCTTCGAGAACTGGTCACTGTGAGGCGCTTGCGAAACTTCAACAGCATTGTGAAAAAATAAGGTCAAGTCTTGTTGGTCGTCATGAGCTCGCTATTGTCGTCTGGGCTGCGTGGGTGACTAGAGGGCGTTCAAACCCCTTAAAACCAATAAAAAATACTTCACTACTCGTTCAACCGAACGTGTAATTTTTCTTGGTTAGTCGCGCCGTTACCCGGCGTTTGAGCAAATTATAGACAGGAATGTTGGGATGAGAAAGAGAGAATAAGAAAAATAATCACATTGAGGCTGACGATGGAGTCTGTAGAAAAAAAAGACTGAATCGACGTTCAACACCATAACCAGCGAACACAGCATCGATAATCGACGAATGTACATACATTGTAAATTGTACACTCCACTTGCGTAGTCGCTCACGTACTAAAGTAAACCACAGAAATATATATGTAACCGACTGAAGCTACAGCCGGCAGGGTCGTTTGACGACGTTTTTGCTACACCCAAGGCAGCATCGCATCGTCCGTACATGGTGGTCAGTCGGGGTAACAAGAAATCAAGTGAAATATTGAGTTCAAACGACACGAAGAGATTGCCGATGTACTACATACCTGTTGAATCATCATCTTCAATTTGTTTAGCGCGTGTTGCGCCACGGAATTTCGAGTTAACAAGTCTATCTTACAATGAATTTGGTTCAACCATGTAAAAGAAAGTACAATTTTTGTTTATAGCGAAATTGTGGCTAAAAATGGTCACTTGTCACTTTACGCCTAATCAGCTAACAACGAATTTTTTTTCTGTTAAGATTCAGTGAACGATTACCCTGGAATAAATTTTGGTTCAAACACATACTATTAACTGGTCTGTTCTTTACATCGTTAAGTTGATAAATTATTCGATTTTCAACTGTGGGTGAACTGCGAGCTTAAACTGTGGAGCCCGCGCGGTTTTCAACGAATGCAGGAGCGTCGAGGTCGAGGGAAGAAATCAGTGTTCATTAAGCTTTGACCACTCCATCAATCTCACCAATTCGTGGATATCTGCAGCGACCACCGTTCCCCATTTCTCATTGCAATTCTTCCCTCGTTTGCTTTTTTTTCATCAAAGCTTCATTCCCTCTTTTGCGCGCGTTTTTTCCCCGTGAGTGCATTACACACGCACACAGGGCGTAGACGTGCATCACGGCTGTCTCTTATTCCTCGGTGCTCCGTGCGGCCAGGGAGCAGCAGCTCTCGCGAGCTCGCGAGACTCTCGCCGGATAGATAAAGATAGCAAGGACTATTATTAGTGGTATATCGCAGCAGGAAGCCCGACAAAAGTCCCTCTCACCCGTGCGCGCTTATATAAAACCTTACCCATAGCTGGCGTGTATCGCACCCCGGCGCTTTATACCGCGCGGTCGGCGTTGCTGCTTCGTGCTAGCCGTATCTTTACCGTCCTCTTCATCATCCCGGCAAACGAGCCTGTGTAGGGGGCATTCTCTGTCAATTTTCCCACCTTTTTTTCATCGCCCTCGCAGAAATTTCTCACATTTCGGTAGTTTTATTATACCACCCGCGAGTTCGCATAATTGGCTTCTTTCGCCACATTCGAAAAAGTCTGCACCAGGGCGGCGTTGTATTCTAGGGGGTACAAGCAATATTAATTTGCAACAAAAATAGGACACTACTGATATTATTTACGAAAATAAACAAGCCTGTCTGTTACAAGACGTCTGTTACAGACGTCACAATGACGTCTGTACCCCCTGACAACAGTGGAGCATCTAGCGGTAAACGATACGAAGTAATTTGACGAAAATGGCTAATTGCCGACTTTTTCTCTCTACAAATATAGCTTTTTTATATATCTGGATAGTAAAACAGAACAAGGAAAATCCTAATCAATAAATCTACATCCTGATTTAAACGCAGCAGCAGTAATTGAGCGTTCAAATGATGCGCGCTCTTTTATTTGCAAGGCGATTAAAAATATCGCCTTGTATTTTTTGTGTTGCTTTTCCTCTGTCCAAGGGATAAATAGCTTAATTATCAAATACAGTTGCAATCTTATTGGGGGTTAAAAATCTGAACACAACGAAAAGAAAATATTCTCAAGTATGCTAATTCATAACTGGCTAATTATGAGATATAGTGAGAAAAAGTATCCTGTAGATCGGGAATGCCACGTAGGACGTGCATGGCACGAAAAATGGTCGACATTGTGGTTGAGGATCAAGGAATCCTTCAAGGGTTTGCGTCTATGACACTGGAGCGAGAAATCTTGCCGCGAAGTTGCTTCTGCTTCCGGCGCCAAGACAGACGATAAAATATAGCGAGCCAGACAGACGGAGAAGCAACAGATGCTCGACGCGTCATTTTGCAACTTGGTCAAAGCCATACGGGCACATCCCCCGGGTACCCACGCCTCTATTGTGCCTATCTATTATATAGTAGGTGCCGTGCATTGAATTCCGCGTTTGTTTGATCTTATCCCTCGGAAGAATCACAAGTCTTCTTTCCCTTTTACGTAGCCGAGGATGAAACAAAGAAACGAAATCCGACGATTTATGTCGATGCTTGCGGTGCCATAAGCCACAGTGTCTTTCAGACATGCACTAACCACTTAAGGCCATAAGAACCAGATTTTGTTAGTCTTACGCGTGCGCGTTTAATCCCAACTTTCATGACTCAAGTGCTTTCTTTATTGCCGGCGATTTCGGATAATTTTACGACCACGAAAATAAGTTGCAGAGCAGAGAAATTCGTTCGAATCGATCAAGGGTGCCCGACGATCGACCGCGAAGTAATCGAGAACGAACACCAGGTGTTTTTTGCAGGTGGCCTCTTCGGGTGACATGCTCGATCTTTGTCCCTTCTGCACAGCACAGTGGACAATTGGACAAGGGTTTCGTAACAGGAGGACTCGCACACGTGCCTCATCGAGATTTTTCGTCGAAGCCTAGTATGACATACTTGTAGGAAACCATACAGGTCTTTAGCAATCACTTTTCGCTTTCAGCGATTCGATTGACAGCTGAATTTTTTTTATTTTTACGAATTATACATAAATTTGAAGGAGAACATTCGACGTCATACTTTCTTTTTTTTTAGATAAATCCAGAAATGTAGATTTGGGACTTGTGATTTTTTACGAAAATAGTAAGTCCTTTTCATCCTATAGCAACTCAGCCAAGTGTCGACCGCGAAAACAAGAAATCCATGGTGCACTGAAAATGTGACTACAGGTCCAAAGTACGGAGGCTCCCTCGACTCGCCCTGCGAGGGTGCTTTAACGTTCTATAAAACTAACCCCAATCAACAAGCAGGTAGCACTTTAGGCCTTACCCACCATCGGCACAAAAACCTGGTTGCCTGGCACAAAGGGCTCCAATCGTTTCGCGGTAGCAACGTTTTTAATTACCTCTACTCGAAACGATCCATAATATCCACAACGATCCAGCGTCTCAATATAAACGTCCTTGAACTCGAACAAGTGGTCTGCCGCTGCTGCTGTCGGGTTGTTGCTTCTGGTGAGCACGAGAAAGCGAAAGAGAGGGGAGACAGAGAGACAGAGAGAGGAATCTCCATCTCTGAAGAGCTCGCCGCGCTCGCGGGGTTGTTCACATTTATTCCCGATCTCAGTGGCTGCTCGCGGCTCGCGCGGCCGTGATGCCTCTTCTCGATGTTCAACATACCGGAACGTCGATTCGTGCATAGATAAAGAGATACACGAATGCTGCATAAGCCCCGCGCGCGCCGCTCACTTATAATATAGTATAGGTAATAGGCGTAGTTGGATATAAATGCATTGAAAATTGCGATGGAAAATATTGTTGCGTACATCGGCAGTCGGGTAGTTGGGTGCATGTTCCACGCTCAATGCGAGAAAGAGACCCGGGGAATACGTATCTACTGCTTGCGCTCGTACACCTCGCCGTGCATGGGGATACACGTACAGTGGGACGTAGCCAGGCAAAGGTACTGCACGTACCTTTACATACCCACTTAATATACTCACGTGTTAAATAAATATATGTGAGTTGATTTTTTGTCATCCCGACACAACGTGGCTGCGGGAGAATACGTGGAGCCCTCGGGTCCTGCGTCGGCTCGGGACGATGGGCACCGGGGAGAAAGGTCACGCCTGGTCAGGGTCGGTGCCTACTTCTATGGAGTGCGTTATGGAGACTGCGCAAGTCTACCTCCCTTCGTCGAGTTGCGGGCAGAAATGTCCTTTGCCTGTTGCCTTTGGCTTTGCTTTACTCACTTGCAGTCATTTGTCCTTAGCTTCTTCGTATTCCACAGAGGAGGAGGACAAATGTCATAATGTCTGTGCGACATTTTTTGTAAAGGGACTTCAAAAGGTTTCTATCTCGGATTTGAAAGCTTTTGGTTTGTCAAATGCGAGGAAGATTCAAATTCCATTTCCTTTTATTGACGACCCGTCTCCCGGGTTCTTTAAAAAAGTGAATTAGACATTTTTCGCACATTTCATGTTTTCGACGTGTTTGAATGTGACTATCGCGCAATCACTGAAGTTTCCTGGTGAGAAACTTGCGCAAAAAATGCCACTTTTTGTTACCGTATCATTTTCATCATGCAATAACTGCGACGTCTTCCGACTCGCTTGATCCGCGTTGATTCGCTCTCCGGTTTTTTTTTTCAGTCCCACAGTAGGAGCAAGTTTTTTCCGTTTGGTACGCTCGTCCGCGTCCGTCTGCCGTAATACAAGTTCGATAACGGGCCGGTAACCGCGCTTCTGTTTTATTGAATTATCGCATCGAGGCTGCCGCCGCGCCGGCACCGTCGCAAATTATACATCGGGTTACAATGATAGCGAGCGCAACAAGCGGGCGCGAATCTTAACGCGTACGCTTCGTTTATATGCCTCAATCTCGGGGTAGGTATAGTAAGCATCCCGTGCCTATACCTACACGCCACATATAGATACGACTCCCTATGTACTGCAGACGTACATAGGCAGCACGGGAGATGAAATCTCATTCTCGGATGGCGGTGCTTGTGGGTATCGCGAGAGAAGCGGTGCATTGCCCTCGAAGCCGTAGGCTCCAACAGCAGCAGCAGCAGCAGCAGCAGCAGCAGCAGCATCGCCTCGTCTACTGATGCCTTTTCCTCTTCTCTCGCGGCTCCTCCTAACTTCTCCATCGTTTCTCTTGGATATCTTCGCTTTTCTCGGTGCTGCCAATATGCTGCTCGCCGAAGTGCTTGCCGCATCGCACCTATTACCCTATACCCAAGTTGAGCTCAGGAACCGAGTAGGATTTTTCCAATTAGCTGCCAGTCGTGACCTCCTCTTGCCAAGAAGACTCTAATTTTGATTTGCCGTTTTACTTTTTATTTACCTCTTGTGTTTGTCTTCGGACTTTTTATTTGACGGTAAAAAAAAAACGTACAACATACTTGTGTCTCTGCACGAGATGCGACCTGCGAAAAATAAATCGTCAGACAGGCTCAAGGCAGACGAATCATTTTAATCGACAAATCAATTGGCGATCGGTATTCAGAAAGCATCGCCGTCGTATCCTACAGCATCGCGAATCGCTGGAGATGCCGCGGCTTGGACGACTGAAGACTCCGAGGGAACAGTGAAACACGAGATGAAAGGAGAAATCAATTTCAGCCAGGATATTGTAAGATATCGGCTATTCGATTATTATCGGACGATGATGACGATGTGTCGAGAGACTTGTAATATCGGTCGTGGAAAATATTCGCAGGAAATGAGGGACCGTGTGCGCACGACGTCCGTGCGCGTCCGAGGGTAATCGCCGTGGCTGCGATGTTGCTGAAGTACCGAGAGGTGTACTTCAATCATCAGTAATCCGCCTGATCGTGCGGTGAGTACGAGATGTGGCGTACCGGTCTCAGTCAATGCTTGACCATAGCACGGTTGTGAAGGGGTAAAAGTGCTATCGGATTACACGGTGAAGTACAAAGTAGTTGATTTCGTACGACACGATATGATCGTCGGGGTATATGAAAATAACCAGGCTTAACTCGAGATCGCTTAATTAGGAAAAGCGACAATTCCGAGCATTACCCATTCACCTTCGGTGGACACCGGTTGTGGTCAACGTACCAATTGTGGCAATTTTCACAATAATTTATTTCCACCGGTTGTGGTCAAGATACCAATTGTGGCAATTTTCACTGTATTTTATTTCCACCGGTTGTGGTCACTGTATCGATTGTGGCCATTTTCGCTACAGTTTATTTCAACTCGTTTTCACACTGTGTTTCAGTATGAACTTCCACGTCGGCACTTCGAAAGTATCCACACAAATAGGCAGTATTGACCATACAATTTAGTTTCGTTTCAACATCACAAATAATGTTGTCCTCTGTAACTCGGTGATCACGACTGGGCCGAAGATGGTCGAAACCCGTAGGAACTTCTGCAGAGTGCAGCGCAGAAATGTCTCAGCGCGACTCTCGATGATTCGATGCTACGCTGGATCGAACCTATAACCACCTGGCACGTCTCGCAATGAGGACTGAATTCATGACTTTTTTTCGAACTTCGAGAACAGCGAGTCTTATCTGATCGGTAAAACTTTTTATTAGTATCGAGATCCTTAGGCTGGCGTGCTCTGTGCTTCCCACGCGGAACAACAGTAAAAGCAAATACGAAGTAAAATCATGGACCGCGATATCCATACAAGGGGAAAAGCATGTCACGCCGTGGCATTATATACGGCGGAACGCGCGTGCTGTGCCTCGCGCTCGCTCGATTACGGGATCGTATAACGCGGTGTGTACCACCCGTGTACACCTAGATCGCGTTCACGAGCGCGAGCGTTAAATACACTTGGTGCACGCCTTGCGTGCGGTCTAGGCGGATAAATCCATTCACTGCAGCCTCGCGAATCACGTAACTAAGTGCGGGTCGTTAAGACACGCGTTTGACCGTTCGACCGGTGTCAATTGCCGCGCGAGCCTACCGCCAATTTTGAAAGACACTTTAGTCAACGCGAAAACGCTTCGCGACTCTGTGATGCTTCATATTTTATAGAAATGGTCATAAAAAAAAAACAATTCGTAAATTGAAGAAAAAATAAAATAAATTAAATTTAAGAAGCAAAACTATTTAAGTGATCTCAAAAGTCAAGTTCCATGATCGAATTTTTATTTATTTGTAAAAATCTGATAAAAATATACAAATCGCAATTCACATCAGAAATTAATCGAGGAACTGTACCGACTTGTTTACATTCCCGCACTGTTTAACGGCAACCTGCGTGCTTCGCGGATGCAGCGCATTTTCTGCTGCGTCCGAACCATTAACACGAAAATCCCATAAAACATCGACATCACAGTCGCCACATCAGCGGCTCGAGACACCGATCCCGATCGAAGCTCCTTCCATTCGGCGAACGCACGCGAGTTTGAAATTGGTTTTAAATTGCCCTTGACACGGCTTCGCGCACCCGGAATGTCGCCTGACCGAGACGCAACTATGTTTACATTTTTTTCGCGGACGCCGCGACCGCCGCGCGATTACCACGTTTCCCAACGCGCACGCCAGAATATTCGCAATTGCGTGGTAACCAGCGCTATTTATCGTGCTCTTTGCCTCGCTGGCCGTGGCAGCGTGGCCGAGTCGTACTATTTTGCTCGCAGGCAAAAAAAGCTGAATCCTTACACTGTTGCGAATTCTCCGCAGCTCGCGAGCCGCTGCCCACGATATAAAAGACACGGGGAGAAAGAGAGAGACTCACTGTGTGAAACTCGAGGCGCTGCGGGCGTCGCGTCCCTCGCTGCGCATAAATCTGCGTTTATGAAGTAGCCGCACGACGGCGCTGCCGTCGCGCGGTGGACGCGACGTGTGTGTTTCTGACAGGGAGGAAGGAAACGCGGGAGAGGAAACACTGAGCGCGGGGATTACGCCGGGTCGTTATGAGGTATCCGAATGGATTTGTAGGTATTTTTCAATACTGCCTCTTTCAGAAAACGCCCCCGCCCCCCCCCCCCCGCTATCGCTAACCAACGTGACTTACGAATCGCCAATCACGGACGCAGCATTCCGTTCAACTGATGCATGATTGGCGGTTCGAATGTGCTGGTCAGCGGCAGCGAGGGACGTTTTGCGAAAAAGTCAGTGTTGAGAAATTCCTACGAATACATTCGGGTAGGGGAAAGTGAGTACAGTGGGTCGTAGGCCACGGTGAGCAACGGCGTCTGTAAGAGAACACGGCTTGCCAAAAATTACGATTCATTTTGAATAAAACTATGCAGTTATTTGGATGTTACCCTTCCAAGTTAATGTTAAGTTACCTTATCCCTGAAAACGTGCAAAAATAAAAGTTTATTTCGGCTCCTTGAAAAAAAATATTTCGCTTTTCGGAAAAGTTTCATATCTAACCTCACTTTTGTTAATCGCTGATGTTGCTCGATTTATATGATTCTTAACATCCTTATGTACCAATGTGTGCCCTTTTTACATTATTTTTAGTTTGTGAAACATCATTTTTTTGTAATAAATGTGTTCAAGGGTTAGTGGGGTACAATGAGCCATCACATATATATCTGTGATATATCTGTGATATTATTGAAACAATAATATGTAAAGTTATTTACTAGTAAAAATGTTATGGCCTGTTTATAGTTTCATAATACAGTTTAAACGGCAATAATTGAATAAAAGAAAAATAGAATAAAAATTGAGCATTTTCCCTTTTGGCTCAGTCTGCCCCATACCTGAAAAACCGATGTTTTTTTAAGCTATTGGCTCATTATTCCCTATTGCATGGCCCATAGTACCCTACTAGTGGAGCACACTGAGCTATTTTCAGATACATTTTCAAACCAAGTTTTCATGCATCCTTGATAGTTTTAAACGTATCGTTGCAAGCTCGGTGTCTGACGAAAGGTTGAATAAAACCGATGGAACGTCTTTCCTTTCGTTATATGCTTTTAACAAAAGTACCGAAGAATCTAAGTAAAAAGTGGCTCACTGTTCCCTGATAACACCGGATGGACGTCAAGGTATAGGTCTCTTGTAGGAATAAAAAGTACGCTTTTCAATGAGCGGTCTAACTTTTGTAGGCGCAATACTAAGATTAGGATCCAACGACGAATGCTTTTTTGGACATCATAAGCCTAAAAATGGAAACCCAGTTAGTGGACTTTAGTGTACTAAATGCTCACAAATGGACCCTTTGGTGTTGTCAGGGGTTGCCCACTCTACCCTACCTCCTAGCGACCCGGCTACGCCTTTCCGGCGACGTAAACAGTGAACTAGGGTCGAAGTGCGGTGCACCCCGCGATGCGTAAACGCAGAGACTCGGGACAGAAGTCGGCGGAGTTTCTGCGCGCGTTTTCCGCGTCTCTCCACCCGTTCGCCGGGCACTTCGTGGCGTCGCATTAAACGGCGCGGAATCTCGAGTCATTATAGTCGGTGTTTATTATCAATTCCCGGCAGTCGGAAACCGCGAGGTACACGCCGACTGCAATGCGAGATGTCTGCGCGAATATTCCGCGGACTCGCTTCCGCGTTGCTCTCCGGTATTAGTGCGTTACACGCGGGATATAACACGTCGATGATTATTGGCAATTAAACTAAGCGAAGTTTGACGTGCCGAGCGACGATAAACAAGTGGTTCGCGTGACGTACACTTGACAAATAGGTGCACGTAAGTCTGTGTCGTTGTGCGCTGTGGATGAAATTTACGGACACCTCGTATTCCACCCGCGACTTTCTCCATTTACACTGACAATATAAGGCCCGATATCATTTGAGAATTCAGACCCACGCGCTCTTCCTCGCCTCGAACGTAACCTTATTACCGGTACTGTACCTATATACAATGATTCGAGTGTAGGTATGACGTGTGCCGTTTCATTGAAATCAATGAGAAAAAATCAATCCACCCATTTCTTTGGAATCAAGGAAACTTTTTCTCTCGGGAAACTTTTTCTCAAGGACTAAAGTCCCTTCAGAACTGACACATAATACAAAAAGATCCACAGAAATATTGAGTTTTTCTGTAAATTACCACAAAGTTGTAATATGGGAGAAGCTTTTGATGTTTTTGTTAGTGTGAGCTGTTATTAAATATCGTTGAATATTAATCTGGTCGAGATTTATTCTGGTCCAAATTTGATGCACAGGTTTATTGCTGTAAAATTGTATGTAATAGTTATGCAAATATGCACGAAAAAAAAAAAAATTGTTTTATTGATTGATTTCAATAAATTATTATCCACTATATTTGACAATCAAAAAACGTTAAATTAGTAACTCTTGAAATATAAAAAAATATAAATAAAAATATCTTAAGATCAGCCAGGCGTAAATTCATCTAATTGTTATAACAGAAATAATAAAATCCAGAAGACGTAATAACGATGAAAAAAAAAAACATTTAAAAAGTGTCAATCGAGTGTCGTAACGCCATTTCTTTACAACTGCGGCGGCGAAGAAATGCTTCCATGCCAAATGCACCTGTATTGCGTCCGCGAACGCGGTGAAAGCCGGAGGCACGAGCAGCTGTGCGGATTATTATTACTTCACAATTGTGTCCGTAGCGTACGTGCGGCGGCTTCGGCCGTAATCCGTAATCGGAATGCAAGCGGGGATTGTCGATATTTTAATTATTATTATTATTAAGACAAAGAGTGTGTTTTTTAAGTGTCGTCAGGATCGTCGTCTCATTACAATGCGAGTAACGCGACGACGAAAATGACGATGAGTACCCGCGGGGGGGGCGGGTTCTCTTTTCTCGTCGAACGGGTTTACGTGCGATACACTCGTCCGCGCGGTCCACTTCACTTTCGCCGTGTGCCAAGGTGACGAATTTGTTGTGGCGTTTATAACAGCATCGCGCTGTTGCGTAACCCGTGCGAGCGCAACGACGATTTGCATTTCGTAACTCACGGTGTGTGTCACTTTGTGTTCCCGGGTACCACCGATCGAGGGCGCATCCGGCGACGTGTAGAAAGCTGCGAGACACCGTATTTCACACAGTGTGCGACGCGATCCTGGTGGGCAAGGAAAAAGTTACAAGCGTGCGTCAAGGATGCGTCACATATATTTTTAATCCAACATATTTAATTCCATTAGGAGTCACGCGATCCGTGGTGAGAGAAAAGTCCAGAAACAATCGTTTCATCATTGATGACACGAGTACGGATTTTTCAATAATAATAATGTCAAAAAGTTATCAATAAAATTAATGGATTTTTTAAAAAAATTAGTCGTAATAAATTTATGGATTTAGTAATACATTTATGCGGTCCGTAAACTTTTGCAAAAAAAAAAAAAAATTATAGGCCAAAAATAAATAAATACAAATTCTTAGTTGTGTTCAGGATAAATAATTCTTTTAATACTATTCTTTTAATACGTACCAACTTATAATTTATTTCAGTATTTTTTTTATCACTGTTTAATTTTTTGCAGAAATTCTTACGGTGGCTGGAGGGCGATTAACTCGTCGCCGTCCCGCATCTACAGGACAAGTTTGCGATCTGCAGGAATTGCGATGACGCTACTGAAGCCGGTGCCAATGAACGCCCTCGATCGTTACGCGTACACGGCTTCCGGTGTAACGCGCCCGACAGAACTCTCGCCAGCTCCGCAAAGTGTTGCGTGATTTACGTTAATTTCTTCGTGAACAGCTATTAGGCCGATATCGTCCAGCCTCCGGAATGGACATCCGGGGACATAGATGTGCGGAATATACTGACCACTTAAGTCCCGAGAGAAAAATCTGATATTGTTTGCTATAAATAGTGGGTTAAAAAGTCGTAATAACTTGTGATTACCGCGACTAATTAGTAACCTTAATTGTATTTTACGAGTCACCGTAACTGCATTTAAATATAACTGTAATTAAATAACATTAGAAACAAACAAATATAAAGCAAATAAAAATGTTATTTAACAACAAAAAAAAAAAAAAATTAAATTGCATTCTCTTTACTCAGGGAAAATCCTGGTATTGGCTAATCCAAACTGACATTTTAAGGCCACGCGGTTGTTTCTCATATTCAACGTAACTACAAAAAGAAATATATCACTGTCTCTCTATACAAAACGCTTTACAATAATAGCTAACAAATATTCGCCTCGACTAACGCATGTTACCCGTTCATCGATCCGCCGCAGCAGTCGCGTCCGTCGGTGCGTAGAGACCCGCGCGGATTTCAAGCGAAAGGTTGAAAAAAAAAAGTGTTAAAGCGGCCGTGGGATTCTTGATTTACGACAGAAAAATAACTACCCGCAACCGATTCCGCGAACACCTCGCCCCCTTCGAGGCTCAAAGAATATTTATACCTCTTAGACGTTATTATCTCGCAAAAGACGTCGGCGCGCATACTGTAGCGCGTTGACTTGTCGAGTGTGGGTGAAAGCTACCTATAACCCACCCATACCTACAGTTTTACACCGAGCCAAAAGACTATGGATGCATCGGAGACAGATGAGAGAAAACGCGTACGCCGCGCGCAGTTGCAAAGCTGTACACGCGACAGTTGTGCCCCGTCAATGTTGGGGGGGCCGCAGTAAAAATCTATTTCCGCGACGTAAATACGCGGAGGGTAAGACTGCTGGGCACGACGGTCGCGGCGCGCTACGTTATGGGGATCCTTGATCGAGCTTATTCGAGGCCACAAAAGCGACTGCGAGACGCTCGTAAAACACGAGTCGCGACTCTCGTGTGCGAACAGTTTGCATTAAGACGTTTCTTTTATCGCTCTCGTGGCTCGAGGCTCGACCGAGGGACGTACATGCAATCGGCACATTTCTTCTGGGCTGCAGACTTTTTTTTTAACACACATTGAACATAAACATGTGATGAATTTGAACCACAGGGCTCATTAATGCCTTTCAGTGCGGCGTTTCTTCCATCCTGCCAAAATCTACTTGAATACTGAAATGAAATGTGTGACGTGCAAAAATGCGCATAGATCCCAATATTTTTTTGCATCTGTAAATATAGATGCAAAAAAAAGAAAAAAAAAAACAAAGGACTATGGACTTTGTGCCGTGAAAGAGAACGGCGAGACTCATGGCAAAAATACGCCGCGTAACGATGAAGTGGCGTTTTTATAATGACACAAGTATGTTTCACGACATCAGAGATAATTTAAGGCACTCGAATTAGACTGTGTATGGAATTAATAGATGCAGCCCCATACCGAGATATTGACACATGACATTTCAGCTCGCACCGCCACATTAGTCAATTGACTTAATCCTAGATCACCTTTGGGTTTTTAAGAAAAAAATTCGTAAATGTCCCTCCACACCAACACATTAGCAAATTAACTTAAACGTAGGTCATCTCCGGGTGTTTAATAAATAAAAGTCAACAATAAATAAATTAAAAAAAACCCCACCCCTTGACCGTTCGGTGCTGGTGACTGCGAGTGCAATCGTACAGCGTAATGTCACATTGTTCCCTGGCGCGCGCTGAACCCTCAGGGTCGCTTGGTCGTTCAGCTCTCAAATTGAACACACCCATATTGTGCGCCAGTCTGCCTACACTCTGGATCCTTGTGTTCGTTGCGTTTGCTCCACATAGTAAACCGCGAAGGCCTCGGTGGTGTTTATGTTGCCGGTCGACGATTATTATTAAATTATTATTTCACTTCTCCAGCGCAACCCAGGCGCACACAATACAAGTGGCATTAAAGCGCGCGAGAGGGCGGACGACGCGCGTTCGATGCGGCGCGATTGTACGAGGGACCGTACAGCGTACAGTATCTCTCGGGCCATTGTTGCGTTGCGCCACCTTCCGACCGACTTGGAGATATATGTTTTTGATAAACGCGTGTGTGGTTGCATGTGTGCCTGTAATATCTCAACTAATGTCGAGCGCACATAGTGGACGCTTAAAAACAGGCGCAATCATGTGAGTAAAGCTATTATTGAACCAAAGCTAGGTGTTGAACGTACCACCATTTTCTTTGTGGTGTGCTGAACACACCACCATTTTTTTGTAGTGTGCTGAAGATACCACACATTTTTTGTCCTGCGCTGAAGACACCACAGAATAATTTTTTGTGGTGTGCTGTAGACACCATAGAATAATTGTTTGTGGTGTGCTGAAAACACCACAGAATAATTGTTTGTGGTGTGCTGAAGTCACCACATATTTTTGTGTGGTGTTCTGAAGACCCCACAGAATTATTTTTTGTGGTGTGCCGAAGACACGACAGAATTATTTTTTGTGATGTGCCGAAGACACCACAGAATTATTTTTTGTGGTGTGCCGAAGACACGACAGAATTATTTTTTGTGATGTGCCGAAGACACCACAGAATTATTTTTTGTGGTGTGAAAAGGTAGCCGGAGGTAAATGGCCGATGGAAAAAGGTCGATTTTTTAAATAATCTGCACGATTTGACGGCATCGTCGAGATTTTGAAACTTGTCACGACCAGCCTTTTTCATGCACAGTGGCGTCAGGCCTTCGGCCCGCTCCTCGTTGTCGGCTTTCGAAAAATAGTAGCCCGATTTTTCGCGCTAGTGTCATCAAACAAAATCAACAGGGCAGGTGGAGGGAGAACGCCCGGGCAACGAACACAACGTAGGAAATCTATTCTTCACTCTCCTCGCGAGGAATCCTTGAACTCGCGAGGTGTTCGCTTGATTTATGCTGAAATTACCGAGCACCGAGATTCCTCTCCTCGATACTTTGTGATTATCATTCAGCGTCTGGGCGCGCGCGAGGATCTTCGTCGTCTCGTATTCTCGAGATCTCCCGTTGCGATATACAGCGCGGGACGCGATGCAACAGAGTAGTCGATTGGATATATACTCGCCAGATGTAGCTATAGATACTCATCGAGGGTGAGTGCGAGAAAGAGAGAATCGAGTGTTTATTTCGAGTGAGAAAGAAAGAGGGAGAGAGAGAGAGAGAGAGATTGGATACATATCTGAGAGCTGATGAGTCTCTCGGTTCCTGGGTGTTTGCAGCAGTAACAATATTTTTTTCGACATGAAAAAAAAAAAAACGAATTTCTTTACTCACAATGATCTTCTCGTATTGCTAGGTATATACGAATCGGGTACATCGCCGTGAGGAACTCGCGCGAGTCACTTGAACCGAGAAAACCCGCGGCGAAGGACGAGACGAGAGAAATTTCTCGAAGAGACGAAGGACGTCCATCGTCTTCGTCCGGGGCGTTGCCACCGCTGGCGCTGGAATCGAGACGAGATTTATCTTCGACTCGTCTTCAATTTGTTCGTCGGCTCTGCGCGCGAAAACCTCCGCGTATATTGCAATAATATACGAGAGTTCGGCGTCTTTTATTTCTCGTGGAAGACACATTTTTCGGTCGTAAATCCAAGAATGCAATCCACTCGGCCGGCCGGCCGGCCGGCAGAGCGTGCGAGGCGAGCGTTGCTCACGGGCCGGGTGAACTCTGACAAGTGAACCGCGAAGGTGAGCCAAGTATTATACCCATGTTATTCCCTTGGCTGTTAGGCAGACGACTTACCCCGTTGCGTTGGTAAATTAACAGCCGAACACACCACAGCATTATTTTTTGGGCTGGGCCGAATACACCACAAAATTATTTTTCGTGGTGTGCTGAAGACACCACAAAATTATTTTTCGTGGTGTGCTGAAGACACCACGAAATTATTTTTTGTGTTCTTACTGAAGACACCACAAAAATATTTGTTTGTAGTGTCCTGGACATAACTTAAAACTATTTGTTTGTAGTGTGCTGAACACAACTAAAAATATTTTTTTTTGTTTGACGCTGCACGCTCCACAATTATTTTTTGTGGTGTGTTCGGTTCAACATGCGAATCAAGTATTGAATGAAATATTTTGGTTCAACACTTCATTTGAAGAGCGACATCTGTTCCAATTATGAAATCAACCAGATACCATTGACGTGATTTCGACAAACTTGTTCCAAATAAAATCGTAGCGTCACTCGACTTTGTTTCTTCGTCAGCTCCTTATATTCCTCCACTCCGTCCGTGAAGCGGAGTGATACACGCGAGACACCACAGTCAAATTGCGTTGTCACCGAGCGTTCAACGAGGAAAAGTAGTTTGGCCGAGGGCCCAGTCAAGGTCGGCTGTGCCGTAGCTGCTAGATTACAATGTGGTGTGGTACCTGCCGAGGTGAGACACGATTACGATTTCGTCATCGGCCCACGCAGTCTCGACAGCAGCAGCTACATTTGTACCGTACGATATCCACATTATATATCTCCCCGGCATCGCATTTATTTTTATCGCTACGACATCGACGACGCCCACATCTATTATCCACACCGTCCGTATCTATCGTGTATTGTGTACAATACTCGACGGTAGCGAGATTACAATACGCTATGCAATATTATCGAACTGTGTCACGGAGTGGAGTTTCGATACGGAATTTCGATATGAAAATTTCGATTTCGCAGAGTATCGCGTTTCGTCAGCCGAACTCAAACCAATCAGCAGTGGCTGAGTGAGCTGCTAACTTTCTCCGGCGGGACTCGCGGTTACCGATCGCTGCGTATTGTTCGACGCAATACAATACAATATAATACGTCGAGAATTCGTCACAGGCAAATTCGTCTCCTCTCTGCGCCCTTTGCCAACACACAGCTGATGGGGCTGACTGGCCGCCGCCGCCGCCGCTCAGACGCCGCATCTAAGACACTTTTACAGTCTTCTGCACCGCTCGAGCCTCGCCTCGACAACCCAGAGTCGTGACTACCGTTCTTTCGCACGATGGAGCCGCACACGAGAGACGAGATTTCATTCGAGGGTCGAGCGAGAGAAGAAAAAAAAAATAACGTGGCGCGAGCGAGCGAGTGAGTCGAGGGTGTGCGAGTATTATTTCGCGGCGAACATAGGTAGGTATCCCCCTCTCCCTCTCGCGCAGTGTTCCTCGCAACGTGCGATTAACTATCAGCAAGGATCGTAGGTTAGTTGGGGTCAGGACTCGTTTAACGCGCCTATAGCGCTGCCTCAACTTCAAACTCCACCGAGCTTTGGCTGTACGTGTGTTTAACCGCGCACACAGGTTCAATGCGAACCACCTTTAGGCTGCTCTCGCGCACGGGAAAGCGTGACCGTTTCACGCCCATGCATCGTGAGCTCCGATCCTCTCGGGTGTCGATTGGACTTCCTCGTCGACGGTATCGATGTTATTCAATTAACACGCGCGTGTTCATTGTCGTGGGATGCGCAGCATCGGAATCTCGAAAAAAATGGCCTAGGAAGAAGGTTCCTGGAAAAAAAGGGCCTACGAAAAAATGGTCCCTGGAACAATGGTCCTCCAGAAAAATGGGCCCTGGAAAAATAGTCCGTAAAAATGGTACCTAGGAAAAGGTCTTTCGGAATAAAAGATCCTGGAAAAAGGTCCCTGGAAAATAAAAATCCTTGGAAAAATTATCCTACGGTAAAAAAAAGTCCCTGGGAAAGTAGGTCCTTCGGAAAAAAGGTACCTGGAAAAAAAGTCCCGCTGAAAAAAGTTGTTCCCTTGTGATTGGAATTTTATTGTCACGATCCAAGGTCAATCGCGGGATGAATATGACAACGGATGAAAAAAAAACCACTGGAAAAAATAACTAAAACAATATCCGTGGAATCATGAACCGGCGTAAAAAATACCCGCAAGGAAATCAAATCGTTGGTAAAGGAAACCATGGAAAAAATGGTACAGGTACATTGCCTGCAAGTATATCATACACGTTCACCGATTATGTCGTCGTGTGTGGCCCCTCGTGGCTGGCCGTCGTTCTTGTCGTCATAGTCGTCCAACGATATAGCAATAGTCCTGTCGTGGTTCCGTTGTGAAGGTAACATTGACTTTCTCATGGTACCCACCTATATTGTCATCCACTACCGTAAAAGCCACCGTAGGTGATCCACTGCACCCGGTCGTTGCCGCTTGCGAGCTCGTCGTGACGAACCTTCGGGCGATGCGTACACGAGAAAGAGAGACAGCCAGCACGGAAATCACGCGAAAGTTTGCTTTTATCGTGGGTGTGGTGAATGCTGCGCAAGGAAAATTCTCCGAGATGCCTCTCAGCGTTTTCTCACAGACTTACCTAAGACCTCTTACGTCGAGCTATTGTCAAATGCCACAGTGCTAACAGGATGGAGTCATCGTTACTCTGTTTATAGAGCTTGCGAATTTACATCGCCGGACTATTTATTCCAACAGCCAAGGAATTAAATTTCATACATGAGTGTAACAAAATTACACATTTTCATATAATATAATTTCTCATTTTTATCGTACATAGTAAAAGAAACTTAATTTTCATTTCTTGTGTATATTAAATTTAATAATGTAAAGAAGCTTCCGTTACCTATGATGGAAGCTTAAATAAATAAATAAATAAATAAATAAATAAATAAATAAATAAATAAACAAATAATTTAATTAATACATAAGTAAATGACACTAAATATTTTTAACAGTGTAAATAACTCTTTAAGCGCAACGAATTTCTTATCACGAATTTTTGTCCCGTAGACCCGTATAAGAAGTTATTAATTATGATATTGAGAGCATCAATAATTCACCGACAGAAGTTCACGGAGGCTGGAGAATCCGGCTTTCGGTTGATGGACGCGAGAGAGAGAGAGAAATCACCCATGACATAATCTCGTCGAGGCACAAAGAGTCCGGTGGGGTCCGTGGCTGCGGCGGTCTGGCAATGTCTCTCCCGCTGTGGCAGCCACCTTCACCGAGTCACCCAACGTTGCCCCGACTTATAAATGTTACAGTCGACAATGGCGCGTGGCTTCGCGTCAGATCGCTCGAGCCGTCTGTTGACTAGGTCGTGTCGAAATATCTGCAGCGGCGACCGACGGGCGATTTAGCTAACGGGGGAGCCACTCCCGCCCGCTGCGACTCGCTTTTGCGCGGTTCTCTCGGTTCTCCGAGCGCGCTGAGCAGATAAGAAAGTTAGCGAGCGATTCTGGCCACGCAGAATGCCAGCAGCTGCGATAGAAAGCGAAATAATGAACGCGAGCTCTCGTGGCTCTTGGGATTTTGTACACTACGCCTATGCAATATGTTTATTTAAAATGTGCAGCAAAGTTCGATTCCTTTATTGCAGCACGAGACCGACAGGATCGTTCGTACGAACGGGCGAGATACGTTGATCTACGACATTTCGATGGTCCAGATCGTTATTTCGGTGGCATCGACTCGTGGAACTTGGGCTCGTCGTACAGCGTCTCGTAGAGAATTATGTAGTTGTCGCGAAGCTGGACCAAACGATGCCAGAGATTGATGTGAGTCATCTCGCTGTCGATGCCGGACGAGTCCTCGACGGCGGCCACCTTAGTGCATCGTTAGAGTGCATGAGCATGCGGCTTTACCATTTTTTCTTTCGATCTACGCTTTTATTTTAGTTACCGGATATCATTTTTTTTTTGCTTGTCGAAGTAATAATAATAATATTAATAATGATGATGATGATGATGATAATCATAATAAATAAAAAATAAGTAATACATTATTTATCAACGTGAGGCGGAAAATGTGTAATCAATATTGACATCGATACACCGACTGCAGTGGACGCGCGATCGTTAGGGTCGGGGCACCAGTAAACAATGAACAGTTAAGCAGAACGATTTGTTTATCATGGGTTTCTATAAAATGTAACAGTTTCAGACTGTTTGCGAAAAATTTAACGTCGCTAAAAAATAGACGAATTAAGAATCTAATGTTCGTCCAAGTCGTTGTAATTTCTCATGAACTCTCAAAAATCTGTTGTTCATTCACTGGTCACTGTTCATTAGTGGTGCATTGACCATAAATGGCTTCGGTGATCTCCCATGTTAACACTGCAAAACCAAGCGTGTTGCAAGTGTGTTATCCCTCTTTTAAAAAGTTCATGAGTAACGGAAAGCATTGTTAGCAAACTATTTGAGCTGTGATTGGTTGCCAGGAAAGTCCGTGATAAACAAAATCAGTTTGGTGTAAAATTTGAAAAATTTCATAAGAGGACAGACGGGGCAGCACCCGTAACCTTTTTAAGCTTTATAAGAGCGCAGCAGCGCAAAATTGATTAAAACCTATTATAGGTGATATTTTGAAATAAACGTTTCCGGGGTCGATTTTGGCGATTTTCGGTCGAGAGCCGGATCTACGGTTTCTGACAGAAAAAATATTTTTTTCGTCGCCAAAAAATATTTTTTTTCAAAATCGATTAAGAAAGGTTAATAACCAGTGTTTTCGGGGGTAGAATATGCGACTTGAGAATGATGGTATAGGTTAAAAGTCGATATTTTGAAAAGAAAAAAAATTGGGGTCGATTTTGGGGATTTTTGGTCGGGAGCCGAATCTACGATTTCTGACAGAATTTTTTTTTTTTCGTCGCCAAAAAAATATTTTTTTCAAAATCGATTAAAACAGGTTAATAACCAGTGTTTTCGGGGGTAGAATATGCGACTTAAGAACGATGGTATAGGTTAAAAGTCGATATTTTGAAAAGAAAAAAAATTGGGGTCGATTTTGAGGATTTTTGGTCGGGAGCCGAATCTACGATTTCTGACAGAATTTTTTTTTTTTTTTTTTCGTCGCCAGAAATTTTTTTTTTCAAAATCGATTAAAAAAGGTTAATAACCAGTGTTTTCGGGGGTAGAATATACGACTTAAGAACGATGGAATAGGTTAAAAGTCGATATTTTGAAAAGAACTAATTTCTGAGGTCGATTTTGGCAAGTTTTTCAGACACGCGCGCCAGCGCGTGTGATTAGCCTAGTTTCTCCTATATTTTACATTATGACGAGTTTTTACACAGTTTAAGCGTGTTCCTTTCAGATATAATTTACTATGTAAATGCCAACACGTTTAAAATGTGTAAAAACTCGTCACAATGTAAAAGGTAGGAAATCCAACACACTTGCAACACGCTTGGTTTTTAGAGTGCGAAGCAGCTCGACTCGCGGTCGATACTTGGGTGGGTGACCGCTTAGCCGTGCATTGATTGCCGCGTCAACTGTTGAGCGGAAGGCAGTTTTTCAGAGTTTCTGATGTATTCTCGTACAGCAGAAACTTAGTAAAATATGGCCGCCTGCATCGGCACAGGTTTTACGCAATTCCCCTGTGCCTTGATGCAAATGCGATACAGTCGTGCATTGGGAAAGGGTGACTGCGGGTAACACTTTAGTGGTGAACTCAAGGAAAGAAAGGAGAGACGGGAGAAACGTAAAAGCCTGAAGAAGGCGAACGTAGGAATCAAATAACGAATATTGACATCGATAATCAATAAGTATAAATGTAATTCTCGTTCTTACTTTGTCGACGGTCCGTGCGCGGTTGACCTGCAGATACTTGAGATGAAAGAAGAGCTCGTAGGCCCAGCAGTCGATGGTCTCGGTGGTGCGAGTCGCGTTCACGAGCTCCGCGGACGGCGGCTTGGCGGTCACGGCGACAGCCTGGAGCCATCGTTTCATCTGCAAAGAGCCCAACGAGCAATCGACGACGATGCCCCACTCGTTACACCGTTATTACATTCGTTATTCGATACCGCGCGAGCTCCGGCCTTGCCGCGTACGCGAGCGAACACGTGAAAGATACGAAGAAAACGAGTATCGATCGATTCATTTTCATCTTCCTCGTCATTTCGTTCTCGCGTGTTTGCTCGGTTCGACGTGTTCAATATATATGTACCGAGCGTTATGATACCTACACTGATGGAAATATTAGAAATGAGTTTCCACTATAGGTTTCAGGAATCTATAGCAATTATGAACTCTTTTATTGCTATACGAAATTTTATTAACTTTTAATTCAACTTTTTCACTTATTTTGCTTAGTCTTTTAATTCATTCAATTTATTTTAATTTACAGAACATTACCGTACACTTGACGAAATCCAATGAAAATGGTAGGAAATTTAATGTAACAGCTGATGATTATATTTCCGGCAATGCAAATTCGTAGACATTTTTAACAGTGTAAATACTCAAGTAACGCGCAGTGCACGTTATTTATATTTATTCACCATGTACCAAGTGCATCGCACGGGAATTGAAAAACACGACCGCCAATGAGCTTACCGTCGTCGTATCGGCGATGAGCTGCACCGCGGCGGGCCGCATGACGGCGATGAAGCTGCCGACCCTCGTGTTATCCTCCCTCGCGTCCGTCCCGTAAGCCGACACGGAACTGCCCCGACCCGCGGACGGCCCGCACAGGGCATTTTTCAGCTGTCTCCTGCGTTACACACAATCGAACGTGCAATCTTCGCGAGACTTCGAAATCGCATTTCTCCTCCTTTTGTTTTATCGCTCGGCGAACAACGAGAAAAATAAAAAAAAATAAATAAATAAATAAACGGCGCTTCGGTTTACCTGCAAAAAAACATCGCGATTATGCGATCGATGATGTACCAAGACGGAGCGAGGATCATGAGTCTCGTGCAGACCGCCAATTTGCTGGCTATGAACACGAGCAGCTGACCCAGCGGTCCGGGTCGCCGACGTATCGTTGACCCTTTCAGTCCCCGCAGTCGGTAGTATTTTCGCTTGCAGATACCGTGACGCGTGCGGGTGCGGTCGTAGGAGGCGAGGGAGTAGTAACTCGTGACCGAACCGAGTTCGACTCGGCAGCGCGTGTATCTGTCTACAACAGATTCAATAACAGGCACAGCAGCGTGGTAATTAATTCCACGACAATCGATGGAAAAAATATACGACTTTTTCATAGCTCAAACTAACAAACTGGTAGAAACTCGATTTTTTTATCTGAACTATAATTAACATGATTCATTAAGGGGTAATAACAATTTTGAAAAACACCGATAGTAATTAAATAATTTTTAAAAATAATCATAATAACGATAACAGTAACAGTAATAATAAAAATACTGGTAGTCATAATTCGGCATTATCCTTGGAAAAAACACGACCTTTTCATAGCTCAGACTAAAAAAATTGTAGGAATTCGGTTTTTTGTTCTAAACTATAATCAACATGATTCATTAAGGTGTAATAATAATTAAAACAATACCGATAATAATAACAATAATTAAAATAATCATAATAATAATAACAACAGCAGTAAAAATAATAATAAAAATACTAATAGTAATAATTCGACATTACCGTCCGCGTCGGAAGTTGAAGAGAGTTCGTATTCCCGGATGGTCGAGGACATCGACCGCGATCTCGGCATTCGTCGTGTCGTGTCGAGTAACCCGATGCTCTCGGGCGACGTCTTTATCGACGCCGGCATGTAGCTCTCCATGAGACCGTTGAGCTCCATGACTCTGCCCGGGAAAGCGTTAAGGCAGCTGAGTGCCTGTTCATCGATGCGGCGCGATATCGAGGGCAAAGGAACGATAATACACATCGGAGTCGTTAGAATTCACGCGGTCAGCGAAGAATTGACGTACGTCAATTTCCCGTGTACCTCACCTCGCGCTGCAGCCGCTCGAGACAGCCGGCGGCCCCGAGCTTGGCCTCGCGGCCCGTCGTCGTACCGTCGGACATCGTCATCGTCGTCGTGTCCCTCGTCATCTCATCTCGCTTGTTGCCTACGACTTTTTTTTTTACTCTAGTCACGTGAATTTTGACGATATTTCATGTTGCGACAACGCCCGGCCCGGTTACGTGCGAACGGCTGTCGCGACCATCAGCGATGTATTTTTATTTCTTTTTTCTTCGCGATGCGGCGGAAAACAAGCGCCGAGCGCGGTCAAGGCCTTCGCCTTGCACTCTCCGCTCGGCGATTCGGCGAACGACGCACGCGCGGCGTGAAAAAAAAAAAAAAAAAATAGCGTACAACGATTTTTTGTCTCGCGGTTTCGCGATCCTCGGTTTCGCAGGTTCTTGGCGAACGGCGCGATTTTATTTTATATTCGCTTTTAGTGTCACGCAATTAGTTCGTATAGCCGCCTTCTGGTTATCACGATGTTAACCTTTTTTTTAAAGCTGCTACCAGTGATCCCAGGATCGATAAAAAAAATCGCCCTTCCGATGCCTCGTCTTACGAACTTTCGTGCTGTCACGATGTTAACCTTTTTTTAAGCTGCCGCTACCAGTGATTCCAGGATCGATAAAAAAATCGCCCTCTCATTTTCTCGTCTTACGAGCTTTCCTGGGAGCACAAGAAGAGTCGATCTGAGGCTACGTTTTTTTTTATCTCGGTCTGAAAATACCGATATCTTTCGCTGCCACTGTGGCTGTAAGGTTCGGCGAGTTCTTGGGACGATTAATCTCGCAGCATGAGAATTCCCTGTGGAATCGGTAGCAGCAGCAGCATCCGAATGATACGATCCCCAGCATTGACGGTCGAAAACTCTCTGTGATATATCGAGAGCCATAAATGCTCGCGCAGAGCGCAGGCAAACGAGGCCAAAACGCCTTCGGCTACCGTCATCGTGTCTCCGCGTTATTTTTCAACGCTCTCTCGAGACTCGACCGGTAGACTAATTCTTCTCGCGGCGACCGGGTCCACTCGCCAGTGGTCAGCCGAGATATCTCATCGTTGCGACTATCCGATCGAACGCGTATTAGTAATTGTGCGTGCAGTTGTCTGCTCTCAGTTTCTTTCCCTTTGAGATAACTGGCAGAAAGTGCTTTGTTACCGACTGAGTCTTTCTTTTTTTACGTGTGGCACGTCTCACCTCAAAGATTCTCGACTTAAATGTGGTTTCTAAGCGATGCAGACGAATAATTGCGAAAGACGTGAGGAATTATTCACCTGCATTAATCCGGGTCATTTTCCCACAGTATCCCACAGTCGTTGGCTGTTCCCATTTCTTGTTCCTGAATTATATCAACCCCCATGGAAATGAAGTATATTTGAAAATAAATAAGAGATATAAATCTTTTCACTGAAATACGCATAATAAACATTTTAATCTATTTAAGATATATCTCAGATATATCTCACCAAAAAGGTATCCGTTGGATATATGAAATGTATATAGCAGATATAGAATTTTCGGCCGATCTATACATGTCTCCGTGCGCACGGAGAAAACTGGTTAGTTGAGGACACAATCATTTAGATGGTTGGAGGCAGTTAGATGAAAATGTTTGTGACAACTATATCGCATGCTTCCTTCAGCCATTTTTGGTTAGTTCAGACAAATAGGACAGTTGGTTGGCTTTACGAATGGAATGGTTGGCGTTACCAATCGATCGGTTGGCATTACCAATGCAACATTAATTGATCGTACCAACCAACCGAGATGATGGATTGTTGCGATTGGTTGGTTGACACGATTACTGTGAACCAATTAGCGATGATTGGTTCTGATACACAATAACTTGCTGATATCATATTCTACCATACCGGTTGGTTTGCACCTATCAATTTGGTGGTTCTCCCAACTACACGTTATTTTCCGTGTATAATCCCCTCTTAATAAAACATGGCGTAAATATCTCGAAACACATCGAAATCTTGAAGCCAGCTTTCAAGCGTCCCGATTGGTCGGCGGCAGCTTCGATATAAAATCGATTCGGTGTCATGGCCGCCGCGGAGTCACGCGCGTGTTGTGAATGGCTGTATTGCCCACAAGAAAAGATAAATTAAAAGCAAAGAGTGCGAGCGAAGCGAGCAAGTTGTTGCTAGTTGTATATAAACTATATGTCTTGAATATACTTCATTTCCGTAGAAGAACAACCTTTGAGAAATTTGTCAAGCATTTTTTGCTACCAAATTTTTTTTTTGGAGCGCGTCGCGCTTCACGTAAAAAAGTCTCGACTAAAATGTGGTACCAACGACGCGGGAGATATCCGTGTCAAAAAAAAATTATTATTCATCCGCGTTCTGCTCCCGCTATACGGCCGCAACAAGCGGAAGTGAAACGTACGATACCTGGACCCGGGTCAGTATCCCACAGTGCGTCGATCGACGTGCTTCCTTCTCGATCGACGGTTGAGCCTCAGTCGTAAAATATATGTCGTGGCGAAATAGGCATCGCACTATAGTGCCGAGTATAATGCCCGGGAGAGACTCGCTCGTTGATTTTATGGTAAAACCGTACGGCGAGGCGCACGAGGCTCTCTGCCCTCCGCGTGCGCGCCGTTCGACATCGTCGTCCGCGCCGTCGTCTTCAGCCTTCCTCGCGGTTCACTCACTTATCCGGTTTACGGCGGTGGAGCTCGGGGCACCGTAAAATACCTTTTCGCTTTGATACCAGGAAGCGCGAGCTCGCGGTCCGGCTGCGATTTCGAGTTCCGTTTACTCGAGTGGAAGTAGGTAGATATAGTAGGCACAGGTATAGTGGTACCCACGGGAATGGCTCGGCTGGCGAGGGAGGAACGGGAGGATGTGCTGTGGGCATTGGGCATGAGGCAACCAAGTGCGAGGCCCATCGGGCTTTCTCCGTTCCGTTTGCCTTCCCTTCGCTGACTTCTTTGGTCACCTTTCGGTGCGACTAAAAACTTGAATACGTCTTGAGGCGAACTCTCGTTGTAATAATGTAATAACTCGACAATTTTTTTTTCTTCAATTAGTTTAAATTTGTTGTGCTCGTTGTTTCTTCATCTGCTTGTGATTCGATGATCGGTACTTCTTATACTTGTTTGCTATTGTCGTTGTTCTTCTTATTGTCAAGGGTTTTGCCCATCCACCGTCCCACAATTTTTAAAAATAAATAAATAAATAATAAATAAGTAAATCCCTTCCACTCTTCCGCTGAACATATTTTTCACCCAGGAGCCACGTAAACCTTTTCTAAAATTGTCGATCGCTAATGACTTATTTTATTTCAACCTGTTTTTTGTTGTTTTAATCCTCTTACAATAATTTTGTGTAAAGCTTTTATTTCATCACTGGTAATTTTTCGTCGGGTCCCGGATTGCCGTGTCAGCCACGTTGAGTCGTGACGTCAAGGGCAATGAAATGTGAAGTTTTTTTACTCACACAAAAGCGAAGATCTCGCGGACCATCGGGCGGCTTGTGAAACAGCGCTACAAAATGTGTTTATCTCCTTACGTTTTTTCCTTTCTCTCGATATTTCTCTGCTCCCTTTTCTCGCGCGGATGTTTCTGCAGCGCGTTGCGCAAGCATCGCGAGCGCGCAAACACTGGGAGCTCAGTGCGTGCCGGAGCGCTCGGGCACGACGGATCGAAACGAAAGCGCGAGCATCGAAAATTACACTGTACACCGGAGGCTGCGATGAGACGTGTCCTACAAATCGGTGCGCAAGCGGGATACGGTCCAACGAGTCGCGGAACTCGTGTACGAGGCTCTACGATCCTCAATCACTCTCGTTTCCTTGTCAAAGGTTTCGTCGTAAGTTGTTGTTGTTGTTGAAGACGCGAGTTAAGGAAGGCGCGAGAAAGTTGGAGTGAGACTTTACAGGTTCCGACTACCTCGATTTTGGCAGTCGTAAGACGTAATAATTCTTGTCACAGACCTAACGCAATATAAATTGTTTGCAGTCAAAATGCTTCGAGTTATTTGAATATTCCCGAAAACGTCAAAAACGTCAAACGTCATAGTGTTGTGAAAAAACTTGGAACTTATATTTATGGACAACGTGACAAAAGATGTAGAATATATTTATAAAAAATAAAAATAAACATCCACAAGATCTGAACATTCTTTACGTTGAACAAACCAATCATTTTCGATCTACGATCTATCTGACTGAATATGAATTCTGATTAACATTTTTATTGACAAGACATTCCATTCATATGCACTGCAGGGAAATAAACATTATGTTGTGGGATAAAATAGACGTGTCACGAGACTCTAACGCGCCTCTTAATTAGACTTTTGAGGAAAGACTGTAGGTGCACTTCGAGCATTCTTTTGCTCTGCGCGAAGAATCCTGAACGAGCGATGCATTTTGCTGTTGCTCTTCTCCGGGCTCCGTTGCCGCGTGGAATGCATGTGAAATTCGAGGGTCACGGGGGTCGAACAGGATGATAAAAAGGACGAGCGAGGAACGTGGCGTCGCTTGACCGTCGTCAGCCACAGCAGCAGCAGCAGAAGCAGAATACCTCGCGGTATTATATCGTCGAAACGTGTGTAGATTGCGGCTCACATAACTTCGCAACATGCAATCGTTTATCTCGATTCACTTTTTATCTCCGGTGCGTATACATGCAGGTAATACCATACATAGATGTTAGTTACGTACTGCTGCTGCTGCTGCTGCTTCACGCGAGAAAATCGAAAGTGCCTGGCGTTCTCCGCAGGACTCGGTCAGTTCAATGAGCGCAACAGCGTCATGCACGTGCGAAGCGCTAACTCGCACGAGAGGGAGAGATTTATCGCTCGCTCGATTACTCGAATCGCGTAAATCGACTGGTGTCGGCGCGTTAAAAATGCGGGCACTGAAATTTCCTTGGAAATGGAAAACCGGGGGAGCCAGTTGAAGTAGCTAAGATCCGAGGGAGAAATGATGGAATTATTTTTGTTAAATATACAGTGAAACCTTGATTATCGGAACCAATTGGGACCAAGACTAGTTCTGATAATCGAAACGTAGTTTTTTTGGGGACGGGATAGTCAAACAACACTTTTTTTTTTACATAAAAACAGTAGAAATATATTAAATTTTTACATTTATATTATGTTCGAAAACGTTCAAATAGACATCTGAAAATTAAACATCTGAAAACCGATGAATGCTTTTTTGCGTATTCAAGAAGCAATGTATCTTTTGCGCCGACGTTCGGATAATTGAGCGTTCGGATACACTAAGTCATCGTTCGGATAATTGAGGGTTCGAATGATCGAGGTTCGACTGTAACCTCAAACGCTCTTAATGATTAATTTGTATTTATGAAAATGAGGTGTAACATAAATGTAAATTGCAAATGTAATTTTACTGTAAAACTTGTCAATTGAGCTAAGAATTTAATTCTTGTCACTTTATATTAATAGGATCTACCACGATTTCTCCAAATCCATTTTGATGTGTTTTTAATGAATAAAAATGTGTATTTAGTGCAGAATTTTGTCGCTGTTTAAATTTACCTTATATTTATCTGAACTGCTGTCAAAAATGTTCTTAAATCATACGTTAGTATGACACACAATACACCGCCAATCGCATCTGCACGCACTCAATTCTCATTACACGGGTACTTTCTACTCCGTGTTGAGCCCCGCGTGCGTCCAGCTCCCACGTGCTTTAATAGCACGAGATGTAATTGCACGGACGATGGAAAATGATCGACGTGCGATCAACCGCATTCTCGTTTCATGCTGTGTTTTCAATTAAAAAGAAGCAGCGACCTGTGGGAAATTTTAAACGAGCCAAAAGCATTTTACGAGTTCCGTGTACCGGTAATGTTGCCTTGGATGTCTGTGTATTTGTGTCTCTGTGCGTGCTATGACAATATTACGAAAAAATTCACATTTTCCATTAAAAAAGCCGCGACCTATGGGAAATTTCAAATAAACCAAAAGCACTTTACGTGTTGATATCTGTTGCCTTGGATGAATTTGTGTGTTTCTGTGCTACGACAAATATGATTAAAAAAATTCACATTTTCACGTAAAAAGAAGTAGCTTACGTGCGACCTGTGAGAAATTTCAAACAAGCCGAAAGTACTTTACGATTTGGTACCTGTTGCCTTATAAATGTCTTTGTGTTTGTGTGTGTGCAATGACAATATTACGAAAAAATGCACAAAAGGTGGCAATAAAACCGGGCAAATTATGAGAAACTGCATCAGCAAATTATGAGAAGGAAAATAAAAAAAAAAAAAGAAACAGTCGCTGAATCGACAGAGAGCGCCGTTCGTACACCGGTCGCGAGAAATCCGCGAGCACCAGCGAGAAATCCCGTCGGAGATCATCAATTTTCCGCGAACGCGGACCAGCCGCAATTACGAGGATGCGAAGGCATTAATTATGTCACTGAGGGTCTATGATGCCCACTGCCGCCGCCGCCGCCGCCGCCGTCGCCGCTGCGTGTGCGCACTGAGTGGGTCGTTCGTGAGCTTGTACAGGCAAAACGAGTAGCAGCTAGCATCAGCAGCATTGCGCACCATCGAAGAAATAACAGCGCGCGCTGCATCTCCAGCTCAGAAGTCATTGGCGATCCGAGCCCCCGGGAAGAAGTCGCCTCGGGGTCAGAATAAAATATTTTCATCGTCCGCGCGTAATTTATACAAATAGCGAAACACTTCGTCTTAACGATAATTAGACGATCCCGAGGACATTTTATATTCACACGCGACGTCGATCCGACTTACCCCGAGGGCGACGGATCGTCCCGGCGGATATAATACTCCACCTCCGTTCCGCTTTTGGTGTCGCGCTCGAGATGACTGCGCGTGGCCGCGTTCATTAATACGCAACTTTTGTAGGCAAATTAACACGAGCCGATGAGATTGGCTACCGACGAAACTCGATTTATCCGCAGAGCGAATCACAGCAGCGTCGCAGCTTGTGCAGCGCGTGGAATGGCATAAGAATCAATTACTCCGGGAGCGCGAGAGCTTATTTAACGATCGTCGAAGCACCTTCCGCGAATCCGTGGGCTAAGATAAATAGTCCGGAGTGGCGCAAATAGGTGAGTCGGTGTTGCGGCGTTGCAGTCGCGGCAGCGACGCAACTGCTAAGTACAACCGCGGGACTGCGCAGGGGACCAGCAACGCGAGCGCGTATTCAGGAGCCACAGCGGGACGTTAATGAGAATGCAACTGCCGCCCCTTAACTCCACCCGGGATCTGCAGCAAACGGATGCGAGCCGCCGAGTTCGCGCGACCGTGCATTTTACGCTTTTTTTTTTCTTTCTTCTTCTCTCTCCCTAATTAAGATGTGGCCGGTTGTCCATTACGCGAAATCCCCATCTTGATTTACGGAGTCGATTGCGCGGCGGTATTATAATAGGCTAATGGACATCGCAAATGGATCCGCCTGTTCGTTTACGGATCCATCAATTTTTGCACGAAACACTTGTTTCTGCTAATTCGATTTTTTTTTTTTTTTTTTTCATTCTTTACGCTAAGAGGATTGTGTCGAATAAAAAGTTGGTGAGTGACGATACTGACTTGAAATGTCGTCCCGCAATTTTGTGAGCTGGTGACATCATTTTCCTTTTGACAAAATCATACAAAGAGTCAGTCAAAATCTGTGCTGTCAAAGTTGATCAAACTAGGGTAGACCGGCCAGTGAGTGAACACCTATCAATGAAGGAACAAAATGATATATTTCCTTATACGTACGAACTGATACATTGAAACGAAATTTTGTTTAGTTTCACCTTAATCTTAAACACCGCTCTGTTATATTAGTTCACCTTCTACTATTCGAAAGCTTTCGAAAAAAATTAGGAACCAAGTATTCAATCATTGGCTTAACTGTTCAGTCATTGGTCGGTCTATCCTACATCAAACTCTTCGCTATTAAACTTCACCAAAGTCCATCAACCTTCGCCAAACTTAATCAAACTTCACCAAGCTCCACCAAACTTCGCCAAACTCCTTCAAACGTTGCCAAAACTTCATCAAACTTTGTCCAACTTCATTAAAATGTTCCATTATCAAAGCTTGCTTAGATTCCTACCACAACGTATTATAGGCAATGCCATGCCGACTTTTGCGATTATTATTGGCAAACCTCTTGCGCACGTTTACAGAAACGCGTAGTGCCTGCCGGTATTACCTACACTTCCGTCGAGCAAGCACGGCAGTGCGCACACATGTTAATTAGTCTTCCAGCTCAGGGTGCGTAAAACGGACCGCGGTCAGCGTGCATAAACAGCAAATACGTACTTTCAAGTGTGGTTGCGTCCTGGCGCGGACGTCGCGACTCGAAGCGCCTATGGACAGGGACACTTAGACCTCACGAGAGTACCCGGCCTCGTCGATCCACCAGTCTCATTAACAGCTCGCCGCTTCTTGCATTTCCTCCTCGCGGACTCTCCCCGTGGGCGCCGGTTGTGCGGAAAAATCGTAGACGAGGTTTCCGTGGCTTCTCTCGCCTCGAGGTCGAAATGCACTCGGGTCGCTTGTGGTGAGCGCGCAACGTGAGCCAACAGGACGGCGGGGAGAAAAAGTGACACACGTGGAAGGAGACGCGAAGGATCGGGCAGAAGAAGTCAGAAGGTATCCAGGATATGGACACTTCTATGCGCATGGACTGTCACTGCGGATAACTTACGACGCCACGTGGTAATATAGCGACGAAGAAGGTGGACATCAATGAGGGAGATGCTGGTATTCCGTGGTGCGTTGATGCTGATGCTGATGCCGATGCTGCTGCTTCTGCTGCTGGTGCCCATTTAATAGACTCGTCTCGATCGACTGAACACGCGTCGGCTTCGTTGCTCCTCGTGCTGCGTCTGTAGCCATCCGATGGCCATCAGTCAATGAGATTTTACAGCTCACGTTTTTTTTCATTACGAGTTAATTAAGGCTAATTGAATTTTCTTGCCTTCACTTTATGTCCCAATGTCATATATGAAATTGCAAGAATTACACTGGTAGATAATTTCTGCGGTAAATCTAGCCCAAGTTGGAAACTGGTCAGGCCCTGGCGGGGCCACTGCGATCCTGACCAGGGCCTGGCCAGTTCCTGACTTGCGTGGGATTTAATACAACAGATATCCTGCCACGGTGGTACACCCAGAGAAATCGTTCTGATGGGATATATTCGAAACAAATAACATTTATTTGATTGAAACAGAAATGTATTTGAATTAAATAAATTTTACTCTAACGAAATAAAAATGTATTTGAATTAAGTAAATGTTATTTGGATCAAATAAACATTATTTCATTCAAATAAATTTTGTTTGTTTCGAATAGATCCCATCAGAGCGATTTCTCTGGGTGTACAACTGATTGTAGCACAGCTTGAGATATAATTGTTATTAAATTCTTGTTGCATCGCAGATATCGCGATGCGAGTTTTCACCGCGAGTTTGCGTATGACGACGACGAGGGGTTAATATCGGCCCCTCGAGCCATCGTCGCTTTCGCAGACTCATCGAGCACGTACTGTACGTACGTCCTTCCCCCCCTGTCCAGTCAACTGCGTCTGATTCGGTGCAGGGAGCGAGAGTGCCCTACGTGTGCCGTACACGTCGTGACTATATAGTTATCAGCGCATTCCTTCAACGCATCCACGAACCTCGGTACGCACGTTCGCGTCTACACGGGGAATCCACTACAAAGTAGGATTGGTTGTGCCCGGACGCACATGGTCGTATACCTATATCGCGGATGAACCGTCGTGTGTGCCAGAAGTGCACACGAGTGTTAATGAAACGTCACTCGACGCGTCACTTATAGGGTTCCTCTGTTCGAGGATGACGCTTGTTCGCGCACGAACACGCGGCGGGACTCAAGGTCGGAAATTTCACCGCGTCTACCGAAGCGACTTGGCGAGTTTCGTCGGCCTCAAGTGCCTTGTTCCCTTGTTTTATTGGCGCGTTATCTTTGGCTCATATTTACATATCCATACCGGCAATTAAGGTAGTATGAGCGTACAGATGAACGTCGCGTAAATTCGAGGGAGTTTGAGAGAGAATTACGAAGAGTTCTCGATCAGATAAAAATCTGAAAAATTTATTTTAGACAATAGTAATTTAGAAAATGTTATTAACAAATTACTTAAATAAATAATTGTTCAACTAAATATCCGGCAACCTAACTTTTTTTTGTTATTAAAGTGATCTTCTTATTTTTCTACATACGTATGAATTTTTTCAGAATTTTCTCTGATTTTTAATTTTAACATAATAAAAAAACGTAATTTTCAAACGTCACACAAAATTCGGCAAAAAATTCATGCGTATGTAGAAAAATAAGAAGATCACTTTAATAACAAAAAAGAGTTAGGTTGCCGGATATTTAGTTGAACAATTATTTATTTAAGTAATTTGTTAATAACATTTTTTAAATTATTATTGTCTAAATTAATCTCTTTACCGCCTTTCATATGCTTGATTTCTTTCAGATTTTTATCTCATCGAGAACTCTTCGTAATTCTCTCTCAAACTCCCTCGAATTTAAGCGACGTTCATCTGTACGCTCATACTACCTTAAATGGATATACCTGTATATTTTTAATGCACCCTCGGGGGAATATTGGACGAGGATCGTAGCTCTCGTTCCTGATGCTGAATTTGTATACGAACCTGGACTGTTTTGCAAAAATTATTATTTTTGTAAAGTTGTATATAATTGACAATGATATATTTTTCATATGTAATTGTAAAAGTGGTAAAAATGACATACAAAAAACATCGCAAGAATTACAGCGTTGATTTGTAATACAAAGTGCGAAAGCACCGAAATGACCGTCCAAACGGGGATCAATTTTTTCGGTGTCAGCTCTGCTGACCTGTTATAACCCTTCGTGGTCGCACTATCGTAGAATTACATGTTAAATTACTATGGTACATTTGACCCCAGTGTGACCACGAAGGGTTAAAAGAGAATTTTCCAAACTGCTGAACTGTCGGATAAGTATTAAAAAATGGTGGCGCCTACGAAGCTCGAACAACACTCAAGCCGAGTGCCGTGTCTGTTCGCAGCGCATTCCGCGGGCTCACGTTTGCTCGGGACGAGTTTGAAGAACGTTTACGCTCGCCGTCCGAGCTCGGTTCTCCCCAGCAGATTAATAATCCCGATAGTGGAATCTATTCCCTCGTCCTCAAGAGGCAAATTATACAACTCTCCTCTCGGTGCTTCAACATCAGCATACGCGGTACTCGCGGGGATGGCTTTGACTTGTATGCACGAGCATACGCGAAGCGTGGAAAGTGACGGGACGTCGCCGAGGATCAGCTTCGCGCGATGAGCTAACCGGGCGGCAACGGCTATTGAGGCAAAAAGAGCAGGAAAAAATACACTGAATGTCATAGAGAGCGAAACCAGGTGCAACGATTGGTTTACGGTGATGCTGGTAATTTGCAATAAACGAGTCTGTGTTTTTTTTGCAGCTCTGGCTAGTCTCAAAATGTACAAGGATCGATGCAAACAAATTTTAGAAACTCTCGACTGAAAAAGAATCTTAATAAACAAACAAATTGGGTACACAAAAAATGGTGAAATAATGACATAACCATTCGTATATCATACAGTCGGGAGATTTTCTTGTCATCAGGTGGCGTGAAATGTCGTCATCAGGTGGCCATTTTTTGTTTATCCTATTTGTTTATTTATAAAGATTCTTCTTCAGTCGGGAGTTTTTTAATGTTTGTGAAATTATTTTTATTTCATTCTTCTTGAAAGTAATTCAAGCGGTCTGTCATGGGCGCTATGAAGTGAGTTACAGAACACGCGTCAATGGCGGTCATCTTTCGATGTTTGGATATATTCAAATAGGCTATTTGCAAAAGTAATTTATCTTTCCGAATTGACAACTTAGCAGCTCAATTTATGGAAAAACGCATTGGCAACGGGTCATAGAAACGACGTACAAAATTTGGTTAAGTCATTTTTTACCGTTTTCGAGAACATGGGGGACAAAGAAATCGCGGAAATCAGCTGATCGTCGTGAAACGCATGACTCCCGTCTTTTTTACCCAGCGGGGCAGTCGGAAGTTAAAAAAAAGTTACAAAGTAGAGCTTTGCAATTTTTTGCAAAGCCACCTCTATGAGGAAGTTCCTTTATTATTTTTGGCATGCTGATAGAAGAAGCTCCGTTATGACATTTGCCTTGAAGAAAAAAAAGTCGTCAAATTATTGCCACAGCCCTGGTAGAAACTCCATGGCTTTACAGCCGATGAACCGGCGTTAGTCAAGATCTGGTGAAGCCTTGATCAGGGCCATGTTAGCAGGGCCGAATCCGGGCATAACTCGGTTCGCAGATAACGCCACAGATTTTCAATCATGGAATCAGTGAACAGTAGCAAATCGACATTCAAATCGACAATCGACATTACATAAGGACGCGGATTGGCCGATGGACCATTGTGTCTGCCGGACCATTTTTGCGCACTTTCACCCAGTAAATCGCAACATCAGTCCTGCGCGATATTTCATCCTGTAAATGTCACATCTCCGCTGGTCCAGTGTGCACACACCGTATGGATTTGCACATAAATGCGATTCCGTCTTCCACTTTGTATGGAGCACTTACAGTACCCGCTATAGCGACTATCCGTGTAGTAACATGATTTAGCGTCTTATCATACAATGCAGCGTGATATTACGGATTCACGAAAAAATGGTCGTGTACCTATATCTACAAAATGGAACTCGTACGCTCGCAGGATGAAAGCACAGGCCGGACTCGGCGAACAATCGTAATCTGTTCTCTTGTTGCAGACGGAGAGTCCTGTAGTACCTACAATGTAACTTGTAGGTACGAAAAGGTACAGACGCCACGCTCTATGGACAACGACAACGAAGACTAAGACGACGAAGAGGACGAGGAGGACAACGAAGACGAAGAGACGACGAGGACGACGAAGACGACGAAGAGGACGTAGAGGACGAAGACGATGATCCGTAATAGTCGCTATCGTCATCGTGCGGCCGCGTTGTGTGAGCAACGATCTCTCGTGTCGTAAAGAGCGACGAGGGATCCGCGTGGGGCATTGTGGGCCCTCGTTTGAACCCCCGGCGCATAAACCTCAATAAAGATAAACTTAGCGTTTGTCGGTTCTATATTTAACTCGTCAGTGCAAATGCAACTCGTGGATCTGTAGGAGGAGGACGCGGAGTCGTCGCGGCGACTTCGCGAAGTCGTTGACTCTCTTAACGGGAAACGTGTCACCGCTCTTGCTCGTTTAGTGCTGCTGCGGCTGTATTGGAAGATTTATCATCGCGATATGGAAATAACGCGCTGAAAACGGCGTTGAATCGAAATGTGGCGCGAGGAGCATGGAATCCGTGGTATGGAATGCGTTTTGTAGTCTTGAAAGTGTGAAAATCTCCCAAGGTTGCCGGAATATTTCCCTTCACTCAGACAGACATTTAACTTCATCCTTGTCTGATGATTCGAACGCCCAATACAGTCGCAATTTCTGCACGCGCTTTTGGCTACATTAAAAGATTTATCATCGGGATATGGAAATATCGCGGTGAAAACGGCGCTGAATCGAAATGTCGCGCAAAGAGCATGGAATCTGTGGTATGGAATGCGTTCTGTGGTCTTCAAAAAGAGAAAATTGCTCAAGGTTGCCGGAATATAATGACTGCACTTAGGCGGGCGTTTAAGTCATCCTTGTCTGAGATCGGACATGTCTCGAGTCGTGGACTTCTTTCGAGTATCATCGCGCACGGGGAGAGAGAGAGAGAGAGAGAGTGAAAGCAAACTTGGCGAGAGGGAAAGAGAGAGAAATAGAAAGGTTGCAGCAGTGATGCGAGCTGCGGCTCGACTCATATCTCATTCTTTGCACCATCCTCACTGTAATTGCTGTGAGAGCGTCGCGGAATAGCGCGCGCGCCTGCGCATTAGCATACACAGTTCAGCAACGATTAATTAACTGGCGCCAAAAGACAACGCTCTTTGTTGTGTATGGAAAGCTCCATCGTGTTAGCAACATCTGTGATACGTATTTCACGTTATTTTTACTTTTATTGAAATTTTTTTTTCGATATTCCCAAAAAGTAGGACACTGTCTAATACACAAAGAAAAAAAAATCAATGGATCAACCAAATCCAGCGGTCACCGGCTGTCAAATAAATGTTTAGTTAGAGCAATGACATTTTCTGTTTCATCAACAGTTTCTCGGTTCAGCAGACCAAACAATGTTAAGGTGAAAAAAAAAGAAAAAAATGTTTTCAAGCTGACTAAATGATTTACTTGACAGTCGGCGAACGCTGGATTTGTTGAGTCAACAAATCTTGTTTCCCAGTGTACGTCGCGAAAAATAGTAAAAATAAATGTTGGGTTTGAATTTTGACCCAAATTGGTCTAGGGGACACGGATTCTCTATTGATACAGCAGAATATTGTGCCCAGGCCGTCGTGTATGTCAACATACGTACCATGTAGTACATACACGTTGCAATATTGTAAAACATAGTATAAGTCGAGGTACAATATACGTACCATGTACTATATGTACTACGTACCTACTAGTCTCGTATCTAAACTCACTACGTAAAGGAGTGTGCTGTATGGTTAGGGCCTATCTACGATTTACCGAGCGCATCACCGTTTTCTCACGGTCGCGAGTTGATGCGAACCGTTATGCTCGTGTTAAAGCCGGGGATCGATTGCCGGCGATCTAGCGATCGGGCACGCTTCTTCTGCCGCAGCTTCTTCCACTTTTTTCTCCTCCCTCTATTTCAGCGAAAACTGTATAGATGCTATACTTTTAACGGGGGAGTCCATGTTTTTTTTTTCAGCGAAAATAATCTTCGAAAAGGGAAAACAAGTGGTGCTTCGATTAATTCTCATGTATAATTAACGAGATTTCGCACAGACGACATTATTTCCGGCAAATGACTTCGTTGTTGCAAGTACAAAAAAAAATATCGTTATTTTTGTTATACAGTTCAGTACACGCTTTTTAAACAATAAATCTAATAGAAAGTTGCGACAAATAATCCGCACGATCTATTCCACCACCGCGGTCTCCGGAGTCCGGACACGGAAAAAAGAATGTCATTGATTCAATCAAACCGTGGATTGCGGGCTGCCAAAAACAAGTGTAGTCAAATCAATGTCAATTCCAGTTCCTACAATTTCATATGATATTGAAACGATAACTCCAAAAATCGTCAAAAGAATATTTTATTGTTTCAATGTTAAATCGGACTGCGACAACGATAACTGGAGTTAATTTTAAAACATTGTTTTTGGCAACCCGCAATCCACGGTTTTATTGAAACAATGATTTTTTTCCCCGTGGAGTCGTGGATAATCCCTAGTAGAAAATCTGTAGTGCTAAATCCAACCCAAGTTAGGTCAGCCACGGGCTCTCGCAGGGCCAACGTATGGCTCTGATCAAGGCCGAATTTACCGCCACAGATTTTCTACCGGGGTTATCCCTAGTAGAAAATCTGTAGGGTTAAATCCGGGCCAAGTCAGGCCCACCTCGGGCTCGGGCAGGGCCAACGTGATCTTAATCAGGGGCGCATTCAACGCCACAGATTTTATACCAGGGTTATACTGTACTATTCCATTTTATTTTTTTCCGCTTAATTTTTTTCTCATTCTACTTTATAGATCCTCGTGATTCGCCAACCGGAATACGAGAACAAAATAGTGCGCGCGCGCAGAATCCTCGGTGTTCCCCGTTTCGCCTCTTTCGCCTCTTTCTCGTTCTCGCAGTCCGCGAGCTTTACGGCCGCCCGCGCGCGCGCGCGCGCGGGGCAATGATTGTATCTGAAAAACAAGAAGCAATAAGAGAGCAGGTTTATGGCGTCTTGATTATACTGACCCGAGGCGGCCAGTGGCGCGTGTCCGCCGCGCTGAGGATGCGGCCCCGGCCGTTCCCGCGCGCGGTTCCCCGATATTCGTGCTGCGCGCGCGCGCGCGCGCGAGATTCTCTCGCGCTGCTTCTGGCTGCCGCGGTCCCTTTCCACCATCTGCCATCGGGAGAATCTGCACCTCGCGAATGTCGGAGATTCTATCGTGTGTATCGCTCGCTCGCCTCTGCATTTTCTCATTCGTCGAGATCGAGCACCCACCCCCTATCCCCCCTCCAGCCCGCCCCCCCCCCCCCACTCCCATCCTTTTCGATGGTGCACAAGGTATTATTCAAATCGCGAAGCCCAGCGTCCAATTCATCCGCGAGGAGAAAGAGGATTGTCGGCGTTCTTACGCTCGATTGTTCGATTATTATTAATACATTGTACTACGCACGGCGCACATCGACTCCATCGATTCGCTTCATCCTCCCCAATTTCATCTCGGATTTTCTCATTCGTGGGAATCGAGCCCCCCCCCCTCCCGCTCTTTTCCCTCTCGATGGTGCACGGAGTATTATTCAAATCGGAATACCTTACGTTCGATTATTATCAATACATTGTACTACGTACGGCGTACGTCGACTCTTTATGCTCCTTAATTCCATCTCGGAGCTTGCGCAAGTTTTCAATCGATTCTCGTCGATGCGCAATTTCGCCTCCACCGAGCTTCCCGATTGATCTTTCGCGCAAATCCATAACATTTAATGGCCAATTGAATCTCAATAACGGCGAACAATCTCTATCTGCTTTTCTGCTTGTCTCTCACTCGCTCTTGTACCCCGCGCCACGGGTGGAGGGAGCCAGCGAGCCAGGATGAAGGACGTAATTAAGAGGGAATGGGGCTCTATCGGATTGCTGAACAACCTCCGAGCACTTCTTTTTTTTCTTCCGTTTTTCTCCGTCCGCTCTGGAGAGACGCAGGTGAACTCGGAACGTTCGTTCGCGTGGTGAGCCGCGCAGCTGACCTCAGCGGCTCAGCATGTGTGCGGCTTTAAATCTTCCGTCGCGTCCCGCGCCGGACCGAAATAATGTGCACCTGGCGACGCACCTGTTTTGAAAACAATGAAATATGCATTGATGCTCTTCGTTCGGCAATTCGCATTAATTGTTCGCCGCAAACCCGCCGTGATTAGCGCGACCGCACATGATTGAGTTACGCGTCAGTTTGCCATTTCTGACGTTTGCATAAAAACAATATGCTCCGATGCAAAATAGCCATTCGATATCAGTATCGAAGTCGCAATTGTTACACAGACGACCCGAGACTATTTTGAATCAAGGCCCATTTAAAAACCAACAAAACACCGTTAGATCTATGTAATAGAAGCGAAATCAGATTGTCGCGATGAAACGTAAGCTTTCCAAATCGTGATAAAAGCACTTGTCGAAAATTAATTGTTATTTGTAATAGGCGACGGTACGTGAATTTTTTTGTTTTACCTTAGACAGCCGATCTAGTTACGTATCTACAATTCAATTAGAGGCTGCGGCTTGAACACATTCGCTTCATTCTATCGAGAGAAATTCCAGAGCCGATCGATCGGCGGATTGTATTGCGGGCCAAGACTGTGGGGTTGGGCACTTCGAACGCCGCGTGTCAGACGAAAAAATTCTACCGGCGGGTAAATCGTGAAAAAATGCTATGGGTAGGTGAGACGTGGCTTTATTTTGCAATAAGAAAAAAATGACAGTGGCGGTGGCCGTGTTGCATGGGCACAGGCACCTCGCCAGTGTGCAGCCTCTCTCGCGGGCCAAGAGAGTTCAGATCTCCGGGACGAGCGTCGGGCCATAAAGCTCCGCGCGAGACGACGACGCGCCGCGATGCCGGGCGCGCGCGCCGTGGCGAATCCGCGCGCTCTAGCGCACAACTTCTATATCTCCAATGGCATCGGCATTTTTCCAGACGAGTTTGTCCCGCGCGCGGCGCGCGCCCGCGCACACCCCACCGCGCCGTAGCCGCATTACAGCGAGGTATCTATATCTGCTTTTGCGCATGGATATACACCCCACCTACACGTGCGCAGCGCTGATCCAGGCGCCGCCGCTATAATTCGATCTTTCTCATTCTTTCCCCGCCTGGATCTCCACCTTCATTACGACGCTGGCGCTGGTACCGGCGAGGCGAGCGACGCGGCGCGAGGCTCGCGCGAGTTACGAGACGAAGAAAACGAAATGCATCCCCGTTCGACCGTATACGGCTCGAGTACCCGCAAATATTTCTACTGGCAGATACAGATTAGCCTAGCGAGGCAAATTTAACGCGTGAATTAAATCTGCCTGTCTGATATTAGGTTATACGAATTTGCCTAGGCAAATTCGACCTACGTGCCAAATTTGCGGTAGGCTATAATTTAACATTAAATTACGTTAAATTAATTTACCTAGGCAAATTCGACCTAAAACTGGGTTAAATTGATATGCCTAGGCAAATTTAACCTAAAATTTAACCTAAAATTTAACCTAAAACTTAACCTAAAACTTAACCTAAAATTTAACCTAAAATTTAACCTAAAATTTAACCTAAAATTTAACCTAAAATTTAACCTAAAATTTAACCTAAAATTTAACCTAAAATTTAACCTAAAATTTAACCTAAAATTTAACCTAAAATTTAACCTAAAATTTAACCTAAAATTTAACCTAAAATTTAACCTAAAATTTAACCTAAAATTTAACCTAAAATTTAACCTAAAATTTAACCTAAAATTTAACCTAAAATTTAACCTAAAATTTAACCTAAAATTAGTTGAAATAAATTTGCCTAATTAGGTTAAATTAACTGGCATAGACAAAATTGACCTAAAGTTAAGTAGATATCATTAACATTCGTCAATGATGTCACGAATGAAAAAAAACTGCCATGGCAAATTCGAATTGCAGCAACAAATGTACTGGAGGAAACCAGCTTAATACTGAATTTCGTCAAGTCGAGAATTAACGAAAATTCCGTTAGATCCCGCAAGGAAGCTAAGAAGCTGGGAACGTTCGTAGACTCGGCCGAATGTGAAACCATTTGGATACAGCAATGGCAATCGAGATTTGCCTATTCAGCGGGCAAAGAGTTCTCATACCGCATAAAAGCAGCGTCGTTTGCTAACAGTTGGGCGCACCGAATAAAAACTCCGCGGAGTGGTTTACGTTACGCTGTCTCTCCACTCGTTTAGTCCTGCGCGCACACACAATTTACTTTATTTCTTATTACATGCACAACATATAATAGTCACAGTACCCGGAGTAGAGTCCAGAACCAGCGACGAATCAAACGAGCGAACGAACGAACGAACGAACGAACGAACTTTACATGCACACCTATGTACCACATATACAGGAAGGTGCAGGCATATAGGTAGGATCATAGAGTCTCCCGATTTTAATTCGAGACCTCGGTATTCACTTCTTGGCAAAAGCGCCTCTCATTAATTACGCTAATTGCAGGGGCCAGGGTGGGGAGAGAAAGAGCAGAAAAGAGCGAAAGGTGAGGGCAGTAAAGGAGCCACTTAAATACACAAATACACAGAGTGAGGGGCACGGGGGAGAGGAAGGTTAGGTACAGTGAGAGCAGCCCAAAGTCGAGCGATAATATCTTTTCGCCGTTCCATACAAATTACAAATACGGTTTGTGTGTAACATTGAAGAACGCGTTTGTCCGATTTGCCTGGGGCCCCACACTAATTGTTACAGAGCTCGAGCAGTCGCCGTGCAGACTGTGAAAACAATTCTTTAGTCCGTCGAACCCGCGCACTTCGATCGCCTTTGCGAGTATTAACTAAAGTGGCTGGAGTGGCGAAACCGCGTCGAACCAGTCTGGGTTCACTCGGGGCTCGGAGGCGCGTAAACGTATGAATAGGACTCTCAGCTGCGCGTGCAACACACGTAGAAACATGTACGAAATATAACTGCGTTGATACTGCGCGAGGAGCTATTAGCCGGTAACTCTTATGGAGCGGCGGCGACGGCGGGTGTAAGACGCACGTTGCATAGTTCATAGCGTATGCATAGTGTATACTATTAATTGCGCGAGCTCCTCGCAAGCAAACGCACCGTTACGGCAGATCGTTCGCCGCAATTTTCGCGATGGAACTGCCGAGTTTGGTGTTTGCGAAGAGCTGTTTAATGTGGATACCGTCGGCACTCGGCGCGGTTCATCGTTAAGGTAAAACGCAGAGTGAGATGGCCTGACAAGCGGACATCTGGGAAAATAGGGGATCCGGATGCTCGTAGCTGTCGGATGCCCTATATCGCAAAAGGTTGCTAATCGTTTTGCACAAGGTTGCGAATTGTTTCGCATAAGGCAGCAAATTTTTTACAAAAGGTTGCAAATTTTTTTGCAAAAGGTTGCACATTTTTTTGCAAAAGGTTGCAAATCATATATCTCGTAAGAGGTATTTGGCCGCCTCTTCTCCCAAAGTAGGGTCAAAGTTCGATCTTAAGAAAGAAAAATATGACTAAAAATTCGTCCCTTAAGCTATGTTCCATTTCACTCCCTTTAACAGAAACGACGAACCTTTGAGATTTATTTTATTTCTTAAAATTTTGTTGCAGCATTCGCCTTTTCAAATTAAAGGAAAAAACACCCTACAGCCCTGCTAAAAATCTGTGGCATTACATTCGGCCCTGATCAGGGCCGCGTTGGCCCTGCTAAGGCCTGACTTCGGCCGGATGCAACGCTACAGACTTTACGCCAGGGACTCACACGACGAATTAATAAACGTACATAATTTCGCTTTCTGCCTTTCTCTCGCGCCTCACTCGTTGCATCTGCGTCCTCCGAGCACTCGCTGGACGCGCAGCAGCTGCGCGACTCCAGATATCGCGCGCGAGCAGCTAGCGCGCGGCGCGATTTGTCGCACCGCGAAATCTAAATGTTCCCGTCACGCGGCATTACGAGCTTTGTCCGTGAAGGATGCCAAACGCGCGGGGGGAACGACGCGCGACTCTACACACAAATTCGTCGTGCGGCGTCGGAACGCCGTAGGTACGTCGAGGTAATAATGCACCGCGGCGATGTGTGTGTGCACTTCGTGTTGGAAATTGCACACGCCGACTCGTGCAGAGGGATCTAAATGTTCGAGTCACGCCGCGTTCTATCGAGCTTAAATTGCGAGGGAATAACCCCCGAAGAAAGAATAAATAAAGCCGGGAATTACGACACGTGACAAGATGCGGGATAGAGGATAGGCCAGTACAGGCCGGGCCACCGGCGCGACGGGAATATTCATGTCGGGTGCACCGGGGTCAAGCGCCGCGAAGTTGTGCAAGAGGATCCGCCGGGCGAAAAATCATAGAAGCGGCGAAAATAAATAAACGAACGAGGGTGAAATTCGCGAACGCGAATTAGGTGGCGATACATTTTTGGGCTGTGTTAAGGAGGTTCTTTTGGTGGAGATTTGCGAACCTTGCGGTATCGACGATAGTTGGGGCCGAATTTTTTATTTATGCGTGCAATCATGAATGCGATCTAAAGATCTAAAGATCGAATTTAAAAATTCGGTCCTTGTAGGATCTCTAGTATATAATCAAGCGCTACATTTTTGTTATGTTTCATTTGTATAATGCACTAGGCATAATACCTTCGTTGCCACTGATACGGCTACGCGGCGGCACCTCGACCTGACATTTAGTTAATGTGCAATTTGTCTCTTTTCCATAACGACGATCACGGCGGCGCCTTTAGGTCCCGCGCGTCAGCGCCGTATTTGTATGACGCTCGCTTTCGAGACGTGTCCGCGTTCAGGTGGAACGTTAAAAATGTTCTTATACTATCAAATTCTGATCAAGTCAAGATTCTGTCAAATGGAACTCGTTTTTCAGAAATTAAAAATTATATTTCACTGTCTCGAGAATAACAACTAGAGGAACCGCGTACCAGTTGATGGTACAAATGGTTTTGTAAATATTAATCGATAACAGCAACATGGAGTAATTATAATATAATGTGTACATTTTTTAATGGCTGCAAATAATATTCATTCTCAATAAAATTTCGCGGTAACCTACTTGAAAAAATGGACAAATGCGGTTGATGTATTTCGAAAGTAATGGCGGTCCGTGCTCTCCCCTTTTTGTCGCAATAGCTCGCAATTTTTTTAAATTGAAAATGAGGTATCTATGCACCTATTCAAAAGTTCACACATCATTTTATAATCGCCGTAGGTTATTATTAATAAATCATATGTACAAAACAAATCGTACTGTAACAATTATTTTTCAAATTAATGAGGATTTATATCTTTGCTGCGAAACTTTGAATAAAGCTTTCAATAAAGATTAACCAGTCAGGAAGGAGTAAGAGAAAAGACGTAAGGAGATGTGACAGGGTATTTAGATTCGGTGAGAATGCTCGTTAGGTCCAGCGATACGCGCAATGTATTATGAAAAATAACGAGTGCGCATGACCATGAGGTGTAAGGTGACCAGCGGCGGCTGCTGCTGCTGCTGCTGGTATCTTGTTACACCTCACTTCTCGGCATACGTACTACGAAGAACCTTAGGAATTTATTCTGCAAACTTTCGCCAGCGTTGCGCTCAGAGACAAACAGCAAACATCAGAATTGACTCGTGGAATAAGAAGATTGAACCGTGAACCTCGCTCATCTTTTACTACCACGAAATCTTAAGCACAGTCACAAGCATCATAACCGTCGTCCATAACAAATACACAACTTTAACTGTGTGCATTTCTTTTAAATATTGTCATGGAGTGTACACGTGGGTGGACGTATATGAACCGTGCAAAACGCTTGCCATGAATTACAACTCGGTTGTTCGGTGTCGAGGAAAAATTAGCGAGTGAATAGGTCACTTGCAACCAGTGCTGTATGAGGTTCCATGCGGTGTCAAGCAAAAATAGTCAGGGGGTGACAACAAATCGATTGCTTTGTTAACGATTTTTTTATATTTACTAGGATAATCACACTCGCTGGCGCGCGTGCCTGAAAAACGTTTCGCCAAAATCGACCTCAGAAATTTTTCTTTTCGAAATATCGACTTTTAACCTATACCATCGTTCTCAAGTCGCATATTCTACCCCTAAAAACACTGGTTAACAACCTTTTTTAATCGTTTTTGAAAAACATAATTTTTGGCAACGATTTTTTTGTCGGAAATCATAGATCCGGCTCCGGACCAAAAATCGTCGAAATCGTCGACAAAATATTTTTTTCGTCGCCAAAAAAAATATATATATATTTTTTTCAAAATCGATTAAAAAAGATTAATAAACAGTGTTTTCGGGGGTAGAATATACGACTTGAGAATGATGGTATAAGTTAAAAGTCGATATTCTGAAAAGAAAAAAAATTGGGGTCGATTTTCGGTCCGCAGCCGGATCTACGATTTCTGACAGAAAAAATATTTTTTTCGTCGAAAAAAAAATATTTTTTCGACAGTTTTTCGGCACGCGCGCCAGCGCGTGTGATTAGCCTAGTTACAGCAGAATGTTTGTTATCACTGCATTCATATTTCTAAATAAACAGACAATGATACTAAGTCGATTGCTGTGTTAACGATTTTTTTTTTCGACTGCAGCAAAATGTTGGTTATCACTCCGTAAATATTTTCAAATGATCACGGCGTGATAACAAAGTAATTGTCGTATTAATGATTTTTTTATTCCAGCGAAATATTCGTTATCATTCCATTAATATTTTAGATACCAAATCAGTTGCAGTAATAACGAATATTTTTTTATTGGAGAAAAATATTTGTTATCACTCCATTAATACTTTTCTACGCGTGTTAGATACCCAACAATCTCCTACCTATGTCTACAGGCACAGTAGATATATCTACGATATCTGCCGATATTGCGCTGCGTTATGCGCGATGCCGTTTTGCCCGGGGATCAGCGCGGGTGACTCGAGGGGTCCCGGCCGTGCGCAGTGTCCTGTTTCGTGCCCGCTTTGCTCCGGTCCCTCCCGCCCTGCCTGCCCCATTATATTGTGACTGTTTCCTTTCTGGCGAGCCTCGCGAGCGCCTGACAGAGAGACTACGACAATCCGCTATACACAAGGGACTCTCCGTAAATGTTAGTGGAGCAGCCTCTCTCGGTTAACTGTGTCGTGATGGGCGGCAACCAGCGGGCCTCTCGATCGCCGGCGATAAAACCAACCGCGGTGCATTGTGCAAGACAATATAGGTAGGCGCATAAGTTAGATTGTGTATATGGTCGCGTAGCCCGTGTGTCCACACGCTGCGGGGCCATGGAGCGCTCAAATGGGAATCACCGGCGACGCGAGACAGCTGCACGAATTGTAGTTGCCGGGACTGCACCGCTGCATTTGCCCTATATAGTTTTGCAGATGTACGTTAGGCACTGTGTTTGCATTTATTGCATTGCGGAGGTCCGTGAAATACAGTGCGGACATAGCACTCCGTGTCCAGTTAGGCCTGAACTTTGGTTACTGAATTTTTTTACCGGAACGAAAATCGGAGAGATAGTTTGTTTTGGAGTTTCACTCCCGCTTGGCATGGTAATTGAAGTTGGTAAAAGAGACGTAAAACAGAGATTAGCATATTGCTAACTCATTATTTTTGAATATTTACACAGCTTCCTCTATATGGAAGCCAAAACATGTATAGTTCCTCATAGGGATAGCTTTTTAAAAAAGAATTAGGTATAGCAATGCACGAAGCTCTACTTTGCATCCTTGTTTCCAGGATTCGAATTTTCATGGGCGAATTTTCGCCCATGTGGAGTACCAAGAAAATTTCGAAAAAAAATTATTCACGTAAAGAAAGCCTCCACTTTCAGAGAATAAAATAGACGTGATATCCATAATCCTATGGTTAGGTACTGCATGTATTTCAACACTGCACACAAACTTATTGTTTCGCCGAAGACACGAGAAACGAACGAACATCTCATGGCGCCCGGCCTCCATTCTCGAACAACTTGACGCAGGACGTGCGGTGTAATAAGCACGGCAAAGCTGAGGCAAGGGTCGCGAACCGGCGAAAGAAGAATGAGAAACAAAGCTCCCTCGGTATCCATCAGCGAGCGCAGCTCATACAGAGGGGGCTGTGTGCTCTGCATGGCTCGTCGGTCTCTCTGTGCTTTCTCATACCGCAGGGATCTCCCGCGCATCAAGAGCCGCACCTACGGATCTTACGCCGAGCGTCTGCTCCGTCGTTATATTGTCGAGGGGAGCCTTTAATTATTGCGCCGATTAATTATGCCGGAACGGTGTGATATACAACGCCGCGTTCGCGTCTACCGTTTATTAATAGCAGACCGGCAACCGCGCTGGGCAGGGCATCAACGGGCCGCCATCAAAGATCCCTGTGTTTGTGCCGAGCTACCTATGCCTACCTATCGCTTTGTTCGTCGTGCACTGGATCTAAACTGTCTTTCGCAATCGCTCGTGATATCTGAATAAATGAAACATTGTAATGTCTCCTTTTGTCGCCGCTGGCGCTGGAATTGGGCCATCGCCCTGATGACTGATCTCCTATAATAGTGGCTGATGGATAAGTTGGATGCGATATCTTAAATCGGCTGATCTTAAATCGTTTTGCCGGACAGGAGCACATTTTGATTTTTATGTCAGGTGGTCTCACTTAGACACAACTTAGAAACACTTAGACTCACTTGGACTCACTTGGACGTAACTTGGACTGACTTGGACATAACTTGGACGTAACATGGACTGACTTGAACATAACTTGGACATAACATGGACTCACTTGGACTCATTTGGACTCATTTGGACTCATTTAGACATAATTTGGACTTACTTGGACTTACTTGAACTCATGTGGTCATAACCTAGCTTCGCTTAAACTTATTCAGATTCATCTCTCGCAATTCATCCGATTGCGAAGAGTTGCATATTGGCATTGAATTGATAGTACCAACTAGTAATTAGGTAAGTGCATCTTGATATTTTTTTAGGATCCATTTTGTCCAGGCGCACAAGCCACTCACCATTTATTATTCCGATCTTATATTCATTCAACTGTCGCAAAAGATATTGGTCACTCATTTAACACGTAGGTGACCTGCACTAAGTTGATGTTTCTTTGTTACCTTTGTGCGCGCCGTGTTCCAGTAATGATTTCTTACACTTAGCATAAACGGTCATAAAATGGAATTGTGAATGTAACGTTCAAGATTTCATTTTATCCACCCGATCGAGGCAAACTTCCAGCAATAAGACAGACTCCCATTAAACAACACTTTGTAGTCCATTAATCCTGCCGCCTCGAGTTTATGAGCGATGTCGAGCACTCGACGTCAATTCCCGCGAATCATCGGTGCAGAGTATGCGGAATTCTCAATGAAACGATTTTATTGACGAGGGGAGATATGATGCAAAGCGCGATTTAGCGCCTGCGCCGACGGATTAAGTGCCCCGGAGCGTCGGAGCAGCGCGACACGGAATTCCGTGAAGAAAATCAGGCGTCGAGGATCTGGTCGTTCGGGGAAAGGCCGACGAGGCGAAGGAGCGAGCATCGCGCGGAGCGCGGCCTCACGGTAAATCTCGGCGCGACATGCACGAGCGGAAGCACGCCTCGTTGCCGGGAGAGAGAGAGAGAGAGCGAGTGAGAGGGGTGAAGAAATCCCTTCTGCGGTTTTCCCGAGAATTCCGCGTCGAGCTGCTGGCCTGAGCCTCCCTCGTTTTTATTCATCGGGAAATAAGTTCTCGAAAGTCACCGTCTTCTTCTTCTTCTTCTTCTTCTTCTTCTTCTTCTTCTTCTTCTTCTTCTTCTTCTTCTTCTTCGCAGAGAAAAATATTAACGGAGTGATAACAACATTTTTGCTGCGGTAGCTAAAAATTTGCAGTGGTAGCTAAAAATATGTTGCTGATTTGTTTCTTTTCCTTTTTCTCGCGAATCGTTTACTTTTTCCGTTCAGTACTTGAATAAGAAGATAATTAGAAGCACATTTTTCGTCAGCTGACCAATTAAGATATAATAAATAAATATGTTTTAGAATAAATGCCTCTAAACGAGAAGTAATAGAAACGAAGACTGTGCCGTTTGCACCTCAAAACACGAAGAAGAAGAAGACGAGAAAGGAAGGAAGGAAGAGGGAGAAGAAAAAGCGCGGCCTAAGGGGGAGAAGAGATGACTCGCGGTGGGCGTCATTGACCTTGAGGCAGTTCGTCCGTGAGTTACCTCACCGTGACCTCGCGAAGGTTGCGGGTATCGCGCGAGTGGATCTTGCGGAAGAGATAATTTGACGAAAGGGGTCGGTAAAAAGGGCCGTCGTCGGGAAAGGCGCAAGAGTGGCGATTCGTTCGAAGGAAAACGCGTCGTACGAAGATCGATGAATTATCTTTTCGTCAATTTTTCTCGAACATTATCCAATCGTTGTATGAATCTCTATAAATCGTCAACCGCTTGCGTTTATCCATAAATCGCGCTATGATCAATTTCTTTTAAACAAACGTGGAGGTTGAGAAATCGAAATCGAAATCGAAATCGATATAAAACATACGGCTATATATTCTGGATAATGGTTTCGTTCCGTGAGTCTCCAGTGGTCTTCGGCAAAGTCACAATTGCATTCGTGCTTCCGAGCCCAACTATGGCTTCGTCCAGCGAAGAGTGAGCGAGAGAGAAAGAGAGAGAGACGCAGACGGAGACGCGATAGGCACAACATTCGCAATCTTTTCTTACGCAATCCGCCGCCACCGCCACAGCGCGCCCGGCGAATCCGAGCTCGAGGCATACAAGTGTCCACGCGAGTGTCTATTCCATACCTTACGGTCGATAGAATTGCACAATCACGTGGCGTATACTATGTCTTGCCTATATATACCTGTCTCACTCGAAAGCGACGCGGTGCCGACGTGGCGACATGCTGGTAGTTCGTAGACACAGCGTCAAGTAGTTCGATCGGCGACGGCCCCGGCTTCGGTACCCGCGTCTCACCCCCGCGAACGTGTCAATGCACACGTGCGATTTTTTTCTCTGACAAAAAGACATCGGCTCTCGAAAAGACATCGTCTCTTAAAAGAAGGCAACATCGAAAGTCGAAATACTGGAATTTGAAGCTCATTCAAAAGACCTTTTCAGAATGTAATCCTCCTCTTAAAAAGGACATGGCACATCGAAAGCCGAAATACTGAAGCCACTGTTCAAACGTTCTGATTGGTCGGCAGCGGCGTCGATGTAAAATCGATTTCGAACTGTCATGGCCGCTGCGGAGTTACGTGTTGGGCGCGTTTTAAATGGCTGTAAGGGCCACAAGAAAAGATAAATGAAAATCAAGGAGTGCGAGCGAAACGAGCACGTTCTTCATAGTAAGCGTAAAAACACTGTTTAGGGGACGTCGCCTATATTTTGTAAGGTAACACTTTTCTAGGTATCCAGCCCGCATAAAAGGCCATCGCGGCCTTCACGAGGTTCATCCTTGCCGCACGTCCTCGAGGCAATTAAAATACCTGAAGGGTATTTTATACCACTGTGCGCACCATGGCGCATGATGTATACAGCATAATCGGTGGGATTCTGTTCAAATGATGAATGCACCGTTCGGCGAGCTCGCTTCAATTATGCAGATTGGCGACGCTTTATGTAATACGCGTTAATTAATCGCAACGTCCGAACGCGAAACCGAGACGCGGGAAGGGCGAGGGGCTTTTTCTTTCAAAACTTTGTGGGACGTAAGGACGCTCCGCGAGATAGGTGCCCGGTGTGTTGCGACATCGGGGCTGCCCACGCCGCGTCACCGCGGATCGTACGCATAATAAGCAACGCTCCGCGCGCAGCGTCCAACAGTTCTCACTCTGACGTTCGTCCGCTTTACATTATCCACCGAGGAGACACTCTCATATTTTTTCACTCCTCTCGCGTTGACGCGCGCGTCTTGTCCTCATTTGCATCGAGCCATGCGCGGCGCACTCGCGAAATAATCTCCGTTCCGCCAGGCTGGATCATAAATAAGTCACTTTTGAAGACACCGCTCGTTTGCGCCGCAAAAAAAAAAAAAAATTAAGATTGTCAAACTCAACTACTCGATTTTTTTCTCAATGTGCGGTGGAGAACCCAGATGCGCCAGAAACAACCAGGGAATATCTGTGGCTCTTTGTCGGGCTCAAATCAGGAACTGCCAGGACCCTGGTAGGGCCAATGTGGGCCTGGTCAGGGCCGACCAGTTCCTGATTAGCGTCGAATATAACGCTATGGATTTTCCACTACGGTGGGGATAAGAAAAACGAGTGTTAGAATCGTTTTATGGCGACGCGCGGAGTCGACGAAGGTGCACGAGAACAGAACGACGAAGGCGCAATTGAGAAAGAAAGGAAGAAGAAGAAGAAGAAGAAGAAGAAGATGATGATGAAGAAAGCAAAAAAAAAAGAAACGTGAGGAAGGAAGGAAGCGACCCGTTCTCCGGTCATCGTCTAAGGTCGCCACGAAGGTCGATTATAGCGCGGACCTGGGGAGCCTCCTCTAGGTCCCTCCGCGCGGCTCTCTCGCGCGCGCGCGTGCGCACGACTCCAAGTGCACGAGCGGATCGCGGAGCAAAGGAGACGAAGGGTCAAGTGCCCCGTAGGCGTTCCAGGAATCCCGTGGCGTTCGCTCGGGCAAATCGCCTCCTCCTCCTCTCCACCTCCGCTCGCGCCCTCCTCCTCCTACCCCTCCTCGCGAGTCGCGAGAGGTGCATGCGAGTGAATAAAAAAAAAAAAATAGAAAAAAATTCGCGCTATCGGCGATCCCGAAGGCCGCGCGTCGCGTCCTCTTGGTCGCCCTCCTCGTTGTCGTCGACTTCGTGCACCTCGTGCTTTTTCCATCTCACCCCACAGCTCCCCTCCCTCCCTTCCCCTCCCGCCCCTCTCCCTGATCCTTAGCTCGCTCGCTCGCCGAGGACTCCTTGGTCCTTTCATCTTGGCATCTTCCTCCACCATCCTTGTCCTCGTCGTCCTCGTCGCCCTCGTCGTCTTCGTCGTCTTCGTCGTCCTCGTCGTCCTCGCCGTCCTCGTCGTCCTCCCCGTCGTCGACGTCGACCACCTCCTGCTCTTCGCGCTCAGGAGAACCGCACGTAGATGCCAAGCGACGATACACCCCGTGCACTTGTGCCACCAGTAATTTATACTCCATTGTCGGGCCCGTCAAACCGAGACATCTTCATCCGATGACTCTCCGATACAAACTCGGAGCCCGTCGTCCAATCCGCCTACGCCTCTAGTGCACGTTAGTCAACTAACCAATGTGTCCTATACCTGTACACGGATATTGTCACGTGGGCCTACGTGTGCACGACGGACGAGGATTTTTTTTTGCAAGGTCAACGGCTAATTTGAAGTTATGACGATCAAGCCCGTCATTGCGTAGCTGAGCACCTGATTATATTAATCCAAACCCAGCTAAGCATTTTTGTCAGTGTATCTTGTGTATCGACCACGTTTATTAGCAGTTTGTTTAATTTGATAAGTTATGCTGACTATTCCATCATGCCACCGTGATAAAACAAAGCAATCGATTAGTTGCATTACTTTCAAGCTATAATAATACCATCTAAATCGACGCATCATGCGATACAGCAAATTCGGCCATATCAATATTTATTTGTTAAAAGTACACAACATCGATTGGTCGTACTAACTACTAACATAACTACTGTGAAACCAACTAATTGCGTTTGATTCTCATGCTACACAATAACTTGCTAATGTCAGATATTCTACCATGCCGGTTGGTTGGTACCGATCAATTTCGCGGTTCCTACAACGTGGTTCCGTCAATTCACAGAATTGATGCCATGCCATTTTCGCTGTGCATGACATCATTGGAAGAAAAGCTCCTGAAATTCGACGTTCGACACTAAAAATTCCCACTGGACCAAAAATGAATAGCTACTACCATTTTACCGTTACCAGCTAACCACAACGATTTAATTCTGGCTTTAATGTCTGATGTCGAATGCAGGCTTGGCGTGAAACAGCTCGTGTAACTAGTGCCACAACACCATCACGACAAAGTGCATCCTCGGGGCCGGGGGGGGGGGGGGGGGGGGGATGTGAAAGAAAGCGAGGTATAGGAGGAATGAAGGCGTTTGGAATAGGAGCTTGGAATAGTGGAAGAATAAGATGAAGAAGAAGAAGAAGAAGAAGCAGAAGAAGAAGAAGAAGAAGAAGACGAAGGGCTTTGATATATCCAGCGAGTGGTGCGATCGAGTCTCGTTCCCACCTTCCCTCCGTCGAGCAGTTGGTGTCTCGGTGCTCGCTGCCTTTCCAGCGAGACAAAGGGGCACCACCGCTGTCACGGAGCCGGCGACGCGCGAGAGTAAACCTCGAGTTATTCCTATAGACGACCGCCCCCTTGGACTCCGCATATACGGCCCTTTTACGCTCATACACGCCACAAGTGTGCGTACAAGTTCACTTGTCTGGCGGTCTTGGGTATTACACACGCACGTCAGTCAAATGCCACACGGGCACCTTCGTTGAAGCTGCGAAGATGAGGACCATGGGGACCAGACGCCGTCTCGATCAATCCCAAGGGCCAACGCATACGCGAGCGCACGAGAGACCGCGAGAGACATTCATGCAGATCAGCCCCGGGCCAAACTCGAGTCTCGACGCGGTGCCGCAAGTGTCACGACCCCCCGGAGGGTCAGAAACTCCCTCGCTTTTGCTATGCAGTCGGCCTGCGGCTTTTCTGACGCCGTTAAAAATGGCCAACGTCACCGCACCACCCACGGTCGTTGACCTTCGGGCTTGCGGTGAGTGATCGTGACCGAACGCGAGGATCAATCAATGCCTCAACGCAGATATAGGTATATAGACGCCCCAAGCGATATCCTGAGGTCCATTAAACGCTCACGCGAAGCAGCGAGAGCGACCGAGCCGCCCGAGGTGCCAGCATCAATTTCACTTGGCTCTAAATCATACGTTTTAATCAAGTCCCACATCCGGCACGAAGCTCGAAGCTCGCGCAATTACACAAAGCGATATACACACAGCTCGTGTGGTGTATCGCACTTTGTGCGCGTAATTGCGGTTTAATCGCCGAACGCGACGCGATTGACCGCGGACGCTTGACCCCGCGAACGTGTCGCGGTTAATTGGGTAATTGTAGGATCGCTCCGTGGAGGACAAAGGAGGAAAACACCGGCCGGTGAGAACTCCGGAAGTCCCGAGCATCCCGCGAATCCTGAGGTTCTGATGGCGGGATTTCTAGGCGTTCGCGGTCGGCGGATGGAAAGCGGTGGAAGTTCAACGGAGGTCAAAGTTAGGCTAGAAAAATTGGTTTTCGAGTGGAATTAAGGTTTTCCATTTCAGATGTATTTTTTTTATTAGAAATTTACAGAAATACCTGATCGTTGCTTATTAATTAATTATTGGAAATCGACGGTTTTGCTTCGTTCGATTACTTTTCGAGTAGAATTTAATAAAAAAATTGTGGGAACACATCTAAATGACACTGGTAAATTATGATATTTACCAACTCTACCCAAGAACTCAACGTAGGAAAACACAACACAGCAAAACTCAATATAGTAAAACTCAACACAGGAAACTCAACATGGGAAAACTCAATACAGGAAACGCAAAATCAACACAGATAATTTTAACAGTATATATTTTCAATATGGAGCAATAATGTGCAAATGCACAATAGATCGGCGCACAACGAATATAAATACGTTAGGCAAATATGCATGATATCGACTCACAAATATTGGAGAAATGACAGACAAACGCACGAGATTGGCGCACAAAGAATTTAAATATGATAGGCGAACACGGACGATATCGGTGCACAAATATTATAAAAATTACTGGCAAGCAGGTAACACGTCAAAATAAGACTGCAAAAATAACACAACAAAATAATATGCAAAAATAACATTCGAGAAAATAACACTACTTTAATTTTCTTTTCTTCACTTTACTATACTTTACTGTACTTTATTTTACGTGTAATATCGAATCATTAAAAAATGAAGATGTGCATTTTTAACTGGATTATGTATGAAATTAGAGTGGGGGGAGTATTTGTCTATTTTGTGACCGAACTGAACACGATAATTGAAATGCATTCTCAAATGCATTTTTTAAAATTAGTCTATCATTACTGTCATATCAACTGACATTGTGTTGAATTGACATTGTGCTGAGTTGACGTCTTGGGACGACTTTGAGTCGGTAAAATTGCAAGTAGTACAATACCTATGTATACACAATATAGCGTTCTATATTGCCGCAATTAAACCTCTAAAGTGGGAGCGTGTCGGTCCTCGTGACGATGCCCACAATTATGATAATTGTCTCGACAACCTACGTAAATTTATGAACTGCTCGAACGCGAAACGAATCTATATTGAAGAGCGCGCGGCTAGCGCGGCCACTTAGTGCCGCATGCGAATCGCCGTCGTTTCGCGCGAGAGCCGCGCGAGATAACCTCACACACCGTGCGCAAAACCTTCTTCCTCGTACGACGAGTCAGTGAAATCGAAAGACTTGTACCGATAATACGCGGATCGGAGTCGAGATTTCCAAAGTGCTCATATTACCTGCGTATAGTGCAAGGTCGTGCTGCGCATAGTTGATGACAATTTTTGGGTTTCCCTAGCGTCGCCGAATGGTCATTCCCCCAGTGAGAAAAATTCATGGAATAAAAATGCCGTATATACCGATTTCTACTATATGTTTCATTTCGCATTTTGCATTTTTATTTCGCCTCATTTAGTGGTAAGATTATTCTCTGTACTTGTTCCTATGTCTGCTTTTTCTTATCTTTCCGTATCGCTTTTTTGTGTGCTTTACGGTCCTTACGGCATTTTGTATCTCAGAACCGAATAAATTACAATCTATCTGTAAATAGTAGAAAATACCATAGTTTATTTGTCGGTTATATTATGTATATAGTTGCGGGTACATTGCGCCACGAGGGCGACACAACTTTTTCTAACGAGTGCTGCAATCATACGAGTTAGAAAAAGTGTTTCGCACTAAAGATGTACGAAATTTTATATCACAAGGTGCGAAAATGACGGTTTTACGCACGTGAAGCGGGCGGAATAGTCGGGCCCGGTTAGGGCTCTGGCAGGGCCAATATGGTCCTGATCAGGCCCTGGTTAAGCCACATTTTTCCGAGGGTTCGACTATGAACTATAAAATAATTAAAATGATGCACGGCTGGAGACTGATTTTCGGAACTCCAACGTATCGACTGAGTCAATCGACGAAAATAAAGCATCGTCAAGATATTTCAGTCTAGACAGTCCGCACATACTTTGGCGAGACAAATTTTTTTCCAAGTCTACGAAGCTCAACCTATACTTCTCTTTGGGGGTCTCAGAATTCCACTCGTCACTGAGCTCGTGAATTACGTTCATTGACTCTTGGCCGGATCTGCGTGATCCACTTCATTGAAGTACCGCGCGTACTTTCGGCGCGTCGTTCAACGACGTTTCGTGGAAAATGTTCTCCGCGAGAGATCGCGAAGCGTGCCGCGTTTATGCTCCGCTGTGTTTAAGTAAGTGCGCAGCTCTAATGACTGGTAAGTGGAGTGTGGCGTCGTCGTGCGACTACTCGGCGGCTATCGAGAGCTTTAAACTGCCTATAACTGTGACTCCAGTTGCCGACAGATTTCCGACGTTGGGAGGTGGATACAAAGAGAGCAAAAGAGATTGCTGGTTATCACTATTGATACGTCTGTCGCGTACCGCGATTTGTCACACGTCTCGCTTTATCTGGGTTTATCACTCGCGAGACGACGAGTGATATTTTATTTTAATTCGAATGCGGTGGTTGAATACCTTGGTAATGATCAGGGCCAGCCGCCACTCGCGGAATACACGCAATGGATTTAGTTCATTTCTGCTGCATAACACGCAGCTTACTTAACATTCTCGAGATTCCTGTGACCGCGAGTTCATTATAAGTTGTCGTTAGGAAGGAAGCGAGTCGATAGTCGGAGTTCCAGCGGTGGAAGTAATTAAAAATTATTGGACACTTGAGGCGGCTCGGATATTATCGAAACGATTACACGAAACATGGGGGGACGGTAAGTCGGGTCAGCTTTCTGCGTAACGTTTGGAAGAAACTTTATCACGATAAAGATATTTTAGATGGTTATAAGTTTATAATTATTTGTTAATTCATTATGTATTTTATTTTTAATTATAAGTTCATTTAATAAACAATTTTTCTTGAAGAAAATTCTACACAAAGAGCTGTAAACTTACAAGAAGAAGAACAAGAGCAACAACAACAATAAAAACGTTTTGCGAGCTCGGAAACTCGGCTTCGCGAGTCACTCAGTGATAAACCAGCGCTTAAGACAGGAGAGCGTTTAGTTTATTGTGGGAAGATATGCTAATTGCTGTGCAATTCCAGCTACAGCTCGCAACGCAGACGAAGGCGCTCGAGTCCTCCACCGCAGCCAACACGAGCGCAACACCCGTGAAATTGTCCGCGATCCGTGATAACCCGACACTATTCCTTCATATCCATTACCATTTCTCGATCTCTCTCTCTCTCTCTCTCTCTCTCTCTCTCTCTCTCTCTCTCTCTCTCTCTCTCCTGCCTCTCCGACTCGGCAGTCGGCAGTATTTATCCCCCAACGTGTTGCTTCAGTTTCCACGGCGTCGTTACTCGTTCCCGGCGTATTTCACGTATTCGCATTCACCAATTACGCACACGGCAACACAGCGATATTCACATTTCGTTGAATTTATTTTCACGATTCTCATCCTCATCCTCCCGTGTGTTTTACTGCAATAGACTGCAGTGGGCTGGCTGCACCAGAGACGAGAATAAAATGGGTAAATATGGCTGGAATAACGTCTAAGCGAACGAGTAGTTATATTGTTATTGCGGCGGATAATATTTCAACCTGAAAATAATCGTTCGCAATTACAGCTCGTGGTTACTCCTCGTCGTCTATGAAAATGATGTTGCACATTTCGTTAATTTTCAAAGCGCCCACAATTCGCATCCATCGACGTGAATGTTTTAGGTAGTATTAATTCGTGAAACTCCACGTGTCGTGTGTTTCCATGTTGCTCGCCGTGCGCTCAACGTGTGGCATGTTCACGTTTCATGTGAGGGTTTTAATTACTTTGGACAAATTCGAAACCGGAGACGAGCCCCACGATGTTGGTGGCCCTCTCGTGTTTCATCGCTTCATCCGAAGTCGCGCTGTAGCGACTTAGAACCCTCGGTGGACCCTTGGTATGCGCTCCGTTGTTCTGCGCTGCTGTCGAGCAACCCTTCTTTTATTGTCGGAAAATAGATTTGAAAAAATTTCACAAACCGTTAATCTTTTTTCGCTGCGTGAATGTATTTGACTATTTATTTCACGCACAGACGCAAATTTATATTCCAGTGAGACCGACATTTTTTGGTATGTTTATCGTTTGTCGAAAAAAAACTCTTTCAATAAAATTCAGTTTTGTTTAAATGAATGCTATATTTATAGATATCGCATGAAATATATCATTGAAGCCACTGGAGAAATCTGTCTAGTATTCTTTTAGTTATGTTCTGGGCGTAATGATAAAGGGACCGGAGTTGATAGGGTTATGCGGTTCGAACGCTTGTTTTCTGTTAGTGGGCGCAAGTCCGGACACACAATTTCATTGGTCGAGTCCGAGAACTCCCGGACTCGGACTCTTACTTTCAAATATGCAAATCGCTCGTGCAGCGCGAGACGTTATGCGTCACTGCGCAGCGGAATTTCGAAAGAGGAGAACGAGGAGACGGTGGAAAAAGGAGGCGAAGGAGGGTTGGTTCGATCCAATTGCGCCAAGTTGCCGCTTGATTAACGATAGTCACGCTCGTGTGTAGTGCAATCGCTCGCGATTTGTCGTACTACACGTTTGCGCGCGGATCGTCAATTTGGCACTGGGTCTCGACGAATCTGCTCCCTTCGTAATTGTACTTTTTCCTAACCACGAACGCGCTCTATATTATACTCCAATCGCTTTACACAGCCGTGATGCTTGTTCCCTCGTGTTTTTGCCACAAATTCTGTGGTCACACTTTGCGGTTTTGTCGGAAACACGTTTTTTCTGCGAAAAAATAAAACGTGTGAAATCTATCGAGAAGTCGAAAATCTGTTTTATACTGTGGTTGATTCGTGCGTTACATTTATTTACTTCAATGTACTTGCTGGATGTTTTTGTCTATGTTGACTTTTTCAAAGCCTATAATTTTGCATATCTGCGTTGGATGCGAATTGGGTTCAGTAACCCCATCCTCAGTATAGAGCGTACAGCGAGCGCGTGCGTACGACCTAATGATTCGGCAGTAATGTCTTGCTTCTTGAAACACGCGGTGGCTGCATGATCGCAGGCGAGCCGCGATCCTGCCTGGTGCTTCTGGGCCTGCTGTTACTGCGGCGCCGGTGCTGCCAGTCGTAATGTAGCGAGAGCACAACGGGGTCCGCCGACTCGTTCAGTTGCGCGCTGCACGGGAGAACCAGCCACGTATTTGTAGGTGGTGTTCGTACCAGTGTAACGATGGAACGGAGGAATGGCCTATGGCTCGATACTTTAAGTTACCGCCTCACGTTATTACTTATTGTGGCGCCTCGCAAGCGATGCAAAACAACTCCTTCTCATTACTTGTTGCTTCTATCCGTGCATCTTTTTAATCGCAAATCTCGGGAAAGATTAATGAAAACCTGCCATAGAACTAGACAACTTTGTCATATCCGCGTATCTACTTACAGAGAACTTGGCATTTCCGTGCGGCTCGGTAGGACCTATTTTAACTTATGGTGCACTGAGTGTCCGAGACATTGACCTTCCACCTATTTGCGATATGTTTTACACCCTCGATCCGAATCCGTCCGCGCGAGAACAACGACGCGAGCTGCGAGATATCGCAGCGGTCGCGACTCCCGGCCATCGCTGTAAAGTAACGAAATTGGATAATCTATGCGCGGGCACTCGCGGTGGGATGTCGCGGTCGTTGGCGACCGCGGGCGTTCTAATCTCATTGTCGTGTCAGGGTAACCCCTCGAGATGGTAGATGCCGTCGCCGGTGGACGGCAGGTAATGCGTCTTTGCCAGAGGCCATCGCTCGCTCGATCCGTTTCTCGCCTCCGGGGCTGCCGCGACCATCTCTTATGGTGCGCACAGAGGGGAAGGACTTACCATACGTCATGATAAGAGCTACTCGCTCGTCGCGTCATAGAGTCCTTCGTCCCTCGTGCTCTCGAGTTTTTTTTTTTTTTCACGATGCGAGTTACACTCTGGCGAATGTGGGATAGAAAGGGATGAAGAAAAAGGATACGAGAAAGAAGAGAGAAAAGATGAAGGAGACGAAGAAGAAGAAGACGAAGAAGACGAGGAAGGCGATGAAGTTGATGTCGACGAAGGCGAAGACGAAGACGAAGGCGAAGACGAAGGCGAAGGCGAAGACGAAGGCGAAGACGAAGGCGAAGACGAAAGCGAAGACGAAGGCGATGACGAAGGCGAAGACGAAGGCGAAGAAGCAGAAGATGAATAAGAAGAAGCAAAGGTGCTCGCGCTCAATGAGAACGTCTCTAGTCCCGCGCTACCGAGCTCCCGCACTCCGGACGAGATCAATCGATGCCGCATGAACTTGATGGATCGACCGATGCCATTAAATCATTCGATTTGTGTGCGCATGTCTGCAATCAAAGCCGATGGAAACTTTTCGCTCTGGCGAGCGTTAATTCGCGTCCTGCGCGGGGATATCGATGTTGAGGGTGTCCGTATAGCGTGCGGCTTCGGCGCGGCGGTTCCGCGACTCCGAGTCTCGCTCGCCAACTTGCAGCGCCATTAATCGAATGATTAATGAATATTAAAGTAGAGTAGCTTGGGCTTGTGATCCCGAGCGAGCGCGGCGTCGGTCAGTTCTAGTTGTCGCGCGCTCGTTCTAGCACTGTAAGTGCTTGTGTGTGCGTGCGTGCAGGGCGAATGAGGCCGGTTAGATCTATGCGCGAACCGCGAGAGCGAGCTTAATGTGCTCAGCCTGCTCCGAGGCGTAAAACCGCGGCGTCAGCAAAATTCAAAGAATATCATCGGCACAGCAGTGTTAAAGATATATAGGTACCTGATTTTTTTCGTTAAACGGTCGTATTAGGCTCTATGTCAACTATTAGTTGAAATAATCGAAACGTACACCGAGTGCCAAACCCTGAATCCCAAAATAATTGATCTTTCACTGTAACTGCTTGTTCAAAGATTGGTGAAGAATCGGGTACATAACGATTACCGCCCTATTCATTGAAAAAAACCTATATCTCTATATGTTATGAAAATATCTCGTCGCCGCCGCCGTCACCGTCTCCGCCGTTGTGTAGGATATATAGGGAATTCCATGTCAAAATGGCCCCAAAGCCTAGATTTTTTCTAAGCCGCTAATGGGCCGGGATTTTTTTTCCAATTCCCTGATCAAATCAGTCAGTATTTAGATAGGAATAAGTCAGGTAGCATTAAGTTAGATAGAATTAAGATAGGTAGGATAAAGTCAAGTAAGGTTAAATCAGGTACACTGCCATTCATTAATGCCTGGACTTGACAGTTCGCGGGTTATTCGTGTGTGTGTGTTATTGGCATTTGTCGAAGTTTGGTGAAGTTCATACGAGTTCCACGTTGGTCTATCATGTCAACGGCTGAGATGACATAAACCACTCAATCGTCGCTTCGGCGATGCGACGTGAGATTGGTTACGTTACACATTACAGACACACACAAAGTCTAGTCGATTTTTTGTGAACTACTTCCGTGTTGTATTTGCCGCGATACGTATTTTGAAACACCCATGAAATAACCCTAACAAAGTATTTTTTCTGCCATAAGCAGAGCTGGGTTTAAAAAAAGGAAAAAAAAGGATTTTTTAACCAAAAATTTCCATTGTATGAGTTACAAATTCAATAACGAGACAAATATAACTAGATACTTATTCTCAAGCACCCACGAAATATGCGCAGCCATTTTTTTTTCTGCCGTAAAATGAGCAGAGCCAGGTTTGAAAAAAGAAAAAGACAAAAAAGGCCCTTTTTTTCAAAGAAATAGACATTGCGTGAGTTAAAAATTCAGCACTTGGGAAATGTAGCTCACGGAATTACTTTTTTCAAAGAAATAGTCATTGCATGAGTTAAAAATTCAGCACCTGGGAATTTTAGCTCATGGAATTACTTTTTTCCGAAAAATAGTCATTCCATGAGCTAAAATTCCCCGGGGCCGGAATTTTAGCTCATGGAATGACTTAAAAAAAAAAAAAAAAAATTATTTTTCGGAAAAAAGTCATTCCATGAGCTAAAAATCTGGGCCCGGGGAATTTTAGCTCATGGAATGACTTTTTTCCGAAAAATAATTTTTTTTTTTTTAAAGTCATTCCATGAGCTAAAATTCCCCGGGGCCGGAATTTTAGCTCATGGAATGACTTTTTTCCGAAAAATAATTTTTTTTTTTTTTTAAAGTCATTCCATGAGCTAAAATTCCCCGGGGCCGGAATTTTAGCTCATGGAATGACTTTTTTCCGAAAAATAATTTTTTTTTTTTTTTAAAGTCATTCCATGAGCTAAAATTCCCCGGGGCCGGAATTTTAGCTCATGGAATGACTTTTTTCCGAAAAATAATTTTTTTTTTTTTTTTAAAGTCATTCCATGAGCTAAAATTTCCCGGGGCCGGAATTTTAGCTCATGGAATGACTTTTTTCCGAAAAATAATTTTTTTTTTTTTTTTAAAGTCATTCCATGAGCTAAAATTTCCCGGGGCCGGAATTTTAGCTCATGGAATGACTTTTAAAAAAAATTTTTTCCGAAAAATAATTTTTTTTTTTTTTAAAGTCATTCCATGAGCTAAAATTCCGGCCCCGGGGAATTTTAGCTCATGGAATGACTTTAAAAAAAAAAAAAAAATATTTTTCGGAAAAAAGTCATTCCATGAGCTAAAAATCTGGGCCCGCGGAATTTTAGCTCATGGAATGACTTTTTTCCGAAAAATAATTTTTTTATTTTTTTAAAGTCATTCCATGAGCTAAAATTCCCCGGGGCCGGAATTTTAGCTCATGGAATGACTTTTTTCCGAAAAATAATTTTTTTATTTTTTTAAAGTCATTCCATGAGCTAAAATTCCCCGGGGCCGGAATTTTAGCTCATGGAATGACTTTTTTCCGAAAAATAATTTTTTTATTTTTTTAAAGTCATTCCATGAGCTAAAATTCCCCGGGGCCGGAATTTTAGCTCATGGAATGACTTTTTTCCGAAAAATATTTTTTTTTTTTTTTTAAAGTCATTCCATGAGCTAAAATTCCCCGGGGCCGGAATTTTAGCTCATGGAATGACTTTTTTCCGAAAAATAATTTTTTTTTTTTTTTTAAAGTCATTCCATGAGCTAAAATTCCCCGGGGCCGGAATTTTAGCTCATGGAATGACTTTTTTCCGAAAAATAATTTTTTTTTTTTTTAAGTCATTCCATGAGCTAAAATTCCCCGGGGCCGGAATTTTAGCTCATGGAATGACTTTTTTCCGAAAAATAATTTTTTTATTTTTTTAAAGTCATTCCATGAGCTAAAATTCCCCGGGCCGGAATTTTAGCTCATGGAATGACTTTAAAAAAAAAAAAAAAATTATTTTTCGGAAAAAAGTCATTCCATGAGCTAAAAATCTGGGCCCGGGGAATTTTAGCTCATGGAATGACTTTTTTCCGAAAAATAATTTTTTTTTTTTTTTAAAGTCATTCCATGAGCTAAAATTCCACGGGGCCGGAATTTTAGCTCATGGAATGACTTAAAAAAAAAAAAAAATTATTTTTCGGAAAAAAGTCATTCCATGAGCTAAAATTCCGGCCCCGTGGAATTTTAGCTCATGGAATGACTTTAAAAAAAAAAAAAAATTATTTTTCGGAAAAAAGTCATTCCATGAGCTAAAATTCCCCGGGCCCAGATTTTTAGCTCATGGAATGACTTTTTTCCGAAAAATAATTTTTTTTTTTTTTTTAAAGTCATTCCATGAGCTAAAATTCCGGCCCCGGGGAATTTTAGCTCATGGAATGACTTAAAAAAAAAAAAAAAAATTATTTTTCGGAAAAAAGTCATTCCATGAGCTAAAATTCCCCGGGCCGGAATTTTAGCTCATGGAATGACTTTAAAAAAAAAAAAAAAATATTTTTCGGAAAAAAGTCATTCCATGAGCTAAAATTCCGGCCCCGGGGAATTTTAGCTCATGGAATGACTTAAAAAAAAAAAAAAAATTATTTTCCGGAAAAAAGTCATTCCATGAGCTAAAATTCCCCTGGGCCGGAATTTTAGCTCATGGAATGACTTTTTTCCGAAAAATAATTTTTTTATTTTTTTAAAGTCATTCCATGAGCTAAAATTCCCCGGGGCCGGAATTTTAGCTCATGGAATGACTTTTTTCCGAAAAATAATTTTTTTTTTTTTTTAAAGTCATTCCATGAGCTAAAATTCCGGCCCCGGGGAATTTTGGAATCATGGAATGACTTTAAAAAAAAAAAAATTATTTTTCGGAAAAAAGTCATTCCATGAGCTAAAATTCCGGCCCCGGGGAATTTTAGCTCATGGAATGACTTTAAAAAAAAAAAAAAAATTATTTTTCGGAAAAAAGTCATTCCATGAGCTAAAATTCCGGCCCAGGGGAATTTTAGCTCATGGAATGACTTAAAAAAAAAAAAAAAATTATTTTTCGGAAAAAAGTCATTCCATGAGCTAAAATTCCGGCCCCGTGGAATTTTAGCTCATGGAATGACTTTAAAAAAAAAAAAAAAATTATTTTTCGGAAAAAAGTCATTCCATGAGCTAAAATTCCCCGGGCCCAGATTTTTAGCTCATGGAATGACTTTTTTCCGAAAAATAATTTTTTTTTTTTTTTTTAAGTCATTCCATGAGCTAAAATTCCCCGGGGCCGGAATTTTAGCTCATGGAATGACTTTTTTCCGAAAAATAATTTTTTTTTTTTTTAAAGTCATTCCATGAGCTAAAATTCCACGGGGCCGGAATTTTAGCTCATGGAATGACTTTTTTCCGAAAAATAATTTTTTTTTTTTTTTTAAAGTCATTCCATGAGCTAAAATTCCGGCCCAGGGGAATTTTAGCTCATGGAATGACTTTAAAAAAAAAAAAAAAATTATTTTTCGGAAAAAAGTCATTCCATGAGCTAAAATTCCGGCCCCGTGGAATTTTAGCTCATGGAATGACTTTAAAAAAAAAAAAAATTATTTTTCGGAAAAAAGTCATTCCATGAGCTAAAATTCCGGCCCCGGGGAATTTTAGCTCATGGAATGACTTAAAAAAAAAAAAAAAAATTATTTTTCGGAAAAAAGTCATTCCATGAGCTAAAAATCTGGGCCCGGGGAATTTTAGCTCATGGAATGACTTTTTTCCGAAAAATAATTTTTTTTTTTTTTTTAAGTCATTCCATGAGCTAAAATTCCACGGGGCCGGAATTTTAGCTCATGGAATGACTTTTTTCCGAAAAATAATTTTTTTTTTTTTTTAAAGTCATTCCATGAGCTAAAATTCCCCTGGGCCGGAATTTTAGCTCATGGAATGACTTTTTTCCGAAAAATAATTTTTTTTTTTTTTTTAAAGTCATTCCATGAGCTAAAATTCCCCGGGGCCGGAATTTTAGCTCATGGAATGACTTTTTTCCGAAAAATAATTTTTTTTTTTTAAAGTCATTCCATGAGCTAAAATTCCCCGGGCCCAGATTTTTAGCTCATGGAATGACTTTTTTCCGAAAAATAATTTTTTTTTTTTTTTTTTAAGTCATTCCATGAGCTAAAATTCCCCGGGGCCGGAATTTTAGCTCATGGAATGACTTTTTTCCGAAAAATAATTTTTTTTTTTTTTAAAGTCATTCCATGAGCTAAAATTCCACGGGGCCGGAATTTTAGCTCATGGAATGACTTTTTTCCGAAAAATAATTTTTTTTTTTTTTTTTAAAGTCATTCCATGAGCTAAAATTCCCCTGGGCCGGAATTTTAGCTCATGGAATGACTTTAAAAAAAAAAAAAAAATTATTTTTCGGAAAAAAGTCATTCCATGAGCTAAAATTCCGGCCCCGTGGAATTTTAGCTCATGGAATGACTTTAAAAAAAAAAAAAATTATTTTTCGGAAAAAAGTCATTCCATGAGCTAAAATTCCGGCCCCGGGGAATTTTAGCTCATGGAATGACTTAAAAAAAAAAAAAAAAATTATTTTTCGGAAAAAAGTCATTCCATGAGCTAAAAATCTGGGCCCGGGGAATTTTAGCTCATGGAATGACTTTTTTCCGAAAAATAATTTTTTTTTTTTTTTTAAAGTCATTCCATGAGCTAAAATTCCCCGGGGCCGGAATTTTAGCTCATGGAATGACTTTAAAAAAAAAAAAAAATTATTTTTCGGAAAAAAGTCATTCCATGAGCTAAAATTCCGGCCCCGGGGAATTTTATCTCATGGAATGACTTTAAAAAAATAATTTTTTTTTTTTTTTTAAGTCATTCCATGAGCTACAAATCTGGGACCGGGGAATTTTAGCTCATGGAATGACTTAAAAAAAAAAAAAAAATTATTTTTCGGAAAAAAGTCATTCCATGAGCTAAAAATCTGGGCCCGCGGAATTTTAGCTCATGGAATGACTTCAAAAAAATAAAAAAATTATTTTTTGGAAAAAAGTCATTCCATGAGCTAAAATTCCGGCCCAGGGGAATTTTAGCTCATGGAATGACTTTTTTCCGAAAAATAATTTTTTTTTTTTTTTTAAGTCATTCCATGAGCTAAAATTCCCCTGGGCCGGAATTTTAGCTCATGGAATGACTTTTTTCCGAAAAATAATTTTTTTTTTTTTTTTAAAGTCATTCCATGAGCTAAAATTCCGGCCCAGGGGAATTTTAGCTCATGGAATGACTTTTTTCCGAAAAATAATTTTTTTTTTTTTTTTAAAGTCATTCCATGAGCTAAAATTCCCCGGGCCGGAATTTTAGCTCATGGAATGACTTTTATCCGAAAAATATTTTTTTTTTTTTTAAAGTCATTCCATGAGCTAAAATTCCGGCCCGGGGAATTTTAGCTCATGGAATGACTTTAAAAAAAAAAAAAAATTATTTTTCGGAAAAAAGTCATTCCATGAGCTAAAATTCCGGCCCCGGGGAATTTTAGCTCATGGAATGACTTTAAAAAAAAAAAAAAATTATTTTTCGGAAAAAAGTCATTCCATGAGCTAAAATTCCCCTGGGCCGGAATTTTAGCTCATGGAATGACTTTTTTCCAAAAAATAATTTTTTTATTTTTTTGAAGTCATTCCATGAGCTAAAATTCCGCGGGCCCAGATTTTTAGCTCATGGAATGACTTTTTTCCGAAAAATAATTTTTTTTTTTTTTTTAAGTCATTCCATGAGCTAAAATTCCCCGGTCCCAGATTTGTAGCTCATGGAATGACTTAAAAAAAAAAAAAAAATTATTTTTTTAAAGTCATTCCATGAGATAAAATTCCCCGGGGCCGGAATTTTAGCTCATGGAATGACTTTTTTCCGAAAAATAATTTTTTTTTTTTTTTAAAGTCATTCCATGAGCTAAAATTCCGGCCCCGGGGAATTTTAGCTCATGGAATGACTTTAAAAAAAAAAAAAAAATTATTTTTCGGAAAAAAGTCATTCCATGAGCTAAAATTCCCCGGGCCCAGATTTTTAGCTCATGGAATGACTTTTTTCCGAAAAATAATTTTTTTTTTTTTTTTTAAGTCATTCCATGAGCTAAAATTCCCCGGGGCCGGAATTTTAGCTCATGGAATGACTTTTTTCCGAAAAATAATTTTTTTTTTTTTTAAAGTCATTCCATGAGCTAAAATTCCACGGGGCCGGAATTTTAGCTCATGGAATGACTTTTTTCCGAAAAATAATTTTTTTTTTTTTTTTAAAGTCATTCCATGAGCTAAAATTCCGGCCCAGGGGAATTTTAGCTCATGGAATGACTTTAAAAAAAAAAAAAATTATTTTTCGGAAAAAAGTCATTCCATGAGCTAAAATTCCGGCCCCGGGGAATTTTAGCTCATGGAATGACTTAAAAAAAAAAAAAAAAAATTATTTTTCGGAAAAAAGTCATTCCATGAGCTAAAAATCTGGGCCCGGGGAATTTTAGCTCATGGAATGACTTTAAAAAAAAAAAATTATTTTTCGGAAAAAAGTCATTCCATGAGCTAAAATTCCGGCCCCGGGGAATTTTAGCTCATGGAATGACTTTTTTCCGAAAAATAATTTTTTTTTTTTTTAAGTCATTCCATGAGCTAAAATTCCCCGGGGACGGAATTTTAGCTCATGGAATGACTTTTTTCCGAAAAATAATTTTTTTTTTTTTTAAAGTCATTCCATGAGCTAAAATTCCACGGGGCCGGAATTTTAGCTCATGGAATGACTTTTTTCCGAAAAATAATTTTTTTTTTTTTTTTAAAGTCATTCCATGAGCTAAAATTCCCCTGGGCCGGAATTTTAGCTCATGGAATGACTTTTTTCCGAAAAATATTTTTTTTTTTTTTTTAAAGTCATTCCATGAGCTAAAATTCCCCGGGGCCGGAATTTTAGCTCATGGAATGACTTTTTTCCGAAAAATAATTTTTTTTTTTTTAAAGTCATTCCATGAGCTAAAATTCCCCGGGGCCGGAATTTTAGCTCATGGAATGACTTTAAAAAAAAAAAAAAATTATTTTTCGGAAAAAAGTCATTCCATGAGCTAAAAATCCGGCCCGGGGAATTTTAGCTCATGGAATGACTTTAAAATAAATAAAAAAATTATTTTTCGGAAAAAAGTCATTCCATGAGCTAAAATTCCGCGGGCCCAGATTTTTAGCTCATGGAATGACTTTTTTCCGAAAAATAATTTTTTTTTTTTTTTAAAGTCATTCCATGAGCTAAAATTCCCCGGGCCCAGATTTTTAGCTCATGGAATGACTTTTTTCCGAAAAATAATTTTTTTTTTTTTTAAGTCATTCCATGAGCTAAAATTCCGCGGGCCCAGATTTTTAGCTCATGGAATGACTTTTTTCCGAAAAATAATTTTTTTTTTTTTTTTAAAGTCATTCCATGAGCTAAAATTCCCCGGGGCCGGAATTTTAGCTCATGGAATGACTTTTTTCCGAAAAATAATTTTTTTTTTTTTTTAAAGTCATTCCATGAGCTAAAATTCCCCGGTGCCGGAATTTTAGCTCATGGAATGACTTAAAAAAAAAAAAAAATTATTTTTCGGAAAAAAGTCATTCCATGAGCTAAAATTCCGTCCCCGGGGAATTTTAGCTCATGGAATGACTTTAAAAAAAAAAAAATTATTTTTCGGAAAAAAGTCATTCCATGAGCTAAAATTCCCCGGGGCCGGAATTTTAGCTCATGGAATGACTTTTTTCCGAAAAATAATTTTTTTTTTTTTTAAAGTCATTCCATGAGCTAAAATTCCGGCCCCGGGGAATTTTAGCTCATGGAATGACTTTAAAAAAATAAAAAAATTATTTTTCGGAAAAAAGTCATTCCATGAGCTAAAATTCCGGCCCAGGGGAATTTTAGCTCATGGAATGACTTTAAAAAAAAAAAAAAATTATTTTTCGGAAAAAAGTCATTCCATGAGCTAAAAATCTGGGCCCGGGGAATTTTAGCTCATGGAATGACTTTAAAAAAAAAAAAAAATTATTTTTCGGAAAAAAGTCATTCCATGAGCTAAAAATGTGGGCCCGCGGAATTTTAGCTCATGGAATGACTTTTTTCCGAAAAATAATTTTTTTATTTTTTTAAAGTCATTCCATGAGCTAAAATTCCCCGGGGCCGGAATTTTAGCTCATGGAATGACTTTAAAAAAATAAAAAAATTATTTTTTGGAAAAAAGTCATTCCATGAGCTAAAATTCAGCGGGCCCAGATTTTTAGCTCATGGAATGACTTTTTTCCGAAAAATATTTTTTTTTTTTTTTTTAAGTCATTAAATGAGCTAAAATTCCCCGGGGCCGGAATTTTAGCTCATGGAATGACTTTAAAAAAAAAAAAAAATTATTTTTCGGAAAATTTTTTTTTTAAAAGTCATTCCATGAGCTAAAATTCCGGCCCGGGAAATTTTAGCTCATGGAATGACTTAAAAAAAAAAAAAAAAATTATTTTTCGGAAAAAAGTCATTCCATGAGCTAAAATTCCGGCCCCGGGGAATTTTAGCTCATGGAATGACTTAAAAAAAAAAAAAAAATTATTTTTCGGAAAAAAGTCATTCCATGAGCTAAAATTCCCCTGGGCCGGAATTTTAGCTCATGGAATGACTTTTTTCCAAAAAATAATTTTTTTATTTTTTTGAAGTCATTCCATGAGCTAAAATTCCGCGGGCCCAGATTTTTAGCTCATGGAATGACTTTTTTCCGAAAAATAATTTTTTTTTTTTTTTAAGTCATTCCATGAGCTAAAATTCCGGCCCGGGGAATTTTAGCTCATGGAATGACTTAAAAAAAAAAAAAAATTATTTTTCGGAAAAAAGTCATTCCATGAGCTAAAAATCTGGGCCCCGGGGAATTTTAGCTCATGGAATGACTTTAAAAAAAAAAAAAAATTATTTTTCGGAAAAAAGTCATTCCATGAGCTAAAATTCCGCGGGCCCAGATTTTTAGCTCATGGAATGACTTTTTTCCGAAAAATATTTTTTTTTTTTTTTTAAAGTCATTCCATGAGCTAAAATTCCGGCCCGGGGAATTTTAGCTCATGGAATGACTTTAAAAAAAAAAAAAAATTATTTATCGGAAAAAAGTCATTCCATGAGCTAAAATTCCCCTGGGCCGGAATTTTAGCTCATGGAATGACTTTAAAAAAAAAAAAAAAATTATTTTTCGGAAAAAAGTCATTCCATGAGCTAAAATTCCGGCCCAGGGGAATTTTAGCTCATGGAATGACTTAAAAAAAAAAAAAAATTATTTTTCGGAAAAAAGTCATTCCATGAGCTAAAAATCCGGCCCGGGGAATTTTAGCTCATGGAATGACTTTAAAATAAATAAAAAAATTATTTTTCGGAAAAAAGTCATTCCATGAGCTAAAATTCCGCGGGCCCAGATTTTTAGCTCATGGAATGACTTTTTTCCGAAAAATAATTTTTTTTTTTTTTTAAAGTCATTCCATGAGCTAAAATTCCCCGGGCCCAGATTTTTAGCTCATGGAATGACTTTTTTCCGAAAAATAATTTTTTTTTTTTTTAAGTCATTCCATGAGCTAAAATTCCGCGGGCCCAGATTTTTAGCTCATGGAATGACTTTTTTCCGAAAAATAATTTTTTTTTTTTTTTTAAAGTCATTCCATGAGCTAAAATTCCCCGGGGCCGGAATTTTAGCTCATGGAATGACTTTTTTCCGAAAAATAATTTTTTTTTTTTTTTAAAGTCATTCCATGAGCTAAAATTCCCCGGTGCCGGAATTTTAGCTCATGGAATGACTTAAAAAAAAAAAAAAATTATTTTTCGGAAAAAAGTCATTCCATGAGCTAAAATTCCGTCCCCGGGGAATTTTAGCTCATGGAATGACTTAAAAAAAAAAAAAAAAATTATTTTTCGGAAAAAAGTCATTCCATGAGCTAAAAATCTGGGCCCGGGGAATTTTAGCTCATGGAATGACTTTTTTCCGAAAAATAATTTTTTTTTTTTTTTTAAAGTCATTCCATGAGCTAAAATTCCCCGGGGCCGGAATTTTAGCTCATGGAATGACTTTAAAAAAAAAAAAAAATTATTTTTCGGAAAAAAGTCATTCCATGAGCTAAAATTCCGGCCCCGGGGAATTTTATCTCATGGAATGACTTTAAAAAAATAATTTTTTTTTTTTTTTTAAGTCATTCCATGAGCTACAAATCTGGGACCGGGGAATTTTAGCTCATGGAATGACTTAAAAAAAAAAAAAAAATTATTTTTCGGAAAAAAGTCATTCCATGAGCTAAAAATCTGGGCCCGCGGAATTTTAGCTCATGGAATGACTTCAAAAAAATAAAAAAATTATTTTTTGGAAAAAAGTCATTCCATGAGCTAAAATTCCGGCCCAGGGGAATTTTAGCTCATGGAATGACTTTTTTCCGAAAAATAATTTTTTTTTTTTTTTTAAGTCATTCCATGAGCTAAAATTCCCCTGGGCCGGAATTTTAGCTCATGGAATGACTTTTTTCCGAAAAATAATTTTTTTTTTTTTTTTAAAGTCATTCCATGAGCTAAAATTCCGGCCCAGGGGAATTTTAGCTCATGGAATGACTTTTTTCCGAAAAATAATTTTTTTTTTTTTTTAAAGTCATTCCATGAGCTAAAATTCCCCGGGCCGGAATTTTAGCTCATGGAATGACTTTTATCCGAAAAATATTTTTTTTTTTTTTTAAAGTCATTCCATGAGCTAAAATTCCGGCCCGGGGAATTTTAGCTCATGGAATGACTTTAAAAAAAAAAAAAAATTATTTTTCGGAAAAAAGTCATTCCATGAGCTAAAATTCCGGCCCCGGGGAATTTTAGCTCATGGAATGACTTTAAAAAAATAAAAAAATTATTTTTCGGAAAAAAGTCATTCCATGAGCTAAAATTCCGGCCCCGGGGAATTTTAGCTCATGGAATGACTTTTTTCCGAAAAATAATTTTTTTTTTTTTTAAGTCATTCCATGAGCTAAAATTCCCCGGGGACGGAATTTTAGCTCATGGAATGACTTTTTTCCGAAAAATAATTTTTTTTTTTTTTAAAGTCATTCCATGAGCTAAAATTCCACGGGGCCGGAATTTTAGCTCATGGAATGACTTTTTTCCGAAAAATAATTTTTTTTTTTTTTTAAAGTCATTCCATGAGCTAAAATTCCCCTGGGCCGGAATTTTAGCTCATGGAATGACTTTTTTCCGAAAAATATTTTTTTTTTTTTTTTAAAGTCATTCCATGAGCTAAAATTCCCCGGGGCCGGAATTTTAGCTCATGGAATGACTTTTTTCCGAAAAATAATTTTTTTTTTTTTTAAAGTCATTCCATGAGCTAAAATTCCGGCCCCGGGGAATTTTAGCTCATGGAATGACTTTAAAAAAATAAAAAAATTATTTTTCGGAAAAAAGTCATTCCATGAGCTAAAATTCCGGCCCAGGGGAATTTTAGCTCATGGAATGACTTTAAAAAAAAAAAAAAATTATTTTTCGGAAAAAAGTCATTCCATGAGCTAAAAATCTGGGCCCGGGGAATTTTAGCTCATGGAATGACTTTAAAAAAAAAAAAAAATTATTTTTCGGAAAAAAGTCATTCCATGAGCTAAAAATGTGGGCCCGCGGAATTTTAGCTCATGGAATGACTTTTTTCCGAAAAATAATTTTTTTATTTTTTTAAAGTCATTCCATGAGCTAAAATTCCCCGGGGCCGGAATTTTAGCTCATGGAATGACTTTAAAAAAATAAAAAAATTATTTTTTGGAAAAAAGTCATTCCATGAGCTAAAATTCAGCGGGCCCAGATTTTTAGCTCATGGAATGACTTTTTTCCGAAAAATATATTTTTTTTTTTTTTTAAGTCATTAAATGAGCTAAAATTCCCCGGGGCCGGAATTTTAGCTCATGGAATGACTTTAAAAAAAAAAAAAAATTATTTTTCGGAAAATTTTTTTTTTAAAAGTCATTCCATGAGCTAAAATTCCGGCCCGGGAAATTTTAGCTCATGGAATGACTTAAAAAAAAAAAAAAAAATTATTTTTCGGAAAAAAGTCATTCCATGAGCTAAAATTCCGGCCCCGGGGAATTTTAGCTCATGGAATGACTTAAAAAAAAAAAAAAAATTATTTTTCGGAAAAAAGTCATTCCATGAGCTAAAATTCCCCTGGGCCGGAATTTTAGCTCATGGAATGACTTTTTTCCAAAAAATAATTTTTTTATTTTTTTGAAGTCATTCCATGAGCTAAAATTCCGCGGGCCCAGATTTTTAGCTCATGGAATGACTTTTTTCCGAAAAATAATTTTTTTTTTTTTTTAAGTCATTCCATGAGCTAAAATTCCGGCCCGGGGAATTTTAGCTCATGGAATGACTTAAAAAAAAAAAAAAATTATTTTTCGGAAAAAAGTCATTCCATGAGCTAAAAATCTGGGCCCCGGGGAATTTTAGCTCATGGAATGACTTTAAAAAAAAAAAAAAAATTATTTTTCGGAAAAAAGTCATTCCATGAGCTAAAATTCCGCGGGCCCAGATTTTTAGCTCATGGAATGACTTTTTTCCGAAAAATATTTTTTTTTTTTTTTTAAAGTCATTCCATGAGCTAAAATTCCGGCCCGGGGAATTTTAGCTCATGGAATGACTTTAAAAAAAAAAAAAAATTATTTATCGGAAAAAAGTCATTCCATGAGCTAAAAATCCGGCCCGGGGAATTTTAGCTCATGGAATGACTTTAAAATAAATAAAAAAATTATTTTTCGGAAAAAAGTCATTCCATGAGCTAAAATTCCGCGGGCCCAGATTTTTAGCTCATGGAATGACTTTTTTCCGAAAAATAATTTTTTTTTTTTTTAAGTCATTCCATGAGCTAAAATTCCGCGGGCCCAGATTTTTAGCTCATGGAATGACTTTTTTCCGAAAAATAATTTTTTTTTTTTTTTTAAAGTCATTCCATGAGCTAAAATTCCCCGGGGCCGGAATTTTAGCTCATGGAATGACTTTTTTCCGAAAAATAATTTTTTTTTTTTTTTAAAGTCATTCCATGAGCTAAAATTCCCCGGTGCCGGAATTTTAGCTCATGGAATGACTTAAAAAAAAAAAAAAATTATTTTTCGGAAAAAAGTCATTCCATGAGCTAAAATTCCGTCCCCGGGGAATTTTAGCTCATGGAATGACTTTAAAAAAAAAAAAAATTATTTTTCGGAAAAAAGTCATTCCATGAGCTAAAATTCCCCGGGGCCGGAATTTTAGCTCATGGAATGACTTTTTTCCGAAAAATAATTTTTTTTTTTTTTAAAGTCATTCCATGAGCTAAAATTCCGGCCCCGGGGAATTTTAGCTCATGGAATGACTTTAAAAAAAAAAAAAAAATTATTTTTCGGAAAAAAGTCATTCCATGAGCTAAAAATCTGGGCCCGCGGAATTTTAGCTCATGGAATGACTTAAAAAAAAAAAAAAATTATTTTTCGGAAAAAAGTCATTCCATGAGCTAAAAATCTGGGCCCGGGGAATTTTAGCTCATGGAATGACTTTAAAAAAAAAAAAAATTATTTTTCGGAAAAAAGTCATTCCATGAGCTAAAAATCTGGGCCCGGGGAATTTTAGCTCATGGAATGACTTTAAAAAAAAAAAAAAATTATTTTTCGGAAAAAAGTCATTCCATGAGCTAAAAATGTGGGCCCGCGGAATTTTAGCTCATGGAATGACTTTTTTCCGAAAAATAATTTTTTTTTTTTTTTAAAGTCATTCCATGAGCTAAAATTCCCCGGGCCCAGATTTTTAGCTCATGGAATGACTTTTTTCCGAAAAATAATTTTTTTTTTTTTTTAAAGTCATTCCATGAGCTAAAAATCTGGGCCCGGGGAATTTTAGCTCATGGAATGACTTTAAAAAAAAAAAAAAATTATTTTTCGGAAAAAAGTCATTCCATGAGCTAAAAATGTGGGCCCGCGGAATTTTAGCTCATGGAATGACTTTTTTCCGAAAAATAATTTTTTTATTTTTTTAAAGTCATTCCATGAGCTAAAATTCCCCTGGGCCGGAATTTTAGCTCATGGAATGACTTTTTTCCGAAAAATAATTTTTTTTTTTTTTTTAAAGTCATTCCATGAGCTAAAATTCCCCGGGGCCGGAATTTTAGCTCATGGAATGACTTTTTTCCGAAAAATAATTTTTTTTTTTTTAAAGTCATTCCATGAGCTAAAATTCCCCGGGGCCGGAATTTTAGCTCATGGAATGACTTTAAAAAAAAAAAAAAATTATTTTTCGGAAAAAAGTCATTCCATGAGCTAAAATTCCGGCCCCGGGGAATTTTAGCTCATGGAATGACTTTAAAAAAATAAAAAAATTATTTTTCGGAAAAAAGTCATTCCATGAGCTAAAATTCCGGCCCAGGGGAATTTTAGCTCATGGAATGACTTTTTTCCGAAAAATATTTTTTTTTTTTTTTTAAAGTCATTCCATGAGCTAAAATTCCCCGGGGCCGGAATTTTAGCTCATGGAATGACTTTTTTCCGAAAAATATATATATTTTTTTTTTAAAGTCATTCCATGAGCTAAAATTCCGGCCCGGGGAATTTTAGCTCATGGAATGACTTAAAAAAAAAAAAAAAATTATTTTTCGGAAAAAAGTCATTCCATGAGCTAAAAATCTGGGCCCGGGGAATTTTAGCTCATGGAATGACTTAAAAAAAAAAAAAAATTATTTTTCGGAAAAAAGTCATTCCATGAGCTAAAAATCTGGGCCCGCGGAATTTTAGCTCATGGAATGACTTCAAAAAAATAAAAAAATTATTTTTTGGAAAAAAGTCATTCCATGAGCTAAAATTCCGGCCCAGGGGAATTTTAGCTCATGGAATGACTTTTTTCCGAAAAATAATTTTTTTTTTTTTTTTAAGTCATTCCATGACTTTTTTCCGAAAAATAATTTTTTTTTTTTTTTTAAGTCATTCCATGAGCTAAAATTTCCCGGGCCGGAATTTTAGCTCATGGAATGACTTTTAAAAAAAAAATTTTCCGAAAAATAATTTTTTTTTTTTTTTAAAGTCATTCCATGAGCTAAAATTCCGGCCCCGGGGAATTTTAGCTCATTTAATGACTTAAAAAAAAAAAAAAAAATATTTTTCGGAAAAAAGTCATTCCATGAGCTAAAAATCTGGGCCCGCTGAATTTTAGCTCATGGAATGACTTTTTTCCAAAAAATAATTTTTTTATTTTTTTAAAGTCATTCCATGAGCTAAAATTCCGGCCCCGGGGAATTTTAGCTCATGGAATGACTTTAAAAAAATAAAAAAATTATTTTTCGGAAAAAAGTCATTCCATGAGCTAAAATTCCGCGGGCCCACATTTTTAGCTCATGGAATGACTTTTTTCCGAAAAATAATTTTTTTTTTTTTTTAAAGTCATTCCATGAGCTAAAATTCCCCGGGCCCAGATTTTTAGCTCATGGAATGACTTTTTTCCGAAAAATAATTTTTTTTTTTTTTTAAAGTCATTCCATGAGCTAAAATTCCCCTGGGCCGGAATTTTAGCTCATGGAATGACTTTTTTCCGAAAAATAATTTTTTTTTTTTTTTTTAAGTCATTCCATGAGCTAAAATTCCCCGGGGCCGGAATTTTAGCTCATGGAATGACTTTTTTCCGAAAAATAATTTTTTTTTTTTTTAAGTCATTCCATGAGCTAAAATTCCCCGGGGCCGGAATTTTAGCTCATGGAATGACTTTAAAAAAAAAAAAAAATTATTTTTCGGAAAAAAGTCATTCCATGAGCTAAAATTCCGGCCCCGGGGAATTTTAGCTCATGGAATGACTTTAAAAAAATAAAAAAATTATTTTTCGGAAAAAAGTCATTCCATGAGCTAAAATTCCGGCCCAGGGGAATTTTAGCTCATGGAATGACTTTCAAAAAAAAAAAAAATTATTTTTCGGAAAAAAGTCATTCCATGAGCTAAAAATCTGGGCCCGGGGAATTTTAGCTCATGGAATGACTTTAAAAAAAAAAAAAAATTATTTTTCGGAAAAAAGTCATTCCATGAGCTAAAAATGTGGGCCCGCGGAATTTTAGCTCATGGAATGACTTTTTTCCGAAAAATAATTTTTTTATTTTTTTAAAGTCATTCCATGAGCTAAAATTCCCCGGGGCCGGAATTTTAGCTCATGGAATGACTTTAAAAAAATAAAAAAATTATTTTTTGGAAAAAAGTCATTCCATGAGCTAAAATTCAGCGGGCCCAGATTTTTAGCTCATGGAATGACTTTTTTCCGAAAAATATTTTTTTTTTTTTTTTTAAGTCATTAAATGAGCTAAAATTCCCCGGGGCCGGAATTTTAGCTCATGGAATGACTTTAAAAAAAAAAAAAATTATTTTTCGGAAAATTTTTTTTTTAAAAGTCATTCCATGAGCTAAAATTCCGGCCCGGGAAATTTTAGCTCATGGAATGACTTAAAAAAAAAAAAAAAATTATTTTTCGGAAAAAAGTCATTCCATGAGCTAAAATTCCGGCCCCGGGGAATTTTAGCTCATGGAATGACTTAAAAAAAAAAAAAAAATTATTTTTCGGAAAAAAGTCATTCCATGAGCTAAAATTCCCCTGGGCCGGAATTTTAGCTCATGGAATGACTTTTTTCCAAAAAATAATTTTTTTATTTTTTTGAAGTCATTCCATGAGCTAAAATTCCGCGGGCCCAGATTTTTAGCTCATGGAATGACTTTTTTCCGAAAAATAATTTTTTTTTTTTTTTAAGTCATTCCATGAGCTAAAATTCCGGCCCGGGGAATTTTAGCTCATGGAATGACTTAAAAAAAAAAAAAAATTATTTTTCGGAAAAAAGTCATTCCATGAGCTAAAAATCTGGGCCCCGGGGAATTTTAGCTCATGGAATGACTTTAAAAAAAAAAAAAAATTATTTTTCGGAAAAAAGTCATGCCATGAGCTAAAATTCCGCGGGCCCAGATTTTTAGCTCATGGAATGACTTTTTTCCGAAAAATATTTTTTTTTTTTTTTTAAAGTCATTCCATGAGCTAAAATTCCGGCCCGGGGAATTTTAGCTCATGGAATGACTTTAAAAAAAAAAAAAAATTATTTTTCGGAAAAAAGTCATTCCATGAGCTAAAAATCCGGCCCGGGGAATTTTAGCTCATGGAATGACTTTAAAATAAATAAAAAAATTATTTTTCGGAAAAAAGTCATTCCATGAGCTAAAATTCCGCGGGCCCAGATTTTTAGCTCATGGAATGACTTTTTTCCGAAAAATAATTTTTTTTTTTTTTTAAAGTCATTCCATGAGCTAAAATTCCCCGGGCCCAGATTTTTAGCTCATGGAATGACTTTTTTCCGAAAAATAATTTTTTTTTTTTTTAAGTCATTCCATGAGCTAAAATTCCGCGGGCCCAGATTTTTAGCTCATGGAATGACTTTTTTCCGAAAAATAATTTTTTTTTTTTTTTTAAAGTCATTCCATGAGCTAAAATTCCCCGGGGCCGGAATTTTAGCTCATGGAATGACTTTTTTCCGAAAAATAATTTTTTTTTTTTTTTAAAGTCATTCCATGAGCTAAAATTCCCCGGTGCCGGAATTTTAGCTCATGGAATGACTTAAAAAAAAAAAAAAATTATTTTTCGGAAAAAAGTCATTCCATGAGCTAAAATTCCGTCCCCGGGGAATTTTAGCTCATGGAATGACTTTAAAAAAAAAAAAAATTATTTTTCGGAAAAAAGTCATTCCATGAGCTAAAATTCCCCGGGGCCGGAATTTTAGCTCATGGAATGACTTTAAAAAAAAAAAAAAAATATTTTTCGGAAAAAAGTCATTCCATGAGCTAAAATTCCGGCCCCGGGGAATTTTAGCTCATGGAATGACTTTAAAAAAATAAAAAAATTATTTTTCGGAAAAAAGTCATTCCATGAGCTAAAATTCCCCGGGGCCGGAATTTTAGCTCATGGAATGACTTTTTTCCAAAAAATAATTTTTTTATTTTTTTAAAGTCATTCCATGAGCTAAAATTCCGGCCCCGGGGAATTTTAGCTCATGGAATGACTTTAAAAAAAAAAAAAATTATTTTTCGGAAAAAAGTCATTCCATGAGCTAAAAATCTGGGCCCGCGGAATTTTAGCTCATGGAATGACTTTTTTCCGAAAAATAATTTTTTTATTTTTTTAAAGTCATTCCATGAGCTAAAATTCCCCGGGGCCGGAATTTTAGCTCATGGAATGACTTTTTTCCGAAAAATAATTTTTTTTTTTTTAAAGTCATTCCATGAGCTAAAATTCCGGCCCCGGGGAATTTTAGCTCATGGAATGACTTTAAAAAAAAAAAAAAATTATTTTTCGGAAAAAAGTCATTCCATGAGCTAAAATTCCGCGGGCCCAGATTTTTAGCTCATGGAATGACTTTTTTCCGAAAAATATATATATATTTTTTTTAAAGTCATTCCATGAGCTAAAATTCCGGCCCGGGGAATTTTAGCTCATGGAATGACTTTAAAAAAAAAAAAAAATTATTTTTCGGAAAAAAGTCATTCCATGAGCTAAAAATCCGGCCCGGGGAATTTTAGCTCATGGAATGACTTTAAAATAAATAAAAAAATTATTTTTCGGAAAAAAGTCATTCCATGAGCTAAAATTCCGCGGGCCCAGATTTTTAGCTCATGGAATGACTTTTTTCCGAAAAATAATTTTTTTTTTTTTTTTAAAGTCATTCCATGAGCTAAAATTCCCCGGGGCCGGAATTTTAGCTCATGGAATGACTTTAAAAAAAAAAAAAATTATTTTTCGGAAAAAAGTCATTCCATGAGCTAAAATTCCGGCCCCGGGGAATTTTAGCTCATGGAATGACTTTTTTCCGAAAAATAATTTTTTTTTTTTTTAAAGTCATTCCATGAGCTAAAATTCCCCGGGGACGGAATTTTAGCTCATGGAATGACTTTTTTCCGAAAAATAATTTTTTTTTTTTTTAAGTCATTCCATGAGCTAAAATTCCCCGGGCCCAGATTTTTAGCTCATGGAATGACTTTTTTCCGAAAAATAATTTTTTTTTTTTTTTAAGTCATTCCATGAGCTAAAATTCCCCGGGCCGGAATTTTAGCTCATGGAATGACTTTAAAAAAAAAATATATATATTTTTCGGAAAAAAGTCATTCCATGAGCTAAAATTCCGGCCCCGGGGAATTTTAGCTCATGGAATGACTTAAAAAAAAAAAAAAAATTATTTTTCGGAAAAAAGTCATTCCATGAGCTAAAATTCCCCTGGGCCGGAATTTTAGCTCATGGAATGACTTTTTTCCGAAAAATATATATATATATTTTTTTAAAGTCATTCCATGAGCTAAAATTCCCCGGGCCCAGATTTTTAGCTCATGGAATGACTTTTTTCCGAAAAATAATTTTTTTTTTTTTTAAGTCATTCCATGAGCTAAAATTCCGGCACCGGGGAATTTTAGCTCATGGAATGACTTTAAAAAAAAAAAAAAATTATTTTTCGGAAAAAAGTCATTCCATGAGCTAAAAATCTGGGCCCGGGGAATTTTAGCTCATGGAATGACTTTAAAAAAATATATATATATATTTTTCGGAAAAAAGTCATTCCATGAGCTAAAATTCCGGCCCAGGGGAATTTTAGCTCATGGAATGACTTTTTTCCGAAAAATAATTTTTTTTTTTTTTTTAAGTCATTCCATGAGCTAAAATTCCCCGGGGCCGGAATTTTAGCTCATGGAATGACTTTTTTCCGAAAAATATATATATTTTTTTTTTAAAGTCATTCCATGAGCTAAAATTCCGGCCCGGGGAATTTTAGCTCATGGAATGACTTAAAAAAAAAAAAAAATTATTTTTCGGAAAAAAGTCATTCCATGAGCTAAAAATCTGGGCCCGGGGAATTTTAGCTCATGGAATGACTTAAAAAAAAAAAAAATTATTTTTCGGAAAAAAGTCATTCCATGAGCTAAAATTCCGTCCCCGGGGAATTTTAGCTCATGGAATGACTTTAAAAAAAAAAAAAATTATTTTTCGGAAAAAAGTCATTCCATGAGCTAAAATTCCCCGGGGCCGGAATTTTAGCTCATGGAATGACTTTTTTCCGAAAAATAATTTTTTTTTTTTTTAAAGTCATTCCATGAGCTAAAATTCCGGCCCCGGGGAATTTTAGCTCATGGAATGACTTTAAAAAAAAAAAAAAAATTATTTTTCGGAAAAAAGTCATTCCATGAGCTAAAAATCTGGGCCCGCGGAATTTTAGCTCATGGAATGACTTTTTTCCGAAAAATAATTTTTTTATTTATTTTAAAGTCATTCCATGAGCTAAAATTCCCCGGGCCGGATTTTTAGCTCATGGAATGACTTTTTTCCGAAAAATAATTTTTTTTTTTTTTTAAAGTCATTCCATGAGCTAAAATTCCCCGGGCCGGAATTTTAGCTCATGGAATGACTTTAAAAAAAATATATATATATTTTTCGGAAAAAAGTCATTCCATGAGCTAAAAATCTGGGCCCGCGGAATTTTAGCTCATGGAATGACTTTTTTCCGAAAAATAATTTTTTTTTTTTTTTAAAGTCATTCCATGAGCTAAAATTCCCCGGGGCCGGAATTTTAGCTCATGGAATGACTTTAAAAAAAAAAAAATTATTTTTCGGAAAAAAGTCATTCCATGAGCTAAAATTCCGGCCCCGGGGAATTTTAGCTCATGGAATGACTTTTTTCCGAAAAATAATTTTTTTTTTTTTTAAAGTCATTCCATGAGCTAAAATTCCCCGGGGACGGAATTTTAGCTCATGGAATGACTTTTTTCCGAAAAATAATTTTTTTTTTTTTTAAGTCATTCCATGAGCTAAAATTCCCCGGGCCCAGATTTTTAGCTCATGGAATGACTTTTTTCCGAAAAATAATTTTTTTTTTTTTTTAAGTCATTCCATGAGCTAAAATTCCCCGGGCCGGAATTTTAGCTCATGGAATGACTTTAAAAAAAAAAAATATATTTTTCGGAAAAAAGTCATTCCATGAGCTAAAATTCCGGCCCCGGGGAATTTTAGCTCATGGAATGACTTAAAAAAAAAAAAAAAATTATTTTTCGGAAAAAAGTCATTCCATGAGCTAAAATTCCCCTGGGCCGGAATTTTAGCTCATGGAATGACTTTTTTCCGAAAAATATATATATATATTTTTTTAAAGTCATTCCATGAGCTAAAATTCCGCGGGCCCAGATTTTTAGCTCATGGAATGACTTTTTTCCGAAAAATAATTTTTTTTTTTTTTTTAAAGTCATTCCATGAGCTAAAATTCCCCGGGGCCGGAATTTTAGCTCATGGAATGACTTAAAAAAAAAAAAAAAATTATTTTTCGGAAAAAAGTCATTCCATGAGCTAAAATTCCGGCCCCGGGGAATTTTAGCTCATGGAATGACTTTAAAAAAAAAAAAAAAAATTATTTTTCGGAAAAAAGTCATTCCATGAGCTAAAATTCCGCGGGCCCAGATTTTTAGCTCATGGAATGACTTTTTTCCGAAAAATAATTTTTTTTTTTTTTAAGTCATTCCATGAGCTAAAATTCCCCGGGGCCGGAATTTTAGCTCATGGAATGACTTTAAAAAAAAAAAAAAAATTATTTTTCGGAAAAAAGTCATTCCATGAGCTAAAATTCCGTCCCCGGGGAATTTTAGCTCATGGAATGACTTTAAAAAAAAAAAAAATTATTTTTCGGAAAACAGTCATTCCATGAGCTAAAATTCCCCGGGGCCGGAATTTTAGCTCATGGAATGACTTTTTTCCGAAAAATAATTTTTTTTTTTTTTTTAAGTCATTCCATGAGCTAAAAATCTGGGCCCGCGGAATTTTAGCTCATGGAATGACTTAAAAAAAAAAAAAATTATTTTTCGGAAAAAAGTCATTCCATGAGCTAAAAATCTGGGCCCGGGGAATTTTAGCTCATGGAATGACTTTAAAAAAAAAAAAAAATTATTTTTCGGAAAAAAGTCATTCCATGAGCTAAAAATCTGGGCCCGCGGAATTTTAGCTCATGGAATGACTTTTTTCCGAAAAATAATTTTTTTATTTATTTTAAAGTCATTCCATGAGCTAAAATTCCCCGGGCCGGATTTTTAGCTCATGGAATGACTTTTTTCCGAAAAATAATTTTTTTTTTTTTTTAAAGTCATTCCATGAGCTAAAATTCCCCGGGCCGGAATTTTAGCTCATGGAATGACTTTAAAAAAAAAAAAAAAATATTTTTCGGAAAAAAGTCATTCCATGAGCTAAAAATCTGGGCCCGCGGAATTTTAGCTCATGGCATGACTTTTTTCCGAAAAATAATTTTTTTTTTTTTTTAAAGTCATTCCATGAGCTAAAATTCCCCGGGGCCCAGATTTTTAGCTCATGGAATGACTTTTTTCCGAAAAATAATTTTTTTTTTTTTTTAAGTCATTCCATGAGCTAAAATTCCCCGGGCCGGAATTTTAGCTCATGGAATGACTTAAAAAAAAAAAAAAATTATTTTTCGGAAAAAAGTCATTCCATGAGCTAAAAATCTGGGCCCGCGGAATTTTAGCTCATGGAATGACTTCAAAAAAATAAAAAAATTATTTTTTGGAAAAAAGTCATTCCATGAGCTAAAATTCCGGCCCAGGGGAATTTTAGCTCATGGAATGACTTTTTTCCGAAAAATAATTTTTTTTTTTTTTTTAAGTCATTCCATGAGCTAAAATTCCCCGGGGCCGGAATTTTAGCTCATGGAATGACTTTAAAAAAAAAAAAATTATTTTTCGGAAAAAAGTCATTCCATGAGCTAAAATTCCGGCCCCGGGGAATTTTAGCTCATGGAATGACTTTTTTCCGAAAAATAATTTTTTTTTTTTTTAAAGTCATTCCATGAGCTAAAATTCCCCGGGGACGGAATTTTAGCTCATGGAATGACTTTTTTCCGAAAAATAATTTTTTTTTTTTTTAAGTCATTCCATGAGCTAAAATTCCCCGGGCCCAGATTTTTAGCTCATGGAATGACTTTTTTCCGAAAAATAATTTTTTTTTTTTTTTAAGTCATTCCATGAGCTAAAATTCCCCGGGCCGGAATTTTAGCTCATGGAATGACTTTAAAAAAAAAAAATATATTTTTCGGAAAAAAGTCATTCCATGAGCTAAAATTCCGGCCCCGGGGAATTTTAGCTCATGGAATGACTTAAAAAAAAAAAAAAAATTATTTTTCGGAAAAAAGTCATTCCATGAGCTAAAATTCCCCTGGGCCGGAATTTTAGCTCATGGAATGACTTTTTTCCGAAAAATATATATATATATTTTTTTAAAGTCATTCCATGAGCTAAAATTCCGCGGGCCCAGATTTTTAGCTCATGGAATGACTTTTTTCCGAAAAATAATTTTTTTTTTTTTTTTAAAGTCATTCCATGAGCTAAAATTCCCCGGGGCCGGAATTTTAGCTCATGGAATGACTTAAAAAAAAAAAAAAAATTATTTTTCGGAAAAAAGTCATTCCATGAGCTAAAATTCCGGCCCCGGGGAATTTTAGCTCATGGAATGACTTTAAAAAAAAAAAAAAAAATTATTTTTCGGAAAAAAGTCATTCCATGAGCTAAAATTCCGCGGGCCCAGATTTTTAGCTCATGGAATGACTTTTTTCCGAAAAATAATTTTTTTTTTTTTTAAGTCATTCCATGAGCTAAAATTCCCCGGGGCCGGAATTTTAGCTCATGGAATGACTTTAAAAAAAAAAAAAAAATTATTTTTCGGAAAAAAGTCATTCCATGAGCTAAAATTCCGTCCCCGGGGAATTTTAGCTCATGGAATGACTTTAAAAAAAAAAAAAATTATTTTTCGGAAAACAGTCATTCCATGAGCTAAAATTCCCCGGGGCCGGAATTTTAGCTCATGGAATGACTTTTTTCCGAAAAATAATTTTTTTTTTTTTTTTAAGTCATTCCATGAGCTAAAATTCCGGCCCCGGGGAATTTTAGCTCATGGAATGACTTAAAAAAAAAAAAAAAAATTATTTTTCGGAAAAAAGTCATTCCATGAGCTAAAAATCTGGGCCCGCGGAATTTTAGCTCATGGAATGACTTAAAAAAAAAAAAAAATTATTTTTCGGAAAAAAGTCATTCCATGAGCTAAAAATCTGGGCCCGGGGAATTTTAGCTCATGGAATGACTTTAAAAAAAAAAAAAAATTATTTTTCGGAAAAAAGTCATTCCATGAGCTAAAAATCTGGGCCCGCGGAATTTTAGCTCATGGAATGACTTTTTTCCGAAAAATAATTTTTTTATTTATTTTAAAGTCATTCCATGAGCTAAAATTCCCCGGGCCGGATTTTTAGCTCATGGAATGACTTTAAAAAAAAAAAAAAATTATTTTTCGGAAAAAAGTCATTCCATGAGCTAAAATTCCGGCCCCGGGGAATTTTAGCTCATGGAATGACTTTAAAAAAATAAAAAAATTATTTTTCGGAAAAAAGTCATTCCATGAGCTAAAATTCCGCGGGCCCAGATTTTTAGCTCATGGAATGACTTTTTTCCGAAAAATAATTTTTTTTTTTTTTTTAAGTCATTCCATGAGCTAAAATTCCCCGGGGCCGGAATTTTAGCTCATGGAATGACTTTAAAAAAAAAAAAAAATTATTTTTCGGAAAAAAGTCATTCCATGAGCTAAAATTCCGGCCCCGGGGAATTTTAGCTCATGGAATGACTTTGAAAAAAAAAAAAAACTAGTGACTAAGTGACTAAGTTGGAAAATTAGATCTTTACTCTGAACATCTACGTGTTATCTCGAAGAACGAGGCTTGAATATAATTAAACGATCAAACGGACTTACCAAGTGAAGTTCGATCGTGATTATATGATAAGCCTCGTTCGAGAGATAAAGTCCCACCCACTCGACGCTGCCCTTCCAGGGTGACGTTGTTCTCTTTTTCTACAGACAAATTTTCCGGCTCTGAAATAATGAATTGTAACCGTCGGCGAGCCAGAGGCGCGCATGCACGTCGGCCACTTTTCATTTTGACTTTAAACGTGTGGTTCACCTGGAGGAAAGGATGCTACTACGTGTTATCTCTCGAACGAGGCTTATCATATAATCACGATCGAACTTCACTTGGTAAGTTCGTTTGATCGTTTAATTAAATAGTGTTAAGTTCGATACGAATAAGACAGGTAGGATTAAACGAAGTATTTTTAGGTTACGTGGTGTGAATTTAGGTAGGGTTAAGTTAAGTAGGATAAGGTTAGGTACGGTTGCGTTACGTAGGGATTGGTACACGTATCAATTATTGTCTATGTCTTTATGGACCTTATCTTTATCGAGATGACAGTAGCGGCCAAATATTTTAGTAATAAAGAACGGGTGGTTTCGCGTTCGAAGCGCGCAGGAGGATGGAGCCTCGCCAGTAACAACAACAACAACAACAACAACCACAACAACAACAACCACAACAGCAGCAGCAGCAACAACAATAATAATAGAAATAATATTATTGATAATAAAAGTAATAAAATAGTGAAGTGTCTAGCGATGAAGGAGCCGGCGCGGGCGTCTGTTGTCAGACCACGGGCTCTCGCGTTCTTGTGCTCTCGCGCTCGATAGATCGTATCTAGCGCTGACCTTGCGGTACCGGCACCACCACCACCGCCACCGCCACGGACGTGTAATACGAGATTCGCGTCCCATCCCGTGTGGAAATTTGTCTGGGATAAACTGTTTTGAATCCAGTATCTGGCCAGTTTTCCTAATCTATGTTTTCTGGAGAGAAACTAGCTATAATGTAGCCAGCATCTGCCAGTCGACTTTCAGTTTTGGCTAGTTTTTCTAATCTAAGTATTTTGGAGAGAAACTAGCTATAATGTGGCCAGCATCTGCCAGTCGATTCTCAGTTTTGGCTAGTTTTTCTAGATAGAATATTGCAGTAAAATCTGCCTAAAACGCTCGTCGTCGCTAGCCTTGTAAAATCGCCAGAGCGGCACCTCTTCCGGTGTTGAAATTTGTCTGGGAGTTTCAATCCAGTATCCGACTAATTTTTTTAATCTAAATTTTCTGGAGAGTTACTATCTAGAATGTAGCCTGTGCTTTCCTGGCGACTCTCCGTTTTGGCTAGTTTTCCTAGATAGAAAGTGATAGCAGAATCGGATCATACGCTGGACAGTTTAGGTTGTTAAACATATTTATAAAATCACAAACTTTATACACTGTATAAAGTTTGCTAGTGTAGAAAGATGTTTTTCCTGTGGCGATGGGATGGGTGAAGAGAGGATACGCGAATTACGGTGACGAATATATATTTATTGAGAATAAATGAAACTCGTGGTTCGTCGCGTTATCGTCTGCTCTGTCCGCACGCTGAGCGACGACTAACTCGCTCGCTACCACTACCGCGCCTACTTCGCAGCGACTGCCCTAGCAATCTTAACCACCGCCAATTCACCGTAAAAACCACCGGGTAATTTTTTGCAAAAAAAAAACCGAAAATTGGTCGAAACCACCGTAAAAACGACCGTCTTTCGAATGTTTTGCGCGGTCGTTTTCGCGGTAGTCGATAACGAGAAACCACCGTGAAAACGACCGTCTTTCGAATGTTTAGCTCGGTCGTTTTCGCGGTAGTCGATAACGAGAAACCACCGTGAAAACGACCGTCGAAATGACCAATTCAAAAACTTCTAACCGGTCGTTTTTTCCGTGAAGACCGAGAAACAACTGTCGAAACAACCCCTTTTTTTATCGAATTTCGAAGAAAAAAAAAAAAAAAAAAAAAAAAAAAAAAAAAAAAATTGTCACGACTCGGATTCGAACCTGGGACCTTCCGACTGTTGCGTTGCGCCTTAGACCACTCGGCCATTCAAACCTTTAAAGGTATACTTTTTGATTGTCTATTTGAAGTTTGATTATGTAGTTGGTCGTTTCGATAGTCGTTTTCCCGGTCGACTACCGCGAAAACGACCGAGCTAAACATTCGACAGACGGTCGTTTTCACGGTGGTTTCTCGTCATCGACTACCGCGAAAACGACCGAGCTAAACATTCGAAAGACGGTCGTTTTCACGGTGGTTTCGCGTCATCGACTACCGCGAAAACGACCGAGCAAAACATTCGAAAGGCGGTCGTTTTTACGGTGGTTTCGACCAATTTTCGGTTTTTTTTTGCAAAAAACTACCCGGTGGTTTGACGGTAGTTTTTACGGTAAATCAGCCGAAAACGACGGTCGTCAAGATTGCTAGGGTGGCGCGCTGTTGCCACTTTCGGCCGTTCGCTCGCTCGCTGTCCCGCGCACGTTCGCTCGGCACGTTCCAGTTTGTTGACGTACACGCAGTATCAAGTGTTGTGTTTCGATCGAATTGATTAATCCTGTGGCAGTTGGATTAACATTGAAAAACATCGTGCAACGTAAGTTTCTGTTCCTACAACAAGATGTTTCGAATAAGCACTAGCAATAGGTTATGAACTTACTAGGATACATTTTACATATACATGCATGCTAAGAATATTCGATTAACGAAAAAATATCATGGATGTACATAAATAGCTCGTAGAGCTACGTAGTTCAGTGTGACAAAGAATTGTACCAGCTCACTGGGCTGTGTAACTTTGGCCTACGTAACCAAAAAATTGTATTGACACTCTGGCTTACGTAACCAAAGAATTGCACTATCATACTGGGCTGCAAAACCATTTTGCTTCCTCATAGAGGAAGCCTTGTTTTCGTGAAATTTTTTTTTTTCGAGATTTTCATGTCAGTACACTCAGCATGGTCCAAAACGTCGAGAAAAGTGGTTTGTGCGAAATGTCTGTATGTGTGTGTGTGTGTGTGTGTATGTGTGTGTGTGTGTATGTGTGTATGTGCACGTTTTTTTGTTTACACGATAACTGCTGTAATTTTTTAAGAATGTTCTTCAAATTTGGCACGCACGTTCGCTATCATAAAATACTGTATGGGATTGTATTTGGCGCGAATCGGTTAGGAAATTCAGATTTTACAGCATTTTGAAAATTTGGCAAAAATCGTTTTCGCGATATAACTTCCGCAAATTGAGAGATATCGGGATGAAATTCTGTACGACAATAGACCACCTTAAAACCATGACTTGTATCAAATTTGGCGAAAATCGGTAAAGCAGTTCTCATGTTATTGCAAATTCATTATTTTTTCAAATGTCTGTAAGTACTATAGCTCCTGTAAATTATGAGACATCCGATTGCAATTTCGAACATGTCATTACGTTCATTGATTATTATCGATGAGTTTCGTCGAGAAAACTGCCATTGTGTCGGTAAATTTGGATTTTGCTGCATGAAAAACAAAAAAAAGCCGGCACCCAAAAAAAAATCGGAAAAAAATTTTTGCAGAATTTTCTCAAATTTGATTCACGTATGGACAAGCATGGACCACGTTTCGAGTACAAATTTGACGCGGATCTGAAAAGCCGTTCAAATTTTATGGCATTTAGAACATTTTGAAAAATCTCGTTATCACGCTGGATCATGCAAATTACAAGGTACCGGCTTCTAATTTGGTCCACACATTCACTATCATGAACCAAGGGTTGGGTACAAATTTGAGGGAAATCGGTTCGGTGGTTAAAATCTTACATTTTTATTTATTAAAAAAAAACAGCCGAAAAAACCTGCAAAGTAGAACCTTGCAAATTGCTTCCTCAGTATTCTACACTTTTGACGATGCTTCCTCTATGAGGAAGCCAAAATTGATCAACATACTTCCTCATAGAGGTAGCATCGTCAAAAGTGTAGAATACTGAGGAAGCAATTTGCAAGGTTCTACTTTGCAGGTTTTTGGTTTTGCAGCATTGCACTATCACACTAGGCTGTGTAACCATGTTTGGTTACGCAGCCAGAATTGTTACTGTACTACACTCTGGCCTATGTAACCAAAGAATTGCACTAGTATACTAGGCTGCGTAATAAAAAAATTGTATTAGCACTCTGGCCTACGTAACCAAAGCATTACACTAGGCTGCGTAACCAAACAATTGTACTTGCACACTGGGCTGCGAAGCCAATCTTGTCCTATTTGTTTGCACAGTGACTCTTGAAGTTTATCTTTATCTTTTTTTGTAATTTTATCTCTTTAACTTTTTTTGGTTACGCATTGCACTATCACACTAGGCTGTGTAACCATGTTTGGTTACGCAGCCAGAATTGTTACTGTACTACACTGGCCTACGTAACCAAAGAATTGCACTAGTATACTAGGCTGCGTAATAAAAAAATTGTACTAGCACTCTGGCCTACGTAACCAAAGCATTACACTAGGCTGCGTAACCAAAGAATTGTACTTGCACACTGGGCTGCGAAGCCAATCTTGTCCTATTTGTTTGCACATTGACTCTTGAAGTTTATCTTTATCTTTTTTTGTAATTTTATCTCTAACTTTTTTTTCATTTTTTTAAGTAACTTTTTCTTTAACTATATTTTAATTTTCTCTTTAACTTTTTTGGTTACGCATTGCACTATCACACTAGGCTGTGTAACCATGTTTGGTTACGTAGCCAGAATTGTTACTGTACTACACTCTGGCCTATGTAACCAAAGAATTGCACTAGTATACTAGGCTGCGTAACCAAAGAATTGTACTTCCACACTGGGCTGCGAAGCCAATCTTGTCCTATTTGTTTGCACATTGACTCTTGAAGTTTATCTTTATCTTTTTTTGTAATTTTATCTCTTTAACTTTTTTTTCATTTTTTTAAATAACTTTTTCTTTAACTATATTTTAATTTTCTCTTTAACTTTTTTATAGAAGATCTACAATAATTGACACGAATTGACAGGAAATATGGATGATGAAAGGCGACGAATCCAAACTCGAAAAAGAGTATCAAAACATCGTGCTATACAACGCAGTTTGAATGAACAGAGGAGAAAACGAGCCAGACTACAATTTTCTGAAGGTAGTCGAGTTATGCTATTTTTTTAATTAATTGTGTTCAACTTTATAACCTCAATAAATGAAATATATACAATACAATCTGAACTGAAATTTTTGGACTTCTGACAAATGCAACGTCGTGTGAGCAGTCATTTGAGCAGCACAAAAATTGGTAACTTTGCTTTAATTAAATACATTTTTTTTGTAATTCCGACGGATCTATACATTTTGCATTACTAATTAAATTTTTAAAAATCCATAAAATACAAAAAAATTGACGTATAAGTTTGTTGGACCTCCTATTTGACAAATGTATTTGTTACTATGTACAGAATCCACACACACTGACTCAAATGCTGAAAACGCAACGACGGCCAATCTGCAGTCTTCAGACGTCCTGTCCGATTCGGATGCTTTGGAATTTGGGAATATTGACTCGCCACAAGAAGAGCGCATGGCCGTCGACGAAACAGCCCACGAAGAAACTGGTTGTATCGAAAACACAACGTCGGAGGAAGATGGCGAACAAGAAGTTGCACGAAATATCGAAGCGTCGTCTTCTGATAACGACGAAGAACAAGAAAACGGTAGCGGAGCAGAAGAGATAAATGTTCGTGCTATTGAAAATATGCAGGAGCCCGCCGAGGTGGCCGAGCTTCGAAATTGGGCAATTGCTTCCAATATACCCCAGAATAAGTTAGATAAACTCTTAGTCATATTGCGCAGAAGATTGCTCCCACAACTGCCAAAATCGGCAAAATCATTTTTAGGCACTACGGAAGCTATATACGAAATTCAGGAAATGAGAAGTGCTGATGGAAGCATGGGAGAATTCGCATATTTCGGTATAGAGAAGGGGCTTACACAATGCATTCAAGAAAATGCACACCGAGATAAACAGATATTCCTTCAAATAAATATTGATGGGCTGCCATTGTCTAACTCTGGTGTGAAGCAGTTTTGGCCTATTCTGTGCAAGGTATACTGTGATTCGGACATATACCACCCATTTCCCGTAGCTATATACTGCGGGAATGGAAAACCGAGCAGTGTGGAAGATTACTTGTCTCAATTCGTCGACGAAATAAACAAATTATTAGCTGAAGGTGTAACAATACTAGGGCAACGTTACGAGGTTCACATACACTGCTTTATATGTGACACGCCAGCAAGATCCTTTTTGAAGTGCATCAAAGGTCATGGGGGTTATTGGGCTTGCGAGAGGTGCGAAACACGAGGAATGCGTGTTGAAAGGCGCACTGTTTACCCAGAAGTAAACGCCCAAGAGCGAACAAATGAATCATTTCGACTTCAAACGCAAAACGAGCATCACTGCGGTCGTTCTCCACTGCTCGATATTCGACCCCCAATAGACATTGTATCATGCTTTGCACTTGATTTTATGCACTTAGGCCCTGGGGGAATCATGAAGAAAATTGCTGAATATTTAATTATTGGTAAGGCGAAAAATCGACAGCAACGCCGAGTGAAATTGGGGTCGCAACAGCGAAAAAGACTATCGAAAAGAATGCTGCATCTGAGAAAATTTGTACCTGCTGAGTTCCAACGCAAACCGAGAAGCATGGACCGAATTGCGCAATGGAAATCAACAGAGTTTCGTTTTTTCTTGTTGTATTGTGGACCAATCGTTCTGAGAGGTATCTTAAGTCCGCGACTATACAAGCATTTTTTGTTACTCCACACGGCCTGTAGGATTTTGTGCGATAATGATTTAGCTTTCACATACAACAATCATGCTAAGATGTACCTCACCACGTTTTTCACTATGATGAGTATTTTTTATGGGCGACAGGCACAAATTTTAAACAGCCATAATCTGATTCATTTGGCGAATGATGTAATGAGCATGAATTGCACCCTCAGCAAAATTTCAGCATTTCCGTTTGAAAATCTTCTTGGCAAAATGAAAAAGCAGATACGAAATGCTAACCGTCCACTGGCCCAGGTGTGTAGACGCATGCACGAGATTGCATTCACACAGGAAAAACCGTCGATTCCCCCAGAAATCCAAATTGAAAAATATTCAATTACTCCCGTTGACGACAGGATTTCAATACAAAGAATAAAATATAAAGGCTTTATCATAACACCGAAAATACCAAACAACTTGGTTCTCCTCAATAATGGTGTCATTATGCATGTGACGAAAATATCGTGCCTGCGCGAAGACAGCGACGTTGTAGAACTTGATGGAAATGAGTGGAAAACGAAAGGACCGGTTTTCAGATACCCAACTAATTCAAAAGACATGAATATGTGGCTGCTTGCTAGTGAACCTTCTGTATGCCGAATCCGATGCAATGTACAAAGGGTAAAACGCAAAATGGTACAGTTGCGTATAAACGAGAGTCCTCATGGTAATGAAAAGATTTATGGAATACCATTTCTTCACGAATAGCACGTACTTCACATTTGTATTAGTAATTAATAATATAAAGGTTTTTGAAAAATCACAATTTTTATGAATCCCACATTACTCCAATTATTTATTCTTCTCGATTTTTCGTGGTTTTGATTTAAATGCAGGTGAATCTTCATAATTCTATTTATGTATATTTTATCATACGAATCGAATTAGTCTACAAATACAAACATACATTTTAAAATTCATGTAATGTATGCTACGCACTGAATTCACAGATTTATCAGGAAATTCTTATCGTACTGACTTCCAACTAGAAACTATAGTAGAAGGACGCGTCGATTCTCTTGAGTCTCTATTGATATTCGTTTAATATAAATAGATATGGTTCTTATATTATTTTTGTTCGCATACCGGGTTGCTATCTCGTCTTTACATTGTTCGCAAAGAACGCGTACGTAATTTTTTAAAAATATGATTACGTGTTAACGAATGAAGAATAAAGATATAATACGAATAAGGCGCGTAATATACACAGCAGCGTGTGGTAGACGCCATAACAATGCGCAGGCGCCAACGGAACTGCAGCACGAATGTGCGAGGAGAACTCGCCAAACGCCGGTTGTGGCGCGCGTTATTGTCTGCCATTTCGTACTTATCTTGTTTAGCAGAGAACCTGTAAGTATTTTTTCAAATATTATTACGTGTTAACGAATGCCGAATAAAAAGATAATACGAATTAGGCGCGTAATCTACAAGAGCGTGTGGCAGACGCCATAACATTGCGCAGGCGCCAACGGAACTGCAGCGTGAACGGCCGCGGAGAGCCAGCACCCAATCAGAAGAATCGAAAACGGCCGCGGAGCCACTCGCGTCGGTTGCCGGTCGTGGCGCGCATTATCGTCGACAAAAATCCATCACGATACGGATCTCCGGATCTTCATTTATTGTTCGCCTCATTTTTAGATCGGTCCATTATTTCCTGTGTGCAGTATATACCAAGATACGTGTAAGTATTCTTCGAAAAGTGAATGTTTCTGGAATGAGGGTAGATTTATCTAACGCCGTAGCACGAGCGCGCGCGATGTTTTCCACAAAGACGCGGGCCGCTCGCTGAGGACGCCTGTGTACCGGTTTCTCCTTTATACTCGTCACCTAGCTTGTTGTCAGTATTCCGTGGTCACGGTAATTTCTAACATCGACTTATTCCCTCTCGCGATTTCGTAATTACGTACGTGTCGGTGAATATTGAGGTTAGGTTGACCCGATGCGTGTAATATTATTTGGAAAAACTCGTAGCACGAGCGTGTGCGATATTTTCCACACAGACGCGGGCTGCACGCTGAAAACGACCCTGCACCGGTTTCTCCTTTATTATTACTTGTCTCTCGACATACGTTTTTCAGAAAATGCCGGTCCGAACGGTCGCACGAATGTCCGAGTAGATACTCGCCGGTCGTCGGTCGTCGTTGGGTTAACCCGATGTGTGAAATGCGTAAGTGCTCGCGATTTTTTCTACGCACACACGCTATCGAGTCTTAACTGTTTTTCGTCAACAAAGATGCACAACATGGTCGTCGTAACGTTCAGTTTTAATTTATTGTTGTCTTTCGCGGTTAGGAATCGTATTTACGTATTTGTCTCGGTTAACAAAATTCGCGAAGTGTTTTCGCGACGAATAATATATCCAAGCAGTTATACCGAAGAGACGTTAGGTTGAGAGAATGTAGTATGCGCACGCTTTCGCGGTTTTTTTTTAGAAAAACGTGGGCTGTGACGTACCACTCAGCATCACAAGAGCACCGGCTTCAACGTCACTTTCGCGTTTGTTAATAGGCTCGTTCATTAAGATTTTGTTATTTAGATCATTAAGTTCATTAAGATCTTGTAGAATTTTACAAGTAATCTTTGCAGAAAGAAATAGTACCGTTTGTTAGTTAAGTAATTTACTATTATTGGTATTTTGAGTTTTTATGTACCTTTTGATAATTCTGTCAGTCCCTAACTTAAACTCAATTTTCAGAAAATGTCGGCGCAACCAGAAGTTTACTATTTGGTAGAATTCATCGGTGAAGCGGTTGAAGATGCCGAAAGGTCAACAGATTGCGTGCCAGTCCAATGGATGAAATTTGACTTCACATCAGGACAGCTTCTAACGAGGTTCATGCCACCCCCATACAGCAAGAAAAGGAGCAATCAGTTGGAGAAAATGGTCAAAGAGTGCGCAGATGCTCCTGGTGATTGGCCACAATATGCCGTTTCCATTCGAGGTCGTGCAGGTGCGAACAATTATTATGTTTTAAGTTATGCTATATTTTTGTATTAAAAAAGGTAATCAAGATATTCTAATTACAAATATATTTATACAGCGACATACGACGAAGCTGTACGTAGGCTGTCTCGACTAAGGACTGAAGAATACGCGTACACGACGGAAGGAGAAAACCCGAAAGAAAAAGCCGAAATATCAACGAAGTCTTTCGTCGATAAAGCTCGAAAAGATGATAGAATAATTGACAAAATGATGAAGATGCCGTGCCTCGGTAATCCAGTCACCGATTCTTTGTCCGTTTCGTCGGAAGATCGTAAGTAGTTCAGATGATTAAAAAGTGGGTGGAGCATAAACCAGTTTTAGGACAAATTTTTTTTTCTTGTCAGTAAAAATAAGTACGAAAAATCTCATACGATGATGGCAGGTCGAGTCATCAAAAATTGTAAAAAGAACCCATTTTTGTAACATTATTTTGTATAAAAAATGTTTTCCAATACTTCTTGATATTTGTATGTAGGGATTTGTTAACATAATCAGATCTCTAGAATTAATTGTACTAATTTCTTATTAACAATAGTAAACGTTACCCGTTATCATTCCATCATTCTTATTTTTCATAGAGCCGTATGAACCATCTGACGATTCCTCTGGAAATACCGAGTCGACGCATTCTACCGACGAAAATGATAACGTCGTAAGAACGTTACACAAAGGAAAAGCGAAAAAAACAGGCAAGCTAACTAGTAGAATTGCATCTGGAATAGGAAATGATTCTGAATAAAAGAGGACACACTAAAACAATTCAAATTAACGAATTTCCAGCTTGTTACGCATTACTTAACACCTTTTTTAAAATATCTTTATTCATGCATGGTCAATTAAAAAAGAATGAACCTATCAGTGAGTTTTGTTTCTCGACAGGGCCACTAAAGCTACCAGGGTCGACAAAGAAACCCAAAACGTCATCTCGTTACGAAGAAAAAACTGCAAAATCTTCGGTCACTCCGTCGACGCAACATCGCCTGTCAAAACCTACTAGGCCATTGCTTTCGAAGGAGACGGATAGCAATGGTAACAAATATTTTCAATATTGATACCCATGATAGTTGTACACAGTATTGATGATATATGCTCACACGTTACAGAGTTTACTCAGAAGTCTGCGGTACCAGCGTCTACGTCATTGACGTCGAAAAAATTGCTCAAAGACGCGGCAAAAGAACCAAGTGAGAATCAAATTAAGGATTATAACCTATACATTCCCATGGAAAAGATGAATACGTATATAATGAGTACTTCGCGGAAAGGAAAAATCAAAAATCAAAACGTTGTTAATAAGATAGTAAAGAGAACAATTCATACAGATTTTATTCATATTTTTTTCTTATCTTGCAATACTCAAATTCTAATCAAATAAAACTTTTGGTTGGAAATGTAGCATACTCATATTGACCCCCATTACCATAGTGCAAATAGTAACCCCAATTACGGTTAATTGCAGCGCGAGCGCAAGGCAACCCTGCAGATAAGTTGACGTCGAAACCGTGCACTTTCACTACGGACAATGGTAAGATAAGGCGACAGTTACATTAATAATTGTGCTTCGAAATTTTTTATAATTTCAACTACTTCAACAATTTATTTTTTATTTTAGGCATTGAGTTGCTAACATCGAAAATCGAAAAGCTTTGTTTCGAACACCGAGATCTGGTTCAAGCTGTTCATGAGCTGAAAACCTCCCTTGAAGAGGTACTGAAATCGGAGGTTCTTGGGCGCAAACGAGAATCTTTCGAACAGAAGTACAAACTGGATATCCCGTTAACAACTGACAAACAGTTCATGGATTTCGACGAAATGCTTGCTTCAGACAAGCAGTGTCACACTGACTTTGTACGTTTTTTGGCGCACTATCTTAAAACTAACTTCAATATTCGATCTTTTAAGAAATTTAATGAATTACATTTTTATCCACATACGCCTATAAACACTTTTTGTTAATCTTTAAAAAATGTCAATTTACGGTTTTTCAAAAATAGAGTTCAAATCATTTTTTAACAATTTGTATTTTTGTTCAACCAAATATTCTTAATTATTACTAATATGTGTGGCGTGTCCTTTTACAAAATAATTTATTCAAATATTTTACTGCGTATTACAGGTTTTTAACAGCGAGTACAGATTGTATAACAGCGGAAATTCACCAAATTACATTATTAAAATGTATTAAAACTACGTGCTTTTGTTTTCAGGTGACGGCCTTGACCCTCAAATATGAACTGAAAAAATCGGTTACCAAAAATCTGTGCGCTATCTTGAAGAAGTACGTAACCCGCGACGTGGCTTCTCTGTATACTGCGCAAAAGAGCGTAGGAGGAAAAAAACTGTTCAAGAAAACCGAATTTTCCAACTGCGTTTTAGGTGAGATACTGACAATGACAAATAATAAAAACAGATTCATAATAATTAGTAATCATATTGACCTGCTTCATCTGTTTTAGAAACCATCGATCGCTTAGCTGAGGAGAAAATGATCAGCACAGTGTCCGATCGAGAGTACCTAGTACACCTGGGAACTGTGCTATCGAACGCCAAAGATTGGGGGGTGACGCGTAAGCGACCTGTCAAACCGATCGATGGCGAACCGATATAAATGTTCATTTTGCCTCTCTTTTTGATTAAAAATAAGGCCCCCGTTCATTAAAAAGTGTGACTCAGCGCTGTACTGCTACTGTACGCGTGTATATTACTGTAACATCGTATAAGCGTTAAATATATGTATTTTCAATAATATTACTTTTTATTTTGTACCGTATTTTCTTTCCAGTAGCCTTATATATTTTGTCGGGACCGCTCCAGCTAAATTAGATAAAAACTGGACAGTTTATTTATGCCGAACTTGGTCGGAAAGTGCTAGACAGTTCCGGGATAACTGTCCTAGACACTTTCTGGAAAAAACAGCGTTACATTTTACGCCGGTTACTGGCCACATTACCAAGCCATACGCTGGTCAGAATACAAGAAAACTGGGCACTAACTCGCTAAATCCCTGTTTGAATTTCCACACGGGATATGCGGGTGTAACATATTTGAGCTGGCCTTGCAACGGGAGAGACCCTATAGAGTGTACGATAAACTGAACGAGATACTGCGCGCTACGATTCGACAAAGCGAGATGAAAACTCGTCTTCCTCGTCGATCGAATGTGCATCACTTACACACAGACCATAACTATTTCTCCCTCTCCCTTATTATAACGACCGTCTAGCCCGTCGCCCGCCAATCTGCAATCACGACTGAGAGAGCCGAGACTCTCCGTTTGTGCAGCGATGTGTCAAACCGGTATCGACTGCCCCGTTAACTCGGGTCGGGCTGTGCTTACATCGCTTGTGGCTGAACCCCCGCCTGGTCCTATTCTCAACTTCGCCTCGACGGCGATGGAGTCGAACCTTGAAGCGCTGACCGTAAATTTGCTCGGTCGTATATTGACACATGATACCCACGTGTAGTATATAAGTTATTATTATTATCGAAATGGATTTAGGGCCAGTCGAATCTTGAGACACGAGATTCAAAAAAACTAAGCGATCTTCACGCATCTCCGAATTCCACGTTCGATCGCTGGTGTAATTAAGAATCAACTTATAATTATATCGTTTATAAATCGAGAATATCGACTCTAGAAAATGTCGTCACTGTTTTTACTCAATTTCTTTGCGTATCAACGATCCGAGTGGCTGAAACCGGAGAGCGTGAAAACTCTGCGGCTATCGTAATTGTAATATAGGTGGCCAGGAGGCGGGTGAGCGAGAGCCTGGAGTAGCAGAATCCACGTTGTCTCTCCTCTCGCATGTGGGTCAAACTCGAATGCTGTAGAACTTGCGAGCGCGAACGCACCCACACCTGGGCTCTTCACCGCCGAGTGTACGCAACACCTATATATCGATACTCCACGGCCATCTTTCTCGGGCAGGGCGCGTGCAAGTAAATTCATTAACTGGGTCATACCCATAACACACCGTATCGCGTGCACGATCTATCGCTCGATACTTCGATACTCGGATCAACATTTCTCTGCATTTTGATTTAGTTAACCACACATATTTCACAACATAAATTTCAAAAAAATACAAATTCCATAACACAAATTTCATAACAACACATCCCATAACACAAATGAAATAAAAACACAAATTCATAACAACAAAAATCCTATAACAGAAATTCATAACAACACAAATTCGTAACAACACAAATGAAATAACACAAATTCGTAACAACACAAATGAAATAACATAAATTCGTAACAACACAAATTCATAACAACGCAAATTAAATAACACAAATTAAATAATTCAAATTTCATGACACAAATTAAACATCACAAATTTCATAACACAAATTAAATAACACAAATTCATAACAAAACAAATTTCATAAACACGAATATCATAACTCTTGTTTCTTTGATTCCTCAGCAACCCTTTCGACCCGCGTATCAACAGAGACTCTCGTCTCGACAATTGGACAACCGGACGAGCGTGAGACCACAGATGCTGAGACGTTGCGGAAAGAATATTTCTCTCCATTCATTGAGAATTCCATTTTCCGTTCTCCACTCGCCCGGCGAACTCGGGATCGGGATCAGAAAACGTACACGTCAGAAGGTGAAATATGTGCACACGTGCAGCACGCACGTGTGTCGCGCGCGAGGGAGGAAGAGAAAGAGATATCCTCGCCCGTTGATCCCATTGCCCGCGGGTTCGCGGCCGATAAAACAAAGCACGCGAGGAAACATCGCCCATTCGCGTGTTTCAGTGTGTCAGGACGGTGGGGCGCGGGAGATTGCAATACCTTGCGAAGAAAAAAAAAGTAGAAATAAGACACTGAGCGAGGCTGCGACCCAGAAAGGGCCGCGCCAGAGCCTCCCACTCCGAGTACTGGCGTGGATGCACAGCCAGATACTATCGTTTCCATTACACTTAAAAAAATTCATGGGATAAAAATGTCGACTATCGCAGGTTCTACTGTATAAATAGTCGCAGGAACCATAATTTAGTTGCCGGTTACATTATTTATCGTTGCGGGAACCATAAAAGCCTTGCTGTCCTCTCAGGCAACTATGTCGCATAGTAAAGTCGATCATACATATTACTGAGTATACTATGACTGCTGCTGGCAAGCTGCACTTGAATAAACACACGACGTGAATTCGTCTCGCTGTATTTCCCATTTCACATCTCGCCCTCGTCTCGGAAAACGCGAAGATCGACATTACAGTTACCGGTATTACCTGCCATCGCGACCGGCCGCAATAGTGACGACGCGGAATGAGGCACCGTGGCAACCGGCAAGGCCGTTGCCAAGGCAGCTGTCGCGCCGCGCGTCCCGCGATCCTAGTGATCTCTGTCGGATTTGCTCGGCGGGAGACGAGAGAGAGAGAGAGAGAGAGAGGAAAAAAACTGTCTAACTGTCGCGGGGAGCGAGAAGTCGTGAGAATATACGCACGCTGATTAAAACGGGGCACTGAAGAACGGTGAAGCGCACCTCGAGCTGAGTCGAGCTCGAACGCTGCTACAACCTAGTCAGACGATATATAATACACACTTAAATGCCCAGTAACATCGGGTATAACGCTACTGGGTCGCAAGACACACACTGACAGAGGCGCTTTGTGTAACCAAGTCGTGTGTAAACTCTAAGCCGTAGGTACCGAGCATGTAACTTTTATGAACTCGGAGGAGCTTATGCTCTTTGTGTCTCACGTGCTGCCTGCGAGCCGCGACTCTGGTTGTGTACACACACGTGCGACTGCACGAAGTGGTGTACGGTATATCTGCTGTACTATTATAATTCCGCGCGCTCCGTTACTTTCGTGCTGACGCCCTCAACTTCGTGCCTGGAGTCAGATTAACGCGCCAGCGTTAATGCGACTCTCCTGGCAGCCGCCAGACACGTTTTCGCATCGATAATTAAACGTTTCCGTAACTCCATTAATTTGTGATCGCATCGCTGACGCGTTGTGTGTGCCGAGATAGATTTATTTACTGTTGGCACAGAGCGAAGAGCCGCGAGCGAGCGAAGCGGATTAGATAACATCGGTTACCCGGGACACCTCTGATTGCGAATTCGTGTCGCGCGCGATAAGACTGAGACGTGAGATCTGAGTTCCTGTGTGGACGGGAGAAAATACGAAATCGCCGGCGATCGTGGAATTTTCAATTGCTCGTATGGTACGAGGTATTGGATGTACGAAAATTTCGTTTAAGCACAATTGAAATTATATGAAGAATTGTTATATTTTCGATACTAGTGACTATAATACAAGTCTAGTTATTGTTATAGTCCCTCTCTTAAAAAGATCATGAATAACGGAAAGCATTATTGTCATTCTATTCGAGCTGTGATTAGTTGCCAGGAAAGTCCGTGATAAACAAATTCAGTTTGGTGTCAAATTTGACATACGACAGGCGCGGCAGCGCCCGCAACCTTTTAAAATGTTATAAGAGCGCGGAAGTGTAAGAAGTGTAAGTGTTGATTAGCCTATAAGAGATATTTTGAAAGAAAATATTCCTGAGGTCGATTTTGGCGATTTTCGGGCTGGAGCCGGATCTACGATTTCTGACAGAAAGAACGTCGCTAAATATTATTGTTTTCAAAATCGATTTAAAAAGCTTTGTAACCAGTGTTTTCAGGGGTAGAATGTGCGACTTGAGAGCGATGGTACAGGTTTAAAGTCGATACTTTAAAAAGATATATTTCTGAGGTCGATTTTGGAAACTTTCAGGCACGCGCGCCAGCGCCTGTGATTACCCTGGTTATTTCTAAAAAAATGATGATGATGGTACCAAGATTTTATTGCGAGCCAGAAGAGCGCGGGAATAATTTCCAAGCTACAAATTTAAGACTGACGTGACCCAGTATTTTGCCAACGGGACTCCAGTTTTATTTCTAATCATCGTGCGGCACCTGTTGCTGCGGGTACAGCCGCAACGAGTCAGCGCGAAGAAGCACCGAGACCCTCGGAACCTAAAGGTTTTTCCCGGCTCGACTCGGCTGCCGCTGGTGCTGCCTTATAGTTAGCTTAAAATTCGAGATGCTACGGTAAAGGAGCGCGCCAAGCACAGCAATATCTTTCGAGACATAACTCTCCTGGTTTTACATATAGTTTTACGTTTCACGTTTACCACGGGCGTGAGCTTCGAGTACGGGGTGGCTGCTGCACGTAATGCCCACTAATGATCAAGGCCCTCACCGCGCTACCTATAGACACCACGCGCACACATGGAACGCAACATACCAACGCCATCAGGAACTCTCCGGATTCCGGAGAAACGCTCGGTGCTCGTTTTGTGCGGGAGCTGCATTGTTGCTGTATGGTGTATGTGGTTTATGCTTTCCTCCTCTAAACATTGTGCCACACGCTGACTCTTGGCTTACTATATCATTTGACCAAAATAGATAGACGATCGTTGTCGAGGGACCACGAACCATACACCACCACGATCGCTGATAAATTTTAGTTCATTACTTATCATTTATTTTCCCCTGAAAATACTGCGCGAATAGATTTCGTATTATTTACATTTTTTAAATCTTTTTTATTTATTATCATTTATTTTCCCCTGAAAATACTGCGCGAATAGTTTTCTTATTATTTACATTTTTTAAATCTTTTTATTTATTTTTTAAACATTAGTTTATTCTATTTTATTTATTTATTTTTATTAATTTATTTATGGTTTATTATTTATGCATTCCAATATTTTTCCTCTTCCTAATCCGCGTACTCGGATCGTTAACTACCGTCCTATCTGGGTTATGGGATCTTACATGACGTAAGAAAATAACCCTTTTTTTGGTAAATAACCTGCTCCTTTTTCTCTCTCATTTTCCGTAGCGGGGAATTTTTTAAAAAGCCCAACGATAAAAAGGCAAAAGAGGTGCAGCGCCGCCGGCGTTTTGACGTCTCGGCAGATGATTGCCACTCGAGCCCTCGCGACGCCGACGCCGACGACGTCGTCGACATCGTCGAGAGGATCCTGGCGGCTGCGGAGCCGGGCGCACCGATCGAGCTAGAGCTCGGCTCGAGCACGCAGGCGTAACCGACGGCGCGGATTATCGCGCGCGAATGCGGAAACGTTGCGAGCTTACCCAGCGCTATAAGCTAACTAACCCCGGTTGATACTGGGCGCGCAAGTTCTCTCTCGGCCCAAGGGCCCCCGAGGCCTCTGCGAGCGAGCGCGCGCGCTCCGCGGACCGTAAGACTCGTTCGCTCTTTCGATCGTATTCGCACGCGATTATGCACGGCCCCGCCTATCCCGGGATAATTGCACGTCAAATTAAGCGACGTCTCGGACGTCGGTGAGCGCACCGACGGGTATACACACAATTTGCGCTGATGCTGCTGCTGCTGCATCAAGCCATGCGCGCATTATATACAGGTACTCAACGTAATCCTAACGTGTAATTTTTCCTTTTATTTTTTTTCTTTGCGACTCCTCGATGAAAATATGCCAACCCGATTGTGTGGCTGTTGTGGCCGATACAGTTGGAAACAAATATCGTTCAACAACTTAAGTGCAGTAAAGGTTAATCCTCTCTTAAAAAAGACATGGTCCATCAAAGTCGAAGTTCGAGGTAATCGTGAAAAGCCATTCTATTCGTTTGTCAATGTAAGGGACAAATATAAAATTTGACTTGGCTTCGCAGTCTGATCCTTCCCTTCGCCAAGTTTCATATGAAATTTGGCCAATGGAAGGACCAGACTGCGAAGCTGAGTCAAATTTTATATTTGTCCATGCAAGGTCCTGACTAAGAAATTTGATATCAAATTTGTCGAACGGAAGGTCCTGACTTCAAAGCTCAGACCTTGCGTCAACAGATGTAAAATTTGTCGACAAATTTATAATTTCACTTAGAATTTTTTTCGGCTAATCGTCCTGCTTGATGTTATAACTTATGAGATATCAAATTTATCAGGGTAAGGTCTCTGTGCATCTTATTCTGTGCTTTCCTAATTAAAGATTAAATATTTTCTGTGCATTACTACTATAAAAGTTCTTGAACTCGAATAAAAATTGTACTACAAGCTGCATAACTTTAAAGTCTCTGCATCTGCTGACTTGCTAATACGATTTCCCTGATAATGCTTGATAATTTCGGGTAGTACGGAACATGGTTAACCAAACAATGTCACTAGTCGTTGCTTGAACTAACTACTTATTTCGAGCAACGCTACAGAGCCAACCAACTGGGAATAGTTGACCGAACCAATAAATCGTCTGTCTCTCAGAGCACCAAGTCGCTTGGTTGGGTCCAACTACTTTTTTCGTTAATCTAACCAAGTCGTTTTTTCCGTGCGGATTGATCTCCAAGATTAAACTTGACCCGCGGCTCAAACGCTCGCGTTGCGATCCGCTGCGTGTGCGGACATTCGGACTCGTCATGGATCATCCTCTATTTTTTGTTCGATTACGTGTTCTCCGTAATTCTCTCGTAACCACACGACAGGAATTCCCGGTTCTCATGTAACATCACACACAATTGTGTTTATCCTGCTTGCCGCGCAGTCCGCGCGCATCACAGGACTTTTCCCCTGCGGTTTGTGCACCTACTACAAAGTGTGCGCTGACTGAAAAACCGCGTCTGCGTCTCCTTCTGCTGCAAACGGCGATCCTAGCGCGCTGCCGGCTCGGTTTCATCGCGCGGCCGCGCCGGTAGTTGCAATATTTCACGGGAACGCGCGAAAAACGACAACGACGCTAATGAGAGTGGCGCAAGAAGAGCGGCCGGAAATATCGGTCGATGCTACGTCGGCGGCGACGAAAGAGACGGAGAGAGAGTCTTGGAAATACGCAGGAGGCAGGAGGCCCCGTGCCGCACACCCGGTTGCAATTACCTGCGCGGGGCCTGTCGATGGGCAAACTCACAGGCGGATTAATTGATTCGACCTTCGCTCGCGAAGATCCTTTTCCACCTTCCGTTGGTCCCGTCCTACCAATCGACGTTGCTTCTAGTCTTTCTTCTCTATTTTTTGTTGTTTTTTTTTGTTTTTTTTTTCTCTCCACAATTTTACTCGTTACTAGACTCGGCATCTCCTCCTCGTCGTTTCTCGGTTTTCTGCCAATAACGAAGATGTGCACCACAGTACCGAGGTACTTGAGAATCATTACCGTGGCTCCCAGTCTTCACGCGTCATCGTATTCCTTGTAATTCCTGCCCCGCTCAAGCTGCGTTTCCTCCGCTGGAAGCTGGAAAATATGGGAGACAAAAAGTGTCGTCATTGTCGAGATCCAATCGGCGATTTCCCGCGAGTAATGAGTCAGGTGTAATTAGCAACAGGAATAACGTGGGTATGAATTATAATGACGGAGAATGCGATTGTCGATTCGATGCAAAGATCACCATTGATGGAAGCGGGAAAATATTATTACTTAAATATTAAGTATAATATATAGCGGGTGCGGTACTTTACTAATAATTTTTTAAAGTCAAATAAATCGTGTTTGTAATATTTTATTGTAAAAACAAATCGTAACTGTGTAATACGACTGTACCAATTACAAGAGAGTTCAACTATTCGAATTCTTCTACGACTTTTCCATTTTTCACCGACGTCATGGAAAATATTGATTACTATATTGATGATGAGAATAAATGTTTACTATTATATTTGTAATTTAATTATTAGCAGCACCAGCAAAGAACACGTGATCTATATTTCTAATCGAGGACAAACAATCATTTGATCGTTGGTCGCACGAAAGACGCATCAAGGCTGTCATGACAAAATAGCCTGAGCAATGACTCCTGCCATATGGCAAACCGAGGAGACTGTATGAGCGCGCGCTTTGACGTCACTGCTTTCGCGGAACAATGGAAAAACCGTAACAGCCGCAGCAGCAGCAGCAGCAGCAGAGAGTGAGATAGAATGTAGGTCGACCTCTCATATTATCTTACGGTACAACTCGCGGAATATAGTAAGGTAGGATATGGAGTGCAATACAGGATGTGCGTTATTCGCGTAATATGATTTACCCGTCCTGTCGAACCGGCCGGTCCAATAGGATCCAATAAATTTCAATAGGACTCTTATAGTCATAGGTAACACGCGACGTCATAGAATAAAAAAACGCGGTTTATCAAACTGGCGATTATTAAAACGTAATACAAAACCATTGCAGGAATGTCAGCTGATTGCGGTTTGTCTGACTTTTCCGAGCACTCAAAATAGAAAGTAAGACACTACGATTCTAAAGTGCCAACCATTCATAGAGACAATTTTTGTTCTTAATCTAATGTGAGCCGGATAATTAATGTGCCCCGCAGTTAATTCCATCTCTCCATCTCCCTTAATCGACGACATTCAAGCAGATTTGTAAATCCCTAATTTTTGTAGAAATAAGATTGATGATACAATTGGCCTTGTAATTACGTTTTTATAATAATAACTCGTAATGATTATAATACGGTGTGTAAACTTTGAAATAGAGGCAAGAAATATTAATTTCTCATAAAATGTCATGGTAATCTTATTGAAAAAATGGAGAACTACTGTTAATGCATTGCGAAAATAATGGAGGGCTGCGCTTGTCCATTTTTTTCACAATTTCTCCGAAAATTTAATGAAAAATTAGGTTTTTCATCGTTATGAAATCGTAACTAGAAAATAAACTGACATGTAAACTTTAATTCTTCAAGTAATGGGGACTTACACTGCATTCAAGTTATGATTTTTGACATAAGACGAAATTATCATTCCGATTATGAAGAAAAGTATAAGATAAATGTCTAGCGGGTGGACGCGAATACGGTTCTTTGTGCGAGTCGCAAGTCCCGTTCTAAAACGTGTCAGCGCGGAAAGTACAGTTGCCGCGTTGCGCATTGGACACCGCGGCGGCGGCGGCCGGTTGGCGTAATATCCAATAGTGCACTTTTTATAACCTGGCGCCGATAAAACAATCTTGAGTTATCCCACGCGCTCGAGGCACGCGGAGCCCGGTCAGCCAATCGACTTTGTACTCGCGATCGAATCGCGAATCGGCGGAACGCGCGCACGGCTCGCGGTTGTCGCGCGCTTGCAATGCGGGAACGCGACGCGACGACGAGTCGCGCCGATTCAAATTCAATGCGTAAGCACGTTCTTTGCGGTCGCAACGACGACTGCAACAAGAACTATACCTACGTACCTGTAACCACCTCCAGCAGGCTCTCCAGTTGAATCTGTGTGAATTCCGGCCCAAGAACAGACGGCAACAAGGTTTGCCAACAAGGCACCGACAAGTCGCGAGGAGTCCAAGTGGGAGTCTAGTGGGATATATCAATGCGTTGCACTGTCATTACAGATGCCTACAGGATACACAGCATCGTGACAGCAGCTGGAGGTTCGTATATTCCTGACGAATTTTACATAACCAAATTCAATAAAAAAATCGTTTTATTTTTCCTCATACTGAACTACAGCCCGGAAAGAGATGGCAACGAGGTTTGCCAACAAGGAAACAACGAGTATCCCAAGTGGGAGTCTAGTGCGATGTATCACTTTGTAATAATAACAATGACAATGACAATGATAATGACAGTGGCAATGACAATGACAATAACGATGATAATGACAATGACAATAACAATGACAATGACAGTGACAGTGACAGTGACAGTGACAGTGACAGTGACAGTGACAGTGACAATGACAGTGACAATGACAGTGACAGTGACAGTGACAGTGACAGTGACAGTGACAGTGACAGTGACAGTGACAGTGACAGTGACAGTGACAGTGACAGTGACAGTGACAGTGACAGTGACAGTGACAGTGACAGTGACAGTGACAGTGACAGTGACAGTGACAGTGACAGTGACAGTGACAATGACAGTGACAATGACAATGACAATGACAATATCAATGACAATGACGACGACAACGACAATGACAATGACAATGATGAAATTTATTACGTACTCGGGGATAAATCCCTTAACACCTCGGAGTCTCGTGGGGATTGCTTCGGGATGCCCGACTTGCGAAGTCCCTAACTGATCCAGATCGGGATCCGGCGGGGTGCCCCGACTTGCGAAGTCCCTAACTGATTCCGATCGGGTTCCGATCATAAATCGGGAATCTTCCAGATATTTCTCTACGGGCGTTTCCAGGTGATTTTCCATTACTCGTAACGCCATCGGGTCGTCATTTTTGGACACGATAATTATCCCTGTCGCAGTAATAGGAAACCCGTACGAATAGCGGATACGTATGCGAGGCCGCACGATCGTGTAACGCGATCGAAAAAGATCCATCGACGATCCGGAAAGTTGAGCGCACGCGGAGCCGCGAGACCGCACGTCCTCTCAATACAAGAGCGGCCGAACGGCGACGGCGACAGCGTCAACGCGCCACCGCGTCGTTCGCCGTCCCGGGCAGCTCGCGGATCATCCAACGATCTTAATTATAGATATTCCCCGACAGAGAGATCTCGCGGGGAGATCACCCGGCCCTCCTCGTTCTCGCCGCACGCTATAACGGATACGCCGATCGGCGCGCACACGACACCAACTCGCGCGTGTGTCACCGCGCGCTCGCTCGGATTTGCATCGTGAAATTTGAGATTCACCGCATCGCACATGTTCGCCGCGACCGACGGCGACGCCTCTCTACGTCGCTCGCACTTGTTCCACCGGAGACGACGACGACGACGCGCGCGCGTGATTTTTCGAAGATGAGCTGGACGATATTATCGCTGAGCGGCAGCGATGCACGCGGGATTCACGGACAAACGCGTCTTGGGGGTTCCCGAGATCTTATGGCTGACTCTATACCTATCTTCTCTTTTTCTTGGCGTTGATCGTTGTTGGAGAGAGTCGGTATTTTTCGTGCTAGAGTTTCAATTTCTACTTAAATATTTAATTTCCGCGCACGATGCACGAGACCCCACGGATTCTGAGGGAGACGCATAAATTAATTTTGTTTTTATTTGTCGATTGGACGAAAAAAAACACAAAATCAAAAATCGTACAAAATATTTGATGCGACATTTCGCGAGAGAGAAGGAAATGTGGCAGAGTAGAACTTTCCTCGTTGCGCTTGTGAGTCAATTTCCATTTTTCAGAACGTCACCTCTTGTTCGCTGCATCGGTTTACACGTAATAGCTGTGGATATATCGGTACTTGCACATGCGGTGAACGATGGTTTACGATCTATTTGTGTTGGAGGCAACACAGGGAGCAGACATTTCCGCAGCATAGAAACGTGTTACATGGGGTTCGAGAATTATTAGAATTGACGCCGATGAGCGCCGATTCGCGTAAATCAATTTAGTCGGTGGTGTTAATGTCCTTCAATATAGATAGAGAGGCGCGATAACGATATCGTCGGCAATGTGGCTGCCACGCGAACGCCTTGTAATTGCTTTTAGTGGGATCGTTATTTATCGGGTGCGCGTCATAAATTCGCCTCTATTAGGCGTCTCTATTGATTCGGCTCAACGAAAACGCATTTCTCTCTCGATCGTCTATTCAAGCAACCAGCTACAGAGAGGTCAATGTTAACGAAGACAAACTGTATCTATCGACTGTAACTCGCGTGCTATTCATGAGTCGAAACGGTCTAGCTTCAATAGTTTCGAAAATATCAACCTCTGAATTAGTCACAACGACGAAAAATCGATGGAAATTTTTTCCAAAGAAACGAAAAAAGTTATGCAAAAAAACTACGGGTGCTAGTGGGCTGCTCATGATCGAAATGGACGCAAAACCTCTCAGGGATAAATAACAGCTGGGAACAAATAATTTCGATGAAGTCGCGATAACGAAAAATTGATTGAACATTTTTCCAATACAAAATAAAATAAAACAAACGAAAATGAAGGATGTTAGCCGGTCGTTCGTGGTCGCAAATATACATATAAACTCCCTCATATGATATCGAAATCGAAATGGTCCAGCTCCAATAGTTACGGTGCTACCTCGATCCGTTCGGAGATACGCGCAAAGCTACAGGTAACTACTACATAATTCCACCGAGCACGCAATTGGCCCCTTCCGTACGTACCGTTTTCCGCGCTCAGTTTGCCACGTAATCCGGATCACGAAGGTTATCAGAGCAGGAAGAAAGTCCTCTCTGTGAATAGGCAGTCGTTGAGTGCCCGACAACAGCAACGCGCGGTTATAATGAAAGCACCAACAGTTGCTACACCAAATTGCAGCATCGGCGCCCGAGACGCCTTACGCAATTGGCGATTATGACGTTGATGTCACACCCCGCAACTCGACTCTCGTATATTTTCCGCTGCAAATAAATGCATCCACTGGCTACAGCCAGCGCAACTGCCAGGAGAAATCTGTCGAGTAAAAATCGGCAAAAATCGGTAAATAATATCGGTAGTCGGAAAATTTGGCCGCCGATCTACGCGCGTTTCGCCAAGCAGGCGTGTTTGCCTGGGCGCAACATTCGCCACAGCGTCAGATCTCGACCGAAAGATCTCGCGGTTTTGGTTGAGTAATCGGCATGAAATCGGTGCAGCGCGCTGCAAGTTGGATGAAACGATACACCGCGAGCGCGGGGTTCGTTTTGCGATTTTCCCGAGAGAGACTCACGCCGATGGATTGCGTCACATTCGCCGCGACTGTAATCTCTCTCTCTCCCTCTCTTCTTTTGCCGGCTATTACCGATGTATCGGTAATATCACCTTTTGCAGCGCGAGTCGCAGTTGCATACGATTTCAGCGCAAAGCAGCCGGGACGCGATTGTGACATATATCGATAGCCCACCTGCGCGGATACCGTGCATATGCATATAACAGCAGTGGCAGTGCCAGCGGTTTACTACCCGGCGAGTCATTGCAACTGGGGGGCAGGTATCGTTCGGCGAAAGCGAGAGAATCGATCCTATCGATTCGATATACAGCGAACAATTAAAGGGAACTGGGTGAGAGAGAGGGAGATAGGGAAATCGTGGGAACACACGGTAGTCGGTCGTATACTACCTTCCTACCTACCAACCTACAGCTTCAACGTGCTCTGACATAGCTTTTGAATGGGAGGCACGAATACACCACCTGAGAGCCAGAACTCGTTTATTAACCGTAAACGTTAAAACGTTCGCGTGGCTCTAAATGCGGGGGCCGGTTGTACCTTTCTTGGCCGGTGACCGGATGCCCGTTTGCCGATTGCCAGGTCGCGAAAATATTCACACCGTATGAGTTGGCTCTATGAAGGTACAGGTATCAGGGTGGCTATTATAAAGGTGCTGCGGTCAAGCTGTTTTCGACACTTGACGAGAGATTTTTGTAGTTTGGACAGGAAGCTGTCGCCCAGCCTCCTGTACAAAGCGGCAATCAACGGGCGGGACCGTTTTCCGGGATTCCAGGGAAACAGGAACCTGTAGGTGACATGCAGAGAGAAGAAGGAATATCACTCTTCAATATATCAATTTTTGGCTCGACAGTGAAACAGAATTTTATTGACGCATTGGATTTATCCTATAGAGTTATCAGTAAAGTGTCCGTCTCTGATGCTGAGAAACCTGGGGACGTTTGTAGGAGATAAGAGAGACGCATGGCAGGGTTGGGAGAGGTGGGGCGACAATGAGCCATAATTGTTTTTCCATCGGTAACTTTATGTGACTGCTTAAAAAAAAGTAATTCGCGCGTAAGTTCATCACCGATCCGCGAAGGTCTATTCGAACAGCAGCGTCACGTCCACGCGACCCCGAAGTAAATATGGAGGTGGCAACGAACCGACCGGTGAACGTCGTGGTGCAATAAATAAAGCGCGCTATGCTGGGCGCACTCTCGCTGCGGTAATTTAGAGGTACTCGGGGACTCCGAGTCCATGCGGGGGCCACGCGGGGACCGTACGCGTTATTGCAACCGAGTCGCCCCGGCGCGCACTCGGTCAGCGTGGGCGCGTCTCGGCTCGTAAATTTTCCCGAGGAATCCTACATAAACATCGGGTCCAATAAAAACCCTTTTTACTTTTTCCTCATACCGAAAAGAGCGACTAGTCTTTCGGAGAGCGAAGCGCTCGTAATAGCCGCGCGACGCTCGGCAATCCGTTGCGGTGTTGCGATGTTGCGACCCGGCCTTATATGCGATGAAGCCACAACACTCGCCTCGCGGTTGGCTCACTTTCTCGCGGTTGTAGTTTCTTTCTTTCCGAGTTTGCGCTCTATCGTGTACGTCGGTTCGCCTCGGAAGGTCATTGATAAATCTCTATACCTAACTCAGCTACGGACTACGGTATAGATGCTGCTTCAGCTCATTCACTCTATCAAACACTCGATGGTGTCTGTATGCTTGTGTTGATTGGCATAATTCCTACAAATCGATTGTGAGATCGGCATATTTATCAATGGGTTTGGTTGAATTACTTAATTGGCGGTTAATTAGGACTCGAACGAATTAAAACCATATGCAGACAGCGCCACCACCATCACGACCATCATCAAAAGCCAGCAATAGTAGAAGCAGCTGTCTCCTAATTAACTGTCAATTGACACTTAATTAGGAGTCGAGCGAATCTAAACCATGTGGAAGAGGTGCAGCAGCAGCAGCAGCAGCACCACCACCACCACCACCACCAGCAGTACCACCACTACCATTACCATCAAAACCCAGCAGTAGTAAAAGCAGCTGTCTCGATTCGCGACCCCCTAAGTGTCAGCATTCTACGCTAATGTCTATACCAAACCCTCTAAACCGATTGCAGGATAGTCAAATTTATCAATGGGATTTATCGAATTACAGAATCGGCAGTTAATTAAGAGTCGAACGAATTTAAACCATGTGGACGAGGTGCGGCAGCAGCACCACCACCATCACCATCAACCCAGCAATAGTAACAACAGCAGTTTCGCTTCGCGACCTTGTGAGTGTCTACACTCTACGTCCATGTCCATTCGAAACCCTACAAACCGATCGCAAGATCGTCAAACCTATCGATAAATTTAATCGAATTACTCAATTGGCAGTTAATCAGGACTCGCACGAATCAAACCATGCGGACGTGATGCAGAAGCACCACCGTGATCACCATCATCAAAAGCCAGCATAATAGTAGAAGCAGCTGTCTCGCTTCGCGACGCATGAGATATTAATCCCTCGTGTTGAACACCAGTTTGCCTATTTATAACCCCGTTGCGATTTGAATGAACCGCGCTGCTGGAGAACCCCGTGCCATGATGGGCTGGAGTACTGGAAATGGGCGGCTGCTGCTGCTGCTGCTGTTGCTGCTGCAGCCTGTGGCAAACGTGGAAGCTGCACCAGGCAGGCAGCTCGGCTGATTGAGCCAGGCGCCCACACGGCACCAGCCATGAGCAACGACGATGCTCGATACATGGCAACGGGTTAAAAGCTGCGAGCGCAAAGACGCACTGGATATATCGCGAGAGTACTGCACGCTCGTTGCATTCAAGCGGCGTTGGGCTCTCTCTCTCTCTCTATGTGTGTTTCAGCTCCGCGCGGCTGCAATCGCGGGGGCACGTCCCAGCAAGTGGGCCGACTGCATTGCGTCGTGTTCGCATTTGTCCGAGATAGACGCTTTTTCTTTCGCATCTCGCTTATATATCGCTCTGTCTCTGTCTCTTTCTCTTGCCTCTGTCAGTCACTCACTCACCGATACACAGCAGCGTGCGGACTGCATATGCGTAGGTTGGTATACGGAATAACAGCCTGTGGTACACATTCGTATGGTACATATAGGTACGTACATAGGGGGTACCTACTACGGGACATTTACTCATTTAGTCATGGGCAGCAAAGCAAAGCTGCAGCAATAGGATGTTTTATATAAAATTGCGTCGGCGTCTCCGTAGCGGCAGAGAGGATAGCAGGATAAAAACAATGCGGGAACGCGTGTAAGGGACCAGTCGATTTTCATGTCAAGCGGTCTTGTAAAGTGAAGCTGCTTGTAAGACATACATACGTTGTATGTAGGAATCGAGTCCGAGGTATGTGATATGGTTGCTCTGTGAAAACATGGCTTGGGTGATGAGTAATAAACATACTGGGCTCATTTGAAATATATGCTGTTAATTTTATCAAGAAATAAGTGTTGAAGTGAAGACGAATTTTCTTCCATGCAGGGGAGACCGGAGACGGTTGTAACAAAAATCGTTTTTGATTTTTTGGTACGAGTACGGTATCCGTGGCGCCAAGAATTGTCCATGGATATGCGATCTTTCGACAATGAAAAAAATCAAACAATGAAAAACACGAGCGGAAACCCGACCAACGAAAAACAAGAACTGAAAATCGTACAACGAAAAATATATATACAAATTGGCCAACAAAAAACAATTCTTCAAAAAGTATTTACGTTGGTTTAAATATGAAGAATCTACGGTCGAAGTCGAAGATGTAACAATTCCAATAAATAAAGTCTTTAAAAAATAATTAACTAACGATTTGGCGATGAGGTTTCATTGACGTTGTTCGGCGTTCCTTCGCTTCAACACGGAGAAAAGTATCGACCAAACGTTCAAATGCTCCCCTGGTAGAAAATCTTTGTCGTTATATTCGGCCCTGGTCAAGCCCTGAACTGGGCCACGTTGATCCCGCCAGAGCCCGAGATGGGCCTGACTTGGGCCGGATTTGACGCTACAGATTTTCCACTAACGTTGCTGCAGTAGCAACAAACCTGCTGTGACAGATAAACATTCTGCCGCGACATCGAAAAAATTCTTCAATACAGCAATCGATTGACTATCGGTCCCCGATTATTTTTCTCCGTGAAACTGCAACGGACTATTAAGGAATCAAAGGACGTGAGTAGAGTGACGAAATGTTATTTTTCTGATCTATTAAGCCGCTCGCAAACGTCCGCGCGATAGCAGCTAAAAAAAAGCATCAAGAAACATATTACACGCCGCTCTCACATTCCAGGACGAGCTCGCATCCCGGTATTTACACTCGGTGATCCTCGCAGCGAAATTCGCTTCCTGCACAGCGAGAGACGATCGCCGCGCGCCGCGTGTACATCGATACACGGTGAGCGCGGCGGTCGGAGCTGCGGAGTCTCGTCCAGGGGGAACGCGAGTTGCCACGTTGCGCTCCGGGCCGCTCGGGAGTTGGATTGTGCAACGTCACGGGACCGTGGCGAACTACCCACGAGATAAAATCTTCACGGGAGTAACGTCTTCCAGCGTGCCAATCGCACTTTTACAGGGGTGCGAAGACCGAGCCGAGTCCAGAGGGGGCAGAAGAAGAAGAAGAAGGAGAAGACGAAGCAGAAGAAGAAGAAGAAGAAGAAGACGACGACGACGAAGAAGAAGAAGAAGAAGACGAGTATCGCTATGTTGAAGACTGAACCCGAAGAGTTTACAGCGAGAGTGGGCCCGCCGCATTCTAGAAGGATATGAGGTGGGCGGGCGGGCGGGTTCGGTGAGAAGATCTCTTCACAGCAGCAGCAGCGGCAGCTGCTGCTGCTGCGGCTGCTTTCGTCCTCGTTGGCGCGTCGCTTAGGCAGCCAACCGCGGATAGACGATACCGACAGTTTATATCTCCGGAGCGAGCGAAACGGGAGATCGTTACGCCATGTGACCGGTCTTGCGCGCCTGCGCGCGCGAGAAAGCGCGAGCCCGGCGATCGGTCGACGAGCGAGAGAGGGAGAGACGGAGGGACAGGCGAGTCAACGACGAAGATGACGGTCCATTGGCGACGCGAGAAGGACCGAGGAAGGCAAAAGCGTCGGGGAGGAAGGGAGAAGGGAGAGGAGCGAGGGGGAAAAAAAAAGAATGAGAGGGAAAAAAACAGGGGAGAGGATGAGGCGAGAAGGGAGAAGGAAAGGACCTGGTGCTGGGGGAGAAGAAGGAAAGGAACTTGAATCGTTCGAGGTATAGAGCTACACACACGCGAGGAGCAGAGAAAAAGGGAGGATGATAGATGAGCGCGTGTGCGTTAAAGAGAGGAGGAAAAGAGTTGCACGAGCTTCGGCGGGTAATAGGTAGATAGGTAGGTATATGGAGTTGGAGCCCGATGCTGCTGCCGATGCTGCTGTTGCTGCTGCTGCTGCTGCTGCTGCTGCTGCTGCTTGGGCGTCGGCGCTCGACGACGTCGTGGCCTTGCAAGGACGCGTTCTCTTACTTGGCACAGCAGTAGCGGCAGCAGCAGCGAGCGCTGGCTGGGTGCACGCGTGCGGGGGGGACCCACGGCTGGCGCGAAGTGACTGTCTTCGAGCGTTCTGCTCGCTGGGACGCAAGACGCGAGACGCAGTGTGCGATAGCGGCCGTTGAACGGTAATTGTTATTGTAGGTACTTGTTATTTTCCGTCCGCTGTGAAAATAAATTCGGGGCACTGGGAGGAGAGACGGTTGAGTCGATCGAAAATCCCGCGCACACTGAGGATGTCAGATAAATGTTTAGTTACCAGCAAACGTATTTTTTTTATTTTTCCGACAGACACTCCGGCTGACTAACTGATTTTTGAAGCTGGAAACAATATTGTTCAGCTAAGTAAACGATTTTTGAGGCTGGAAACAATAATGTTCAGCTAAGCAATCGATTTTTGCGGTGAAGAAATATATTGTTGAGCTAAGAAACAGATTTTTAAGGTGAGAAAAAAACGATTGTTGAGCTGAGAAACGGAGTTTTTAGGCGGGGAAAAATATTGTTCAGCTGAGCAAGTGATTTTTACGGTGAGAAAAAAATACTGTTGAGCTGAGAAATTGAGTTTTGAGGTGGGAAAATATATTGTTCAGCTGAGCAACTGATTTTTAAGGTGAGAAAAATATTGTTGGGCTGACCAACAATGTTTAAGGTGAGATAAAAATATTGTTTAGCTAAGCCACAGATTTTTAAGGTGAGAAAAAAAAACATTGTTGCGATAACTGAAGCATTTACCTACTTGGCAATCGGTAACCACAGGATTTGTTGAACCAACCAGTCTCTACTTTCTCACCTCAGTGTGGATATCCAACTATACTATATCCCAGCTATGTTTGACTTGGCTCCGAGTTGATCGTCCGAGGCGGTCATCCCTTTGCCCGGTTCCCGGAGAGAAATATGGGAAAATAAAGCGTGTGGGTGAGGCCCAACTCGAGATGGGCTGTTTCGTTGCCGTTGCCGCATAACTTTCCGTGTAGGCACAATAGAACGATTGCTATCTATCGGCTACGCTCGGACCACCGTCGACGGCCAACAAAAGCGCCAAGCGACCCCGCACCACAGAGGAAACCTGAGGAAACATTCGACCCGTTTTATCGAAAAATTATACGGCATTTTTTTCATATAGATGTCGTACAGTTGTTTCGGTTCATGGAGTCAACAGCAACGACGTCGGAATGCACAAGGTAAACTCCGACATCTATTTATATGAAACTCCATGTGGCACGTGTCGCGCACGTTCGGTATGTCACTTCGTCTTGTATACAATATACATGTATATACATATAGGGTAGGTATTTGCAGTTGAACAATCGTCGCCTCGAATTCACGAGAAAAGAGCGCAATCGTCGCATTCCGCGACGCTTTGTCGCTCGTATAATAATACAAGTCCGCGCGCGGGATGGCAATAAATTAGATACGGGGCATCGCGCGGCGCGCGATACACACCGAAGCTCGACATATAGCGACTTCGCTGTAATCGTCGCATCGCAAGGACGCCCCGACGCGCCACTGAGAATTTCACGATTTGTACATAGTCGATCGTGCAAGTTGGCGACAGTTTTGTCACGTAACTGTACAAATGTTGCCTGAGCTACGTTGATATACGAAGCTAAATGGGAGATCAGAAATTCCGTTTCTCAAATCCTCAATAAAATCCAAGTGGTTTATCGCTGATGAAGTAATTGTAGTATAATGTTTACAGTTTTAATGGCTGCAAGGAATATTTATTCTGAAAAAAATTGCACAGTAGTTTTCCTTAAAAAAATAAGCAAAGCTATTAACGCATTACGAAAGTAATGGAGTATCGTGCTCAAACATTTTTTTCGCAATTGCTCGCAATTTTTTTAATTCAAATTGAGATGTCTATGCAGCTATTCAAAAGTCCACACTTTATTTTATAATCACCGCACGTAATTATTATCAAATCACGCTTATGCGATTTGTTTGTAAACTATTGCACGATGCTCTTAAGGGACTTGACCCAGGGTACGAAATAAACGAATCTATCTATTTAGCTGCAAAACAAACCTTATCGTAACATTTATTTTTTAAACTAATGAATATTCACAACTCTGTATGAATGTCTCGTTTGTGTTTTCCCGGTGCGGCAGGTCAGACGTTTCGAAGTTTATCAAAATTATATTCACGACTTTTCGTAAAGACGATAGATAGAGTCAACTAGTAGTAGTAAAAGTGTTTTATTGATAATACAATATATACATTTGGTTTTTTTTGTCTTACAATACTATTTTTATCAACGCTGTATTATCAATGGGCCATCGACCGAGGTCCTTCAGCCCTGAGTCAACTAATTTATTTTATTTTATTTTATTGACTCGATGGGACGAGCCCTTGTAAACAAAGCAAAAGACGTGAAAAAAGAAGCCAAATAAGAACCGCGCATGAAAACGATGACCCAGTTCTAACAGGACTTGGCGAAAGTGTGGCTAACATTTTTGTATGTAATACCGAAGACTCTCGTTTTTTTTTCTTCTCATTTCTTAACTTATAAACCGCGCACTGTACCATCTACCACGTGACACCGCCCGATCTGTTATTGTCGTGACGAAAACCACCTGTGTCTACAGGGATTCGCCATTGAAGACCTTCGTGCCGTCACCGCGACAAAAATTCGGAAAGCACACAAAAGGTAACCCGGCCTCCGACGCGGCTGTTGAAGAAGCCGACGGTATCTTCCTGTCCCATTCTATTTCTAATCTCCCGCGATAACGAAGGAGGCTTATTGATAACCTTGACAAGGTTATCGCTAATGCGCATCACTCGATTACCCACTATGCGTATAGTTCCTCCGGTGCGATAAGCGGGATTCCTCGATCACGCCTCGATAAAACACTATGAGGCAGACGCGATTCTTTCCGTCGATCTTGTGTCGCATCGCCGATCGAACCGTCGCGTCTCATGACGCGTGTCTCGTGTTCTCGAGATCGACAAGGCCGTTCCGGGGCTGGAGGTGGAGGAACCCGATGATTCAGCCTTCACGACCGATGGTTGTGTTCCTACGCTGAAATCGATCCCTTGACAACAGCTCGCGAGATATACCGCGAGCGCATATGTAACACACGGTATACACGGTACAGCGCGTCCCACCTATGCGATCGGACTGTCTGATGACGCGTGGCTTTCTGCGTATCGATTCGAGTCTCATATTCTTGCGCCACTGCCGTCGCTGGTGAACTCGCGAGCGGAGCGAGATCTGGTGCAGCGGGCTGAGACGAAGGCGCTGCACCGACGTCCACGACGGTAACCGTGACGGCCTTGCAAGGCTTTTTCCAAGGCCGTCTCTAATGTTCTCTTCTTCTCCCTCTTCATCTTCTTCGTCTCCTTCGTCTTCTTCTTTGCTTCTTTTTCTTCTCCTCTCTCGCCTCTCGTCTATCCCCTCTTTCTCTCACCGTCGCGCAACTCGATTGCTTTTTCTTTTTCTTCTGATTCTCCTCCTCGGCATTTTATCCTCCGCCTGTCGTTCGAACCTCTTTAATTTTACTTCTTTTGTTTTTCTTTTTGAATTTCGTGCACGCAGCATTATTCGCGCTTCTCGCTTACGTAAAACGAAATAGACGGATGAAAGAGAGCGAGACACTTGGGCGAGAATTTTCTGCATCACGTCGCTTTTTTTATTTTCTTTCGATTCCCATTCGCTACAGAATATTATCCTCCGCTTGTCGCTTGACCCTCTTTCATTTTATTTATTTCTTTTTGTTGTTTTAAATTTCGTGCACACAGCATTATTTGTTTGTGTCTCGCTTACGTAAGATGCAACGGATGTATGAAAAAGAGTAATACACTTTCATACACTTTTTCTTTCGATTCTACATCTTTTCATTCGCTTGTCGCGCTCGACCCTCATTAACTTTATTCACTTTTTTGTCTTTTTCTATGTCGCGCATGCAGCGTTATTCCTGCCTCGCGCTTACGTAAAATGGGATAGATGTATGAAAAAGAGTAAGACGCTTGGGCGAGAACTTTCTGTAGCACCCGGCGTTTCCTCGCAGTAGGTTTTCGCAATCGCGACTGGCGATCGCAATATAATCGCTCGCTGCCCACGTGCGTTCTCTGGTTATTTCATCGAGAAAACAGCCTGCGATGCCTCGTAAGCGGGAGCAAACCTTACGGATCTCTGTGGCTGCGGTAACCGAGGGTATAAATCGTTTTCAGCAGCATAACAGTATTCAATGTGTATCGGCGGACGCGTTGCATTGAGAGTTGAAATGTTCGCGATGTTATAAGTCATGAGCAGCAGTCAGTTCCCATTGTTGACTGCTGCACAGTTGTATACAGGATTTATACCTACATTTAACACCTGCGGCTTATTGGAATAGCGGCTGTCGAACGCTAATTCGTATGGGCATTAGTTTCAATGTGAAAAAGTAGCTACCTACAGGTATGAAAAGCTACCTGTTACCTTTCGCCGAGTACTCGTGGTATGAAATCACCATTCAGTTAAACCATTAAGTACTGCGGCTTCCATTAAGGTAGTCGTATAGATTTGCAATGACAAAAGAGATTGCCGGCTGGTTTTACTAATGTTTTTCTGTAACATTTACAGATGGACTGAAGAAAATTTCGAAGAGAATATCAAGAGTTCAAAATATCAGTTACAGGTTTTAAAAAATAGTTAACGTTTTTCTTTTCCTCGGCGTTTTCTAGTCAACCTGAACGTCTGGAATTTTATTTTTTTAAATTATTCTACGGTAAAGAGGAATAAAAGATTACGAGTAGGAGGAAAATTCTCAAAGCACGGAGAAATTTAGCGCCAATGACAAACATGGAAACAAGAAAATGAGAGAAGAAGAAAATTGTCACAATTCCACGCTCCCCCGGTTAATTAATTTATAATCAGAAAACTTTGCGTCGATTGTGTATCGTCCCGATTCTCGGGTAAAACGATGCGAAATCGAGCAGCAAAGTACGACAATAAACAACAAGACCGGACTGGTAGGTGATGACAGATGTTGCTATGCCGCTTGCGAGAGGGTCACTCAGGCCACGCACCAGGCCACCCAGTGCATGGAATTGTTTTTAATTGCCTGCAAAATTGCGTCAGTTGATATTTATGATTGGTGCACGTATTCCGATTGCACGTAAACAATATCGGAAGATGCCACGCTGTCTGCCAGCTGGCATACGGGATAAGACGTTGCGCACGCGCGCTAGAGGTTATCGGTGGTGACAAAGTTCTTTGGCATGAAAATATTGTCGCTTTTCGCTTCTCGTTAAAAACAAATCCTCACCGACTGATATCGCTAAGTCCAATGCGCAGTCTTTCGCTATAAATTTAGCGAATGTTCCGGAATGTTTTCGTTACATGATTGGCTGTTTTTGAAAGTGATGAAGAAAGCGCTAAGAATGGATTCACAGCCCCGGTAGAAAATCAGTGGTGTTACATTCGGCCCTGATCAGGCCCTGAGTAGGGCTTGATCAGGGCCTGACTTGGGGCGGATTTAACGCTAAAGATTTTCTACTGCGAGAATGAAAAGGAAGAAAAGGACTGACGTTTTGATGAATACAGACACGCGATAATCTCTCATAATTTTCATAATTTTCCAGTTCGACCCAATTACAAGCGACAGAGCAATTTGCTCTGGCCCTCAATTTTCCTGTCGAGCTCAAAGGATATATAATTGAGTGTTAGCGCGCGGAAAGCTTGACGAGGAAAAAAAGGGATCAGTGTTACTGCACCCGCATCCGGGCCGCGAGGTCAGTTCTCCGTCCTCTCGATCGTTATGCTGCACGCGTAGATAAAATGATCGACGCGGGGATTGGTGTAGAATATGTCGCGGCATTGAACGATAAAATACGACAACGCACATTTGATACGAGACTCAAGAGCCAAAGGCTGCGGTATGGATTACACCGTGGATTATACGATTAAGTACAAGTGTAAAAACAAGTCGACGGATCGCCTGCGATATTATTGAAAAATGCACAATTGAACATCTCACAAATATATTATACCGAATTTGTTTTAGTTGTGTGCAATAGTAAATTTTTTTTCAAAAAGAGCTACAAAGTTGTAAAATCAATCATTTAATTTTCTTATTAAATTATTTACTTAAATTAATCTACCTAAAAATTACATTATTGAATGAATTTATTTGAATTGGATATTAAATCGTTGAGTTAAATTAATTTAACTATAGAAATTAAATCATTTACTTATCCGTGAAATCCAACGGGACATTCCCCTTATTACGACGGATGGTAACGTCAATATAGGCTAATACAGGCTAATATGGGCTATTTTTGTATAGCCCAACGTCTCTCATCTCGTCGTCCCTCTTTGGCGGCAATTAACCAGGCCATCTGTCCGCGACGGTCGAGTGAGAAATATGCTACCTATGTTCTGTATTTACAAGGGTCGCTCGTCATGCCAATTGAATATTTATCACTTGACGGTTGAACGACGCTGATATCCCGATGTCTCTTATTGTACTTGGTCGTATGAATAATGGCGATCGTTCATGGGTCAATGATACCGGGAGTCTATTTATACACCGAGGAAAGATATTGTATACCCAGTTTTGTCTATACATTTGTAATTGATTACATTTATATTGAATGCCAAATATTGCCAGATGACTATATTTGTTATATGCGAAAATCCGCGTATCACCGAATCGAGTATTGTCGAGTCATTTTAGTTGTTACTCATTTTTATACTAGCAGAATCTGCGCCCAAAGATATTTTTTCGTCTCCTACCTGCGACACATATAAAATACGCAAAGAACAGGCAAAGGATAATATTGAATACCAAATATTGCCAGATGACTACTTTTGATATACGCAAAAATCCGGGTATCACTGAATCGAAAATTCGCGAATTATTTTAGTTGACATTAATTTTTATACTAGCAGAATCTTTGTCCAAAGATATTTTTTCGTCTCCTGCCTGCGATGCATATAAAAATACGCATACAGCAGGCAAAGGATAATCAAGTCAAAGAACAATGAAGACAAACAATAATCAAGTCGAAGAATAATTAAGTCAAAGAATAATCAAGTTAAAGAATAATCGAGTCAAAGAATAATCGAATCAAAGAATAATGAAGACAAACAATAATCGAGTCAAACAATAGTCAAGTCGAAGAATAATTGAGTCAAAGAATAATGAAGTAAAAGAATAATCAAGTTAAAGAGTAATCGAGTCAAAGAATAATCGAATCAAAGAATAATCAAGTCAAAGAATAATCAAGTCAAAGAATAATCAAGTCAAAGAATAATCAAGTCAAAGTATAATCTAGTATTACGCGAGTATGACAACAATGCCCTATGAAAATGCTCCGACATCCTTGAGACCGTAATAACGTTCGTTACTCCTTTCCACACTCCGATCACGTAATTTTCTTCCGAATGCTCGAAGCCTGAAATGCGTTTGTTGCAACACTCGGCTACCGAACGCAAGACCACAACAGCTGGGATAAGTGTATCGGAAAGTGAGATGATCGTTGAAAAAACTTGTCGACTGAAGAGCCACTCGTCACTTTCACCGAAGGTATGCGCGTTGGTTAGAAGTGGACGAACTCCGCAGGGCGGTACAAAAACAGTATGACGTAGGCATATTCTTTGAGTCAGATGCGGCGATGTTACATTTTTTTTATTATTTTCTGATAAAAATATCAGGTATCGAAAAATCCGCGAAGTTTCGTGCAGCAAAAATGTATCATCACGAAATTGGTATTATTTTCCGATAATGATATAAGAAATATTAAAAATACTTAACATCCGATATATCTATATATTTGATATTTTTATTATTGCCTGCGATAATAATATCAGGAATCGAAAAATCGCTCAATTTCCTAACATTGCAATTCAAGATTTATTCCAGGCACAAGGGAAATGAGATCGCGGTGGAAAATCAGGAAGCGTCAGCGTCACAAACGTTGGCATGATTTACGATGACTAACGACCAATGACCCTCGGTGGCGCCCGGAGCGTTAATCTCGGAGACCAAAAGTGAAATAAACATTGATTCGGGCCTCGAGGCTCATTCAATAACGACAGAACCCGCTCGTTAGCGAGAGGCACGGAGATCCGGTTGACGTATAGACGCGGAATGTCCTCATGGGATCTGCGACAGCCACTTAGCTACCAGTGTACCAGCGTGCAGCGACTGACGCTGCGTCGAAAAGACTGGACCTTCCGGTCTCCCGGTAACCGCGCGATTATTCCCCACGGGCCGGCGAACGAGGAAACAACGAAGGGAAATAGGCAGCAGGTAACAACGTAGCCAGGTGAATCCAGCTTCCTCGTCGCATTCACGACGCGCGATGACGACGAGTTATGCCAATGAGCTAATGACCATTCAACAGCGGAAATATTATCGACATCCTAAAGTACCTGCGCAGATACAACGATATTAATTACTTTGCATATCCTATGCACTTGTGCATTTCTCTCGCCCCAAACTGACACACAACATGTGTACTGTCTAACCGGGATAGTAATAGGATAATTTCCTGCAACCATACGAGAATACAATACCTACCCACTTTGGGGCAGGAAAAAGATACCGAAAGCGAAAGTTATCGTCCCACAGGCCGGGAACATAAATTGACGGTTCAGGCCACTGGGTAATGAGAGATAAATTATTCTGCAATTAAAAACGGAAATGGTAATTTCAATCACCCTTACCGATGTATCTAAATCATTTTAAAAGTCAAATGGCAACCCCATCCACATCGAGGGTTGCGCTGAACACATTGCGAAAATAACATGCATATAGCGTCCTCGAACAAATATTTGCAGTTGATTGCAAAAAAAAGGTACAGCGAGCTGATACAAAGTGCACACCGGTGTCTTCAATCGCACATCCCGCACCGAGTGGCGAAGCTTCCAGGGCTGGATGGAATCTTCGTTATTCCATCTCCCGAGGGTTTAGCGCTGCCACTTCAACCAGCAGCAGCACCACTTGAAAATGAACGACTCCTTCGTCCTTGATACAAGCTGATCGCGAGAAGTCGGCGAATGCCGCGAAGCACGCTAGGATATCACAGGAGAAACGTGGTGTACTACAACTGCGCCCGCTGCCATAATTCTCTCCTACGATCTTCGCTTCCAGGCAATTCCCTTCGACCTCCAAAAAAAAAAAAAAAAAAAAAAAAAAACGAAGAAAATTCAAATGGAATAAGGGTCTCGAACGCACTGCATCCCGCGAGAGACTGAGCCTGGATACTCTCGATTGCCTCTGATAAACGAGCATTATCTGATAAATAATAAGCGTTATTTGTCCTCGTCCGGCGGCTACACGAGCGAATATCATTTCCACTTTCCATGCGCACGTTCGACGCCGCGCTGAAGAGAATCCTGTCCACCACATGTCGTGCGGAAAACCGATATACCATGGTGTACCTATACCACGTATACGCTGGTCGCATATCTACCAGCAAAATAGTTACTGAGAAGGAGAGAGACAGATGGAAAGAGAGGGAGGTCATTTATTCATTGCTACGCTTTAGGTATATCTGTGTACACTCGTTGCGAGAGAGAAAGAGAGAAAGAGAGAGAGAGAGAGAGAGAGAGAGAGAGAGAGCGAGACAGAGAGGCCTCCCTCACTGTCGGTACATGAGTTAGTTACTATCGATTGCTCCAGGGCACGCGGCCTACGTACAGCAGCGGGCAGGCAATGTGTATAGAGGAGACGACGGCAAACATCTATTATTTATTGGCCGACGTATGTGTAGTTACGCTTTATGTATATAGTTACCAGTGGCGAGAGAGAGGAAGGGGCGAATTGCCCTCTTCTTAAACCGCGTACGCGCTGCGAGCGGCCGGAGGGTCGCTCGGTTGCAGCGGCGACAACGAGAGAGCCGGCCGGGCGCGCGGGCAGAATGAAGCCTGGAAAGATATTGCGATCCCACGCTACCGCGTCGAGACCTCCGGTCCCGCTTTCACGCCTTATTATTATACCCTACGAACCCTCGCTTATGCCCTCTCACTCTCTCTATCTTTTTCTTTTTCTCTCTTTCTCTCTCTCTCTCTCTCTCTCTCTCCCTCGCGGTGCGTCCCCGTTACCTAACAGTTTGGACACTTCCACTCTAACGGGGAATGCGGAGCGCTGACCGCGAGTAAAATACACGCCGACCGGCAAGACCAGCGCAACCAGCGCCGGAGGTTTATTGACTTTTGTCCACGGCCTCGTCGACACGTCCATCCTTTATTCATTTGCCTCGAACGCGGCGATTGCGTAATCGCGTTGGGAATATAAGATGACGCTGAGGAAAAAAACGTACGAGCGATACGAAAGCACTGGGAGACGAAAAAAAAAGCTCGGCGTGCAGCGGGCGGTGGTCGAGCTACTGCAGCAGCGGCTCGCTCGATGTGTAGACTGTCTGTGTTTACGTCTGCGTCTCTGTGCCCAGAGTTGTAAGTTCCTGCTTCATTCGGAAATAAAGTCGACGGTACAATCGGTTTTTTAATTATTCATTTGTAATGATAGCATTGAATAATTATAATATAATGAGCACATTTTTAATGGCTGCAATGAATATCTGTTGTCAATCAAATTTCACGGCAATTTTCCTGAAAAATGGAGAATTGCGGTTGACGTATTACGAAAGTAATGGTGCACCTCGTGCTCTTCCATTTTTTTTCGCAATTGCTCATAGTTTTTTTTAATTGAAAATGAAGAATTTTCACGGAAAGAAAAAAACATGGATAATTCATGCAATTCCAAGCACATTTTACTGGAATCCCCATGCGCTCCGTGACAAAAACAAAAAATATGTTCCTGTTCTAATTTGAAAAATTACTGGAATAACAACCAACTTTTGAAGAGCAAATACATTGGAACTTTCGCGATTTATCACGATGAAATGTCATTTTGTGAACACATAGAACAGAAAAAATCCCGAAATACACCGTAAGTTTTAAGGAAATGTACATTTTCTTGGTTCTCACCGTAAAAAATACGGTGCGCGCCGAAAAACACCCAATCACGAAATGAACAAAATTATTCCCCAAATATCAGTATAATTTTGTATGTACGGCACATAATTATCACTAATCTTTTTTTCTCCGTGTTTCGCCGCAGGTTATCATTATTAAATCACACCTACGACACAAACCGCACTGTAACATTTATTTCTTAAAGTGTAATGAGAATTTACAACTTTGCCTGTGTCTGTTCGTTTCTACAGGAGGCGAACAGCCGCAGACATTGACGTTCCCACTTCAAACGGCAGGATAGCCGAGGGATTGAGCCGGAGTCGTTATTCCGCGGGCGTGTAGCCGCGCTGACGGCGAGAACAATCGCGGCGCGGTTCTCCGCCGCGCGCGGCCCGTGGAAGCTTTTCGCTCGCGTATCCGCGACACGTGGGGATCCGCGAGGGCGCGGGCGCCGCGCGCGCGTCCGCGGCGCTGAGAACCGCTTTTGGCGCCAGACGCCACCCAGGAATGCGGTTCCCAACTCCTTCCGACGGCGCGATGTGTCCACGTGGGCCGCGTGGGAGAGGCCCACGTGGACCGCGTGCAACGCGCGCGCGGCGCTTTTCGCTTTTTCTTTCACTCGGGCGGAGCGAGCGCCTCGCAGCTCTTTCCTCATAATAATTGTGTAGTAAACAACGCACAATACGGCGGTGGATATTATGTATTCGCAGGAATATCCGATGAGTTATGTGGCTGCAGTGTGGACGTCGCGGGCAAAGGACGCTGATCGTCGAGACGAGACGAGTCGAGTCGAGACTCGTCGCGCCAGCAATTGGGCAACTTTGCTTCCCCCCCGAGGAAGTCGCGCTCGCGCGCTCACCAACGTGGCAACATCCCATGTGCCGTCTCAGCTCACGTAACAATTTTTTTTACCGTAAAAAAGCAAGTACGTAGATCATCTCTTGATTACGGTATTAAAGCTTTGCGCGTCGCTGTATGTCATATAGGTAGCAACCGTAACTGCGTGGAAACGAGGATGATTATCTGGCTCACTCTGGTGAGTTAACATGAATGAGGTAAACTGTGAGGTAGCAAAATGTGATACGTAAAATGGTGTTATTGAAGGCTCCTCGTCGACAGTCAATCCCGAGTTGACGTATATGTAGAGCCTCCGAAAAACCTTCGTATAATGAAAATGGGCAATGACTGCCAATTTCGTAGGTTCTATGCACGCCGCGAAGTTTTGCTTCATCCTCTATAGTCTCATCAGATTCATCTGAGGGTCTGTGGAATTATTTTCAAGCCTTCCTCTAACCTACGTTCACTTCAAATGAGTAATATGTGCCATGTCCGGAGGTTGAAGGAAAGCTCCAATCCCTTGATACAACCTGACACAGCCTTTTCATGCTCCAAAAAAGGATTCCAGGGAGGCCAGACATTTCAACTCGGAATCAGGATACTGATCGGAATCCATAATCAAGTTCACTAGTTCACGAGTTCGTTGCGAGCTGAGGTCTTCGACCTGTAAGTCGGAATCAGCATACGTCATTATAATGATTCCTAATTTTGGGTTGACTTGTGCAGTTTATCGTCTCCGCTATCGCTGACGCGATTGAACATGGGTCCTCCTGATTACCCCTAATTGCTCGCGTTGACGTTTTTCACACAAGGAGTCGAATTTCCAAGCACTATCGACCATTCATCCCTCGACATGCTGATATCAGACGAAGCGTGCGGAGATTACGAGTCCGTGTGTTCTGAATTTATCTTTCCATTTTGGTCCATATGTCTTCGAAGTGGCGCCCCCCCTTAAACGTCTCTAAATATAGCGCGTCGCAGCGTCTGACGAGGAAAAAGGGCAAGAGTTCCCGAGCACAATTTGTTCGAGAGTGTCAACGAGGAGCGACGTTTTTATAGCCATCCCGATGACAGCAATGGCCCTGACGTCGGGTCGGTTGAAACTATATCGCTGGAGCAATGAGCCGCTCCATAAAGGTAGATATAGCCGAAAATAATCATTTGCGCACTGTGCAGGTTGTGCAAAAGAAAAAAGACATGGATAATTCATCCAATTCGCTCCGTGACAAGAAGACAGGAATTTGTGCTGTTCTAATTCGACAGCGAATTATTGGAATCACACCGGACTTTTCAAAATAAAATACATTGGATTTTTCGTGACGTATTACTATTGCCATTGCCATTTTGTCAACTCGTACAGAACAGAAAAAGTATTGAAATACACCGTAATTTTTACTGAAATATACCCATTCGTGTTGCGAGTAATGCACGATTTACTGGAATGAACAGAATTATTATTTTTAATGTACGACACATAAGAATTGTTAACCTTTTCGCCATGCGGTCATTGGGTTGGTGACTCAAGCGACTGCCAACTGGTTCGCAAGAAGGATAAAAAAAAACTCAAGGGCAAACACTAGTAAATAAGGAGCAAATGTTCAGAACCAGAGCCGCACTCTAAAAACCAAGTGTGTTGCAAGTGTTTCTCGCAACATGTTTCACCTATCAGTTACATCGTGACGAGTTTTTACACACTTGAAGCGTGTTGGTGTTTACATGGTAAACGATATCTGACAAGAACAACGCCAGTAAGTGTCTAGAAACTCGTGACAATGTAAAAGATAGGAGAAACAACGCGCTTGGTATTTCAGTGCGCGTGCGACCCGGAACAAGAACCGCGGGTATAAAACGTGAAACGCAACTGGATTTTCTCAAAAATAACAAAAATCTCACGTCCCGCCTCGATCACCTGTCATAAATCTCCGCTACACCTGGGTTTTCATTTATTTCTCAAGGTGTAACAGTGGCCAAGCCGAAACTGCACGAACTACGCTTGCGTAGTCCGGATTTAGGCCGTGTGTCCCGCTACGAGGCGAGAGCAGAGGTTAATGCGTTGACCGACTGGATTCGATGATAACTGCGAGGGTTCCCACGAGGACAGAGGCGGTGAATCGTGGTAGCGAAAAAAAAAGAGGAAAAAAAGAATCGAGAGAGACCATGAGCACCTTGACTGGCTATCACGGGCTGCGGCTATCTCCGCGTGTGCTACGGGGCGTAATTAGCGGCGCCTCGTGGTTTATACGTAGGCGCATCTCTCGCGGCTGCCGATCGCGTACCCACGCCTGCTCGATGACGTACGACGCGCAATTTCTGGCATCGAAGCGCAGTCACGACGCACACGCGGCTCTATTACCCGGTGCGCAGTGCGCGCGGGCAGCAACGACTGAACGAGCGGCGCTTAGCATCGACGCGTAGTGAGATACGTACGTATTTGCGTCCCGTTCGGCATGCTTTACAGGCGACAACGACCGACTTTACGATCACTAACAGCTAGCTGAGCCTGACGATTTATTCTCCCACATCGCGGCTAACGGATCAAAGCGGCGGACGAAGAAACTGAAAGCGAGAGAGAGAGAGAGAGAGAGAACGGAGGCTGAGAGAATGGAAAAAATGAACGTTGTAAATGCTACGTTTACAACCCAGTTTAGTACGGAAATTTTCACCATCAACGATTAATTTATATAGACAAAAAGAAGCGTCGCGGGCACTACGTAACAGCTCGAACGTGGAATCGCTCTTCGTTCGCTTGACTCGCGCGACTCGAGTACGTATCGCCCCGCTGTACGTCACGAACGGTCCGTGCAATTATGCTCGCGGCGTATCTTGGCGCGGCCTGTGATTAGTTTTGATTATTTAGTGCGTGCTCACTTAATTGCTATCGGGCTGCGGGAGTTTTGACGACGCGTGAGTTAGAACGTTGTATGTTTTCACGAGCGAAACATCGAGAAGAGTGGAATATATTCGGGGATGAAACTAGTAAATAGGTATTTATATAAGGTAAATAATTGATATACTCACGATTGGTATCGAGAACAAATGGTCACGGAAAAAAGGCTGGTTTTTTGTTACATTACTTTTCTTTTCGTTTCTTTTCTTTATTTTTAATTCCGGACTGCCCTCTGGGGCAAAAAGATGGGAGATATTATGCGTTTCACGGCGATCAGCTAATTTCAAACATTTCTTTGTCCCCTATGTTCTCGAAAACAGTGAAAAATTAATTAATTAAATTTTGTGCGTCGATTCTATGACGAGCGCCCAATGTCCTGCTCCATCATTTGAACTGCTAAAATGTAAATTCGCGTAAATAAATAAATTTTGCAAATAGTTTATTTGAATATATCGAAATATCGCAAGGTGGCCGTCATTGATGCGTATCCTGTAACTCACTTCATAGCACCCATGACATAATATAAAAATATAAAATATAAAAAATAAAATAATACGTCATTGATGCGTATTCTGTAACTCACTTCATAGCACCCATGACATAGCATAAAAATAATTTTACAAAAATTAAAAAACTCCCGGCAGAAAAAGAATCTCAATCAATAAACAAATTGGGCAAATACAAATTGTGCAATTATAAAATAACCATTCGCGTATCATAATCAGGAGATTTTCACACCTGATGACGAAAAAATCTCCCGACTATGATGTACGAATGGTTATTTCATTATTTCACAATCTTGTATTTACTCAATTTGATGATTAATTAAGCTTCCTTTTCTGTCGTGAGTTTATTCATTTTTCGTTATTCATGCAGACTGTTTAAAAACATCGGCCTTTTTCCCGGCGATGATTTTTTCCTCGATACATAAAAATAAAAATTGAGACCCGTGTGTGGAACTAAATGTGTGGGCCGCGGGCCGTGCCAAAAGCGTCTCTACCTGCAGCTGCTACTGTGTTACTCGTACTCGGTAGTCGCGCAGCGCGGGCCAATGCACCTACCACGAAGGCATAGGCATGCGGTTCTCGTTGTCTCTCTCTCTCTCTCTCTCTCTCTACATATGCACATAGAGACACACTCGGCGACTCAGCTGCTAACCAGAGTTCCAAGAGCTTCTCAACTTCAGCGGGCCGCGTCAGACATCGACGTCGCGAGTCTCTTATCCTCTTTCTCGGCGCAGGAGATCTTAAGCGATCGAGCGAACGCGCGAGCTGCCGCCGCTGTCGCTGGTCTCGGGCATTGCTATTGGAACCGGGTTACCGACTCCGCTCGCGAGACTCGCGGACGAGAAGATGATCGGACCTGGCGGCCAGACGTCAAATGCAGCCGGCGTGCTGCTCGTGCGTCGCGATGAGAGAAAAGAAAAAGCAAAAGAAGGAAGCAAAAAAAAAAAAGCGCGCACGATGAGAGACATTCCAGAGGTGCCGCTGCGCGCGACGCGCGCAGAACGAGAGTTCAAGAGACCGGGCGACCGAGCTACCGAGGTGCTCGGATTGTTGCGAGCATTTTATGCCTCTACGTACCTAATATAGTTATTGCAAGATGGAGCTGCGAGGGAAACAACAAAAAGAACACGAGTAATACACCGACTTGGGTTTTTTTTTTTTCGTTCACCCCGAAAATACATTTTTTTATAAGGAAATATAATTATTATAGGTAAAAGACACAAGGCAACTGAATGCATTTTTGCAGAATTATAAATGTTGCCTCGTCGACAGATTAATGGAGGTTATTTGCGGTGAAAAAATATAGTAATGACTATAAAAGTGACAACGATAAATTGTCCGTCCGTCTGACTATTATTTTATCTACGCAGTCAACATTCTTTTCATTAATTACGGTAATGGAACAAATGCTGCAAATATATATTTATATTATTATAGCCATTTATATAATTCAATATTATATAAATAGTTACTTGATATCATATTAAATAGCTACTGTAATAATATAAATTTGCATGTATTAAAAAAGGGTAATTAAAAGAAAATGATATTTTCCAGTTTATAGTCGCCATGACTATCGCGATTTCTTTGAGTCTGAGTGCTCTGCGTTAAATCCCTATACCTATCTATTTTGCACGCACCTGGATTCCGTCCAGTCGTTCGGCAAAAGCAGCAGCAGCAGCAGCAGGCAAGGACGCTACGGTGCGTTGCACATTTCGCCGCTTCAGCCGAGTGTATCGCCCGACAGAGCTGAACGTACCCGGCTATACGGTGGAAATAAGATTTTGCGGTCGAAACCCTAGGGGCCCCAGATGTTTTACCGCAGAATAGACCACTCGGGCTTCTATATCTATGTATAGCATATAGTGTAACTACGTACCTACGTTTATTGGTAATAAACGTGCGCGACGCCTTTGTCGAGCAATGAATTTTCGCTCTCGTCGCCGCTCGGTACCACCGGACGACGTGGGCACGCGGTGTCAACGGTCCGCGCGCGGGGCACATAGCGAGAGCGCTGGATGCGGATAACGCGCGTGTATAGCTAGCTGGCTCTAGAATTTTTACAACCATAGCGAGAGCGACTGCACATTCCGCCCTGGTTGCCTCGGCGCGCGCGCGCGTGGAAGGCGAAGGGCGCGGGAATATTCGCGGCTGCGATAAATCAATGCGAGAGCCACGTCCACGTATTACGCGCAGCGTCTCCTCGACTTCCTCCCCGAGTCCGACGCGCGCTCGTACCGAGAGGGCAATTACGCGGTTTTAACGCGACGTTGATTACGCTGATTATGTAAATTCCGCGTAATGCAAATGCGAGCTCGTCAACGAGCCCCGAGTGGAACTTCCCGGAGTGGCGAGAAAGCTATTACAACGCACTCGGCCCATCTAGCACGCCAGTCGTACGCGCGTTTAAATTTCAAACCCAAGGTGTTTGACTCTTCGTACGCGAGATTTCATCGTGTCATCGGGAGCGTAGGAACAGAAAAAAAAAAAAAAATAGAGACGCGAGACGTATTCTATAAATATGGTAATAAAGCGTATTCGGTATTTGCTGGAAGATTGCGACGCGCGACGTCAGGTCGCCCGGATTAGAAGCGGTGGAGCTGCGGCTGTTTCACGTGTACAGTGTAATAACTGACGTCTCGTCGGATGGGGAATCTTGTCGCTGCGCCGATGGGCAGCGACGCTTTCGGGTCATAACAATAAATTAATTACAAAATTTAATTACACACGAACGCTTTTTTTCGTCAAGTCAAACGACAAGATTTCGGCGTAAAATCGTATTAATTTGATACTCAATGCGGCACTCGAATGATGTAAAAAAAAGTATCTGGGTATTTTTGAAAATTTACTTAAGGGAAGGCTAAATACCGACACTTACACCTCAGAATTTAGATCCAAATCAATTTGAATGAAATTTTGCCAATCACTCCAGCATGACTGCACCAAGAGGGCCCCACTTTATTTTTCGCAAAACGACAAAATAAATAGTCTTTAGCCTCCCCTTAACAATAAATTACTAAAAATGCAGCGATATCAATGAATTAATTACAAAATTCAACTATACACGCGGATTAATTACTTTTCTGTTCCTAATCAAATCAGACGTCAAGATATTGGCGTAAAATCATTCATTTGATCCTCAACTGTACTCGAATGGTTATAAAACGAAATAAAATGTTTTTATCAGAAGATTTCTTCCGTCCGTTTTTTTTTTCTCGTGCGGAAATCCCGCGGACTTTAGTTTTTTTTTCTCTCCTTTCTACCGCCGCTGCTGGTCAGAGTTTACGAAATTTACATTTCCCATGCCTACGCGTTCGGGGGAGCCGCGAGATACTCGTGTGCGATTCGCCGAGCAAGCTACCAGCCTGGACTGACTTGAGCCGACTGCCGCGCGGATAGTGCGGAAAAGTGGCGGAGCTGGATTTACACGCCAACGGCGGCCCGGCGGTAGATAGGCCAAGTGCCAGAAGGAATGTCAGAATTGCGTGGGAAGCTCGAGGAGCACCGAGGACGTTAACCGTTATTGGCAAAATACTGAGAGCGGAGCTGCTGCCGCTGCCGCTGTTGGTGCTGCTGTCAATACCCGGTATTAGGTGCATATCCGACCGTATATCTGTCTACTCGTCTCGTATAACAGGTGATAAGCCAAAAGCACGTGTGCTCGACGGGCCTGACTCGACAGCTCTTGCATCACTGCGGTATGTATGTACTATGCGCCTATCTAGAATCTCGAAAGCAGCTCTTGTGTCTTCTCCAGTGCAACAACTATTGCAATATTCGACAATAAAATTCTCTAAAAAATTCTCAAAAAAGTAAATTCACGCTTGTACAATTGAAATTTTAGAGAGATATCATCATCGCGTTTCAACGGAAATTAAAAAAAAATTCTAAACTTACAAAAGATTTCCAATTTCCCTCTTCAAAATATCAGTGGGTAAACTATCGCGCATTTTTTTTATATAAGAACTAGGGTAATCACACGCTCTTGCGCGCGTGCCTGAAAAACTTTTCACCAAAATCGACCTCAGAAATAGTTATTTTTTTTTTTCAAAGTATCGACTGAGAGTTTCACTCCCGTCAATATTATATTAATAAATATTTTAGGAACACAAATATTTTATTATGACCAATGTGCAATTATTTTTTTTTTAATTTCCAGTCATAAATCACGACTGATGTCAACGAAGCACCATGGACATTCTCAAATCTGTATATATGTATATATTATCGTTTTTAATATAAGTCAACATTTCTTTTTTCTTTTACATTATCACATACATTCGACCACACATTCTACCACTCATCCATATCACACATATTTAAATTATCAATCACGAATTGTCCAAAATGATACATGTTTATTAAAAATAGCAGAAATTAAGATTACTTAGCTCTCGATATTTGATGAATCGCTCGTAGGCTCTTTCCCCTGGGGCTCGCGGTGGGAATTTGATGTCTCGTAGTCGAAACTCCGCGTGTTCGAATTATCGGCTGGTCAAGCACGAAGATGGAAAAGTTAGACTGGAAAAGTCCTCCGTCCAGGATATAAATGCGGCAGAATTCTACGATGATTAGAAGCGTCCTTCTATCACGACGTCCACAGAGCGAAAGAGGCCGAGTCAGAGATATTTCGGAGCAAGTGCTCCGATTGTCCCCACTACTCTCGGACACTAACTAAGCGAGTCGCAATTTCGTGGCTCTCGCATCGCGAAATATTCGAGCGCGATCTTTTGAAAGATTTGAACCTATACCGTTATTCTCAAGTCGTATATTCTACCCCTAAAAACACTGGTTATTAACCTTTTTTTAATTGATTTTGAAAAAAATATTTTTTTGGCGATTTTTTTTCTGTCAGAAATCGTAGACCCGGCTCCGGGCCGAAAATCGCTAAAATCGACCCCAATTTTTTTTTCTTTTCAAAATATCGACTTGTAACCTGTACCATTATTCTCAAGTCGTATATTCTACCCCTAAAAACACTGGTTACTAACCCTTTTTAATTGATTTTGAACAAAATATTTTTTGGCGATTTTTTTCTGTCAGAAATCGTAGATCCGGCTCCGGGCCGAAAATCGCTAAAATCGACCCCAATTTTTTTTCTTTTCAAAATGTCGACTTGTAACCTATACCATTATTCTCAAGTCGTATATTCTACCCCTAAAAACAGTGGTTACTAACCTTTTTTAATTGATTTTGAAAAAAAATATTTTTTGGGCGATTTTTTTTCTGTCAGAAATCGTAGACCCGGCTCCGGGCCGAAAATCGCTAAAATCGACCCCAATTTTTTTTCTTTTCAAAATATCGGCTTGTAACCTATACCATTATTCTCAAGTCGTATATTCTACCCCTAAAAACACTGGTTACTAACCTTTTTTAATTGATTTTGAAAAAAAAAAAAAATTTTGCCGATTTTTTTTCTGTCAGAAATCGTAGACCCGGCTCCGGGCCGAAAATAGCTAAAATCGACCCCAATTTTTTTCTTTTCAAAATATCGACTTGTAACCTATACCATTATTCTCAAGTCGTATATTCTACCCCTAAAAACACTGGTTACTAAACTTTTTTAATTGATTTTGAAAAAAATATTTTTTTGGCGATTTTTTTTCTGTCAGAAATCGTAGACCCGGCTCCGGGCCGAAAATCGCTAAAATCGACCCCAATTTTTTTTCTTTTCAAAATATCGACTTGTAACCTATACCATTATTCTCAAGTCGTATATTCTACCCCTAAAAACACTGGTTACTAACCGTTTTTAATTGATTTTGAAAAAAATATTTTTTGGCGATTTTTTTTCTGTCAGAAATCGTAGACCCGGCTCCGGGCCGAAAATCGCTAAAATCGACCCCAATTTGTTTTCTTTTCAAAATATCGACTTGTAACCTATACCATTATTCTCAAGTCGTATATTCTACCCCTAAAAACACTGGTTACTAACCCTTTTTAATTAATTTAAAAAAAAATATTTTTTTGGTGATTTTTTTTCTGTCAGAAATCGTAGACCCGGCTCCAGGCCGAAAATCGCTAAAAGCGACTCCAATTTTTTTTCTTTTCAAAATATCGACTTGTAACCTGTACCATTATTCTCAAGCAATATTAGAGCAATGAAATTTGTATTAACTATTTGCTTTTACGGGTCAAACAGATCGAATGTTCTGGAGAATAAAAAAATATTTCGTTTACAGGCAGCGCGGTTTGTTGCTTGCAGGCGGCTGTCGACGGGACTGCGGGTGATTCGCGGCCAGGTTCGACTTCGTAATGGCCCGTTGCGTTGGTACATAAACAATGATTCGCGGGGCAGCCCGAGAGACGGGCAACTGCCCCGTGGCGAGAAGGCCGAGGTCGCGGACCTCCAAGGCAACGCGCGGCGGTAACGCGCGATCGGGCAAGCGAGAGCGAATGAACGCGTTTCCATCGTTCCCCCTATGGCACGACGCGGCACGGCGCGACACGACACGGAAGAATGTGCGCTGCACCACCGATCGACTCGCGTCGTCCTCGTTGCCGTCGCCGTCATGCGCAGCGCGGTTGAAGCCTGACATGCCGGTCAGTCCCCGCAGCAGTACCCACAGCTGGCAGTCAGGTTGAATGACGCCGACGATCCTTCTCTCTTTCTCTCGTTCCGCGGAATATAACTGAATCGGATTCATTACGAACACGCGATCGAGTTCGATGTCACTGCGAGCGAGCCCGCAAACGCCTGAGAAATATAGTCCCAGCGAGTCACAGGGGTGACGACAAAAACGGTAGATTGGCAAGTTAAAGGTCCATTGCAGCGCAATTGACCTTTAACTTGGGACGAGAATATCACGTAGTAGCAGATAAGGCTACTTGTGTACGGGGAACAAGGTTTACTTGAGGCAACAAAGCATTTATGAATATAGCGACAAGAAACTTTTTTGCTAGGCTGACAATTTTTGTTGCGAGGCTGACAATTCCTTTCTCATAGAGGAAGCTTTGTTTTCATGAAAACATTTGTTCTCGAGATTTTCATGTCAGCATACTCAGAATCACTTAAAACGTCGACAAAAGATGTCTAGAAAAATGTCCGTATGTGGGTATGTGTGTGTGTGTGTGTGTGTATGTACAGATGTATGAATGACCATTAACTCAAGAATGTCACGATGGATTATGCTGAAATGTTGCACACAAGTGGTGTATTGATCCCTCTTCAGTTACTCTGCGATTTATTACAAAAACTATCCACAGATACAGAATTCATACCATCTTTATAATTTTCACAAAATCACGTAAACGTGATTACTTTTTGTGTAGTTGCATCCGTATATACCAAAACCATGATGAAAAAAGTTGCAAAGATCTACTTTGCAACTTATTTTCTATCTTCAGAGTTGATATCTTCTCAAACTACTCCGGAAAAACGATTCCTATTTTTTTTTTTGCTACCTCATAGAGGATGCTTTGTGAAAAAGGAAAATTAATGAGGAAGCAATGGGCAAAGTTCTACTTTTTTATTTCCTATGTTGACCAGTTTTTTGGCGAAGCTAAACTTTTTTTTGCTAAGTTGACCACTTTTCTGCGATGATGACGATTTTTTTTGTTGCTATGATGACCATTTTTTTGCTCTGCTGACAAATTCGATTAGAACAGCCAATCTTTTTGGTAGGATAACATATACTAATTTGCTAGGCTAGCAAAAAAGTATGAGTCGTCACTAAATTAACAAGTCATTTATCTCCTGCACGCGGAACGATACTCGCACAACTCGCAAGCGGAGTATCAACGATTTCCGATTTCGCCGTACAGGAGTCATTCGCCCCACCGGAAGGATCCATATTCGCAAGGTGTTAGATTTCGCGAAGCAAACGACCGAACGACAACCGATCGGAGAAATCTCTCGTCGATATACAAGTCCCAGCTTTTATCATTAACCAGCAGTCAGCTACCGGCTACACTCGCGGAAGGAGAATATCGACGGTGATCATTAAAGTCACAGAGGATCGACGGAGAAACCTTTGCGCGTAAATCATGCGAGTCGTGTGGTTGAAGTCGCGGCGAAACTCCAGACGATCTTAAGGTCATTCGCTACTACGTTAAAAAAAATTATTTCCTGTTCATTTCCAAGGCGCCCGAGGCTTTCGATCCAAAGCATTAAAGTACATTGCCAAACTGTACAGACATTTTTCGTACCATTGAGGAAAGATATGTTGCTCCGCGTTCATCGCGGACACGAGGAGCAATAACGGTCACCGATGTCCGCTGCAAGCGGAGCGACGAGCCTGAGCAGCCTCATAATCGACGCGCAGCTGGCTTAACGAGTGATTACAACGTGTAGAGCGTAGGTACCTAATACACGGGTTCGTCGAGTCTCGCTGGGGTCTCGCTCGCGAGTCTCCCCCCGACAAGATTAACAGCGATGACTTGCATCGACATCGGTATATGGAATGTCTGCCGCGGCAACCGCGACGACGAGCCGAGATATCCTGCCGACAATGCGATACTAATACACTGGGGCGGCTCGCGGCCGGTCTCGTCGTAAATAAGTCGCTTCACTATGCGGCGCTCTCTCGACGCTTTGCGCGCAATCCATTCGTCTACGATGGACTCCTTCGCGACTCCTGACTCGTTGGCAGAGGTATTGGTACCTAGCGCTACGCCTGGCCCGCCTGCAACGACAGAGACTCTGTAGAATCTTTTCGTTTCGTTGCACATAGGAAACCACTTGTAAATTCATTTGCCGTGTGTCGAATCAACGATGTTATTATGTATGACGTATCTCAGCTGCTCTTCTTCGTCTTCTGCTCGGAGGCTACGGACCCTCGCAGCGATGTGATTGGTTCATTCAGCCATTACCAATACCCTAGCTGCTTGTAGGACGGCACACGATGCGTCTCGTTGATTGCTCCTCAAAAGCGCCTTGAATAGGATTATAAAAAAGATAATTTTCTAGAAAAAAGAGAAAATTCTAGATAATTTTCAATTGAACGCCCCGGAAATTAGCCGGACTTCTTATTTTCTCCTCACAATGCTGAGTTTTAGATAAAGGCGACAGAACTTTATGTAATTTACCTACAATTTAATTAACGTGCGACTTCTATTGTTGCAGTAGCTTCGACGGTCGTGTGTTTTGCCTTCTTTTTGAGGTTTACGTAGGCACTCATTAGAGAGCTCTACGCCTACTCAACTAAAACTAAAAAGTAGCAGAACTATACTTTATGTGCCTGGAATTGAACCGACGTATTCTGATTTGTTTCAGGGACTTCGTTGATCGCATGTTTGGCCTGTTTTTTGCGGATTATATTGTAGGTGCTGTTTGGAGAACTCTAAACCTACGGAAGTTAGATTCAAAAGTAGCAGATCGGTATTTGACTTGCCTGCAATTCAACCATCGTCCTTTATTTTGTTGCACGGGCATCGTCTACCGGATGTTTGGCCTGTTCTTTTGAGGATTACATTGTAGGTACTGATTGCAGAGCTCTACACCTACTCAAGTTGGATTTGAAAGTAGCAGAACTACATTTGATTTGCCTGCAATCCAACCAACGTCCTCTGTTTCGTTGCAGTGTGGCTTCGTCGATCGGATGTTTGGCCTGCTTTTTGAAGATTATATTGTAGGCGCTCATTAGAAGAGCTCTGCGCCTATATACTCAAGAGTGTGTAAGTGGGTACGGGGTGTACGTGGCTAACTGTTCGTTCCTACGTTTCGTTCGTACGTTGAGTCGCCGCGCTACGGTTGACGGGACTGATGACAATGGTTGAACGAGCGAGATGCAGTTGGCCGCAGCTGCGACACAGCCTTGTCCCACTTGGGGATGATGCGTGCGACGCCGCAGCCGATACTAAGACATAATATTATAATCCGCGTTCCACGGCAGGAAATTGACTCTTGCGCGATCATCGCCTTTCGCCAAAGATGCATTTTCATCCACCCCGACGTACGTACGTTGAACCCGTCGATTCCGCGAAGCACACGCGATTCGACGGGTTATAGAGCTATCGCTATGTGCGTGCCATGGTGAATGCGGCGGCGGCGGCGGCGGCGCCGCCGACTTCTTCGGTTTTATGTTCCCTCGTGAAAGACGTGCGGAGGAATCTATTCGCGGTTCGGGCAATGCACCCATTTCCTCGCCGGCATCCACCCGGTTAAGATGGATAGGTGCACCGAGAAAGATTAAGTCGAGAGCGAGAGGGAGAAATTGGATTTCCTGGCTTAAGGTGCGCGCGGATGTTCGCCGTCGTCATGGCGGTTAGGCATCCAGCGATCCTGGATGCTTCGCGACTGTAGCTGCGCCGCTAATCTATAGTACAATGAACTCTCTCTCTCTCTCTCTCTGTCTCTCTGAGGGTCAAATTTATAGTTCCAAGTTTGAACTCAAGCTCCAACTTTTTTTTAAGTTCAAAGTTATGTTGGAACTTGAGCATATTCTCCGTTAAAGTTCGAACTTAAGTTTGAATTTAAGTTGAAACATCATTTGGATCTTACGTTGGAACGTGAGTTGAAACTTGAGTCCAAACTTGGGGCTGTAAATTCGACCCTAACGCTCGAATGTTTAGTCAGAAGTTCGATCTTCAGATCGAACTTAGGGTCGAGTTTGTAGTCCCAAGTTTGAACTCAAGATTAAACTCAAGCTCCAGCTTAAGTTAAAACTGAAATTTCAACGTAAGATCAAACTTAACTTAAGTTAGTTCTAACTTAAGTTTGAACTTATGTTGAACAACCGCATAAGTAAACAAACGAACTTAAGCGGAAACTGAATGCTGAATGTTGGAACTTTAAAAACAAGTTGGAACTTAAGTTGGAAATTTAAAAAACAAGTTGGAACTTGAGTTGGAGCTTGAGTTCAAATTTAATTTCAATTCTAGTCCCAAGACTAAAAATTCGACACTTATGCACGCAAAAGTTGGACAAAAATTGATGTTCGAACTTGATTCATGCTTAAGATCGAACTTAAGTTCACACTCGTCTCTCCCTTGACTTCGTACTGAAGTTCGATCTTAAAAAAAGTTAGCGAAAAAATGAAGTTCCATCTTAAGATCGAACTTGCGAAATGGCTAATGGCCAAATGATGAAAAGTCAGAAAGAGGAAAATTGGTTTTCAAACGCGTTTTCAACTTGCGCAGCGGTTCAACTTGCTCCGTCAGGCCATTGCTATTAATTTAATTCACTGTATTGCCAAAAAGCTGTCCCGAGAGAGCCGGAGTCAGAGTGCGATTTGGCATTCGCATATTCACCGTAGACGTAGATATAGATACAAGACACACCTGTCAATTACCGGTGACGCGTCGGTCAACGACTAGGACGTTGACCCTCTGGCAGGTATCGGACGAGACGTCGACGTGGTTCGCATCGACGCGGCCGGCTCTCCAGCTCCTCTCGGGACGCACGCTGTCCGCATAGCCACCGCGTTCGATAATCGATCGACGTTACGATGTCGAACGCCGAGCTGTTCCGCCGCTCCGCTGGAAATGGGATTCCCTGCACCGTGGGACGTGGGACGGACGCGCGCAGCGCGGTAGCCCGGAGGTGCGACGGGCAAAGCGACGCGTCAGCCGCTATAACTGACAATCGATCCTCAATGCTGTTTATCGGCTACGATTTTCCATCGGCAATTTTCATCCGTCTCGCCGCTACATTTTCTCCCCCGTCTATCTCCGCCACTTTCGCTCCCGACGCCGGCGCGATAATAACGATTATCGGGAAAATTCGACATCAATCACTTTGCAGCGCGCGAAGCCGGGAAAAATGTAATCGCTCGTTTCCCCTTTCGTCCTCCGCGCTTCTTCATCGTCCTTCCGGGCATTTCTCATTTTCCCCCCCTCGGTAATTACTCGCTGCCCGGCGATTCCGCACGGCCGGCGGGTCAATCACTCCGACGCGGAATAACGAATCACGGGGCGGAGGGGGAGGAGGATTTGAAAAAAAATCATGGAACTTTGAAAAGAGAATTTCGTCCTTATACGAGTCACGAGCTGAGATATCAATCATTTCGTTCCCCGCGAGGAAATTCCGCCGATTTGATTATGACGGACGCACGTGGGCAGGGATCATCCTTCGCGCGTGACTCTTGATGAGGAAATAATTGCGGCGAAAGTTCGTAAGAGACGGAAAAAAACTGAGTGAGACAGCCAGGTAGGAGCTAATAGCTATAGACTTATGACGTATAGTTTTCTTTTTCTTTTCCCCGCGGTTACAACTTGATTTCTGCTCGCAATCGGATGGCAAGTAACGCGATCGGTTCGACCAATTTTTTTTCAGGAGAACTGGCACTTAAAATTGTGCGCTGTCTGCGAATGTCACCGGTCGGATGGACCTCGACGAAGGGTCACACAGTATTCACGGCACAGTCGGACTGGCGTTTCCATTCCACATAGCCGACGAGGCGGTTGGGGCACAGCGCGCGCGGCACCCAATCACCGGAAACCCCGGACGTGATCGGTGTTGGAAGTATCGTTATGGCGCCCGGAAACCATCGGGTAAACCGGAAGCGCGCGGCTAGGTCTCCGTGTGTCCTCTTTTCGATTCCCCGCGAAAGTAGCTTTCCAAGAACCGTTTTCCCTTCCCGGAGGGCTGCCACTTGGCTGACACCTCAGTGACGGCGTCGCCGCTTATGCAATATCCCTTTGTTCATCTATAAATATAACCAATTAATCGAATAGTGTATATTGATTAAAAAGTCGTATACGTTTTGGAGTCGTAACCGCCAATCGTATTTGTATTCAAGCTGGAAATTAAAAAAAGCGGATGAAACTTGTTGAGGAAAGATGATTAAATATATACATATAGCTGAAGTGGCTCCAGCTTTGTTAAGAGTGAAATTAGAAAGAAGCAAAGAAGTATGGGAAGAATGGATTTCGATCGATGGACTGAGCCAGCCCAAACTCGAAAGGTCGCGGAGTTCTAACCTCAAATCGTATTTGTATTCAAACTAGAATATAAAAGAAGCCAAAAAACTTGGTTCGGGAAAGTTGATCAACAATATAAAACAAAAAAATACCTTAAGTGGCTCCAGCTTTGCTAAGTGTGAAACTAGAAGCAAAGAAGTAACGGAAGAATCTATTTCGAACGATCGACTGAATCAGCCCAAGCTCGAAAAGTTGTAGAGTTCTAACCTCAAAACGTATTTGAATTCAACCCAGAATATAAAAAAAGCGAAAAAGCCTCGTTCAGCAAAGTTGACGAAAAAGATAAAACAGAAAAATAGCTGCAGTGGCTCCAGCTTTGCTGGGTGTGAAACTAGAAGCAAAGAAATATCGGAAGAATCGATTTCGATCGATCGACTGAATCAGCCCAAGCTCGAAAAGTTGTAGAGTTCTAACCTCAAAACGTATTTGAATTCAACCCAGAATATAAAAAAGCGAAAAAGCCTCGTTCAGCAAAGTTGACGAAAAAGATAAAACAGAAAAATAGCTGCAGTGGCTCCAGCTTTGCTGGGTGTGAAACTAGAAGCAAAGAAATATCGGAAGAATCGATTTCGATCGATCGACTGAATCAGCCCAAGCTCGAAAAGTTGTAGAGTTCTAACCTCAAAACGTATTTGAATTCAATCCAGAATATAAAAAAGCGAAAAAACCTCGTTCAGGAAATTTGGTCACAAAGTTGAAACAAAAAAATAGCTGCAGTGGCTCCAGCTTTGCCAAGTATGAAACTAGCAAAAAAAAAAGTATCGAAAGAATCGATTTCCTGCGATCGACTGACTCAGCCCGCAAAACTCGAATCGAGGCGGCGCTCGCGTGTTCGCGTTGCCGCAAGTATATCGCGGTGTTCGGGAACAGGAGCGCGCTCTGAGCTTGCGAGAGCGCGAGGTTAATAGCACTTGAAGAATACTCGCGGCTCGAGTTATGCGCTCTGCCAAATACTCGCCACGTTAAAATAGCCCGAGGGGCCAGTAGAATGCATCCCAGAGACGAGGCTGCCGCCCCGCGTGTCCTATTCGAAGCGGCGATAGGAAAGCCGCCGCCGCCGCCGCCGCCGCGCGCCGGCGGCCCGAGATAATTCTCGCGCTCGCGCTTCCGAACGCGATTCACATCGCGGGTCGTCCCCTAGAATTCGAATATCGCACGGCGGAGCCTCAAAAGGTGCGAGGCGCAAAATCGCCGAACGATTTTAGCAGCGCTCTCGCCGCTGCATCGGCTTCCTGCGCGGCGTCTCTGGATTCTGCGAGCAGGTGGCACTGATCAGGGGGCAGCAGCCAGCGAGAGTGGAGCGGAAGATAGAGAACACACGGAAAGATAGAGAGGGAGAGAGAGAGAGAGAGAGAGAGGGGACCAGCGCTCTTGGTAACCGCGAGCGCTATAAGTATTGGCCGCTCGCGCGGTTCATCAAGCGGCAGCGTCTATTAGCGTGCACAAACAGACCGAAGGAACATCGCCGGCCGCGGCTAGAAATAGAAATAGAACGGTCCCCGTCGCGGGCATCGCGATGAGCTTGCTCCGCTGCAGCTATAGAGGCGGTTAGGTCGTGTTTCTCACGTTCCGCGGATGAATCACTCGACAGGGGAGCCTCGTAGCCGCCGCCACCGCCGACGCCGCCGCGCGATTCGTCGCACCGCGGCGCGCTCTCGCTGCACTCGTTGCGAGTGCTGCCCGCGCGCCGGCTGCCGGCAGATGCATCTTTCGCCGTGCGCGCGCTCGCCCAGTGCCCAGCACTCTGCATGCCCAGGACGCGCGGCAACCGCAGTCGAGATCTTGCCGAGATGAAACAGTAAAACGCGGGAGGCGCGTCATTCGGAGAAAGATCGTCGCTGGCTCGTACGTCCGTTGAATCATCTTGCTAAATGCGCTTGCGTAATTTTAGGCGCAAACCGCCATAGTGGAAAATCTGCGGAGTTCCATCAGGCTCAAGTCGGGCTCACCTGGGGCCCTAGCCGGACCAACTTGGCTCTGACCAGGGCCAGACCAGGGCCTGACCACGATCTGACCAGGGTCTGATCAGAGTCGGACCAGGGCCTGACAAGGGCCTGACCAGAGCCTGACCAAGGCCTGACCAGAGCCTGACCAGGGCCTGACCAGGGCCGATTATAACGCCACACATTTTTCTACTCTTGAGTATTATGCTTTGTACGTGCGAACCGGCTCGAAGGTACAGAGGTCACAGGCACCAAGTACCACACGTGCCCCGCGACCGTAACGATGCGGTGACTCCTGAGGAAACTTTTCGTTTCGTTACCGCGGACGCGGAGGAGCTTCGAGTCAACGTAAGCCGCTCGCATGACGACACACGAAACGGTAAAATGCGGGAGGCGCGTCATTGGGCGAGAAAGGTCTTCGTCGTTCGGTGGGTCTGCCACGCCGGCGTCGCCGTCGCTGCGTCGCTGACTCTCGTTGAATCATCCCGCTAAATGCGCTTGCGTAATTTTAGGCGAAACTAGACGATCCGGGAGTATCATCCAGTCGTTATTTCAACCGCGGAGATAGCTGGGCCACGTCCTATTTAGGGTCGGCACTGTCGTGTGGCGATGAATACGCGCGAGGTGGATATTTACGCGGCATAGGTATAACTCGGGTACCTCTCATCCACGGCTATGGGGCGCGGAGGGGAGGACACGATGATCAACGAGGTAGGCGCGCGCTCGTCGCGCTCCGCGCCGAGCGCATTCCTCGCGGCATGCGCGCCCCCTGACTCATCCCGCGTGTGTATAAATGGAACTACACGAATTAATATAGCGTTATCCCGAAGGCTCATCTCGCGGCGCGGCGCGTCTGGTGAATGTTTAAAAGGGAAACTCGTCGGCGGATGCGCGCGAGATTACGAGGGCGGCCGAGGCGGTCCCGCTGGAGCCGCGCGAGCGCGCGCCGGGAAGGCGTGGAACGGCTCGAGGTACGCGCGGGGCCGGCCGGCGTCTTCGCGCTTTTTTTCCCCCCCCCTCCCGCTTTCTTTTATCTGGAGCTTTATCGTGGACGTCGGGTCACTCGGGGTGAGATGACTGCGGCTGCTCGAGCAAATTGGCAGGTACAGTCGATGAATTATAAGGTTTGGTCAGTAAAGTTATTAATTGGTATCATAGAAACTAATCGTCATGGGGCCGACAAATATTGATTATCGGTCTCAACCGGGTTCATCGGGTACCAACTGAATTACTTTTTTTGTTGGGGACGGTTTTGACCGATGTGGATTATTGATGCAGTAGGTTTCGGTAAGAATGGTAACATATAGGTTATCATTATATACCTGACGTGATTGCCATTATATACAATGGTAATAATGGCAATAATGGTAACAAATGTTACCATTTCCTATATAATGGCAATAATGGTAGCTAATGTTACCGTTTCCTATATAATAGCAATAATGGTAACTAATGTTATCATTTTCTATATGTAATGGCAATAATGGTAACAAATGTTACGAAGGCTGCGTAAACCTGCATCTTCTCAAAAACCTGCGGCACACTTAAAAAAAAAAGTTATACCACGATATGTCGCTCTCCTCATTATTCCTCGTCTCACCGGAAAATCGCTGGCGTGGAGATTAAAGATGCGATTGGCGCCCCAAATAAAAATTGTACAGACACTACGAGAGAACATTTTCAGCAGTGGATTAATTAGTAGAAATTCGTCTATCTCATCTGGAATTGCCCGATATGGGGGTCGGGCGCCAGATAGCTGTGGTCTGCTCCTATATCTCGATAGGAAGAAGCATTGTATATTCCCGGAGGCTAGCAGGATGCACTTCTCGCATTTGCGCGCAGCTCCTCTCTCCCTCTCTCTCTCTCTCTATCTCTCAGCTGTGCAGGCGGCGTCGCGGTTCGGTCGTAGCTCGTCTTCCTCCTCCCACCTCGGTAGTCGGCGGAGGAGCGACGAGGAGAAGAAAGAATAAGGAGGTGTGCGCGCCAAGCGCTTGGCGCACTCTTCGTATTCTTCCTCTGTACCGTCTTCCTCGACTGCAACAACAGCAACAACGACGACGACGACGACGACGACGACCAAGACGACCAAGACGACGCCACATGTGCGCGCACGGGGCTCGCTAGGAAGACCAAAGCTTTTTAACCGAGTCCATACGCGGGTGATTCAGACGTGAGATATTCTCGGCGAACCGTGGCGCCACGGTATATCCGACTCAGCGGTGCGGCGTGCGCGTTGCACTTCCTTCGACGAGTCTCGTATACAGTCGACTGCCCGTAAAGTCCGGACCGTTTGACTCGTCGTATACGACGCCTGGCATCGAGAAAATTAACACATCGTACCTTCTTCGTGTCACGTATCGCGAAAAAAACCATGAACAAAAAAAAATAACGTCAAGAAAAATCTCGAAGTTTTGTATCTGCGCTCAAAAATCCTGATAGAATTCCGAGCAAAAAAATACTATTAAATGAGGATTTCTGTAGTGTGAACCGTCGAAGTATTTAAAGTATGCCGTATTGGACTCAAAAATACTCATTACAAGTCGCAAATTGTACCCTAAAATCATATTCCTGTGATTGAGGATTCAATTTTTTTTTAGTATGAAATAAGTTTTTTTTTATACTTCAACGGTTCATACTACAGAAATATTCTTTTAATACTATTTTTTGGGCGGGTTCATACTACAGAAATACTGTTTTCATACTATTAGCGTTAATACTGGTCCAAGTCGGGAAGTAATCAGGCCCTGGCAGGGCCACCATGGCCCTGCTCAGGGCCATGGTGGCCAGGGCCTGACTAGCACCGAATATAAACGGATTATAGCTCCCGGGCCCTTAACTTTTCGAGTGGTCCACTGTACGCAGCGAGTATAGCAGCGGCAGCAGCAACAGCGGAATTAATAGAAAAGCCCCGAGTGATAGAAAGCCCGCAGCCGACACCCGCCGCAACGTCGCAACGTCCGCGCAGGAGACAGTGGCTCTGTCTCTCGCACGATCTCGGCACACTCTTTGTCAACGGGGTTGATCATCACGCGTGTCAGTGGGATAAAGTGTCCGACATAAAGCCCCTTTTTATTTGTTTGTAAACATCATTGCACTTGGGTCCACAATGAGTGACATCAGACATCTCAAAATATTAATATAATGTAATTTTTCTCCGCAATGTAGCAAACATGCCAGGCAGTTATTAAAGGATAGAGTCATGAAGGTGAAATCTGCATTTGGATAATTTTCAGTGGATTTTCAGAATAGATTGAAAGACACGACCTAGCTGCATTAATACAAAATGTTGTCTGTGTCAAAATGTTCATAAAAACAAAGTTTCCACTGTGGGGAAGAAAAAAAGCGGGAAGTATACTCGGTTCGATTCTGGTCTTTGTCACGTACGTGCTAGAAATCCATAAGAGCTGAAAAAAGGGTCTCAAGGAGCAGCCGCGACGCGGGAGCGAAGCGGCTCCGTACGGGGATGAAAAGCAGCATCTGGTGGTGAATGGCGTGGGCCATTGATTAGCCTGCAGACACGAGACGAGGCCGCTTCGCCGCAAGAAGTTTCCCTATCAGCCGAATGCTTCATCTTTATTTAGGTGTAGATTCTCAAGTTTCCCCTGCTGCTGCTACTGCCGTTGGCCTGTAGAGATTATACGGTCGAGTGTCGGGAAACCCAATTCGGGGCTTTCGTTATCGCACGAACCATGCTCGACACGCTCATACATCCGTCTTCGTGCGTAGAAAGTTGCTACGGTTTAGGACACGTCATAACGCATACACGGTTTTGTTTAAAGACGAACCGGCGGCGTCCAGTCAGTCCTGCCGCACGTGCTATGGATTAGCTGGATGGCTGGCTGGATGGCTGGATTTCTGGCTGGCTGGCTGGCTGGATTTCTGGCTTGCTGGTTGGCGGAATGTGGCTTATATATATTCCGGCCGTTCAGGATACGAGCGGATATACAGCGGTAGCTATGCGTCCTTACTCATCCCTGATTCTGGAAAATCTCTTTGCTCACCGCGCCGGATGAACGGATTTGGACGCGCGTGTTATGCTTTATGCACACGCGGCGACCGCGTACGAAAACATTGGGATGTTTCTGCGCGAGTCTACAAACGCTCGTTTGAAGAATCCTCGAGCGAGGCGGGGAAACCGCGCGTGATGGCGGTTTCTCCGCGCACCCCCTTTAAAGGCCTTCAAACTCTCCCCGCGCCGTCCACACCATCAACACGTCTTTCGACGCTGCTCAAAGCTCCCGAGGCAGATTTACTTTTCTGATTCACTTCGGCAGACTTGATTTGTGCATTCCGCATTGAAAGGTCCACTCGTCCTAAATTTCATTCACGGAGCTCGAGCGTGAAGTTATAAATTCAACAGCTCTTCAATGTGAAGACTCCTGGCTGCCGGCGTAGCATATTTTTCGTTGGTATTTATAAACGTCATCGTTACGAACCATATTGGAAGATATATCCAATTGAGGGTTTTTTCAATTATTGAAAATTCTTGATTGGCCGTCAGTCGCATGTTTCTTGTATTTCAAAAACGCCGCAAATAGGACACGAAATGAAAGTCCAAAACTCTTTATCGATACCGCTGTACCGAAGGCACAGATTACTTCTCGCTCGTTCGTTCGTTCATTCGCTCGCTTGCAAAAAAATTCTCTGCGAAAAAATATGAGTCAATATCAGCAAACTCCTATATTTCAGGTATTTATTGAAAATTCCTGATTGCACGTCAACCGCTTATTTCTCGTATTTCAAAAACGCTGAAAGCATCCGATATGAAAGTCTCCAGCTCTTTATCGACAACCGCTGCGAACGTATGCACAGTTTGCTTCTCGCTCTCGGCATTCGTTCGCGCTCGCTCGCTCGCTCGCTCGCTCGCATAAAAATTCTCAGCGAAAAAGCTGAGGCCCGCGATACAGACGCAACCGGGAATGAAAGTCTTTGATACGCGCGAAGGATGAAATGAGCTGCGCTTCGAGCCACCAGAGTAAATGCATTTTTTCGCCTTTGACGGGGTTTCCCTTTCGCTTCACCGTCCATGAACAAGCAAGCAAGCTGTCCCGCAACGTTTCGCGAGAGTAGTCTCAACAAAGGGATTTGCTACGGGCTCTAAAAACGCAACGTGTGCACATGTAGAGTCAGGCTGCATATATATTTCTGTATATGCGTTCGCAGAAGCAGCGATATTTTTCAACGCGAAGATAGTGCTCTGCAGTCCATTTCCGGCCGAGTAGCTCGCGCCGTGTGCCAGGCTGAAAAACAGAGACAAATGGGCGAGGCGCACGAATTTATACCAACGCTATACCTATACCAAACGTGTCAGGTTCGTCAGAGGAAGGGAAGAACTATAGTGAACAATAGTGAGCGCCCGGTGTTGGCTACGAAAAAACGAGCGACACTTCGCGTCGTTTTTGTTCCCTACGTCCTTATTCCCTCATTCTGCTTTTCATTCGTGCTTTTCTTTGTCCGCCACACGTCACCCGCTACTGATTTACCACGACGCTGAAAAGAAAGAATGTTCTACGAAATATTCGTCTTGTTCATTTCACTGTACTTAGTCGAGCATTGCCACGTTTTTGTGGTCTTGGACCCAAAGACCAAAGTCCAACGAGAGTGCAACAAAATTCTACTCCAGACTGAACCTTTTCCTCGATTTTTGCAAAAACTGACCCAATGCGCAGAAGTGTAAATAATAAAGCTGCAAATGCGGGTCCGCCCTAAGGATTTCGTGGCTTCGAACCCTCTGAAAAACATTTTCGCCTCGCTGTCATTTCTCTCCCTCCGGAAACTTGAAAACGTTTCGGCGAGCAATTCCACGCTGTGGGTGAAACTCACGCACCGCGCAGAATAACAGCACCCACCGCGCTATCCGTGTGGCAGCCACGCAAAGAGCAATTCAATCGGCTAATTCGCAAGCCTTAAACACAACCCCCCCAGTTATTCCCTTTCAAACATTTCGTTGGCAACCACTGTAAACAGCCAGCCAGCCATCCATCCACCCAGCCATCCAGCCCCTATATTTCATGGGCGCACCCTAGTAGCTCGTACACGCCGCTGCATAAACACACGCACGCGTGCACTCTTTATAGGCACTCGCTCCCTGTGCAACCCAATATACAGTATATGATGGTACGACCCAAGTGTTACAGCTGTACAGGACTCTCGCCTGTGTCATCGAGCGAGGAACACGAGGGCCATTTATTTTATTTCTTGTATTTTCTGAACCGGGTTACCTAAATCGACCTTTCAAGTTCAAGTTTCCTTCATATCCAATCGAACAACTTGCGATTGTCTTTGCACATCGAATGAGGAAAAACTTTTCTCTCATTTGCATCGAACAGGTGCGAAATCGAATCTTCAAAAGATGTCTATCGATGGCAAATTTGGAACTTTACGTAATAACTGCGTTTGATTTCCTCGACTTCACGGAGAAACATAATCAAGGGTCAATAGCTAATCGATTGCGGTATTAACGAATTTGTTGCTGTCGCAGCAAACTGTTTAGCAGGCATAGCAAATTTTTGGCTACCGCAGCAAATGCTCCGTCAACATTTTTCTCCGTAAAAAAACGAGGTGGTGCGTCCACTCGACGAAATCCTTTTGACAGCAGAGCGAATTTCCGCCCAAGCGAATTTCCGCTATTTTATGACAGGATGTAGATACCTAAATGAGCTTCCAAGTCGACAAAGCTTTGATATATTTTCCGCTTCCGAACCTCGTTGCATGTCATCTCCGGCACGCGGACGATTTGACGTATCGATCGCTTTTCCTACCCTTCTTCGGCCTTGCTGAGCAGCTTTCGACTGTTCGATCTCCACTGTGTGCTGCCCTTGTTTCCCTTTCTCTGTGCATCCAGTCGAGCGAATTTTTCTCGCTCGCTGCACGTACAACACGCTACTGTCCCATATGTCGACGTCGTCTATGCCGCACCGCGCATTATACCGTGAAAGCAAACACATAAATCCCCATGGGAGAAACGACAGTCGCGATTTAACTGTAACGCAATCGAGCTGAAAGGACCGATTTACAGCGATGAGGGTGAATGCGACTTAGCGGAAGCCACAATCGCGCGTCAACTGTGCGCAGCTATACGAACCCGTTGCAAAAGACGTGCGGAATTAAATTAAATTCATGGCTATACGTAGAGCCATTTGAGTAAGCCATTTTAGTTGATGCAGGAGCCATAAACCTGATTGTAAAAATAATCGTATGGACTGTCATTGGTACACGAAGCAGCCGACGCGATGTGGCAATGCCGAATGTGATTATGACGCTCGTGGCCTTTACCTAAATCGCAAGCTCGTAAAACCGCCCGAATCGGGAGCAGGAAAATAATTTTCCGTTTTCACGCTCGCGAGAACGCAGATGCAAACTACCGCGGTTATAAATCGGAGATGCGGCCGGCGCGCTTATTATTCCCAAAGAGCGGATTATCGCGTAGATATATCGCCCGATGTGAATTGGCCATCTGTTGCGCTCGCGACTATCAAGCGGCAGTGTGGCTCCCCCCACCGGCCCCACCTCAAATTTTTAAACCCTGCTTTCTCCGAAACGACCCGTCAAATCTGGCCCGTACTTTGAGGTCACACGAACAAGTATGGCAGAACTGGGCCAACCTTCTGGCTGCTCGATAATCCGAGCCGTTTTTTCGGCAGAGACAAAAAAGAAAAAAATCGAGGTTAGGTGCGACGGAGAGATTTTCACTGCAGCTCTTAAAATCGTCTCCCCATCTTCAAACAAACGTAACTCGTGTCAGGGTCGTGGAGCATTTTACTTAAATTACCTTAAATTACCTGACTTCATTCATACTTATTTTCGTTTCTTTTTTTTCTTTGCTTTTTTCTCCCTCTTCAATTCTTTGTCAGCATTGCGTACCCCGCGTTCTCCCCGCCACCTTTGCCAGCCAACGAATGTTTTCGCGACGAGATCGTGTCCCCGTTCCAGCGATGCTCGGCTGCTCCCCTCGTGCCATACAACAAGTGGCGGATCGCGGAGCCTGCGCCCGTTGCCCTGGGAGCACATTGCTCACTTCCACCGCGCTGCGGTGGATCCCTCATTGAAATCCTCAAGTGCACGCGAGCGAGCTACCAGCAAATACGCGAGCATTCCTCGCCGCAACAATAAAAAGGAACGTAACTGCGCGGGGGAAACTCGACGCGCGCTTTTCTTTGCGGATTACGTGTACGCCTCAGCCTATAACAACGCGACCCCTTTCGCCTCCTATTCGCGTCGTACCCACTGCACTATTGACGTACGCTCAGACTACTGGAAGAAAGCCTGCAAGAACCGCTCATTGAGAAAATCACTGTCTTCGGTAGTTAAGACAAATTATTTCCAACAACGGAAAAACTCACAAAAATCAGGCACGAATATATACTCCATGGCTCCGAGTATTCGTATTCGTTATCCGCCGATGCATAAATCGCGACGGCGACGCCCTCGTTCGGTAAAGCTTTTTTTCCAGGTGCCTCTAACGTCCATCGGGGCGCCTCCTGTTTGTCTTGCACGCCGGAGAACCGAAATCGACGGCGATCCTCTCGATCGGTAAAGTTTTTTTTGCAGGTGCCTGCAACGTCCATAGGGGGCCTCGTGTTTGTCTTGCACACCGGAGAACCAATTTCGTTCGGCCCGAGGGGGGGAGTGAAAAAAAGTTCCGCAAACTGGTTCCCTAAAAATATCCTCGTGCCGAGAGGAGGAGGATGAGCCCGTGGCGCATGATTGCATTAGACTTTGAGATTCGCGCACCGGGACAAACGCAGCGAAAGCGCACACAGCAACATCGGTGAATGGAACAAAAAAGGATGGTAAAACTAGTTTCTTTGCACGGGGATTCTCCCCCCCCCCCTTTATCTCCCTCTCTTTCTCTCTCCCACGGCCAACTACGTGATATTGGTACCATGTACAAAGTGTACACTGTGCCCTCTGTGCACCAGCTACTCTTTGGCATGACAATTCCAATTCCGCACGTGATACGAGGCCTTGGCTATTGTTTTCGTTCCCTTATTCGGCGACGTGCCGCGTTCAATGTGGCGCGGCGTCCCGTATGACAGCGCAATTTATTTCACAGGCAAACAATCGTGAAATTATGACACCGTTTACGACGACAAAAAGAGGATGGAATATTTTGATGTTGATGATGATCTTTTTAGACTAGCACCGGGCCTGAGAACGAATCCCTTGGATCTTTTGCTGCCATAAGGATATTTTGACACTGTCAAAATCCCGAATTGTTCAAGTGCGAAAAAAGATGTCAATAATATCGCTTCACTCTCGTTTCGCGATCGCGGTGTCTGGAACTTCACGATGAGCCGAGATTGCCAATCCTCTGCAAATATATAGTGTAAAAGCGTAGGGATGCCGAATCGACGGAGAAGTATCGATTCTTGGATTGTATCGAATTGTTTTAAAATGTATCGATACTACAAAACATCGAGCACGAAGGAATCGATGCCTTTAATATCGATACACATGTAACGTTGAAAACCAATTACAGTTTAATCAATGCCATTTAAATCAGGTTAAATAAATTTTTTAATAAAGCACGCTTTTCCACTGCTGGAAATAAGGTTGTTGTTTCCAGCATAACGCCGTTTAAAATTTGAGAGACGCACGAAACACGACGAGTAAACCAATAATGCAGCGATCGGCGTGTCTCTACGAATCTGACTTCGTTTCTGTATTAGTTGCTGGTCCACAGGGTGAGGGCAGCCGCGCTTAAGTAATTCCTAAATTTAAACACTTAAATTCCTAAATTAAACAGAAATCGGTTTTTTCAGTATCGATATTCCAGTAAAAGTAACGATCCAGTGCATCATTGATCAGTTGTTGAGTGTCGATACAAAATATCGATACGATAAGGTATCGATACCTTCACGGCATCCCTACTCAAACATGTGTAATCATCGAGTAAAGTACATTATAGAACATTTTGATATTTTCAAACTCGCCCAAGTCTCGTTAATCGCGAAACAGAAATGTTCAGGCCCAAAGAAAAAAAAAAACTTAACAATATTGCATCGCTCTCGTTGCGCGATCGCGAAGTCTAGAGCCGAGACCGCCAGTACACTGTAAGCAGTCCCTGATAACACCGGATGGACGTCAAGGTGTAGGTCTCATGTAGGAATTAAAAAGTACGCTTTTGAATGGCCGGTCTAACTTTTGCAGGTGTAATACTAAGATTAGGACCCAACAACGAATGCTTTTTTGGACATCATAAGCCTGAAAATGGAAACCCAGTTAGGGGACTTTAGTGTACTAAATGCTCACAAATGGACCCTTTGGTGTTGTCAGGGAGTGTAGAAGCGGACGTCAAAAATGTGTAGTCGCCGAAGTACAGCGCAGTTGTGGTAGCATCAGAAGCAGCAGCAGCAGCTTCTATCGTCGTATACAATGTGTAGCCGCTCTAAGCCTCGCCACAGTTTTATCGGCAGTCGAAGCCAAAGCGAGAGGGCTCGGCGATAATGGTGTTGGTAGGAAACGCTGTACGGCGAAGCAACGCGGACGTGTTGGTTGCCGGGTGGAACATATAGTACAGTACGCGGAGCAGTCGGTCCCGTCGGGTCTCCCGATCGTCTTTCTTTCTTTCTCGTCGACTTCCCGTGTGTCAGCGCGGCGGCAACGGCGAAGCAACATCAACCGAGTGGCAAGCGGAACGCGCGCGCGCGCGACTCTCCTTCGGCTCTGTGTGTCGCTGTTGTTCGGCCTCGGCCGTCCTTGCCCCGTGCGGTAGGCAACGCTCGCTCGCTCGTTCGGTCGGTCGGTCGGTAGTTTGCGCTCGCGCGCGTCCGCCCGTCCGTCCGTCCGTACGTCCGTACGTCCGTCCGTTACCAAGAGGCACGGGAGGCAGACACGGCGCAGCGCACCGCGCTGCACAACACACAACACGCGTCCTATAGCGTTCATACTAACAGGTTCGAAAACATTTGCGTGGACGGTGGATTAGAAAGGCCGCTCGCGTGTCGCTCTATCGTTTCGCGTGCGTAGGAGGGAAAGTTGCCAGCGCCGAGCGAGCTTTGCGCACACTCCCTTCGGGTATTTCATGCGGCGACGGCGAACCGAGGTGTAATAAGGGTGGCCGGGGTGAAATGGGGAGTTTGATGTTATTTTTTTTTTTTTTTTTTTTTTGTACAAAAAAGAAGGTGTGTCGGACTCCATTTGTTGCTGTTTATTCCAGAATCCATTGTTGCTCTCTATTCCAGAAATCACTGTCGCGTTTTGTTCCAGAATCCATTGTTGCTCTCTACTCCAGAAATCACTGTTGCTTTTTATTCCAGAATTGCATTGTTCGTCTTCATTGCAGAGTCCATCCGTTGCTCTTCATTCCAGATTCCATTGTTGCTTACTATTCCAAAATTCGTTGTTGCTCTTTGTTCTAGAATCCAATATTGATCCTTATTCGAGAAGACATTGTTGCTCTTTATTGCAGAATCCATTGTTACTCTTTGTTTCAGAAGTCATTGTTGCTCTTTATTCCAGAATCCAATGCTGCTCTTTGTTTCAGAATCCATTATTGCACTTTATTACAGCATCCATTATTGATCTTTTGTCCAGAATCCATGCATTGTTGCTCTTTATTACAGAATCCATTATTGATCTTTTGTCCAAAATCCATGCATTGTTGCTCTTTTTAACAGAATCCATTGTTGCTCCTTATTTCAGAATCAGTTGTTGCCTTTTATTCGCTCTCTGATTGGTTGCGAAGAAAAATCATGGTGTTTTGGATTTTTCGTGACAATGATTACGATTAAAAAAAAAAAAACTAGATAATGTTGAATCAGTCGTCGCGATTTACCTCGATGTGTTCATGCAAACCGGGTCCTTCGTGCCAGATTGAAAATACCCTCCACTCGACAGATATTTTGCCATCGCCAAGGGCTCTCACCGCTTCCTTCCAATTGGCCGCCTGCCGCCCGGGACGAAAATACCCGAATCCATTCGCCGAACTCCTCAGGTATTCCGAATCGTTTACGCACGATTTTTCGGATATCCTGCGAGGAGCAAAAAAAAAGGCAACAAAAATCGCGCAGGAGCGCGCGCGACGAGCTGGCGAGGAACGACGAGAAGATATATCGTCTGCCGTTTCTCCCCGTGTGTCGCGCGCATCTTCCGCCCGATGTCCGCGTCCGGACGCTCCGGACGCTTCGGCGAGTAGGTTGAACGCGCGCGGTTTCCACGAACTCATAAAAATGTCTGCGCGGACACGTAGCCCGAGCGTTGTAAAAAAAAAAGTTCTACCACTACTATTGCCACCGCGCCACCTACTATACCATGGCGCACAGTGATGCAGTGTAGTCAAGTGCGGCGCGCGGAGCCGACGAAGGAAGTGGCACTTCGTTAGTTACGTGAGATAGAGGATGATGATCGTGAGCCGAGCCGCAAGCTGCGGGCCGCAAGCTCCGCGCGACGTTCCGATTGCCATTCTAGAAACCGCGTATGATGCCGCTCGCACGCCGCGAGCGCCCGGACAGCCGGACGGACTTCCTTTGGTCGACGCGGTGAATCACATGAGACGAGAGCCGCCGCCGCCGTCGCCGCCGCCGAGTCGAGAACCACCGCGGACCCCATTAACTTCATTATTGCGCGTCACCAATAACGTTCAGCACCGTCGCCACGCACTTTTCTCACTCATTGTTATCCCCCCCCCCCTCTCCCTCCTCCTTCCCCTTCCTATCGGCCATTCCTCGGAAGCTCGCGGCTCGGGATACACGAAGATGTAATCGCGCAAAATTATTACCAGAAGTAACGATGATTAATTTTAGACGATGACAAAATATACGGCGGATTGATTTATATCGGCGTAGATTGATAGAGACGACGGGATCGTGGAAGTCGTGAAGTGAGTGTAAAATTGAGGCGGAGTGCGAAGCGTGACAAAAAGAAAATCGATCGGTAACAAGAACTGTGTTTACCAATTTTTTTTTTCGAGGATCGCTGATAAATCGAAATAAAACTGAGAACTCCGTGTTTGTCTGGAAGATCAAACAGCTCTGAGAAAATTGCGAACCGGTTTTTGTTATCGACAGGGCTTTTTTTGTGTTGCAGTTCACTTCCACCTTTTCATATCAATCATTTTATTCCTTTTATCAGGCTTGCGTGTGTTTTTCCTGGAAGAAACAGGTAGAGGTGGGATTGACATTTTAGTGAAATTACCAAATAGCCCACGACAATGGGTCGTCAGTTGAAATGGACATACAAGTTCCTGATGTTGGTGCTACTGCTTTTTGTTATTGACTGAGTTATTTGGGTTTTTCCCGCGTTGCACTTTACCTTAAAATGTTCGTATCTATCCTTTCGTCTCTTGAATAAAATAGGTAGAGATAGGATTGACATTTTAGTGAAATCACCAAATAGCCCAAGACAATGGATCGTCAGCTGAAGTGGGCATTACACCGCAAAACCAAGCGTGTTATTTCTTTTACATTGTGACGAGTTTTTACACACTTACAGGCGTGTTCCTCATATATATAATTTACCATGTAAATTCCAACACGTTTTAAGTGTGTAAAAACTCGTCGCAATATAAAATATAGGAGAAACAACACATCTGCAACACGCTCGGTTTTTAGAGTGTATAAATTTCTCTTGCTACTGTTTTCTGTGACCGACTGAATTAAAAAAAAAAAAATTTTCACGTGTTGCACTTTATCAAAGAATTTTCGTATCTATAATTTCGTATCAAGCTTGTATGTCATCGTTACCTGAATAAAGCCTACGACAATGGGTCGTCAGCTGAAATAAATGGGCATTATAAGTTTCTCCTGCTACTGCTTTTTGTTACCGACTGAGCTTTTTTGGGGTTTTTCCACGTTTTACACTTTACCCTAGAATTTTCGTATCTATCCTTTCATCTCCTGTACGAAATGGGTGGAAGTAGGATTGACATTCTGATGAAATTACCAATTAGCCCGCTTTTTGTTACCGACTGAGCTTTTTTGAGATTTTTCCACGTCTTACACTTTACCCTAAAATTTTCGTATCTATCCTTTCTTCTCCTGTACGAAATAGGTAGCGGTAGGAATTACATTTTGGTGAAATTGCCAAATAGCCCGCGACAATGGGTCGTCAGCTGAAATGGGAATTACGAGGTCCTGCTGCTGCTGTTGCTGCTCGTGTACAGAGAAACTAGAACAAAGCAGCGCAGGACGAGCGACAGAGGCAGCGGGGGGGCACGTCCAGGTCCACCGCTCTCCTTGGCCGAGTGACAGTGGATATTCATCAGTCACGAAAACTCGCAGATGCCTTCCGCTATGTTGGCTATCCGTTGCTTTAACCGACCAGCATCCTTCCAGCGCCACACCGATCCATCGCGCGACCGCTCTCGGCGCACGAGGGAGAGATCCTAATCTCGACGAGTGAACCTCAAGCAAACAGCAGCATCGGGGCAAACGGGTTCCGCGCGCGCGCGCGCCCGAAAGACCCAGACGTTAATTGTTTAAGTGGACTCGTCCGGCATCCCGGGCCAACACAAACCCTTCTATGTATTGTGACACGCTACAGTGATACACGCGATATTCACATTTTCGGCCTGGTAACATTTTTTCGTCAAATTGTACAAAAGTGGCAAAAGACGCGAACACGTTAGTTATTTTTATTTATTTTATAACAAAAATTGCAGCAGTCCCGAAGTGTAGAGATTAAACGTCATGACATTTGCAAAAACATTAATTTATCAGTGCTAATTTATTTTTATGTGCGTTAATAATCACAAACTCTTCTATTGTGACGCCACAGTGATACACGCGGTATCCACATTTTGGTCCTGTTAATTTTTTTCGTTAAATTTTATACAAAAGTAGCAAAAACGCACACACATTTTTATAACAAACATAGCGGTTAAAAAAAAATGTTTAACGTCCTCGAGGCGTGGAGATTAAACTTTACACGTGATGAATTACCAAAAAAAAAAACACTAATTTATTAACACTCATTTCTCGGCAGCGTATTTTTATTTACGGTAAACTGATGCGTGAAACCTTGTAAGAACGATAAAAAAATGTTTACTGCCAATTTTACAACAGTAAAGACAACCTCCGAGCTCCATAATAGACACAAACACGACGTCGTGACTGGTGAACCGCGTGGCAGAAGGCAGAACCGCCGCCGTTTAGATGGACTTGGATAAATTGTTGGAAGGAGTTTCGCTTGTGCTGCTGTTGCTGTTGTCAGGGCGTCGTGATGATGATGATGATGATGATGATGATAATGATGATGATGATTATGATGATGACGATCATTTGTGCTCTCCTGTCACTTGGAGCTGTCGCTCATACCGAGAACCAAAACCCCAGCTACGCAAAATGTCGGAAGTAGCTTCAATGTTATACATTTTTCTGTGCAAAATTAATACACTGTGCAGGAAGGTTTTTTTGCGGATGTATATAAAATTTCATATGCCAATATGATGTAAAATTAACATACGACACTGAAACACTTGATAAAAGTTGTGTCTATACTATAATTATTGGTACTTTGCAACATACTTGCAATATTAAGTGGAATTTAAAATACCTGCAAAAAAACTTCCGACATATAATAATTTTACAAATATGTTTAACAGTGTAGAAATAGCAGCTACGTACAATGCACTTCCGCGGTTCTGATCGCGAGCCACACGACGCAATCTCGGTTACGCACCGTCGTAATCCTCGGCTCGACTTGCGATATCTTCGTGGAAATGATTCCGATAGATTACGAAGAGTGCAAAGTCTAGCCGACGTTGTCGATCGTTTATCGATCTCGTAGAGTTAAGCGGTACTTCCGACGCTAAATTTGTTACGTTCGAAATATGCTCCGTAATTGTTATGTTCGAATTTGTGGAAGAATCTTCAAATAGCATTTAAAAATCAATTTGACCCAGTATGTCGATAACCTAGATATCTCCCAAAAACGGTAGGATATATCGACTGCAGGTATTACAGTACTGTGATATTACAGCAGTAGCGAGAATAGACTGCACACCCTACGTACAAAAAAAAAAAAAAAAAAAAATGTCATATGTTCCAGCGTTTTATCACAATAATCCTTATCCTCATCGAGATTATCCGATTTCACGGCGACAATGAGAGCGCCGACTTATCAGGAGATCCATTGTGTTGGGTGTAGGACGTCAGGCGTCTAATGCGCTACTAGCGCGACGAACGCGCATGCGCACGAGCGAGCACCGCGCACGCGCGCGCGCTATTTTTCCCCGTCGCGTTCAGCCTGCCCCCCTCACCTACCTACCAGTCACCTACCTATCCATAATATACAAGACTGCACGTACATACACTCGCGGGCACCCGCCATAATCATGCACGATCGTTGACAAGATCCAGTGTCACGGTTTACGGAGCTCCTCGCGATGCGCGTAGCCTCTGCGCGCTCGCGCGATTCCCGCGCACTCGTTTATAGACCCCTCTATATCTCTCTCTCTCTCTCTCTCTCGCTCTCTCTGTACATATTATATAGGTACTTACGACTATTACTCTCGTTCGTCCCGACGATTCCGACACCTTTCGCCGAAACGATAAAACGGAAAATTTAAACGCCTCTCGCGGATCATCCTTACCTCGTATTTCATTGGTTCCGGATTGCGGATTTCCAAGCTCAACGCTTACGGCCGGACCAATGTTACGCTTCCTGAAACTTCAGTGCGATTTAAGCGAAATGTAAAATGGCAATAACCGAATGCGGCTTAAAGACCTGGAAAGTCTTGATCTCTATTAAATTAATTATAGTAAACTTGATTTATTCCGTATGCAAAGTTTTCTACAAATAATATTACAGTGAGGAATAACCGTCGGTAGATCGTAGATTGCTATCTGTGTTACGATGATGGAGTAATAAAAAAAAATTAGAAATTATGATTAATTATCCAGCTACCACGCGCAGTAAACTCTCCGATACTCCATTGTGTCAGGTTCCCGTCTCCGGCGAACAAAAGCAAAAACGCATCGGTGTCGTGAGGAGGTGCGGCTAGAGCAAAACAGCTGAAAACACTGAAAAATCGTCGTGTCGTTTATTTCCGGTCGAATGCCTCGCCAAGCGTTTTACGAGTTTTTCCCTCTCGAATGTTTTATCAAGACGGCGCGAGGAGGGTCTGGCGTGTCTCAAAGAACCCGAGCTTCCTGCTTCCGGTGGCACCGCGAGCCACCGTAAGTTTTTGAGTCGCGCGCGCGCGCGGCTGAGACGCCGCATTCTCTTCTCTCCATTTCCGATTTTCATTTCATCCCACGAACCCCGCAGAAATATCCAGATATCGCGAGCATCAAATGACTCTCGAACGTGTGAAACATTCTTTTCATTTTATCGCTAATCAGTCTTTTTTATTTTAGGTGTTGACAAAGAGTCAACATTTTGATAGAACATTTCGATTTAGACAGAAGTTGACGTTTTCTCGTGGAATGTTCCAAGAAAACGATAATTAAGGGGGACGTCCACCCTGGAGCACCATTTTTTCAAGTGGACACATTTTATTTTTTTGTGGGGAAACGAATAAATGTAGGCGACTCCGGTTTTGTAGTTGTTATTTACGTTTGAAAGTATATAATGGCATTTTTTTAAAGTTAGAAATCGTTGGCGTCCCAGGTCCACAAACACAGTCATCGAAAATGGGAATGGAAAGCGGCTACCACAAGCGGCTGGCACATCGTTGATTTGAAACAAAAATTCAGAGTAGATTGTTAATCAGTATCACTTTGGTCATGGAATGACGAGGGTCTTTTTCGATAAATTAATTTTTCGTTTTTTTTTTATTAACGTTTTTATACGAAAAAAATTGGAGAAAAAACGATTTATTTTATTTTTTTTTTTTCAAATCGCCGCCATTTTCTTAATTTTGCCGTAATCGAAAAAACCTCCGTCATTCCATGACCAAAGTGATACTGATTAATAATCTGTTCTGAATTTTACTTTCAGATCAACGGTGTGCCAGCGGGAGTGATAGCCGTTTTCCCATCCCATTTTCGATGACCGTGTTTGTGGACCTGGGACGCCGACAATTTTTAACTTAAAAAAAATGCCATTATTCTACTTTAAAACGTAGATAACAAATAGAAAAAAGCCGGAGTCGTCTACATGTATTCGTTTACCCACAAAAAAGTAAATTGAAAAAATGGGTGCTCCAGGGTAGAAGTCCCCCCTTAAATATTCACAAAACAAATACAAATAAATAGAGAGAACGAAAAAAAGTAATGGGATGCGTTTTCGTTAACTCCGAGCGCGTAGCGCGGGTACTGGCGCGGCGCTGGAGATTCCGGCGAAGCCTGGAGACAGCGGCGGCTTCGGGGGGCCGGCGAGAGAGGGGGAAAGAGTCTCCTTCGCTCGCTCGTAAGTTCGGCGGCGGCGGCAGCAACAAACTGTCGGTGTGTACTTGACCGGCTCGAGCCTGTACTATGTACCGTATAAGCGTACAGGCGCACCGGGCGGCGCGCTCGGGTGTTTCCGTGTGCGGCCCGAGCCGAGGCGATCGGGAGATCGGCGCGCGCGGTGGGGGAAAAACTCGCTCCCCTCGCGCTGCGGCGGCGCGAGCGTTCACCACCACGGAAAGTCGCGCGTCGCGGCGGTGGTGGGGGGGCAGCGACTCGTCGAGCGAAGAGCGGCGCACCGTTCAATTGTTGGTCAACCGCCAGTGGGAGTGGTCGCGTGTGTCACAGCTCGCGCCTAACGCGTGCTATAACCCCCCGCTTGTCTCACACTCGTACTCTACGCACGGTGCGAACACCTTCGCGGAGTCGCGTGTTCGGCGGTCGAGAGAGAGAGAGAGAGAGAGAGAGGAAAGAAAAATTTCCACCGATAAACAAACAAACGGACGGCGTGTCTCACTCGTTCTCTCGTTGACAATCGCCAACGACACAACAATCGTGCATCGCGAATGCCACGCTCGCGTTACAACGGTAAAGCCGATATTAATGTAATAAATTCCGCGCGCGCCGCGGCCTGTGTGAAAAGAAAGGAAAACAAAATATAAAATTGAATGCTCCGAGAGCGCGTTTTCTCTTCCGGAATAATGTGCAACGCCGCCGGGTCTTACGCGCGTGACGTGGTGCCGAGTTGTTTTGCGCTGATTTCGTGAGATATCGGCGAACGGCGTTGTAATAATAGTTATTAATAATAATAACGATAGCAGCGTTTGCGCGTAAAAACGGAAAGTTAATAAGTTGTTGACGGGTGTTTTTGTTGTTGTTGTTTGTTCTTCTTTGTTAACGAAGCTGAGATAATTTTTGTCACGAACGAAGCCCACCCCTCGGTGTGACACTGTGTGCGACGACGTTCTCCACGCTCACTTTGGGATTATTCTTGTGTTATCTGTGATAAGAGAGGCGAGCGCGTCGGCGACGACGCTCCGCGCGGATCGCAGCGAGAGAGCCATGACTGCCGATCGGCTCTTCGAGACCACCAGCATCCCGGGCCATCTCGCTCCCACGCCCGAGCGGCTGGAGAGGCTTCTTTCAAAACAGACCCTCGAGGAACTCTACGAGGTCGAGGAACAGCCTTTCGCACGGTAAGCGAGCTTCTTTTCCCTCTTTCCCCCTCGCCTCCTTCCGTCCTCGCCTTTGTTTCTTTGTCTCCCTCGCGCTCTCGGCGAAATGCAGCCGGGGGTTTTCTCGTCTAAGCAACCGAGTCTCGCGGGCCTCGCGACGATGCCGCCCGATTTGACACGCTCGAGCGGCAGTCGCGCGACTCGCTGTTGCACTCGAATTGACCCCACGCGAATGGTGGGTAGTGAGCAGTGACTTGGAGTGACCGTAGTGACCAGTGGCCGCGATCCCGGCAACAATGGAAATAAACACAAATTGTGTAGGACTCTCCCTCTTTTTTTTCCGCGTGCGATAATAAGAATGTACGCTAAGAAAATAAATGTTCTTGGAGCTTAACCGCGGGGGAAGAAATTTCAGGGGTTCAAAAAAGTTTTATGCAATATGCCGACAACAATGGATAAAAGACAAATCGCGGGGATCTCTCGGATTTTTGTCCCTCCTAAACGAAAATACGCGGAGAAGATTTATTTTTTAAGCTGAAAATTCCGTGGGAGGAAATTTGACAAAAATACATTTTCAAAAAGCGTCGTTTAAATAGCGAACAGACAAATCGAAATCGAAATAAATACAAATCGCGCATTAGTCTCCCTCTTTTTTTCATCGTCCGATATTAAGAAAGTACGCTAAGAAAATTAATGTTCTTAGACCTTAACCGCGGGAGAAGAAATTTCAGGGTTTCAAAAAAGTTATAAACAACATGCCGACAAAAATGCATAAAAGACAAATCGCAGGAATCTCTCGGACTTTTGTTCCACGTAAACGAAAATGGAGAAGATTTATTTTTCAAGCTGAAAATCCCGAAGGATGAAATTTGACAAAAAGAAATGTTGAAAAAGCGTCGATTAAAGAGCGAACACCTGCTCGCCAGAAGATTCGGCTTAGTAGGCGAGCTGCGGGTGTGCGAGAGACTCGGGCTCGGATTCGACAAAACCCGAGACCCGAGAGCAGCAGCTGGAACGTGGCATAATTACAGTGAGCTCCCCGTGTGTGCGCGCCGTATCCTAGAATTCCGAATTAAAAAACCGTTGGTCGCGGGTCCGACGGTTGGCGTTTGGGAGAGGAATTACGGTTCCCGGCTCACTCGCGCGGTGCCCAACGTAAGATCGGGGAGACCCGGTCACGGTGCGCGGCGGCCGCGCGATTCTTCAACGAAGAAAGAAAGTGGCCGGCGAGCGGCGAGCGCGCGAGATCGAGGTCGAGAGACTTTGCGCGCAGCGTCGTAGTCGGCTTTACGACCTCTGCGTTTGGGCCAATGGGCTCTCTCTCTCGGCCCCAGAGTACGAAATAAACATCTCCATCTCTGTCTCTTCCTCTGAGGAAAAGCGTCGAATAGTCTCATGCAGAGTTGTAAATCCTCATTAGGCGAAGAAATAAATGTTACAGTACGATTCGTTTTGTAGGTGTGATTTAATAATAATAAATTGCGGCAATTACAAAATGATGTGTGAACTTTTGAATAGCTACGTAGATGCCTCATTTTCAATCAAAAAAATTGTGAGCAATTGCGGAAAAAAAATGATAGAAGACGGTCCTCTATTACTTTCGTACAGTGTTGTAAGACCTCATTACGTTAAAAATTAAAGTTTACACAACAGTTTTTTTTTTAGGTACGATTTTATAATGATAACCTGTAGCGATTATAAAATTGTATGTGAATTTTTGAATAGCCATAAGAAAAACGAATTTTTAATTAAATTTTCGGAGAAATTGTGAGAAAAATGGACAAGCACAGTCCTCCATTATTTTCGCAATGCATTAACAATATTTCTCCATTTTTTCAATAAGATTACCATGAAGATATATGGGAAATTAATATTTCTTTTCTCTATTTAAAAGTTTACACATCACATTATAATCATTACGAGCTATTACTATAAAAACATAATTACAATGCCAATTGCACCATCAATTTTATTTCTACAAAAATTAGGGATTTACAACTCTGCTTCCGTGATGCATTAACGGCATTTATCCATTTTTTTCCGGAAAGTTACCGCGAAATTTTACTGAGAATAAATCTTATTTGCAGCCATTTAAATATCTACACATTATCATATAATTACTCCATGTTATTATTATTAACCCTTCGTGGTCACACTGAGAGAAATTTACCATAGTAATTTAACGTTCTACGAGAAAATTGATGAAAATTCTACGATAGTGTCACCACGAAGAGTTAATTAACAATTACAAAACCAATTGTGCCATCAATCTCTATTATTTCTCGAAGATTTAGGGATTTACAGCTCCGGTCTCCCGGCTCATACGCTGCGCGCGTTGCGTGTACACAAAGCGCTCGCTCTGCCGGGTGGCCCAAGGTCGTGAGCCCGTCGTGAGTCGCGAACCGCACGAAATATATACGGTATACGATCTCCGGCGTCTTTCTAAAATTAATTCCCACAGCCGGGCGCATCGCGCAACAGTTTCTCGGTAATGAATTCCCGCGCGGTCACCGATCTGCCAGGGTCACGGACCGAGTTCCCAGCGTCAATCCCGGGCGCGCAGTGTCGATAACGTAATTTTCTGCCGTCTCTACAACGTTATCGCGGTCGCGATTTCCGGTAGCTCGGACGCGCTTCGTATACGTGACATTCACCGGAATTGCTTCGAGTACGGATATATCGTGATTTATGCAATCATGACCGGGGGGAATAATCATAACTACAGTCGTGCTGTAGCGATTACAGTGCGGGTAATATCGATGAGTCCAATTGTTTCACTTCGATATTGACGCAATGAGCTTCGTGAGCTGTCACTATTGTTGTCGTTGGCTGTTGTTATTATTATGATGTTGAAGTTTGCATCGTTGGAATGCATCGAAATTCGGAAAAAAAAATGAATTCTAATTAAGCCGAATGATGAGATTAGGTATAAAACATCATCATGGCAACTAATCGCTATAATGACTTTTTATACATAATTTCATAATTTGGGTTAATTAGAATTATTATTTTTTTCCGAATTTCGTTGCATTCCAACGATGCAAACTTCAGCACCATTTATTATTGCGAGCCGATTGCATTCGATTTGTTATCAATCCCTGATCGTATTTTTCCCCGTGCATAACGATTTAACGATTGAGGAATGCCGAATGCCACCTGCGGTTCATCGAAATGCAATTATTCGCAGACGGGTATGAACTCTGGACAGCGAAATTCCAATGGATTGTCAGCCTCCGATAAGCCTTGCTTTCCTCTCGAACTGTTGTTGCATCTTGCATCTTCTGCGGATCTCGCGCGCGCGGCCAAAGTCCGCGTAGCAGCGGATTTTGCTGGCTGCACGACGGGTCCAAGCCGGATATCGAATGACCAGCTGTAAAAGTATACAAAGTAAAATTATATCAAGTACAATTAATGCCCAAAGTTAGGGAATTAATTTGTCCATGCGCGGAGTGCAGCTCGTTTTTTTGGAGTTCAGCACGGAGCAAAATTCCGCAATTATCGTAAATTCCAATCGGGCGCATTTCAGACAGATTTATCGCATTTTGTTATCTGGAAGCGGCGTGCAGCCCTCACACCCCTCAGCGCGAGGGTATAAATAAATCGCGTGGCAAGTGCATACCAGACGCACTCCGAATTCTCCGACGGCCACGGGGCTATTTTCGGCTCGCGCCAAACTCTCGCTCGCTCTATTACTCTCTTTCTACTTCTATCTTAGTTTCCCCCCCTCGAGGTCTCCGCTCGTTTTTCGTTTTCGTTTTTTTTATTTCTTTTAAATTTTTTTTTAATTTTTTTTTAATTTTTTTTACCTGCACTCCAGATTAGAGCAATTCAAATAAAGTCCAGATGCAACGAAAACGCATCGTAGATCCGACTCTCCGGCCGCAGTTTTTTTTTCCTGCTGATAAAAGTACAAAAAATTAAAAATCATCAACGTCATGAAATTTCTAGAGAAAAGACTCGTTCCATTCATCGGATGACATTGAGCGCGGCGGCCGCGGTTGACGTTGCACGAGCGGCGAAAAAAAGGAAGAAGGAAAGGGGAAAAAAAAACAGAAAAAGGAAGAACGCAAACGCGCGTCGATGAATAAATCATACACAATGGGCCGGCGACAAAGTCGCGCGCGTCGCTCCGTCATCGCGCGACGTATCGCGGAATGCGTGTCTCGTCGACGCCCTGCGGCGCTGCTAGGACGTACCCGACCGCTTTTGCATTCTCCACACACATTCGCGTTATTCACGCGCCTCGATGTGTCTACATCCAGTATATCCACGTTTCTAAATTCCCTCGTTTCGTTAAATTCGCGAACGGTCACTCCACATATGGCGTTTGTGGTGTAAATAAGGAAAAGAGACCTAAACACCCGTCGCATTCCTTAATTGTGACACCGCGGCCACTCAAGGAGTCCGATGTTTTGGACGCTTCTGCTGACGCCTTTATCAGCACACGGTCGGTCATGTCTAACCTGTGTGAACCTGATATTTCATTACATTAATTACCGAATTTAGTAAATTGATTACCGAATTTAGTAAATTAATTATCGAATTTAGTAAATTAATTACCGAATTTAGTAAATTAATTACCGAATTTAGTAAATTAATTACCGAATTTAGTAAATTAATTACCGACTTTAGTAAAATAATTACTGAGTTTAGTAAATTAATTATCGAATTTAGAAAAATAATTACTGAGTTTAGTAAAATAATTATCGAATTTAGTAAAATAATGACTGAGTGTCGTAAATTAATTACCGACTTTAGTAAATTAATTACCTAACTTAATTAGAGTAGTTAATTTAACTCTACTCACAACCATCACTTTCATTCTCCGAATTATACCGCAGATTTACTGCTATGTAGCACGTTCGGCGATTCAGATAGAAATCATTACAGGCCACAGTTTACTATTTACATTCGCGAATGACGCCCGATGTAGCCATAATATTTACCAGCCTGGCCTGCATGTTTCTTATTGCTCTCTCTCTCTCTCTCTCTCTCTCTCTCTCTCTCTCTCTCTCTCTCTCTCTCTCTCTCTCTCTCTCTCTCTCTCTCTCTCTCTCTCTCTCTCTCTCGCTTTCGTCTCGTGTCGCGAGAATTGAGAACTGGTCGCCTGTGTAGGTATCAACCATATTGGAGTCAAACGTTTCTTACACATCGCCGTACAAAGTATGTTAAAGCATAAAAGAGCTCAATTTCGACAGAGGTCGATGGATGCTCGTAAAAAAAAAGAAATTCGAAAGACATATACACGATTTTACGACGAAGAAATAGACAACCTCGAACGTGCTCGCTCGTGGATTCGAGCGATCCTCGTCGAATGCGCGCGCGCGACGTGAGACTAGACTGCATAGTTCGCTCGTCGTCCGGCGTCTCGTGGTCGAAAGAAAGAAAATCCGGTCGTCCCGGCGAGCACGTTTCCCGTGATCTGGGACTCGGCCGATAGATCACGAGGCACCGGCGACCTGCATAAACGACGGTCCGATCGGGGCTTCGCGTATACCGATTGAAAATTTCAGCTCGAAATTTCAAGCGTTGTTTTCATCGAATAAGCTAAAGGTACCAGTTTCGGTCACTGTACCAGTTTCGGCCATTTTCACTATATTTTTATTTCAAATGACTGTTTTCTGTATTTTTGTGTTGATACTTCGAAAGTATCGATATAAATCAACAAGTTTATCGACACAATTTTATTTTATTTCAATAATACAAATAATTCTGTGCTTTCAAACTTGGTGACCGAAACTAGGCCAAAGGTGGTCGAAACCGGTACCTTTACCTTAATCAGGTAAAATTACGAGAGTTTCTACCAAATAGCGGAAGCTTCGTGAAAAAGGGAAATTAATAAGGATTCAATGTGCAAAGTTATACTTTGCAGTTTGTAATTTTTAAATGACAATTTACAGCAAACAATAAAATCGTCAAAATAAACGAAAAAATACGGAGTAAAAAAAAAGGAAAAGTCGAAAAAATACAGAAAGTACAGAGGAGAAAGATGGAGAGTCAGTGTTTGCGTGCTTGAATCATCTCCCGCATCGGTTTATCTCTCGTCCCCAAGAAAGATAACATAAACGTACGCAGGATTTACCTTTTCAGGGGGGGGGGGGGGCAAAGGGGGGAATGGGGGACGACGACGACGACGACGACTTGTCTCGCTTCTTTTGAGGCACCCGAAGCGCGATGACCCCGATAGCGGAAGACTCGTTCCCCATCGGTTCAGCAGCCACGGCGGCGCGACGATGCTCGAGAAATGACTTTTACAAATTCAGTCAAAGCTCGCGCGCTCCTCGAAATTCTCGTTCCTCGCTTCTTTCGTCCTCGCGGCGAATAATTAATTTAAAAGCCACGAAGAACCGAGTGGATAAGCCTTTTCGTCGTGTTATTGCATTATACCGCCCGGAGAATTATTACGAGCGACAAGAGCGACGAAGCTGCAAACGCGGGCGGTTGATCAAGAGCCGCGCGGCTGCTTCTCGAAGCCGAGGATTAAAAAAAGATTAATAGTGTGTTTACCGCGAGAGCGCAAAAGTCACGAGGACGCGAACGGCTTGCAGGAGGTGAAAAAAAAAACTGACGCGAAACTTCAAAGTTCTCTCGACGCTGAAAAGTCAGTCGCATATCGTGGTAATTCGTATGCTTTTTATTCAAAATTACCGGAGACGAAGTTGCCTCGCCGAAAAATATTTATCACCTCGCTATCATTTGGTCTCTCTTGCTCCGCGGAGTTGCGGGCCCGTTTTTATGCCCACGCGACGCATATTTATTATTTGGTCGCTGTGTGTTGCCTTTTAGGAAACGAGCCGCGAGCCGCGAGCCGCGAGGTGGCGGCGACTCGCTCAGCGTTACGTCTCTCGTCTCTCGTGTCTCGTCAGATCGAAAACACCAACAGAGCCCGTCGTCATTTCGCTCGTGGCTCTGTTGACGACTGCGACGACGACGACCACGAGGGTGGAGGCGGAGGAGCAGGAGGAGTGCCGTTATTTATTGGCCCGCACGCTTCGTGAAAACCTGTATTTAAATTGAAACCTCGGAGTCGTCGCCCCCCCCCCCCCCCTCTTCCCCGTCTGCGCTAACCGTCGCTTTGTCGGGGGCCTTGACGAAAAAAAACTCGATACACAGCAACGAGAGCGGCATTCGACGAGCGAGAATCGAAAAATCGCTGTAAAATCCGTTCGAAAGCATTTTTTAAAAAAATGAACGTCGCTCATCTCTCGACCGAGTCGTATAATTATTATAATTCAGAGTGAAAAGTTCAATTGTCGCGAGCGGCTCCGACGCTGTTGCTATCCCGAGTGAGCGAGCGACCGCGCGCTGAAAAATACCACCGCGAGCACCGGGGCTTGTTATTATCGCGAAAACACCGAGAGAGACGAGCTGTTCGCGCGCGAATCTTTCGCCGTGATTGTCGGATGAAGCTCCCCCCATTCTCAATAAGCTATAAAGCGCGCGACGACGCGGTACCGCTGTTGCCGCGTTGGAAACGCGCACGAGAGGGGCAAACCGACAAAACTATTTGCCTTCATGGCATTTGAAAGCTCGACTTTATTATTATTATTATTTTCATTATAATTATACTCATTAATAATAATAATAATAATAATAATTATTATTATTATTATGATTGAAGGCCAATAGTTGTGTCGGTTTTACAGTAATAATAATAATTATTATTATGGAAGGCAAGTACTTTTGTCGATTTTACAATAACAATAATAATTATTATTATTGAAGGCAAGTACTTTTGTCGCTTTTACAATAACAATAATTATTATTATTATTGAAGGCAAATAGTTTCGTCGGTTTTACAATAATAATTGTTATTATTGCTGTTGTTATTATTATTATTATCATTATTATTATTATTATTGTATGAGCGTGAACGAGTCACGAGGCCCCTAGAAAGATGAAAGAAAAGGTATGTGAAAAATGTGATGCGGGGTAGCAGATCGCGGCGAGACAGCCGCAAAGGTAGGAGATAAGATTTTCGGTATACGGGGCCGCCCACGAGAGACCGAGAGACGAGATGGATTAGCGCGCGCCGACAAATGTTTCCGAGACGCCGCGACGCGAGAGAGATTCGTGCGGAGCGTGCGATAACGTACTCGGTTATCGCCGGGTTGCGGCTGTCGAAAATCTAAAGTGAAAAATCTCAGCTCGCGCAGGATATATAAGACACGCTCGCGTTGAAGGAATGCGGAATGCGGAGTGCGGAATGCTTCGGATAGAGCGGCGCGACGTTAGAAGAGACGGAGAGGCAACCGCTGTGCCATCTGTACAATAACGGTAACGGCGCATCGCGCAATTAGCGAGCTCGCTTTCGTCGTCCTCGTCGTCGTCGTCGTCGTCGCCGCCGACTCTGCTATCGTGGGTGACCTCCGCGCGGTCGGGAGACGAGATCCACGCTGTGCACATGCAGCTACTGCACCGCGGCGCGGCTCCACCGCTGACGCGGCGTTCGCCGCCGCGAGTGCTAACGAGGAGAAAAACCACCTACGGCCGCGATGATGCGCGGCAAGAGCGGCACGAGAGCGGCGGCTCTCACGATCAACGGGCGCGCGCGCTACGTACGAATCGAGGCCTCGTCGACCTCAACCTTTCTCGCTCTTTCGCCGCGACGACGCGCCATACGGGGCCGCCTCGATCCTCGTCTCTCTCTGTATATAACGATCCAGTGAAAATTACTCACGCCCGAGGGGCAAAGCGAATTACATATCGTTTTATCATCAACTGTGTGTTTGCGGGAAAACGTTAGAATCGCCCGCTGTACGCGTGGCTCTAATTTCCTCGAGCTTCCTGCCGGGATATGTGTGGGGAATTTATTATAGCGTTTATCTATGGTTTTTATGTGGGGCGTCCTGCATTTTTTTTTTTGCAGGACAGAATTAAACGCGAAACGTGAATCATCCAAGGTGCTCGTCTGCGGAAAATTTGTCGAAAATAATTCGTCTGATAACAATTAATCTAATAACAATTCGTCCAATCACAATTCGTCTAATTCACAATTCGTCCAGTGTACAATTCGTCTAATGCACAATTCGTCCACTCCTTAAAATCTTAAAAAAAAACAAACGAAAAAAAAAAATAGTTGAAGGGTCAACCGAAAGAAATATGGAAAAATATATGATTTCGTTGTCCCTGCCCTTGGAGAGACAAATTAAGTTGAGAAAATTCTTCTCGAAGCGACGCGTTTTTGTCTCGTGGGCTCGAAAAATGGGCGAGCGATGCGGCGCGTCTATTGTCAATTTACGTCCAACTGTGTGGACAACTGTGTTATTTACGACGTTGTCCGGCGTCCCCGGGACGACTCTTGGGGCGCGAAAGAAAAACTCACGTCGCACGGGGCAGACCCTCCGAGTTTCTTTGCATTCCGCTCCGGGCTCTACCCTTGGAATTTCGTGTATACAGCGCTGGGTTCCCGGGTCCCAAATGACATTTTCTATCCCCCGAGCGTGTCTCATCGGCTCGCGCGCGGCCAACACGTTGAGACGAGGACGACGACGACGCCTACGAGTGTTAACTGAGGAAACATCCTGGCCGAAGACGTGCGACGCTGCAGCTGCGTTTCGCTCCCTCGTTCTCACCGGCTCGTCCGCACCGCACCAGCTGTTCGCTCGTTTTCCTCGTCGAGACTCGAGACGCCGCTCGCCTATTGGCCGAGCGAACCTGCAGGACGCGTCTGAGCTCCTCGCGAGACGAGGAAGGAGAGAGACCCCCATGGAAAAAAAGTATGCGAGAAAAGTGTATTTTTCGATATATCGAAAAATATATAAATAATGCACGTGGTATAATAATCACATCTTTTTTTGTGTACTTTTTATATATTCTGCAATATCACATATTTCGCGCGAACGTATATCCGGGCGAATATACGTGCAGTGTACTTTTTTGTATATTCGTGCGTATATCTGGCGAATATACGTACGGTATATTTTCTGTATATATACATAAATTCATACATAAATGCATGTATAAGGAGTATATCAAATATATATATGTACAAGTATATTGCCATATATACTTATGAAGTATACTGAAAGTTATATCCCAAATATACCATTTTTCGCGCAAGTATACATGGTGTAAAAAAATATACTTTTCAATATATTTTCGAATATACTTTTTTCCATGGGGGGACAGAGAGAGAATTTCTGTGCTCAATCGTCGTAGTCCGAAAGATCCTTTTGGTGGCTCTCGACCCGTCCCCCCCCCCCCTTCTTACTCTTCCCAGCAGCGGCCAGCAGGCCAGCAACACGACACGCTTCTTCGCTTAGCATAACAATGCTCCACTTCCACATTGAGTGAGCGGACGAAGAGTGTACAATGGTATCCTTATAAACATTGAAGCGGGCGACGCAGGACGCCGAGCACCCGGCAACCACTTTGTACCACATGAGATAGATAGGTACGCGGTGTATATACGCGCCGTGGGCACCACGCTGTGTGTACTTTCTTTGGATCGGACTCGCGCTCGCGCCGCGTTTCTTGTCTCTCGCCCTGGATCCGCGATCCGAGAGGCGAGGCACGTGCTCCGCACGCCGCTTTTCAAACTCGTGCCCCTTTAAATCGCACTATTCGCTCTCGAGCATACAAAGTGCATGTGAAATCCCCCGGATTTTACGGTATAAAACGTATAGTCACGACGACGCAAATGGATATGGGACATTGATTTTTTTTAATTGTCACCATTTTTTTACATTGATTCTGGCAAATAATTTTTTTTTCCTGTGTGATGCGATATAAGACGTCGGTGTGATAGTTTTATTGTCGGTTCTAAAAAACAGGTTTACTAAACGCAGCCATTTGAAAAACTGCACCAAACAAAAATTGAACAGATGAAAAAAAAAGTCAAACAAAATAATGGCGCAATAAATCGTGCACCCTTTAAATCTTATTATTCCCCTCGCGCATACAAAGTGCACGCAAAGTGCCCAAATTTTATATACGTCAAAACGAAAAGTCTCTACGTCGCCAAAAAGGTAAATTCATATTCATTTTTCTAATTGTCGTGATAACAACTTTTTCTAATTTTATTTAATTTTTCCAATTGTCGTCACATTTTTTACATTATTCTAATTAATGATTTTGCAATAAATGCCGCCGGTGTGATAGAGTTTTATCCTCGGTACTAAAAAGTACGTTTATTGAGCGCTACTTCAGTCGCAGCTCAAAAAAAAAAAAAAAAAAAAGCAGGAAAGAAAAAAGAACCAAACATAATAACAGCGCGATAAATCGCGACGCTGTGGGTTCGGTTATCGCGGCCGGGTAGCTTCTTCGTTTATCTCTCGGCCCGACGATACTATTCGTTTACGAGGGGTACGATTACGAATCTACCGGGTCCATAATTCATTGCGCGGCATTCCGTACGGCCGCGGAGCTCGCGTTGCCAACCCGGGTGCGCTGTATACACACAGCCGGTGGTGCTCTACGGTGTGTCTAACATACTGTAAGACACTGGTTCGAGAGGAAAAAAAAAAAAAAAAACGTGGTCGTAGTTAATAACAGTGCTCGGCGGGGCTGGCGAGGCTCCATCGACTTCCGGGATACCTATCGAGTGCCCCGTAGTTTCCGCTTGTACCAGCGGCACCGCCGGCTCGGAGTGGCTTAGCCCATAGCCGCGGCTCATTGGCAAATAAAACAGGGAGAACATATCGCGCGCGCGACGGCGACGCCGCCGCCGCCGCTATATCGCCCGTAATCTCGATCGGTGGATCGAGAAGCCTCCCGGAGTTAAATGCACCCCGCGGAATTGTCGGAGCCCTCGCGAAATGACGCATTTATATCTCGAACGACTGGTTATACAACTCTGCCCGCCGCGGACAAATTTCACATTTATATCTGCGCTTTGTGCACTTTGGGTAGCACTCGATATTGCGGTTTATATCGCGCGGCGTCTTAATTGTCGCGGGGGTTGTTAAAAATTGCGACGCGACCGCGTGACGTCTTGTTATTGATCTTGCAGTAACAGCGGAATTGAGCATAAAATCTGTAGCGATACTTCAGGCCCTGACCAGGGCCCTATTAGCCTTGTCAAGGCCCCGATTAGGGCCTGATTCGAGCCGGATGTATAACGCTGCAGATTTTCTACTCGGCCTTTCTGTACGGCGGTTATACAACTCTGTCCATACACTGTTAAAAATATACGGTGTCAAACGCTGCTGGTGTGGACTTTTTCCTAGTGTTACCTATTAAAGTGTTAATAGTAACACTTTTTACGGTGTATAATTAACACCAGCCGTTTCGTTAAATTTATTCCTGTGTTACCGACGAAACTTTGTAATACTTTTCGCTTTAAGGGCACGAATGCACGTCTCATGCGTGATTTTTTATTATCTCGTGAATTAATTAGTCGCTTTTCTCAGTTCTCATCGAAAAATTGCAAAAAAATCGAATTTTTCATTACAGATTCCCTCTGCGGGTAATTGATCTGCAATTTTTGTTTTTTTCGAAAATCAAAATTCTGACTAATTCATTAACGAAATTCACATTACTGGCGTGTGTACTTCAATTTTCGCTTCGACCCGTTCACAATTCGCGAAAAACGGCAGTTTCGAACTTTTGAGGTGCAAAGTCGGTGTTTCACACCCCCTTAACACCGCTCGTTATCACCGTTGATTGGTGTGGACCTATAGACACCGTCTTGGTGTAGTTTTTAACATCACATTTTTAACAGTGTATTGCGGACAAATTGCGCATTTATATGTGAAATTTGCTGGACGCGTTGGTGTACAGTTGAAACTCGATTTCGATTCACTGGTGTCTTAATTATTGGGGATATTAAAAAGCAGCGACTGCGTGATATCGTTTATCGATGATGCAGCAACGTCAGGAGCAGCGATGGGGTGAAAGGTGGATGCAGCTTGAGAGAGAGAGTTGAAGCCCGATGGTGGTGGCGATGGTGGCGGTGGTTGTGGCTGGTAACGGTGGCAGGAATGAAACGGATCGAGGCGGCGTGTTCCACAGGGAAGCCAGGAAACTAGATCACTCGAAATCGTAATGATCTATGGGTCACGATCTCGCCGAGCGACCCCTCGACCCGCCGGGTCACTCAGTCCCATTGTGCCGGCACGACTTCTGCACTCTGTCGAAGGAATTCGTGCGCTCTGCGAGCTCCACATCGGCTTCCCCATGGGAAAGGAGCTGCTGTACGTGTTCGCCTCAGAAATGGACCGCAAGATTTTTCCCGTAATTATACATATTTAGTCAATTATATTAATTCACAAATACATATCACGTATCAATTTAACCCAAAAGATATTCCACCCTCGTTCCCTCCCCCATGGAAAAAAAGTATATTTAAAGTATAGTCAAAAGCATATTTTTGATTATAAGAAATATACTTTTTATGAAAAATTAGTTATGTCGAATATACTTTTGGATGTATTTCAAAAGTATATGTTATGTCACATATGTTTTAAATATACTTCCCATGTATTCAGCATGTATTTAAAAAATATATAATAAGTATAAAATATATATTTCAAGTCTATTTTGTATATATTTTTTAATATAATAACGAAAAATATATTTTTCACTATACTTTTTTCTACGGGGGCTCGTGGAAAGTCTATAGCATTACATCCGGCCCAAGTCAGGGCCAACACAGCCGCGACCAGGGCCTGATCAGAGTCGTAATGTAACACCACAGATTTCCCACGAGAATGATTAGAGTGTCAAATATATTGGGTATTGTAAACAAAGGAAACGTAAAACGGGGAACGATTAAGGAGGGTTTCATTCCTATGCTTTGACTCTCGGGTTACCGAACTCCGTGCGCGACTCCGCGTTCCCGTTTTGCTTTTATGTTTCCGCGTTCCACGCGCTAGCGTTTCGGTTGAAAAGATTGTAGCACATCGTCACCGTCGTCGTCGTCGTCGTCGTCGTCGTCGTCGCCTGGTCACGTAGGGTAATAATCAAGATAGCGAGAAACGAGCGCAGTGCACAAGCCACGGTTTATTCGGGGAGCGCGGAGCGACGCCCACACGTGGAAGGAGCGCGACGAGGAGGAGAATATGAGACGCGCGGACTCCGTCGTACACGCGCGCGATTTGTACGCGCTTCGCCGTTGAGAGGTCACCATTCATAAGTCTCCGCGAGTCCGGGTTCCGCGAGCGCGGAGCACGCGGTGTGCGTATGGCTCACGGTGTGAGCGCACTTCCGGTGTGTTGCTGCCGGAGCTGCGCGGAGGCTGCGAGAACACACGCGAGCGCACTCGAGATGCCGGCGAGAATTCGACCATGCCCTGCTCTGTCGGTCTCTCGTTCCCTTCTTTTTCTCTGAAAAAAAAAAAGTACGGTAAAGTCAATTTTTATGCTTCTCGCACTATATTTTTTTCCTCCGGATGGTCGATTATTTTCCAAGGTTTTTTTTTTAGTATCGATTCTTCATCACGAGTTGGGAAATTTTATATCGACTGCCGAATTTAAAGTAAGTCGCACTTAAAAAAAAAATCGTAACAGTCGTTAAGTGAAAAATATACATTTTTTGTCTAGCTGCAGTAATTATTTTATAATTGTCGTAACTATTTTGCTGTTATCGCAACGAGCAGAATATTGACTGCAAAAATCATAGGACTGAGAATTTATAGTTGTCACTTTTACTGTAACCAGAGCCATGTTTTTCTCGCAGTGATAAATATTCATATATTTTCAACGACAACGGTAACAACCACGACTACACATGCCGGCCGTGCTCGCGAAATGTCTGCTCCTCGTTTTCTCTTACTTCCCTTCCACCACTATATAGGCCTTGCACTGTAGTACCCAAGATTTTTCTTACCCTTTTTCGTCTCGCTCACTTTGGCTCCGGACTGCACAGTTGTTCGCTTCCATCACGCCTTTCTCTCGCTGCAGTTGGCCTGCCCCCCCTTAAGTCCCACTCCTGTAGGTACCTCCTATACCTATAGGTGGTGGGTACTCTACATGCAAGTCGTGATCTGCGCGAGCGATATCCTTTTGCCAAGGAGAGTAGAGTCTCTCATTTTGCCAGCCTCTTTCGTCACATTAAAAAAATAATTTGGAGTAAAATTCATTTTCAATCATTTCCCCAACTTAATATCTACCACTAAAAAAAAAGTCAAATAAATATTATTCTATATCTTAAACAACAAAAAGGAGAGTAGAGTCTCTCATTTTGCCAGCCTCTTTCGTCACATAAAAAAAAATCATTTGGAGCAAAATGTATTTTTAATCATTTTCCCAATTTCATATCCACCACGAAAAAAAAAATTCAAGTAAATAGTAGTCTTTGTATCTTAAACGACAAAAAGGAGAGTAAAGTCTCTCATTTTGCCAGCCTCTTTTGTCTTTCAGACCAATCCAAATTATTTTCCCAACCAATTCCGGTCCACCACTAAAAAAATTTAAGTGAATTGTATTTTTTTTTTAATCTTAGACGACAAATAGACAAAACGAGCTTCGATCTCCTCGATGGATTCGATAAATGCGAATAATCGATCGGATTCGACCAGCGGCAGAAGCGGCAGAATTGGTTGAAAATTCTTCTTACAGTCGCCTCTCGCCCCTCGTCGCGCGCGCTCGCGACAGTCTTTCCCCTCCCTCGGTTTCCGTTCGCGCGCGTTCGGTTAACCGTAAATTACGAGCGACCGGTGTAACGAGCATAATGGCGCGCTCTCCGCGCGGGCCCCGGGTGAAGGTCGGCCAACGCGAGGAACGCGAGTGGCATACGCAGCGCGCGCGGCGTAAGTGCGTCGATACAGGAGCAGCATCGACGAACGCGGTGCGTGCTTCGGGGGCTCGAGAACTCGCAGCCCGAGCGCCGCCCGTAAGATTTTTTTTTTTTCTCACTCTCTCCCCTCTCTGTTCTTTTTTCATTCCCCACGCAAACTCGATTCAGCGAACTCTCGAGTCTCGAGCGATTAAACAACGGCTGAATTATCAGGGGGGACTGGAAACCTCGTGCAATCTGTGTAAACACACTTGAGTTAGTGTAACGTCGATATATTAAAAATGAAAAAAAAAAAAAATAGAAATAAAAATAAAAAATATTTAAAAAAAGTAAGAAAGCCTTCGAGGAGGCTGGATGAATTCAAGATTAAACGCGATACTCGCGGCCGAAGGAAAGCCGCGATTTTTCGAAAAATCGCATCGACTCGAGAGGCCGGCGAGTCTGCGTCGTGAAAAAAAAAAAAAAAAAAAAAAAAAAAAAAAAAAAAAAAAATAGTTATTTATTGACATATCAGCTCTCGAACGCACGGACTGGAATTTCTCGGGGGATATCTCGATATTATCTCAACGCGGACTGGCGGAGTCGGTTTTACGTCAACCGACCGCTGCGCGGAATAATATAACAACGAGAGATATTAATCGCCGAGCCCGGGGACCTATTACAGCTTGTATTACATTGCGAGTGAATAAACGCGGTGACGAGGAGAGTCGCGATATACCTATGAAATCGCGTTGGCCGGACTGGCGACTCGCTCGCGACCTACTTGAATAACGGAGGCCGAGTCGCGGATGCGAAAGGAGCAGCCGCGCGGCGACTCCGCGCCGGCGGATTGATTATCGCGGGATAATTGCGGGCGCAATTAACACACCGGTGGGCTTACGGCATAGGAGCGACGTGTTTCGCACGCGCGCGGGGCCGGAAGAAAGTTCACTCCGTGGATATATAGGGCACGTACACTGCACGTGTTATAGACGAAGGAGAGCGACGAGAACAAAGACGTACGCGTGATTTTTCTCTCTCTCTCCCTATCGAGACTTCCGGGTCCCGAGTCTTTGGCGATGATGAATCGTTTGAAATCGAGTACCGCGGTTAAATATAGAACAGCTTATGGTATCATTTTCTCGCCTGTTGAGAGAGAAATTTCACGATGATCAATTTGTGGCTTGAACTATTACTATTTTTTTTTTTAATATGAGTTTCTTTCATTCCTTGTGTTCCCCATCAGAATGTTACACGCAGCCACACTGAGAGAAAAGTCTAGTATTGGCTACTATCAAGTGACAACCATAAAGTGGCAATTATTTTTTATAGGTACAGCAACTATTTTTCTAGTTATGGTAACTATGACGCAGTTATCATAACTATTAATTAATTAACGTCAACTGTAAAAGTAATCGCGTGAACGAAAATTTGAAGGTTATCACTTTATAGTTTCCAGAACTTACACGATTTCTGCGAGTGCACTCTTTTCTGATGCACTTCTGGTATCGCATTTGCACGAGGGCGTAGGGAAAACTGTGGAAAATCCGCGTCGATACAGGCAGCTGTATTTTTACTGAGCTTCTGTTGTATATGAAATTACATCAGGTACTCGGAAAAATCTGCCACGCACTCAACAGTTGACGCGCAAATCAGTACATGGCTAACCGGTCACCCATCCAAGTGCGGACCGCGAGTCAGGCTGCTTAACACTGGAGATGGCCGAAGCCGATCGCGTGTTCAGTGCTGCCGGTTGAATAATAATAATAATAATAATAATAAATATTATTAATAATAATATTAATAAATATTATTATTAATAATAATAATAATAAATATTATTATTATTATTATTATTATGATTATTATTATCGTTACATTGCATTATCAAACGTTATCGTTACACTTATCGCGCGTAGCCACGAAAGCCGCTGAAAATGATGTCAGAGAGTACCCGGAAAAACGGCTACGCGAGACGGAAACGCGGGCATAGATATATTCACGGGGAAGGCTGAGAATAAGCGGATGAGTGAATGTGTGACAGTGAAGACGAACACGCGCTCGCGCCTAATTTAGCATAATTTCTACGGTGCGGTATTCAGCTCGCGACTAATGATAATTTATGCGCGCGTCTTTTCCCGCGCCGAGGTGGCGCGGCCGCACGTATAACGTCTCCCGAGCGTCTCACCTAAATCAATGACGCAGTTCCGGTCAGTGGCATTGACCGAGAAAATCGTACACCTACGCTGTCACTGTAAAAAAAATATCAATTTGTAATTCAACGTATATAAGTGCTGGAAATTTTTATGCATAAAATTGTATATTTAATGTAAAAGTACGATGTAAAATTAATGTGTGGTGTAGTGACGCAACAATTACATTTTACGGCTCGTCTCAATTTAATTGTTTTTAAAAATAATTGTTTAATTAAATTGAATTATATAATTCAATAAACACAAAAGTTCTTTCGTCTGAATAAAATTACTCTAATTTTACAATAAAAGTTTCAATTTTACATCGCATTTGAGTTAAAAAAATAAATTTACCAGCTGCATAAAAAAAAAATTCCAATTATCGTATTTATCTCATCGTGCAACCGGAAAAATTCCGGTTTGAAAATTCCAGATTGGTCGAATGGACGAGACCGACACTCCGGTACTCGATTCAACCGCGAGTTAAAAAAAAAATTAACGGTGTTGTAGTGGCTTACAACTTCGAACTCTCAGTTCCTAATCCAGCCGAGAAATTGCATTACACCGACTGTACGATCGCGTTTTGCGCAATCCCAAGCGCATTGGGGAAAAGTATACCGAGAGGAATTGCCGCTGTCGCAAACGCGATAGCCTCGGTGTGTGTCCCGCTCGCGCGCTCTCTATCTGGAGCAGGCGGACGGCGAGTTATGCGCGCGAGTTACAATAGAGCAGCGCGATGCAGGTATATAACGCGGGAGTACCGAGAGCGCGTTAAAAGCGAGGGAGTTTCATCACGCCCGAGTCGGCTCGCTCGCTCGGGGTCGGCCTGAATAAAAGAAAAAGGCACCCACGCTCCGCAGGAATCCCAAGGGCAGCGTCGTCGTCGTCGTCGTCGTCGTGGCAACGCAAATGTTCCAGCGAGAGCGGGACACATACCGACCTCACCCACCTCCACCTAGACGGAACAACGCGCGGAGAGTCACCGGGGCGTTTGACTCTCGACCACCTTCACCGACATTATTTAATCTATGCGCGCCGCGCGTATCAACCGACTCGGCGCGATATTGTAATTGATCTATCGAGCTGGCGCAGCTCGCGGCGCGATAGCTTACCATTATATCTCTCCTCGAGGGAGAGGAGAGAGAATTTTTTTTTTCTTTTTCATTTTTTTTTTTTTTTTCGCTCTCTCTCCTGCCTACCGGACGTAGCCGGCTCCGCGTTGGTTAGGCGCAACACACTCGGCAGTAAAAACAGTCGGCAATGTACGTTATGTGTATATCGTGTCTACGGCAATATCGGTGCGCGTTGCGCTCTCGCCGGGTGCGCTCGAGTCGTACGACTCCGGGTCAAACGGCCAGGTAAATGTCCGAGTGAGCTTGTTTCGCGGAAAATTTATGCCTCCGCGTTATTTAACACCCGCGGCCTGGAATTCCGGGCCGCGCGCTTTTGCGGCTCTCGGGCAATTTGCGCGTGGCAATTGAACGCGTGAAACACGTTCGAGTCTTTATTTTAAATAATAATAATAATAATAATAATAATAACAATAACAATAATAATAATAATAATAATAATAATAATAATAATAATAATAATAATAATAATAGTGTCATTGACATTTTTCAGGGTTTAAGGACAAATTCCTCGTCGATGAAGCTTCTCGTGTGACAACAACGTTTAAGTAAACAAAAGAATGAAAAAAAAAAAAAAAAAATTACACGAGTAGCTTCGATCGAGAGAAACATTTGTGTCACTCGCGGCACCTCCGGTATATAGTTGCCACGAGCACGCAGCCCGTGATACGACGTTTTTTTTCTTCTTCACGTGCGACAGTAACGTCCGCAAGTCGAAAACAAAATAGAGTGACAAGAGCGGAGCTTCGATCGCGAGAAACATATATGTGTCACTCGAGGCACCGCGCGAGGCCTCCGGTAGTCGCCGCGAGCGCACGCAAGTCGTAATACCGTGTTTTTTGTTTGTATTTTTCGAGCCTCGCGGCTTAGCAACCAGTCGGCTTGCGGCGGTGGCGGCGTCAGGACTGCGCAGGAGAAAGAAGGAGAATAAAAAGGAGCGGTGCGATAGCCCGCGGGGAAGGAGGAGGGGAAGGAGGAGGAGGAGGAGCAGCAGCAGACACGTCAGCATAAAAATCGCCATTTCCACGTTGCACGCACATTCCGCACGTACGGACGTGCGAGCCGCCTGGTATACGGGAACACGAAACGTCGCCAAGTCGCGGAGCCGCGACACACGGCAACCTGTGGACTCGGCTCTCGCGACACGCAATGTCGTATAACTTCTGGTTCATGCGCTACCGGACTTTATACCCCACTTTTGCGCAACGTCTGCTCGCGCGGCTCTCGCGCACCTGATGTGTGAGTGCCGGGGACGTTTTGTGTCGCGATCGCGTAGCTATGTGTGTTTTATATGCCTGCTGCCGAATCTTCGATGTTAATCTTCCTAGCTGAAAAAAATCTTTCCGTCTAGACGCGGATCTTTTTTTTAGCGAAGGAAAAAATTAAAAGTGGAACTTTGCACATTGCTTCCTTATTGCTGATTTTTTTTTTCGATCGATTCCTCGTTCTTTGATTTTTTTTCATGAAGTTTTCTCTCCGTGAGGAAGGAATTTATTCACGGAGAAAAATATCGATGGAGATTTTGTTGATGCGGTAGAAAAAAAAAATGGCTGTGATAGATTAACATTTTGATGCAGCGCAGCAAAAAAAATCGTTAATACAGCAATCGATATTAGCTATCGGTTGATGATTTTTTTTTTCCGTGAATAAGTCGAGGAAACCGAATATTAGACCGAGTAGATATATATCGAACACCTATATAGGTAGGATCTGTACCTACCAACTTGAACCGTGCACGTCCTCGAATATTCCCAACGGTGCGTTTCGTTTTTTTTTTTTCCGCGCCATCATCGACCGCCGCCGCTTGGCGATTCACGTCCATCTATTTTCAATGTTTATCGTCCAACACTCCGTCGTCCATTACATTCCGATGCCGGTATATCGATTCCGCATCTCCGCTTTTATGTACTCCGGCACTCCGGTTGCCGCAGCTATTGGCGCAAAAGTCCGACGCGATCGCGTCTGGGATACAACCGAAGAGCTTCGATAAACCGTAAGCCGGAAGAGGGAAGAGGTTCCCAAGCGTTGAGGAAGAAAGCTCCGCGCCCGAGATATTATTATTTGCCATAAACAAGTTTCTCTCTTTCTCTCTCTCTCTTTCTCACTCTCTCTGGACACTCAGCGATAGGTGGCTCGAGGTACCTTTTCGTACTCCACGATAATTTTCTCGACAAACGTGTATAGGTTACAGCTAGGAAGTTACTCGGGGCTCGACAGATACGCGAGTATCCTATATATATATCTGGGCATAACCTTGCCCGGGACGCACTTTCGAGTCTCAAGATGGACGGTGATTCGTGCGACGCGGGTGGAGTTAACCGCGGCGAGCGCGATCAGCGTTATCGTGTTCCCGGGTACCAGCGAGGCCCGCGCGAGTTATCTTCTTCCCGTTGCTCGCGCGAGCGAGCGCAGACGTACAACGTGCACCAACGGAATCTTGGACAAAGAAAGAGAAAGAGAGGGGGGTGGGGGGAAGAGAGAGGGAGAGATAGCGGGAGAGAAGAAGGTGGAGGAGGAACACGCGCGAGTCGTTTCCCATCTCTCGGTGCATGCAGCTTTCTCCGGGCTCTCGAGTGTGCTCGAGCGCTCGATCGGCCGCGGAAGACACGAAACTCAATGCGCGCTGCATATCCAGCGGTCGCTGGATGCACGAAACCTTCTCCTTCTCTCGGTTTTTATTCCCCACACGATGTTAGGTAATTTTTTCTTCGGAATTTCGAGTTTAATCGCGACGTCTTGTAGTGAACGAAATTATAGAATATATATATTTTTTTTTATTTGAGCGAGGGAAAGAGAAAGAGGGAGACCCATATGTAGAGATACCGCTGATTCGCTGCAGTACAAGCAAAGGCGAGGCCCGTTCCAATTTGTCCCGCGACGACGATCGGTCGGCAGACTCGTTGCACTCGTCGGTTTAAGGTAGTCCTTGCGACCAATATTCATTTCACATAAATTCGAGGAATTTGGGAGAGAATTGCAAACACTTCTCGGTGGTATAAAAATCTGAAATAATTCATGCACATTAAAGGTTCTGAAAAGATTAATTTTGCATAATAATAATTCGAAAATGTTATTAACAAATTGACCAAAAAAATAATTGTTTAACAAATATTTCGATGACCCAAGATTTTTTTTCATGGAAATGATTCCTTCGTTTTTCCGGATACGTATGAATTTTTTCCGATTTTAGAGTTGACATTGAATTTTGTGCGTTTTTTATAGGGAAAATATGTGAAAATTCAATGTGAACTCTAAAATCTGAAAAAATTCATACGTATTCAGAAAAACGAAGGAATCATTTTCATGAAAAAAAAATCTTGGGTCATCGAAATATTTGTTAAACAATTGTTTTTTTTCATCAATTTGTTAATAACATTTTCGAATTATTATTATGCAAAATTAATCTTTTCAGTGCCTTTAATGTGCATGCATTTTTTCAGATTTTTATACCACCGAGAAGTGTTTGCAATTCTCTCCCAAATTCCTCGAATCTATGCGAAATGAATATTGGTCGCAAGGACTACCTTAAGTCTCGGTCTCTCACACACACGGGGAAAATATTCCACTTGATGACTATACCACATTTGGTATCGTAAACTCGATTATCATTCTGCCATTCTAGCGATTTTTCCAATGCTACGAAAAAAAATCGGCTTTTTACACACTTCGGCGTTTTCACACACTTGAAGTGTGTTCCTTTCAGATATCATTTTACCATGTAAATGCCAATACGTTTGAAATTTGTAAAAACTCGTCACAGTGTAAAAGATAGGTAGGAAACACAACACTCTTGCAACTCGCTTGGTTTTTAGAGTGTATAAACGGTGAATAATATACATTAACCCTTCCTGGACATATATTCGGTGAAATTTACCATAGTAATTTACCAAGCAATTGTACGATGATGTGTCCAGAAGATGTTCAATTTGACGTGCAAGTAAAATATAAAGCTAAAGCCACATTATTTTCTACTGAACCCTATAAAAATGAGTAAATTTAATACAAAAGTTAAAAAATCGTGTACAAAAATATGAAATTTTACTACGCACGTGTAATTTAATCAACTATAACGAATCAAATTCCCTGTAATGTGAGTCCGCGAATACTTTTAACAATTCACATACTCCACAGTCTACGTGCAGAGTTTTGAGTGCGGAGAAAGATAAACCCTCCCCCGCGTTCGCACGTACCGCACGCGGTGCGTCTCGTGTACCCGGTGTAACGTGCAAGTATCGCGTAGGCACAGACACGATCAAGAGGGTGGCTGGCATACCGCATAACGTGTACCCTGCACATGTACAGCACGTTACATGTTATACACGCGCGAGGAGTTGGACGCTGGAGGAGCGCGGCGCACGTGCACGAGTGTAGAGCGAGCTGCCCGCTGTACTGTTAGACCGCCTTCGCTAAGTAACACCTTCCTCGATGCAATAAAACGCTCGAACGGGTGTGTCCCCCACCCCCAACCAGCTCGTCGCGTCGCGCCGCGCCGGTGGATATTATTTCCTGGTTAAACGCACGGCGAGGAACTCGGCGGCGGCGCGCGAGCCGCACGTGCAACGAGCGCAGCGAGCGCGCCGAGGAGTCGCAACCCGCGGTCGCGGAGGGAAATGCGCGCGCGCGGTACTTACATCGAGATATGCGCTCGTTGAGCGATAAACGAGAAGATATTATATGAATCGCGAGTAACGTGGGTCGAAGATCCTACGGCCAATCGATTTCACCGCGTCCGCGTGTTCGCTGTGTGTATGCGCGCGCGCACCGCTCAGCTGGATGTCCGAGAGACTCCATTACATTGGAATTAATTGAAAATTTAAGAGCCACCGCGGATAACGACTCGAGGAGTCGCCGATTTAAAAAGACAAGCGGATCTCGTGTGCATCGTTGTTAGGCAAATTATTATTAGAATAGAATAGAATAGAATAGAATAGAATTTTTATTGGATCCAGGGAAGAATTCCCAAAGGACCGGAAGCATAGAAACAAGCAAAGATAATAAAGTAGTATTATTGACTCGCGAGAGGTGCGGCGAGTGAATGTGGAAATGTGTGAGGCGCTTTTTTTGTTTTTTGCACGCGCGGATTTTTGTGTTTGAAATATTGCTATACCGGCGGCAGCATCAGAATTCATCAGGTTCCGATGATACATCGGCGATTGCCATACGAGATCGCTCAAAAGCGTCACGCCCACCTCCGGTGGATCGGAAAAAAACCAGAAGCAATGATGATGTAGAAGTTTGCATCATTGGAATGCAACAAGATTCAGAAAAAAAACAAATTAATTCTAATTAACCCGAATGATGAATTTAGGTATTAAAAGTCATCATAACAATTAGTTGCTATGATGACTTTTTATACCCAATTTAATAATTTGGATTAATTAGAATTAATGTTTTTTTCGGAATTTCGTTGCATTCCAACGATGCAAACTTCAACATCGTATGCAATGAACGAGTCAAGGGTCTGCAATCTCGGTGAAAGCGAAAAATTGCCACAAATTCGTGGGTGCAGAAAAAAATGCTGGAAAATCGTGTCTGCACACCGAGAGTTTGGTGCGCGCGACACTTGCACACGCGCGTCGAGTGGTAACGAGAAGGAGAAAGTCCTCTTGTCTCTCGATCATTATGTTTTCTTCGTTGCTGTAATGCGATGATTATAACTATGGTTACAAGTGCCTGTCGAGTGCACGCACGATACTATGGATCGCTTGAAATGTCTTGCTAAAAAATATTCAGCAGAAATACCTGTTTACGTGTTAAACAGCTTTGTTTGCAGCTCTTTAACACGTAAACAGGTATTTTTAATTAAATACACGAATTTAGATGTAAAACTTGAGTCATTTTCACCAAATACTGCAAACACTCGGAACTTTAACGCAAAAATTTGTAATTTTACAACGCGCATGAAATTTAATATATTAGTTACACCGAATTGCATTTTTCGGATGACGTAAATCTGCAAACATTTTTAACAGTTTATACCGACGTGCAAATTTACCTGCCGCGTAAATCTCGGTTTCGCGCGCCGCTTTATATATATATATATATATATATATATTCCCCGGACTTTCGCGCGTGTATATTATTTACCGGCGTAAACGCGGCTGAGCGCTTTACAACCGCGACGCCCGTAATATCAGGCATTAGTTGAGTAACAGCTCGGTGCGGGGGGTGCTTTGGAAAAGCGTCTTACCAATCGCTCGAGCCCCCGAACCCCTCGATTCCCATAACGGTTTGCGATATATTTTTCGCGTGTGTGTGTTGCGCGCGTCTGAGCCGCTCGGCGACAGTCGCGCGCGAGCGGACCGGCTGTTTCTCTCGTCACTGTTGCAATAATGCGCTCGGCTCAAACCGCCCGGTCCCCCGGGACGCGCGAAAGTCTCGCCGTAAGTTTGCCGCCGCAACCTTGGCGGGCGGCCGGGCGGGCGAGTCGCTCGCACCCAGCCAGCCGCTCTCGGCTGAAAGAGAGAGAGAGAGAGATAGAGAGAGATTACTCGAGTTCGCTTAGGCGTGTCTCTCCGCCTCGGCCTCTCACCGCTGTACGTGCGGCGTTGCATACGTTTGCATAAAAAGTGCGCGCATCTAGGCTACCGCGGCTCCGATAGCAGGAGCCGCAGCCGCGGCGAGCACGTATATAGCGCCCGAGGAAACGTTCTCTCGCGACTTTTCAGTCTCCCCTTCGGGCTCCCCTCCGCCATCCTCACTGCCGGTGCGGCTTTCGATACTCCGTGGGTACTCCGATCTTTTACTTTATAAAAAAAAAAAAAAAAAAAATTCTATCTTTTTCCCCCCGAAATCGACTCTCGAACCGAGTGCGAGAGTGTTCAATTTAAGAGTGTTCAGAACACTCTTAAATCGAACCTATGTCGGGTGTTGCGAGGATATTTCATACGGGGACAAGTTACGAGGAATTAGCTGCACCCGTGTGGATATCTGTACACTGTTAAAAATGTGATGTCACAAACTACGTCGTCAAGCCGGTGTCTATATAAGTTCACACCAATCACGGTGATAACGAGCGGTGTTAAGCGAAAAGTCTTACAATGTATCGTCACTTTGCACAGGAATAAATTCAACGAAACGGCTGGTGTTAATTTTACACCGTAAAAAGTGTTATTACGAACACTGTAATAAGTAACACTAGGAAAAAGTCCACACCAGCAGCGTTTGACGTTTATATTTCTAACAGTGTAGCGTCAAATCCGGGCTTGGTCGAGTCCTGGCGTGTCTAACGGGGCCCTGACTACAGTCAGGCCCTGACCGGAATAAATAGCGACGTATTTAACGCAACAGCTATTTTTCTACCGGGTGTCAATAGCGGGTCAAAGGGTGGATCGGGACCAAAGTGGGCGCTGGAGCGGCGTCCAGGCCGAACTGCCGGGCAACGCATCGGGGGCCGCATCAGCTACCTTTCCCCCCGGCCGCGCGTGTAACTCATATTATCTCTCTCAATTTTTGCCTCTCCCAGTTGGCTTCGTACATGGAAAAAAAAGTTTAATTGTGCCAGCTAATCATTCACATTGCTGTACTTCAGTATTTTGCGATTAGTTGCAGCAACTTACACATTTATTGCCGCAACCACTTCGAATGATTGTGGTAACTATTCACGATTTGTTCTACATAACCTAAAAACGATATTATTAAAGTTACGAGTGTGGCGCTCAAGGCGCGAGTCGCATCTGTACATAACCTAAAGACGATATTGTTAAAGCTTTAATTGCGACGTTCGTGAAGCGATTCGCGTTAATTTGACATAAGGATAGTACGTGTAGTGCAATTGTATTTCGAAAAGCAATGACACGGTTGGTATGGGTAAGTAACCGGAACTTGTGCTCCTGCCTACTCGAATAGTTGTATCAACCATTCGTTTGGTTGCTGCAACTAACAGGGCATCTACGAATGAAACTTTGTTCGTGCAACCAATTCCTGTTGGTTGTCACAATTAATCCGAGTTGTAAGGGAATTAGAATAATCCATTGGTTGTGCCAACTGATTTCTTGGTTGTGTCAGCTAATTCTTTTTTTCCGTGTACACATGTCGACGCGACGATGCCACACGCTTCGTGTCTACGTATTGCGTTAGCACAGTTTTCACCTAGGTGGCTGTGCCCACGCTGCTGTTCCCAAGCTCGTAGACGTGGCGCCGATCCAGCTCGCCGTTCCGCTCTGCCTCAACGGCGCTCGCGCAGTCGCCGGCCAATAAGCATCGAGTGCCTGCAGCCAGTCGTCCGTGCGTTCGTTCGCGCTCGCGTCGATGAAACCGCTGCTGCTCTGCTCTCGAGCTCGAGCAGTTCGCGTACCGACGAAAACGCCTTCGGACAATAACTGAGCGAGAGCTGTGTAAACCCGATCGATTTCGTGTTCGTTAACCCTTCGCGCACGGTCGTTGCGCGTTGCTATTTATACACTCGTCAACGTTTTCCGAACCCTCTCCTATTATTCAGCCACCCTCCTGGGAATTGATATATCTGACCGTAACATGCACCGCGACTATAGCTTTAAAAATATTTAGAAACGTTCACGTATTTGCATTACCGGTAATATTAATATTAAATTTAATACGCTTACAAATTCGACCCCTCGATATTTTTTTGTTCTTAAGATATTGGCTTTCGACCCGTTTTCAAGTCCCACAATCTACCCCCGGAAAACACTGGTGTCATCATTTTCTTTTTACTTCATTTTTTTTTTACCTAGTTTTGTTATGAGAATTTATGAAACTTGTAACGAAAGCTTGAGTTTAATATTTTATGTACTGTAAGTATGAGTAGGGATGGGAAGGCATAAGTACGACGCATACACATGGAAATCCGTATTGGTCCACTTGATTTCCACTTAATTTTCACTCAATCCCCAATAGAAATTGGGGATCCAAAGTGGAAATTAAGTGGACCAATTGGATTTCCATGTGTATCGTTCGTCGCACCTACAGCCCGGGAACCACGAGCCGTTGCGATAAACATGTTCGAGATGCCGCAACAGCCATCAATTGACCTTCTCCGAAAAAGGGCCACTCACTCTCGTTCGCTCACCCCGCCACTACGCACCCGCGGTTGATTAGCTCGTCAGGTCCCGAAAGTGTTTCACCAGCCGTATCTCATCTGTAAAGCTTACACGATCGCCCGGATCCTCGGATGATCGATACGCGGGCGCTCCGGTCCCTCAACTTTCAATTTTCATCGATCGACCTCTCAGCTCGGGCGTCGTTGACTCCGACGTTCACGCTCGACGCGCTGGCCGATTGATTATTGACAAATCAAAAATAGCCCGAAAATAAAAAGCGCCTTGATTGTCAATCCGACGGAGGCGCCACGAAAGTATAGAGTGACAGATGATCTTCAATTTATCTATCCGGGCTCCGGTGTCTCGAGAGACTATTAGGATAATAACGAGAGGCCCCTCGACGATCTTTTTCTTTTTTTTTTTTCTCCTTTTTTTCGATCCGCACGAGAAACATTTGAGAGTGTTCGACGAGTCGAGGGCCGGGAATGGAGAATTATTAAGCGCCACGTGGGCGCAATATGCGGCTACCGTCTTAGACGCTTCGCGCCGCAGTCATCACCGAGTTGGTATTGGTAAACGAGCCGCTTATATCTACGACCTACCTAAATAAGTAAGTGCGGACACTGCGGTGTGTGCGTCCAGCGTGTCCACGTGTTGTTCTCGCTGGATTCCATCGGGAGGGGCCCAACCCACGTGGCCTGCGACTTAACGCGCGTTGTCTTCGTGAGAATAATTTCACAGCTTGGTATTATTACACGCGAGTTTTCCCGAGTGCGTATATATAATAATATAATACAATATAGTTAATATAATACGCAGTCGTGGGCGCGTGGGCGTCGAACAGAGTCCGCGTGGGTGTTAATTGGGACTCGAAGTTTTGCGCGCTGCTAGAGGAGTCGAGAGCCCGGCGAGTGTCCCGTAGGTAGGCAGCTGCTCGGAATCGAGTTAGCGCGCGGGGGCGTCTCACCGATTCGCGCCGCAGGTACGCAGCGCGCTCTCGCGGTGAGACAAGTGCGTGGGTAACGTGTACAAAGCTTCTCTCTTCGAGATTCTCGTTTCCCGTTCTTCTTCCCGTTCTTCTCCCGAGTTACGTTGGCTTTCGCAATTCTCCGCTTCGATCTACATTCCCTATGACAGCAATTCGTGGCATTAAATCCGGAACGTGAATCCGATGAGGGCCCGACCATTCCCGGATTTACCATTTCCATTGACCATTCCCCGGATCATTCCCGCATGTGGACGGTACTGAAAAGATTGATTTTGTATAATAATAATTCCAAAATGTTATTAACAAATTGGTGAAAAAAAATGAACGGTTCACCAATTGACTCAGCAACCCAACTTTTTTTCTGGTGAAAATTATTGATTCATTTCTCTGAATACGTATGAAGTTTTTCAGAATTTATGGTGTAATGTTTAAAAATTGCGGTTTTCGCTACCTGTTTTGCTTTAAAAAATGTAATTTAAAAAAATTCGACACAAGTCTAAACCAATCCATACGTATCCAGAAAAATTAATGAGTAATTTTCATCAGAAAAAAAAGTTGGGTTGCCGGGTAAATTGTTGAACAATTAATTTTATCACTAAATTATTAATAACCTTTTGGAATTATTATTATTATTATACAAAATCAATCTTTTTGGTACCTTCTACATGCTTGATTTTTTTTTCAGATTATTATCTCATCGAGAAGGGTTCGAAATTTCCCTCGAAACTCACATGCGACGGGACTGTACCGAGACTACGTCCTTAACGCCGCTAATTCTCAGCTTCGAACTTTACACCCTGACAGCCAATTCGTAGCGATAAATCCGCAACCTGGTCACAAATTTTCTACCAGGGATTTACGTATACGCAATTTTATTTGGTGTCGCGGGTGTTTAGAGCGGATCAAATGATTTCCACGCTTTCCACGATTGGCCATGGACGCGGTGTCTCTGTGTGTGTTTAGCTCCAGAAACCTAGATTCCCCGGGTGGCTCCCGCGGCGCGGCGGCCGCCGCGGCATCGCGATCGAGAAAATGCGAACCCGATTAAAAAGTGAAGCTAAACGAGTCGTGCGACTCGGCTCTCGGTCGTTGTTGCCGCGAAACCGCGAGCCACAGGAGTTTCTCTGACGCAGCTGCGCGAAGACCGAACGACGATAATACGGCGACACCCGGAGCGGGGACGCCCCTTCGATCTTAATGGAGAGTGCGAAATTGTGCGCGCGCGACTGCGAGACGCACCGTGTGGCTCGCGAGCGCCGCGGAGTAGAGGTGAAAGACGCCTCGGAGACTGCCAGACGACGCAACGCTTACTATCCACACCAGCAGTGAAATTCCTTCACCTTTCACCGGCTGCCGATGCTGATGCCGCTGTTGTTACTGCTACCGGTTCACGCCTTTTTAAGTCTATCGTCGTCCTTGTCGTCGGTAGGTCGTCTCGTTTAGCCTCGTCTCGATTTCATTTAATTTCACCCTCCATTATTTCACTATTATACCACGATAACAAATTAACATTCGCAGCGAATATAATCTTTCGACGCGTTTGAAAAATCACCGTATGGTACATTATACAAGTGTATTATATTATAAAACATTTTTTTTATTCGTGGAAGTGTTTTATAATAGAAAGCAACACGTGAACGATGATTAGCGTTTTTTTGTTGTACATTTTGTTGTATCGTTTGGCCCAGGCAGTGTGCTAATGAGGCACCGCACCGCGGGCCAAGACGATGACAATTAGTCGTGACGGATCGCTCCGCTTGTTAAGGTATCTTCGACAGTGAAATAATAATAATAATAAGAAGAAACTTGAGAGAAATTGATATCGTTGAGCCCGGGGCGTGGAAAGCCGCGCACGCTAAGGACCGATGCGAGGGTGGACTCGATGAGAGAGCACGCAAGACGCGCGTACGACTCTAGGCGGCTGTACTCGAGTTGGGTAACACGCACAGTTGGCACGCGTCACGAGGACAAAAAAGCCGGATGCCGCGCCGGTGCCGGCGAGCAAACGTGTTTAATGCGACTACGTATCGCCCGAATGACGCTGAATGCGCTGGGCTCGACATCGATGCACCGTCAGCAACGAGTTTAAAACGCCGCGACCGGGGCAAGGGGGGAGGGGGATTGTCGTATAGTTGTTTCGTCGTGGCGCAGCTTCGTTTATTTTCGGCGCTAGCGTTAATCCCATGTACGCACGACACGCGTATCCTGTTTGAATGATAAAAAGCACCAAACAGCCGTTAGCCACGATGCGGTGACGACGGAGGCAGCGACAGCGGCAGAAAATGGACAAACCTACAGCGTTACGTCGAATTAGTCATTCGTCGTTTATTCGTCTCGCCACTTATTTAGTATTTAGTGTCTTTGTGTGCTTGTGTCTTTTTTTTTCAAAGGGATACTAAAATATACTAATTACTATGATAGTCGTAATAAATAGTAAAGGCGAGAGACAGTGGGACATGACGCTAGAAAAATTAACATTAAATGAGCACCAGTGGGATAGACAGAAGCGTCGAAGGACGCTCGTTTCATTCATACGGCAGCTCGCGATTAAGATGCTGCAAGCATCCTGTGTGGTCTCCCCGCCTGGAATGCCTAAATATAGCGTCGAGACACTCGACGATCGTTTGATCGTTGATTCACACACGAGCGATTCGAAGAAAACGAGAAACAACCGTTGTAGGCTGAATGTGAAACCATCGATGACGACGGTCGAGCCCTTCAGGGCCGCGTGATTCGTGAAGCTTCGTCGTGTCACTTGACGGTTTTTTTTTTCTTGTTTTTTTTTGTTGCCTCTCTCTCTCACTCTACGCTTCATCGCTCTTCGCCTCGTCCGTCCTCGCGGAGGCCGTGAACCATCTCGCGTTATGGTTGAGAAGAATTTGATTGCGCGTCTTTTGCGTGGGTCTTTAGTTCTTCTGTCTCTGTCGCTACATCGAAGCGAGTCAGCAACGTGATCGTTGTGTGTAGCGGTCGTACAATAATTCCAACGCAGCGTCAACGGCGAACGCGCGGCATTGACACCCACTCTGTATCTTTTCATTGGACTCGCGCGCGGTTTCAGATTCGAGTCGCCTCGTTCAAAAATGAGGGAACTCGCCACACTCGCACAACGCTCCTATCTATTTACATATTCATGCACAACGTCGTCGATCGGTCTATGCTGTAAAAATATGTCAATCAGCTTCGACTGATTGGCGGATATATTATTATGATTATTACTATTGTTATTATTCATTTCGTATATAGCAATATTATTCGTTAGTCAATGTATTAAATTTAACACACAAGTGTGATATAAAATGAAAGTAATTTTTACGAAATCCTATGAAAATGGGGAAGTTTGGCAAACAAATTTGTAACTTTACCGCGCTCGTATATTAAATATTACGACATTACATTTAATATATTATCTGAAGATTTTAATTGCGAGTGATTTAACTTTGCAAATACTTTTGAACAGCGATTTTGTAAAAAAAAATAGTTACTTTAAAAAAATAATTATTACTTCTCTATATATCTACTCCTGCATTAAATTTGATGGTTACCAGTTTATGAGCTTTTCTTAATTACCGGTAATGGAAATTTATACCGGATATTTTTAACCGGTATTTTTCATACCTGCGTTTTGTACGCGGTTTATCGGATTCGTTTGATGCCGCGAGAGAGCTCGAACCTGGTGCGCATAGCTCGGTAACTATATTTACATCGTCGCCCGAAAGCGCGCGTTCCTCGATCAAAGCGCGGTGCATTCCTGGCTGAGCGTATACGGTGCATTAGCTTTGGCGCCATCGCTACCTCGCTCTCTCGTTAATTTCCCATCTCTCAGCACTTTCCCCTCCCCCACCCTCCCTTCTCCATCACCGTTGAGACTTGAGCATCAAAGACGAATGAAGATTCGCGTTGATGCAACAATGAGTGGTCTCAGTGTCTCGCCGGCTTCCCCCCCCCCCCTCACCCCCTCTTGCGACTCCTCTTAAGTGTGCAAATGAACCTATGGAGACGGGCAGCTCATTTATTTTGAAAATAATTATTCACGGTAATTTTGAATAATCACACGCTGCCTCTGTAATTGCGATTACAACTTAGAAATAAATCAAATGACTTTTCTCATAAGACAAATATTTCGTCATATCGGCTTTGCACAGTGAATTTGCCGGGTAATTACGTTATTTTCACTGACATAAAACTGACATTTACGGTGAAATAACATTTCTGCATATTGCTATTTGAATGTTACCCAACGTCGAATGCAAGATTTTTCGATTTTCCGGTAGCTTCGCGCAGAATTAAAATACTGAGCAAATCGTCTTCGTGTCAGGTCGGGAGGCGACCGGGGGGTGAGGGGGGGGGGGGGGGACAAGTCGCGTGGCTGACTTATCGATTTAAGTGCCAGCCAGCTCGGCGCTCGGTGCTCCAGCAGTGACATTAATATTGCAGGCCTAGAGCCAGACTCATCGAGCAGTTAGTTGCCTATATGCAACTGTATATTCCCGTAATTATTCCGAGAAATATATTGTAATGGAATGCAGTTGTTATGTATAGCGTCTGTCATCGTCGAGAACGTGAAAATTCCAGGCTCGTTGCTCACCGCGAGCGCGTGGCCCAAACGCGTTCACGTATACCGCGCGTTTCCCAACTCGACTACGTCATCGGTGACTAAGGAAATACACACACGAGATACGCTCGCCCCGCGCGGTAGCTCGTGACACTGCGCTAATGAAGATACCGGCGTGCGTTCGAATGATTATCGAATATCGTCAATCCAACGGCACCGACTGCGCCCGCTTCCTCGATTCCCTCCAACTAGCGCGCGTGCCTTATCGACACCCGGCGGAATGTTCAAATCGACGATAAAATAACCGATATTGGTCATCGATTTTTATTCGGTCTTCTTAGCAACTCGGAAACCAATAAAAAACCAAACGAGTATCGACGAAAGACGCATCGACAGCAACGACGTTTGTTGTTCAATAACCAGCAGGGGTCGGGTAAAAATAACTAATGACTAAAATAGCGATTGGTTAAAACAGCAAATTACCAAAATAATGAATGGTCTGAATCTTGAATGGACATCATTGTGAAATTCTCTATTTCAGCCATTTGCTATTTTGATCATTCACTATTTTGACCGACATCTTTATTAAAATGGAATCAAAATAGCGAATGGCTGAAATTGCGAATTTCATAGTAATGACTATTCTAGATTCAGATCGTTCATTATTTTGAAATTTGCTATTTTAGTCATTCACTATTTTGGTCATTAGCTATTTTTACAGTAACCCAAATCTTAGGGGGATCCGCGATGTCTTTTTCCAAAGAACTTTTCTCCTGGCACCATCGAATTGGCTATCATCGAAGCGATGATCGTCGGACAACGAGGACGCAAAACGAGGACAGCCCAGCGGCAATGTTGGCAAAACCTTGAAAAGGGTGCGGTTTGCATCACCGTCGAGTAAACATTATTACGCTTAGCTAGGTCGCCGAGCGTAGAAGGATAATCCCGCCGTAGGTAGCCTATATCCCCTACCTATTTGGATCGATGAGCCAATGTTTGCCATTGGCAGCCTGTAAGCTCCACTTTTCTTCATAGCCGTCGCACCCGCATGCGGTGACGTCGTACGGGTCGCCCTTGATCATCCGCGTTTCGCGGTTACGCGCAATATGAGCGCGCGTGAGATAAGCGGAAAGAGGTTCGGGTTACCGGTGGATTCGCTCGGCGCTTGTGTACCGAGGATCGATCTACACATCGATGTGGTGCAGGCGCTTCGCGTGTGTAATATAGGAAGTGGGTCATGAAGCCTCGCGCGTGGCCCGCGAACGAGAGGATATCGAGGAGGTGAAAAGGAGAGGCGGAAAAAAATGAATAAATCGAGTGAAAGAGAGTAGGGAAGGCTGTATAACGGAAACGGTATATTCCACGTCTGTATCGCTTCATTATTCCGGTCCGACGATTCGAATCTTTTCTCCGTTTAGCGCGCGCGGTAGCCGTCGCAGCAGCAGCAGCAGCAGCGTCGAGAGCTTCTAATCCCTACACACGTGCGTCGTGATAAAGTGCGACACGGTGTAAAAAGACGAGACACCTTTTCACTCTCCACCGAGGCGGCAGACGCGATCGTACGAAAGGGAGATGAGAGAGTCCAGTTGGTGTAATAAAGTCGACCCAAGGTTCAGGTCTAGGACATTAACACCCACGACTCGACTTTCCAAATATCTCCAATTTGATCAAGCCTTCAAGATGAAATGCTTCGTCACTTTGCTCGACATCTCTACTTCGACCCAGGGTAAAACTGAGTTTTTTTTTGTGAAATCCAAAGTCTACATCGTTTTTTTTTTTACTTTTGGTATAGGACTGAGGATGATTGCGATGACAACTTTCCAAATATCTCGGATTGACCATCTATATCCGCTGTACCATTAAATGTTTCGTCACTTAGCTGGACATTTTTATTTCAACCCCAGGTAAAACTGAGTACTGTGTGAAATCTGAAGTCCGCATCGTTTTTGCTCTTAGCACGGGACAGAGGATGGTCGGATTGTTCTCGGACATCTCTCCGCTATTTATCTTTCCTCCTCTCTTCCTTTTCCAGAAAATCGTTCGTAAAACTTTCCACCGAAGAAATCCCAGCGACAGCATTGTCGAAAGACTTTTCTTTGCGAGAAGGCGTGTATGGATATAGCGGAAACAGCAGCAGCAGCAGCAGCAGAAAGGTCTGCGGACCGCGGCCGGTCGGTCGACGCCGAGCAGCCGGGCTTCTTCGCTTCTCTTCTTTTACCTGAAAAGACCGCGGGAGTTCGTAGCCCTCGAATGTCCATTCTTTGCAGCCACTGGCCGGGCGGCTCTCACGTGGGTCTTGGCTCGTCTCTCTGAGTAATCCGAAAGGAATTTTGCTCGGAAAGTGCCTTTCCTGTGAAACCTCTCGTTTCTGCCTTCGTTACTTCCCTCGCCATTACCTATAGACTGTATTCCGTGCTATCTCCGTCTCTCTCCCTCTGCCCCTCGCTCTCCCTACCTCCACCTTTTGTGCCTTAGCTCCGAAACCCTTGCGTAAAAGCGCTGTTCGAACAAGCGAGAGGAGAAGAAAGGGCAACAAAAAAAAATGCACACCGCCCAAAGATGCAGACAGTTTTAGCCAGACATTTTTTTCCTCCCCTGTGATAAAAGTCTTTACAAAAAATATAGTTTATGCGTCGATCTGTCTTAACTGAATTGTTATTTTCTTACAAATATTACTTTTACGAATTCCTTAGTCTTTGCCAAGTCTTATTTTGGGCTTTTTTGGGTCCTCTTTTTTCGAGGACTTTTAACTGCTCGCTTTTTGAATTCCAAGGTTGATCCTCCTGATGTGAAATAAGCCTCGGTTGTTCGTCCCACGAGTAGCAAATATTATCGTGCTCATCGCGGTCCAGCGACAGCGTCAGCTTTCGATGTAAAATAAAATCGTCAGTTGCCCGTCCGCGGACGGGCAACGAGCAACAAATATTATCGTATTCGTTCGCAATGACTACGTCAGCTTTCGATATAAAATAATCCGGGGCTCTTGCCCCCTTTTGCCTCGTCTCATCTCACCGCCCTCCGCGAGTCCCTCTCTCTCTCTTCCGCTGGTCTCTGTCTCTCTGTGTCTCTCCCTCCCGCCCGTCTCGTCACGGCGAGAGCCGGGCTACGGATAGCGCGCTAACCTTCATCCGTGGACCGTTACTCTGCCCCGTCGGGCCCCCTGGCTACGGCTATTCAGGTCTCTGGGTCCCCAACGTCGAGAGATGAGATGAGGACACTGCGCGCGCTCGCCCGGGAACACGACGACGACGACGACCGTCGTCGTTCCCTTTCGCGTGAAAGCCATAACACTCTACTGCTATGAATATAGGCGAGTTTTTATCACGGCGCCGCTGTGTGCGCGCTCGTTTTGACGTATCGACCTGTCCAATAACAGACTGCATGGATCTTCGTTGAAAAAAAAATCGTTACAAAAATAATCAACGGCCATTGACAACTTTTGTTGTACCTTTCTAAACGAGCTGATTTCATGCCTTTCATGCTGATTTCATTGGATGCTCTTTACGTCTATAAAGGGCATCAGGTCCTTTTTATCAATTTACCAAACAAATATTTCTTACCAATTGAATCATCGTCAAAATGGTCATGATAATTCTCATTGAATTTAGCAATATTAGTAGCCATCAAATAAAAAAGGGTCTGGTAATAAATACCACATCCAGTTGATTTCTTCTAAAATCCTGACGATTTTTATTTTAGCCACGTCATTGGTTGCCACTCATTGTAGGGACCAATTTTCCGCAAAGGTGCTGAAAAAATTACCAGACTTCGTAAGTCAAAGAAGGGTCTGGAAATAAATACCACTTTCAGTTGGTTCCTTCTAAAGTCCTGGCGATTTTCATTTCAGCCACGTCATTAGTTGCCACTCATTGTCATTGTTCGTCGAATTTTCCGCAGAGGTGTTGAAAAAATCGCCAGACTTCGTAAGCCGAAGTAAACCGAGTTCATATCGAATCTGTTACAGTCATCGCTAGAAAATGTTGCAAACCCAAAAAGTAGCCTAAAAGAGCCTCATCGCTCTGAGCCGACCCGCCGACCGCGGACTGCCGAGGCTGAGGCTGGGTCTGGGTCTGGGTCTGGGGCCGGGCCGGGGCCGGGGCCGCGGGCATGGACCACGTCATCGCGTGCGCCACGACCTCGCCACTTCTCTCTCTCTCTCTCCACCCGTGGACTTTACGAGCTTCCCGCGAGACTGGCTGCACTGACCGCCGCGATTCTTCCTCGCCACCGTATATTTTCGCTCTATGCTATCCACGAAACAGACACAAATTTTCACACACACGTGAAACAGCGAGAGAAAGAGAGAGAGAGAGAGAGAGAGAGAGAGAGAGAGAGAGAGAGAGAGAGAGAGAGAGAGAGAGAGAGAGAGAGAGAGAGAGGGAATCGCATGGCGCGATTCGAGGAGACTCTGGTAAGTAGGCCGAGCGCTGCGTGCAAGTGGGTCTCTCTCACGAAGAGGCTCGATCGCTCCTCCTGCGCGAGCTCTGCGGCCGAGCACTTCGATGCTGTATGCGCGCGACGCTGATACGACTCTATACCAGCTGTGGGACACCCATACGCGTGCATCGCGATCGTGGGGCAACTCCTCGAGCGTCGGGGGTCGGACGGCTCGCACACTCTCCGTTCACGTACACCATAACGTTCACCTATAGCTTCCTACGCTCTGCGCGCTGCCTTCCTACCGATCGCGCCGCGCACGCATCCATCGCGGCCATGAGTGGTTTCGTGGTGCCCGCAGGTGCGCCCGATTCCTGCGGTGTTACCACCACCACCACCACCACCAGCGCCACCGTCGGCCACCGCCGCTCGCACTTCCTGGAAACCTCCTTGCGCCGAACTGCCGCAGCCTCATCCAGAGCCAGAGCTCAACCTATTCGAGTTTTAGCTCAACTCGTGCTGCAGCTACAATTTTTTTTCTATCAACTCCTAACTTGAACGTTTTTTTAAATATTTTTTTATTTTTTATTACAATATTTTTGGTTCGATCTCAAGGATTCTAATTTTTATAACTTTTGTTTGATAGGAAAGATTTTTTTTGTAATTTGTCCCAGTTTACGTTGATTTATGGAAATATTGAGGTTCAGGTCCAGCTACTAATTGGTACTTGATTGAAGGATTTTTTCTGCTGTAAATCAAACCCAAAGTCCGCAGCCTATTAGAATTTTAGATCTCGCGCACAGCCTCAATTTTTGATTGTTTTGTTTCAGCTCCTAACTGTACATTTTTTTGGTTGTAAAAATTACAATATTCTCGATTGTCAGCTGCTGGGTTCGATAATCAAGAGCCCGATAATTTTTCATAACTTTTTCTTCCAACTGAATTTTTTTTCTAATTTGTCCCACTTTGCGCTAATTCATCGAAAAAAAAATCGCGGTTCAGGTTCGACCACCAATTAGTGCTTGATTGGGGGATTTTTTTTTTAACTTCGATCCGCCGTTCCAACGGAAACGAATGGAGCGGATGGCAGGTTGGATGACTCGCGTTTAGTGTTTCATCAGCCTGTCGGTGTTTCACCTGCGTTTTAATGACGAGCGAAAGAAACAGGAGCGCAATTTCAATCTCGAACTGTACCATCGCGTCTCGATGGAAAGCAACGGCGCTGCCGTTGTGACTTTCCACGTGCCGCTGTTCTCGACGCGCGATGCGCGCAGCCCCCGGTGCGATAATAAATTATTACGACACTTTATAGCGGCGTAACGGAAGAGTGCGATTACTTCGCGGTGACTGCACCGCGAGAGCGCGCGCGCGTCTCGTGTACCAACTGTCGCGAACTCTTGCCGCGCTTGCTCTCCGCGCCGCTACTTATAGGCAAACTTATATACTCTGTGCCTGCCTACTTATCGTCGGGCTCGTGAACTCTCCCTGTGGGTTTGACGCAATCGCGGAAAAGTTGCACTTTGCGAAATCTCTCGTGCACCGATGATTTATCGAGTGGTTGTAACAATGGGCCTGCCATTTTTTTTTTCTACCTTTCTTCTCTTACTTTTTGTCTTTTTCGAAGATATCGCTCCTCGGTGGGAGTATCGACTTATTGTACTGCCGATCGGCGGCGTATAATTGGCATGGGACGTAGGTACACGAGAATCGTGGCTCGTATATCGACGATAGGAGTTACGATCGTATGCATCGTGCAATCGATTTACGATTCACGAATTACGCGGTGGATCTCGATCGATGTTCCCGCATGGGGAACATTTGCTAGCAATTTTTACCACATCTAATATAGTCATATTGGATTATTTCACCGTTGTCGCGATTTTTGTCCGAAAGATTTTTTTTTCGGTCGCAGCGCCGACAAATCCCTTTACGACTTTTAATTGAAATATAATCGTTTTTCGCACTTTGAGGTTCGGACAACCGATATTTAACTGAACTGTCGAAGTTGCCGAGGTGACCGAGGGGGCCGTGGTGACGAACTTGTTCTCTGTTCTTGGTTTGAGCCTCGGTCAATCACGGCTTGAGTAAAGCGGTAACAACGACTGCGATACTTTGTTTTATCAACTATTTTGGAAGGGAGATAGTAAAATTCGTTTATTCCACCATCCTCACGATTTTTGTCATGGAAGATTTTAATCCGAAAAATCGTCAGACTGTCAGGATAAACCGAGTTTACACCCAGAGAAATCGTTCTGAAGGGATCTATTCGAAACAAATAAAATTTATTTGAATGAAATAAATTTTATTTGATCCAAATAAATCCTAGTTGGCCGGCCATTGAATAGTGATTTATTTAATGGCCGGCCTAATAGGATTTATTTGGATCAAATAAAATTTATTTCATTCAAATAAATTTTTATTTCATTCAAATAAATTTTTATTTCATTCAAATAAATTTTTATTTCATTCAAATAAATTTTTATTTCATTCAAATAAATTTTTATTTCATTCAAATAAATTTTTATTTCATTCAAATAAATTTTTATTTCATTCAAATAAATTTTTATTTCATTCAAATAAATTTTTATTTCATTCAAATAAATTTTATTTGTTTCAAATAGATCCCATCAGAACGATTTCTCCGGGTGTACTGAACTACCGAATGTGGTAATAATTACCATAAAACGTTCTCCCGTACGCAGTTCAAAGTGAATCATCGCCGCACTCGCATTCGGGATCAGGTGGGTATAGGGTGATGGTGCATCGGTCGTCCGTCCAGATGGTATCGCATCGTCTTGAGTCGCGCTCATTCATCGCGTTTTATCATCCGCTCGCGCATCGCGCTGCCACGCGATGTACAGTGCGTTGTATTACGTTGGCAGCGCCCGTTCTCACGCCCCTCGCGCGCGCGCGCGGGGCGGCCGCATATCTCTCTGTATTCCACGCGCGCTCGTCGTTTCAAAACCCGCGAGACTCCCGATCGTTGCCGCTGCGTGCTGGCGATGTCCAGGAATTTTTCGAGAGTTCTCGCGCGCGCGCGCGCGCTGCCCCCACGGCGGCGGCCACATTCGTGAATCACGAAACATTGAAACGTGCCCGCGCGCGCGGTCGCGGTCGCGCGGCCAACGCGCCGCTCGCGCTCTCAGGTGACTCACGCGGGGCCTCCGCCTCCTCCTCCTCCACCGACTCTAATAGAGTGTACAAGACCATCCAGGTATGCGGCCTCGCGCTGCGCGACGAGCTTGCTATATTAGACAGCGCCGCACCACCGCGAGACTTCGGGCTCCCCCCCCCCCCCCCCCCTCCTGCCTCCACGCTCGCTCTTGTGTTGCGAGGAACACGGAGAGAAAATCCCCCATGGAAAAGAAATATATCTGAACAATATCGAAATTTTCGGACGACGATAATAAAAATTCATTTTGAATATATTTTGGATATATTTTTCGCTTGCGTATATTTCGCTATGTATCCGACATATCGAATTTTTCGGACAAAATGATACTTTGTATATTATGAATATATTTTCTCGTATATCTCAAATATACTATTTCTCCACGTGGGGAAATCCCCCATGGAAAAGACATATATACGAAAATATATATCTGAAGAATATCCAAATTTTCGGATGACGATATAATAAAAATAAATTTTGAAACTATTTTGGATATGTCTTAGATATATTTTTCGCTCGCGTATATTGCGTGTATATCGTAAAATATTTCCGACATATCGAATTTTTCGGAAAACAAAATACTTTGTATATTATGAATATATTTTTTTTCGTATATATTAAATATACTATTTCTCCGGGTGGGAAATGGTCTCGTTGGGCCAACAAATCTTTCGTTGATTGCAGTGACAATTTAACATACATCTTTAGACAGCGCAAAAAAAAAGAACTATGCGACATTCGAGTTAGTTAAAAAAAAAAAAAGGAAAAAAATTCGTGGAGAATTTTTCAAGCGGGCAAAAATGTTCGCCTGACGCTGCTGCTGCTGCTTCTTCGGCCTCGAAGGACGTGGATACCACCGGGTTAGGCGGAGCCGACGATCTCCAGCGACGACACGAGGCGCGACACCAAAAGCAAAATGCAGGCGACGCTCGTGCGGGACGGTGAAAAAAATAAAGTACGTCCGGGCGAAAGAATGAAAAATAAAGTTAAAAGGGAGACGCGCGCTCGACGCGGAAGGTTAGTGACTCGTGAGCCGGGGTCCCGCGCTCTACGGTTGAGTCATAAGGTGCAGCGAAGAAGCGCGCGCGAGGGCAACCGAGTGCAACACGCTGCAGCACGCAGCGCGCAACGACCGCGCGACTAGTATCTACCCAGTCGAGACTGCCCAGTTGTACCCTAGAAATAGCGGGGTACAACTGCGTTGACTCGTGCGATTAGAAAGGAACAATATGACACGACCAGTAGGATTCGCAGCCATAGGATTAATAAGTGATTTTTTTTTTTCTAGAGTTATAAAAAAATTCGCGAAACCATCGTGCGTGTTAGACAGTCGAGACTGCCCATCACTGTTAAAAATATACGGTGTCAAACGCTGCTGGTGTGGACTTTTTCCTAGTGTTACTTGTTACAGTGTTAATAGTAACACTTTTTACGGTGTATAATTAACACCAGCCATTTCGTTAAATTTATTCCTACGTTATCGACAAAACGTCGTAACACTTTTCGCTACAAGGGCATGAATGCACGTATCGTGTGTGATTTTTTATTATCTCGTGAATGAATTAGTCGCTATTCTAAGTTTTTATCGAAAAATTGAAAAAGAAATCGAATTTTTCATTACAGATTCCCTCTGTGGGTAATTAATCTGTAATTTTTTTGTTCGAAAATCAAAATTCTGACTACTTCACTAACGAGATTCACATTACTGCCGTCTGTATTTCAATTTTCGCTTCGATTCGTTCATAATTCACGAAAAACGGCAGTTCCGAACTTTTGAGGTGCAAAGTCGGTGTTTTACACTGTCTTAACACCGCTCGTTATCACCGTGATTGGTGTGGACCTATATAGACACCGTCTTAGTGTAGTTTTTAACACCACATTTTTAACAGTGCAGTACCTACATTTGTAGGTGTACCCTACAAATAGTGGGGTACAACTGCGTTGACTCGAACGAATAGGAAGGAACAATATGACACGACCAGTAGGATTCGCAGCCACAGGATTAATAAGTGATATTTTTTTTCTAGAGTTATAAAAACATTCGCGTAACCATCGTGCGTGTTCGACGCACCGCGGCGGTCGGGAGCGAGGGTCACGCCCGATGCATATCTGCGAGTGGGTGAGTCACGTGGGAAGCACGCGTGTTGCCGCAGCCCAGCAACGTCGATTCGACGAATGGTTTGCCGGGCATATTAGTCCGCGCTAAACTGCGCTGCAAAGAGCCTCGCGTCCTTAATTATGCAATTGTCGTGCTTGCCACTCCGATCACTCGACTCGTCGTCGTCGTTGCAGCTCCGACGATGATTCCACGAAAAACGGTTCATTGTGACTCGAGCGAACACCGAGAATCAGAATAGATCGAAATCGCGTGTAAAAACATGTGGCTTGAAAATACATTTCGGCTGCCAAAAACAAGTGTCTTGAAACTAACTTGTCTTTATTCTTACAAACATGGAAATAAAAATTAATTAAACAAAATGGAATAAAAAAACAATCAATTCAATAAAAATTATATTGGATTCAGTCTGACAAAAAACAAAGTGTTTTAGAATTAACTTGTTCTCATTCTTAGAAAAATAAAAATAAAAATGAAAACAAAAATAAAAATAAAAATAAAAATAAAAATAAAAATAAACAACACTGGTTTTTGGCAGCCCGCAGCCGAATTGTTAATGAAATCAATGTCGTTTTTGAATACAACACTATACAGAATATTCTCCAGGTGTGATCACTGCTGTTCCCATAGAGATTCCCAATGACGAAGAGGAAGAGAATAAAGACAGACGAAGGCCTAATAACCCGGCGTGCAAACAGGTTGACCGCGCCGTCGTCGTCGTCGTCGTCGTCGTCGTCGCGTTCTCCTCTTCAGTCTCGGCGCTTTTGTACATCGCGAAGCCTCGTTGTCGTGGTTCATAGCGACACGCCTCCCGCGCGCTCGTCTAGAGCCGTCTAGACCTGCAGCGAGCGAGCGCGGCACAGTCATCATCGTCGTCGTCGCGCAGAGAGGAAGAATGACGACGGCGTCGACGCAGTCCATAACTCGCCGTCGCCGCTCGTTCGTTCCCATGCCCGCGTTCCCGGTTCGCCGCATAACCTCCGCGTTTGTGTGCCACACAGGCGCGCCGCGGCTTCAAAACATAATTACGAGTTCTCCGAGCACGTAGAGCCGCGGACCTCACGTCGTGTTGATCGACAGCAGTCCAGTCAGGTCGATCTCGTCACGCACTTCGTCGTCGTCGTCGTCGTCGTCGTCGTCGTCAAAAAATTCAGCTGCTCTTTTGCCGGTGTAGGTATATCAACTACGTCGCTCGCGAATACGGAAAAAAAGAATTAGCTGACACAACCAAGAAATTAGTTGGCACAACCAATGAATTATTCTAATTCCCTTACAACTCGGATTAGTTGTGGCAACCAACAGGAATTGGTTGCACGAACAAAGTTTCATTGGTAGATGCCCTGTTAGTTGCGGCAACCAAACGAATGGTTGATACAACTATTCGAGTAGGCAGGAGAACAAGTTCCGGTTACTTGTCCATACCAACCGTGTCATTGCTTTCCGAAATAGAATTGCACTACTTGTAATATCGTTATGTCAAATTAACGCGAATCGCTTCACGAATGTCGCAATTAAAGCTTTAACAATGTCGTATTTAGGTTATGTACAGATGCGACTCGCGCCTTGTGCGCCATAATCGTAACTTTAATAATATCGTTTTTAGGTTATGTAGAACAAATCGTGAATAGTTACCACAACCATTCGAAGTGGTCGCGGCAATAAATGTGTAAGTTGCTGCAACTAATCGCAAAATACTGAAGTACAGCAATGTGAATGATTAGCTGGCACAACCAAACTTTTTTTCCGTGAACGGATAGATCGGGAGCAGAACCAGAAACGTCGAGTCATTCTCATTCGCATTATTATCGCAGCCGCGCTGCTGCACGATCGGTCATCGGCTTCGGGTGTAACGAGAGAGAATAACGAGTCTCGCGCGGTAACTCAATTCCAGGTGTGCGACACCTGAATTGACGCTGCGGTACGCGAATCCTCTCGCACCAATTAGCCAATCGTTTTTCTCTCCGTGCGCTGTCATTTTCTTTGCGTTTTTTTCCCCTGCTGCCTCTCGGTCTATCGGTCCAGCATATATTAGTCTCGTCTCACACGTTCGCAGCGGTCGCTGCCGTCTTTTCTGAGGAGTGTCAGTTTTTCCCCTTCGAACTGATATTACACGATGACCTCCACAAGTGTCGAGACAAAACGAAAAGAATGAAAAAAAAAACAAAAAATACCAAAGATGGTGATTAGACGGTCGCAAACAATGGCAGAAGAATTCCGCTCGGTATTCATTTTTTTCAGTCCCACAAAATTCGTACCGTTACGTCGCAGGCCCAACGTGGTCCTAAAGAGGGCCTGATCACGACCTGAAAAGGGCCAAACGTAACTCCACGGATTTTCTACCAGGGCTTCAGTATTATTTTTCCTCGAACAGTATAGCGATGGGACTATCAGACCTAAAAAAGGGGGAAAAAATACTGGTAATTAGACGAGCGGAAATAATGGCAAAAGAATTCCGCTTGGTATTTTAATTTTTTCCAGTCCTTCTTATATTTTTCCTCGGGCAGTGGCGATGGGACCGTCCTTACCTACTGCAGCCGAGCTTAAACACCGGATGTCGGGGTTCTCGCCGCGTCGCTTCTGACCCTCCGCGACTCCCCCACGCGCCGACGCAAATAAATATAAAGGAAAATATATATATTCCGCCGCGCCGCTCCGTGTTGTAGCCTGTGTGACTGCGAGATATTGTCCGACTCCGTCGGAGTCCGACTCGATTAATTATCTCGTGAATACCGCGTTCATTCCACTCGGCAAAGCGTGCAGCAGCGCACAGTGCGCGCACCGAGGGCGCGCGGAGCTTCTTTGCGCCGCGGCTCCTCGTTTCCCGGCCTCGACCTTGATATCCGCGTGTTCTCGCGCCGCGCTCGTTCCGCGCTTTGGTTATACGAGCGATGAAAGTTCGCGCGAATAAAAATGCACGGCCGAACGGGTCGAGCGAATCAATTCGAGCGGCAGGCTCGAGTCTCGTATTTCTTCTTTTTTTTTTCTTCTTCCTCGCAGAAAGATAAGTCAATTGAATCCAGTTGTCGCGGGACGAGACCTCGAAACACGAACAGTCAACGATGGAATCGATTCGCGCCGTGATTTTTCAGACTTGTAAAGAAAAAAAAAAAAAAAACAATTCATGGGGTAGCCGCGCTTCTCCAAATGTTTTTTTTTTATCACAATCGTTTATCACGGTTCTCAGTGTCCCACGATCGAGACGACGCGGTTCCCAGGAGCGGAAACACAGCCGCCGTAGCTACGGCGCGACGCGAGGTGCGGAGGCGAGACCACGGGCACGCCGCGCTCGAGGCGTCACGCCTTGACTCTCGCTGCGCCGCGCAGGGCCCGTGGAATAAATCGGGGACCCGCGGGGATTGCGGCAAAAAACCGGCGGGCCAGCGGGACGCTCCCTACCTGAGCCGCTACCTGCTGTTGCGGCGAACCTGCCAATTCTTTTTTTTTATTCGTCGTTTTTTTTTTCTTACATTATTTATTATCGCGGTTCGCACTTATATCTGTAAACACGAGAATTTCATCCTAAACCCCTCGTGGTGAAGTTGGGTGAAATTTACCATAGTAATTCAACATGATATTCCACAATAGTGTGACCACGAATGGTTAGATAATAATTTAACATGAAATTAAATTAAAAAATAAACGAAGGGTTAGTTTTACCATAATAATTTAACATGAAACTAAATAAAAAAAAAATTAACGAAGGGTGAAATTTACGATAGTAATTTAACATGAAATTCCACAATAGGGTGACCACGAAGGGTTAAACGCACCAACGTGTGATCCGGAAAAAAAAAAAAAAAAAAAAAAAAAATGACGTCCACTAAAAATCAGGTGTAGATAGGCTGAAAAAATATACTGAAAATGTCCCGAAGCTAAATTTTCAGTCGCAAAATCCACAGTCGGAAGCTGCCGCAATTGGTAAAATAAAATCAGTGTCAAAAGGTCACCGCGATGAAATTCGGCGACAGTTAGATCCGCGGATCGCGACGAGGCTGCGAAGAGGCAGAGAGAGAGATCCGTGAGGCGGGTATGTGGCGACTGTCGAGTCAAGCGCGCGGCTGAGGAGATGGACGCGTCGCGTCCCGCGTCGCGCGGCGCGACCTACGAAAGAAATGATGACGGGTAACGGAGGCGAGCGATCGCTGTTCCTGGAATAGAGCGTCCTCCTGGCGGCCAACCCCTCGCGGAATGCCGCCTCCCGCTGCAGAGCCCGACCGCGACCACCGCAGCATCACGTATGCCCAACACATATACGCGCGTGCGCGGTCCTCCCGTACCTGCGCCACCTACTTCTACGTAGGCACGAGGAGCGCGCGATGTGTACCCGTTTCTCTCGCTCGCTGCAACCGGTGCGGAACGCGAGAAAAACTCGCTCCCACTAGGATATTCATGCGGGTATTACGTACGTCGCCGTCGCCGTCGTCGTCGTCGTCGTCTCGTCGTCTCGTCGCCGCGGGTTGCTGCAGCGCTCGAGAACGGAGATAGAGAATCCTGGCGCCTGAAAACGAGCTCAGACTCCGCCGGGAAGGTCTTTGCCCGATATCAACACAAAAGAGCACACAGCTCGCTGGCGAGCGCAGTTTCGCATACAAAGCAATTTCCTTATCTCACGTTCTACGAATGTGCCGCTATGATTACGCGAAATCACGTCGACGATACGAAAGTACAATATTGGGTGATGTTGGGGCGTTCGTGGGGAACACCCAATCCGTCATTATCTGAGGGATCACGTTTTTTTTATTTTTTTTTAATTATTTTATTGCTTTCCCGATTACGTCGTGTTGCAGTGGCTGTTACAGTCGCTGTAAATTATTCGCTTTTGTTCCAATTATTCCGTGATTTTCCTACTTATATGTTTTGCAGTGCTTGTTACAGTCGCTGTAAATTATTCGTTTTTATTTGATTTATTCCGTCACTTTCCTAATTGTATTTTTTGCAGTGGGTATTATAATCGCTGTAAATTATTATTTTTTATTCAAATTGTTTTATCGCTGTTCTAATTATATCTTATCAAAGTCGTTATCGGAATCGCTGATAAATTTTATCCGGAAAAAGTGCAACTGGGTCATTAGAGTTTTTCATTACGAACAATTTTAAAAATCTTGGGGTATTTCGAAACTGTTTTTCTTTCTGTATTTATTTTAGTTTTTTATTTAAAAATGTATTTAAATTTTTTATTTAAGAAAATGAAGAATAAAGTAAAAACTAACGTGTGAACGAGGCACCTGTTGCTCATTCTGCTGTCTGCGGAATAAGCGCTCGCCGCGTCTATCGATAAATCGCATATAATTCCGATATCAATCAGCGATATGAAGTGAGCGGAGTTTCTCGCATTGCACCGCGCAGTCGCGATTGAGAAGACTCGCGCAGAGGCCGCGCGATGCACGCGGCGTATGCCCGAGATCCTCGGTGATTTTTCGTCCTCGCTCGCGCGCACAGCCTCCACTCATTCAGGATAAATACGACGCGCTCCCGTGCCTCGCGCATTTGCATAACGTCACGGACAACTGGAGCCGACTGTGAGAGCTTCCACGCACCTTCTCCAAGTCGCCAATTAACCTGGTTTGTCACTTAACAAAATAATAAAATGTCTTACATTCAATGACCTACTAAATTTGATTGTCTCTTTGCACTTAAAAATATCAGTAAAAACTATTTTCACCTACATAACTAATTTCTAAAATCTTTAACTTATCTTTAATAAGAAAATTTGATTTATCATATTATTGATTCATTTACTTCATTTCTATATTTTCCTATGTGTTTTATTCGTTAATTTGCTTAATTAAAAACAAAATTACAGTATTTAGTTGATGTTCAAATTTTTCCCGGATGCATTTGGACATATTTCAAGCGAAACCGATATCAATGCTTTTCCACGCATCGTGTCGGTGGTTTCCCGGCTGTGCGCCACGCGTAGGGCATAATAATTGCGATGCCTCGCGGGCTCTCGTCGAGCGTGGAAACTTGGCTGCAACGACCGCCGCAAGCTGCCCATCGCGAACACATCCGACCGACGTAAAGAAGTAATAACGAATTCCCACCGCGGCCCATAAAGAAATCAAACGAAGCAATGCTCACCGCACCGTATATCGTGTATAGCGCATACAGCGTGTAGCTGTTTTACGTGTGCCTACCGCGCTCCGCGCTGGTAGTGAGCCAAGGAGGTTAGTGGGATTCGAGATTTTCGATAGCTTCTCCGGCCGGCGGCGGCGACGGCGGCGGCGGCGGCTCGCACACACGAGCATTTCCTACCGGTTGCACCTGCTGCACTCTGCACGCATCTTGTGCGTTGAGACTCGCGTAGCACTTCGCGTCAATAGTCGAGACGTTCACTCGTTAAATATAGGTTACTACGAACAAAAATTGAAATAAGTCTGATCCGAAAATAATTCGCGTGCTGCCAACATGTTTTTTTAAACTCATAACTTTTTATTACCCTTACAATCCCATTTTTAACATTGAGACAATAAAGTATGTATTTTATTGTCATAAATGTTTTTTAAAACTGATTACTTTTTATTACCCCTACAATCCCAATTTTAACATTGAAACAATAAAGTATTTATTTTATTGTCATAAATGTTTCTCAAAACTGACTACTTTTTATTATCCTTACAATCCCACTTTTAACATTCAGACAATGAAGTATTTATTTTATTGTCATAAATGTTTATTAAAACTGATTACTTTTTATCGTCCTTACAATCCTATCTTTAACATTGAGACAATACAATATGTATTTCATTGTTTGATGTTGTTATTTCTATATGAAATTGTAGGAATTACAAAATCAAATATTTTCACGAATTTTCTTCTTCCTGTGCATATCGAAAAAGAAAAAAAATCTTGTAAATCTGCCAATTATTGTACGAGCAATTAATCGAGCGTTTGCGTTTTTTGTGTTGCAGGTACGTGAACGAGCCGGTTTTGCCGAATTTCTCGAGGACTCCGGTAACGTAAAATACACGCGCGTGTAATGCGCGGTACAACGATAATGCCGTGTGTATATACCTAAGTTAGGCACCGCGCAGAAAATGAGATGACAGCGAGAAACACGTTCGCCATTGGCATTTCTCGTCGTTGGCAAATTACGCGGTGACTATATAGAGCGAGCGCGAGAGCGGCTCTCTTTGCTCTTTGCTCCTCGCGCGACGTTGTTGAAAATCCGGTTTTTCCTCGAGAAGCGCTGCTGCGCGCGTTCTCGATTTCCGAGAAAGTTACCGAACGCACCGCGCGCGCGCGCGCGCGCATTATATAGTTGGCGTATTGTGCGTGCGCGCGCAACGCGCGAGTGTGGCGCAGGCGCGCGCAGCGGCTTTGTACAGGAGTAGTAGCGGCGTTGGCTTCGCGGCGCGAACGCGAGCCACGCGCGGTCACGGTTTAACGAGGAAAGATGCTTGCGTAACGGTATGTAATTATAAAGCGACCAGGGGAATCAAAGGAATACACTTTTTCCATGTGTCATTATCGAACGCTGGACGGCCCCGTAGTTGGTATCGCGGGTATCGTACGTGCATCATACCCGCGCCGCGCGCTCGATGGAACTCGCGAAGCGGGACAATGTAAAACTCCCTCGTCGTGCGCGTGCGCGCGCGCGAGCGAGCGAGCGAGCGAGCTTCATCGTCGCGGCGCTCGCAGTGTCGCTTACCAGAGATCCTTCCAGGGAAACGAGTCGCATACCTCCGCTTGCGTCTATGTCTGTCTCTGTCTCCGCGGCTAATCACTTACACTTTATTCAGCTGCTAGGAAAAAAACGCTTTTATATAGTTTCTCGTATAGTCGGGTTTTTTTTTTTAATTCGACACCGATATTTCGTAAAACTGTGGAAACCCCCGAGTTCTAGAATTCCTGTGAAAAAGAAAACAAAATCTTTCTGTAATCACGCTGTTATGTATCGTTTCTTTTTAAATGTCATCGTTGTTTCGTGAAGCCATTTTAGAATTTTAGAATTGTCGAATTTTAGAATTCGCGGAAATTGCGAATTCTAAAATGTCTGCTAAAAAGAGAAGAACAAAAATTTCTGTGGTTAACCACTTAAAATTTGTTATCTCCTGAGCAGAAAACCGCAATATTTGCATCTCGTAATATTGGCTTTTTTGTTCCACCGAAATTCCGAGTTTTAAGATTTCTGCAAAAAATTTTTTTTTTTTTGTTCCTCGTCTGAATTTTCGTGTACCGCGCGCGTTCTCCGGTAAAATGTTTTCGCGCCCCGCGAGTTGTAACGGCGCTCGTTAGTGCAGTACCGCATTGGCCGATTGCCCAACAGACATGTTAACACGCCGGTAAACCTGCCTCGGTGTTGCTGCGCTACATCGAACCGGTGAAAGGTTACCAACAAGTAGGCACAGATAGATAGGTGCTCCAAGCCCGCGGGGGCCTCATTTTTGTTTTCTCCACCGGCGCCGCGCGCTCCATCAAATGCGGCGTAATTCATACGGTGGGTGTTAAAATTTATGTTAGCCGCAGCGAGAAATCGGTCCATTCAGCTGCCGCTGTTGTTGTTGTTGCCCAGCTATATTACGGGGACAACCGGCAAGGCCGCGAGATCGAACGGTTTCGGGCTGCGACCGCAGCGACGATTGCCCGGCGCGTCCTCCCCCTGCGATCCTTTTATATTTCTTCCCCGCTCGCCCGAGCGGTGGCAATTTTTCTTTTCATCCTCCTCGACCGGATGTCGTTCGGCCGGCCTTGGTGCACGACGACCGTGATAAAACCGTGAACGGCGCGCGAGACGTAACGAGAGATCGGCTGCTGGAGACTTCAGAAAAAAGAAAATAAATGCCGACGCGCTTTGTCAGCGGTAACAAAATGAGAGCTCCGCGCCCCCATTGTCTGCGTTTTTTGCGAGCAAATATACAAATGTCTGCGGTTCGCGCTCACGCACGGAATATCATCTACAGATACATCGAGCGTCAACGTGAGATTGGATAATTTAAAAAAAATGCAAGTAAAAAAGAATTCAATTGCGGACTGCCAAAAATTTTTTTTTTTTTTTTTTTTTTTTTTTTTTTTCAAACTACGCCAGTTCTCATTCTTACAATCCCATTTTGTAAGACCATTGAAACAAAATATCGTTCTGCCTCTCTTAAATTTATCATTTCAATGTCACATGAAATTGCAGGAGTCCGACGTAAAATTGAATCGGCAATGATTTTTCGGACTACTTTTCAAGCGATTTATTTTTTAATCAGTGACATTTTTTTGGTGGCTAAAATTGATAAAAAAAAATTACGCCGTCCGTGTAATCACTGTCAATAATCCGAGTGCCACGACGGAGGACTTTTAATCTCCCGCACCCCTCACGATAAAAATCTCGCGGTCTCGGCCCGAGAGTGTTCAAGCTTATACTCGACAAAGTGCATATTATCGGCACGATCGCGCGCGCGCGAAAATGTTTTAATTAAACAACCGGCTCGCAATAGCTACGAGCAATTTTCATTAATTCCAACGAGAATGTTGCCGCGGTTGGTTACTTAAAATTCGCGCTTTCTTAAGTAACACTCGGGAGCGTTCGTGTCGCGCCGCATGATCGTCCCGGCGCGGTGTCGAGAGCCGCGAGAGCGCGCGCGCGGGCGAGATCGGGAGAGGAGATCGCGAGCACGATCGCCGCGCTCGATTCTCAAATTAAAACGAGGGCCCCGCCGCTCTCGGATCGTTCGCCTCGAGCCTCCCGCGAGACTTTCTCTTGTCGACCATTACCTTAATTACGCCACACGGCGCAGCCTCCTAAGTGTACCGATTCCAATTGAAATTCAATTTAATCTCCGCACTTATCGGTTCCTGCTCGTCCGCGCGCAGCGAGTTTGGCCGAATCGAACTCGCATGATCGTCTCGACGGCGGAGGAGGAGGAGGAGGAGGAGGAGGACCGGGACCCCGAAGCAATGAAATAAGTAGATTGCGAGTAATCGGGAATCGCGTAGTGCCCACCGCGGGTGAGCGGAGCGGCGGGGGGGGGGGGGGGGGGCAGAGGGAGAGACACGAAGCGTCGAAATCGGACGTAGAAGGAACAGGGAGGGTGGGGAGGAAACGCGAATCGTCGAGTGGGACGCGACCGGTTGTCGCGCGCGCGCGGGGAGAGAATCGCAATAGCAGCCCGACCGCTTCCAAATCCCGACGAGAGCGCGAGAAATGGAGCGATAAAGAGCGCGCGCGCGCTCCGCATCGGCCGAAGCGAAGAGGAAGAAAAGGAAAAAGGCGAACCTGGCGGCGGCGTCGCCGCCGCGGAATAAGAAGAGGAAATAGCGTACGCGGGTCGGGTGGGGTGGGGGGGAAGGGAAGGAGGACTGCACCCTCGGCGTCCTTCGACGCGACCGCCACAGTTTGCTGACCCTTCCTCACTCGATCGCATTTTATATACAGGCAGAGAGAGAGAGAGAGAGAGATATATAAGGAACACACACAAACACAGAAAAGCGAGAAAAGAGAAGAAGAACGGGGAAAAAAGAACAAAAAACGAGGAAGATTCGCGAGATCGCCGAAATCCGGATCTGCAGAGGGCGTAGCAGGGAATGGTGGGAAGGGGGGGAGTGGGGGGTGGGGAGGGGGGTGACAGCAGGAGTCCCAAGAGATAGTAGGCACTTCATTGCTCCCCGGAGACCCTGGAGATTTTCTCGAGAGAAATATTTAACGTGTTTCCTTGTGCGTTTCGATCGTTGCGATCCGCAGATAGTTTGGGCGGAATTTAATTCCGCTTATCCGCGGGCTGCGGGGGTGGCTTCCATGTCAGTTGAAAATTAAATTTATTATTTTTTTTACAAAATAACTATTAAGATTGATGTTGAGTATCACCGAGTAAAAAAACACGAATTTCCAAATTTGGGGGCCTGTCCCATTTTGCCCGCACTTTTTTTTGCCGACGCTCAAAATTGATGGTTGGAATCGAATTTTTGGATCAAAAGCAATCGAAGTACAGTTTTGTTTTCGTCATGAATCCATTTTTCGCTTATGCGTCCCGTTTTATACCCGCACCTCCCCTATATACACTGTTAAAAATATACGGTGTCAAACGCTGCTGGTGTGGACTTTTTCCTAGTGTTACTTGTTACAGTGTTAATAGTAACACTTTTTACGGTGTATAATTAACACCAGCCGTTTCGTTAAATTTATTCCTACGTTATCGACAAAACGTCGTAACACTTTTCGCTATAAGGGCATGAATGCACGTATCGTGTGTGATTTTTTATTATCTCGTGAATGAACTAGTCGCTTTTCTCAGTTTTTATCGAAAAATTGAAAAAGAAATCGAATTTTTCATTACAGATTCCCTCTGTGGGTAATTAATCTGTAATTTTTTTGTTCGAAAATCAAAATTCTGACTACTTCACTAACGAGATTCACATTACTGCCGTCTGTATTTCAATTTTCGCTTCGATCCGTTCATAATTCACGAAAAACGGCAGTTCCGAACTTTTGAGGTGCAAAGTCGGTGTTTTACACTGTCTTAAACACCGCTCGTTATCACCGTGATTGGTGTGGACCTATATAGACACCATCTTAGTGTAGTTTTTAACACCAGATTTTTAACAGTGTATATACAAGAACGGAGATGCAGCCTTGATTTGGCTCGGTCTATACTTGTGACAATTCTCTATAGCCGGCGAGCTGGTCAGCTCGATCGGCGCTCGGAGCACCGTAATGCGCGCGCGGCATTTCGCCAGTTCGACGGCCGCGCGCGGATCCCGGTAGCGGCAGCGCTGTCGCGGCGCACTTAGCGTTGTCCTGTACGCTGGTCACGATTCTTCGAGCTGGAGTCCAGCGGCAGCAGCAGCATCGCCTGCTGGACGCGGCGGCAGGACGAGGACACACACTTGGCCGCAACACCGCGACGGCGACGGCGACGGTCGCTTCTTCGATTCCCGACTCTTCTCTGTCAACTTCCCCCTCGCGTCCCCCCCGCCGACCCCTCTCACCGTGGACCGTGTCCTGCTCTCAGCCCCCCAACGTCGATACCTCGATCCTGTGTGTATTACCTATACGATGTACGGCAACAACGAGTCATCGACCCCCGACGTTCGACTCCTCGATTTCCGCTTCTGAATTTGGAGAAGAAGAAGAGAAATGAATTTAAAAAAATGACACGGTGACGCCATAGCTGCCTCTGACTCTTCGCGCCAGCAAATATATATTTAGATTATCGGGAAAAAATGTGCAGTTAAATGCAATATTTTAATGCAGAAGGAAGGCATTTCATTATGTCGTTATACGATTATGGAATCGAACATGAAGAAGAAGAAGAAGAAAAAGAAGAACAGATGTCCGCTTCTGAATTTGGAGAAGAAGATTTTTTTTTTAAGTAAAAATAAAACGGTGACGCCGCTGCTGCCTTTTTGCATCAGCAAATATGTATATTCAGGTCATTGGGAAAAATGAGCAGTTAAATACATTATTTTAATATGCATCCCCCATGGAAATAAAGTATATTTGAAAATATATAAGAGATACAGAACTTTTGGCTGAAAGATCATAATAAACAGTTTATCTACATAAGATATACCTCAGATCTGTCTCATTAAAATGTATCCGATGGATATATGAAATACATATATCACATATAGAACTTTGGGTCGATATATAATCAGCCAAATATATAAGTTATATATCTTGTATATACTTTATTTCCATAGGGGATGGAAAGCATTTCATGTTTCATTACATCATTATAATTGTGTAATATTAATCATGAAAAAAGACGATCAAGAAGAAAAAGAAGTTATAATTCTTTCCCGATAAAGAGTTGATCGGAGTCGACCCGAAGTCGCATCGATCGTGATCATGACGTTGAAGTTTGCATCGTTGCGATGCATCGAAATGAAAAACAACAAAATATTAATGAACCCGAATTATTACGCCGGCTACAAAAAAGATTATTACAACGACTAAGAGGGTGACAAAAAATATTGTTTTACCCCCTAATGATGAATTATATGCATTTTTATGGAATTAACATTTTGTTGATTTTAATTTCGTTGCATTGCAACGATGCAAACTTCAACATCATTCGTGATCCGCATGGCCCGCGAGCTCATTTGATTTGCAAAAGCTCGCGCGTCGACCGTTCGCTTCCTAGTTTCGCGATTTCACAAAAGATGCGCGCGCGGCCACACGCGTGAATGGCTCGCGGCGAGTCGCGAGTAGCGTCAGCGGCCCGAGCATCAGCAGGCGCAACAGGGCAGCAGCAGCACGGTATAGGTTGCCTGTTGAATTAAGCGTGCGGCAAGATCGATGCCACGACCTAGCCCGGCACTCGAGTCGCGTCGGGCATTCTCTCTCTATTCTCTTCGGGGGCCCGAGCGGAGGAGCAGCGGCCGCTCCGTTCACGGAGAACAAGAGACCTTGTAAAGTACGGAAAAGCGCGATGCTATCGAAGCAGGAAGCGCGCGCCTAAGCGCGGAGCAAAATGCTCGGTGGTTGCCGTTGCCGTTGCTGCATGTAGGATACCTTTGGCTCAGGCTTTGCTGCCACGGCTGTGTTGGCTTGCGTAACGTCGGCACCGATGGGAAGCTTCACGAGCTGCCGCTGCTGCTGCTGCTGCTGCTGCTGCTGCAGCCTCGCGTTTCCTCGCGATGGAGTTTTCGATCTCGCGTGTAGCGACCTACCGTACGCCGTATAACCACCGAGTGCAGGCACTATGTCTCTCGGCTGAAAGGCGCGAGCGAGCGAGCGAACAGGCGCTTCGCCTTATACTCGACGCGAGATCACCTCGAGCAACGTTCGCGTGAAAGTTTCAACTCGTTCGCAGCAGCAGCAGCAGCAGCAGCGAATACCAACCGCGCAGCATCGCCTTTTCGTTCTCGTTCTTTCATATAGGTGGGAGATATATTTTTTTGTTTACGCGCGGGCGAAACGAAAAATTCGCTAGGGCGTAGGTATTAATTAACCGGGAAGACGCAGGAAACTGCGGGTTACAACCGCGCAGCTTCAGCTTCACTGGGTCTTCAGGTTTTCCTATGTCCCGCATCTTCGTCCCGAGATGACCTGATAGCCGTGACTCACAAACGAGTCGAATACCTCAACTGGTTCATTTAGTCATTTGTATGACTATCTAATTGCTTTATTATCCATTCACCGGTATATCGAGGCTAATGCGCCCCGCTTCGCTGTAACCAGTTTCCCATATTGTGGCCGCAGTTTCCAGCCCGCCGCGGCAGACTGCGATGCGGGTCATTCGTCTTTAAACAAGTAACACCGAGTGTAGGAAGAGAAATGCGGTGTGGGTGCCTTTCGTTTTCACTCCGCTGCACGGACATATCGCGCGCTGCATGTCCTTGCTTACCGTGTGTGTGCGGAACGGCTAGGATTTTTTTTTTTTTTTTTTTTTTTTTTTTTTCACCGCCGTAGAAATCTACAATTCGACCAATAGCGAGGCGCGTGGAAAAATGTCCGCGTGATGCGCGTCGTCCCTCGGCGACTCAGCGAGCGTCGTTTCAGCGAGCGTCGAGCCGATGATTATTCGATCACCGTTCCGCACGGTTCAGCCACGCGCGCACGTCACGAGCGTCGTCGCGCGCGGCTGTAACTAATAGTTTGACAGTCGCGTCCTGCGTGTAAAGCTCGATGCTAAAACGATGCGAGGCAATTTCTACATGGGCGGCGCTGTCGTTGCGGCTTTCACCCTCCCACTGACCCACGCGGATACCTCGCGTTGCTGCTGCTGCTGCTGCTGCTGCGTTATGCTAATGCAGCTCCGCAGATTTTTGTCATTACTCATGGCATAGCGATTTCCGAGTCTTGTACATAGGCGATGTCCCTGACTGTGGTCGTCGTTAGTCCGACGAAGGAAGATTGGAAAGAAAAAAGAAATGAGCTGGACGAGGTACAACGTCTACTGTGTCGCGTGTATTGTGTCCGTCTGGCAGTGTTGACAAGGCCCGCAGGTAGAATAAAAGAATAAAATCGCCACGACTCCTCGGTTCCTGTGTTCCCCGCGGCCGATAAGCTCACGCGGATTCCTCCAGCGCCGCTTCCGCAGGGCACAACCTCGACCCCCAAGACCGCCGAGGATCGCGGCTATTTTTTATTTTTTTTTCAGTCGCGGACGTTTTTTTTCCGCCCCGAGGTCTGAAGACCCGTTTTCCCGCTTCGTGGATGGAGACACCGCGAGACGAGCGGAGTGGCGAACCTGCCAAACTCGTCGCTTTGGTATGAGGCCGTGCCGAATAAACGAAGGGACAAAAAGACGGGGGAAAAAAAACGTCGGGCGAGGGACGTTGACATTTGTCCCGGAACTCCGGAGAGCCAGACTCCTGTTTTTCGCCTCTCTCTTGGTTATTCGTCGCGAGTCCGGAGGCTCGCGGTGCCTTATTTCCTCATTTTTTATGTCTCCCTCTTTCTCTCTCTCTCTCTCACTCCATCTCACATAATTATATTTCCATCAGAAAGAAATTTATATTCCGAGAGAGATTGTAGGACTCTTGTCCGACCGCGACTCACTCAGTCACCGCCGCGGCTCTCCGCCTCGTGCGTTGTATGTACCTCGCTCGACCCGTTAACCGCGCTAGAGTCGCGAGTGAAACCGGCCGCGGAAACATCTCGGCTCGCCGACTCTCCGCATCACCCACACTTCTGATTTCTTTGCCGGAACTCGCGACGGCCGATTGAGAAACACAACGAGAGGCAAAACTCACAGAGAGAAATATCAGCGGAGTGAGAACAAAAGTTTCGCCGCGATAGCTAAACATTTGGTTCGGTATAGCTGAACATTTTTGCCGCGACGGAAAAAAAAGTCGTTGATGCAGCGATTGATCAGTGATCACTTCCTGATTATTTCTCGCACTGTGGACATTTAACTCTTTATGCTCATCGATGGGACAATTGACAGGAAAACTATTATTCTGAAATATAATAACAACAACAACAACAACAACAATAACAATAATAATAATAATAATAATAATAATAATAATAATAATAATAATAATAATAATAATATTGAGTCGTTGAAGTGAGTGCCAATGACTGCATAGCGATTTTCACCACGCAGGGAGGTAGAAGAAGAAGGACAGGCAGAAGAAGAAAAAGAGAAAAAGAAGAAGGAGCAGAAGGAGAAGAAGTAGAAGTAGAAGAAGAAGAAGTAGAAGAAGAAAGAGCAAGTATCGGGCATGCACTTCTCACGATCCATCTCTCCCCGGCGGTGCGGCCTCTCGCTCGCGCCAGCCACGAGCGCGTCGACTGCCAAAGCTAGAGTCACCTTTCTAACGTGCGTATCGATCGTGGCTCTCGACATTGTCGGCGCAGCGCGCGCGGTTTCGAGCAAAAGGGTGGCCCGACCTCGGCGCTGACGCCGCCGACGCCGCCGCCGCCGCCGCCGCATTTCTTTTCGCCGCGGTGATAGATTTCTTATCCCCTTAAGATCTTAAGAGCCCGGCTAAATAGACAGACGCGAAGCCCGCGAGGCTCGCTGAACCCGCCGAGGAAATCGAAACGCGAGAGATTTATCGATGCACCACTTGGACCCCGCACGACGCTAATAACAATCGAGTATCCAGGCGTTGGATCTGCGTCTGCTCTCGACTCTCTTTCTCTCTCGCTCTTTCGTCTTTCGCAATTTCAACCGAGCGACTCGGGGCCAGAAGTCTTTTCAGCCGCTGCTGCAGCTGCTGGAGCGCAGAAATCGTGTCGGGCTCGCGCCGAGCTGCAGTCGGCTGAACGGTGCAGCACCCTTGGGATCCGTGGGACCTTTAAACCTCCGGAGTCTCTGCACCCAGAGCGTGGCAGCCGCGCTGCACTCGATTAGAAAGGCGTCTTCGTCGCCGTCGTCGTCGTCGTCCTCCTCCTCCTCCTCCTCCTCCTCCTCCTCCTCCTCGTGTCTGATGGTGGCGCGCGCGCGCGCGGTAATGTTTTAGATTACCGTGCTCGAGGGGCCTAGTCGATCCATGCGCGTGAGGTACCTACCTACCTACCTATTTCCCCCCCAGAAAGCGACGCCTCGCGCGCTGCGAGACGTGGCGCTTGCACACGACGACTATATCCAATCCAGAATCCAGCCGCCTTATTTTCTCATATAATCGCGAGCTTCGGGACACTCGACCGAGATCACTCGCGCGAGTTTGCTGTACGTCGTTCTGTTTTATATACGTTCGGCGCGCATATCTCGCGGTGATCTCGAGACATCGGTGACGTTGAGCTATAGCGGACCTGTCACGTCTGTCGGTCGTCATCGTCATCCACCGTCTCGTCTCGTCTCGTCTCGTCTCGACTGCATTTCGCGAACGGGATACTCGCGAGTAGTCGACCCGCGAGTCGCGAGTCGAGTCGCAGATCCACCAGCGAAATCGCGGTTGTTACGTGTCCGATCGTTCTCGTTAATGATCTCGCTGCATCGAGATTGGAAACGAGCGATCAATGCGTGCGACTGAAGTGATTAACATTTTTTTTTTTGTTTGTTTAGAAATTATGCGCGTCTTGCGATAAACTCGGGGACAAAGTTAGCAGCTTCGTTAAATACCGCGCGGCGCTTGGCAAAAGGAAAGACGTAGAGTCGAGGAACGAAACGAACGAATAATATTTACGTGATTTTACCTCACGTGTATCTCGTGTACTACGTGCGCACGTCGCGGCGATATAGATAGGGGAAGTCGGAGTAAAACGGGACCCCCTTTTTGATCGTCGAAAAAAAAAAAATTGGGGTAAAATGGGTCCCCGTCTCCGTCGTAAGTGTTGAGGCTTCTTTCTTCGTCAAAACTTTTTTTTTTCACCGTCTTAAGTGATTTTTTTTATTCGCGGCCTTCTACGGCAACAGTTTTTTTCTGCATCAATTCTTGCCTGTACGGCGAATCCGTCACGACTGAAACGTGCTTTTGACTCACATTTTAGTAAAAAAAAAAAAAAAAAAAACGCAAATAATTAACACTCATGCCGATCGCTAGCGTTTTGTGTACTAACTCATATTGTGCCGGATTCCGAGGGAGGCCCGTTTTGCCCCGAAAATGTTTTCTTGCCGACGCTCAAAATTGATGATTGATATCGAATTTCTTAGTGAAAAACAATAAAAAAAAACACTGGGTTTTGTTATAGAGCCATTTTTTGCTTAGGTGGCCCGTTGTACCCCGGTCTCCCCTGTATATGGATATAGTAGGTAGGGTAATACAGACTGGTGTGTAACAAACGGCGAACAGGTAAATCAGCGGCAATAAAGCCAGCGAGTGAAAGAAACTCGGACCTCTCGGTTCCGGCGAGAATGATATGCTCGAGTCCCAGGTACGCACGCGGATTGAGCTTAATCTCGTCGGCGAAAGCCAACGGCATCGACACCATTCGCGATGCCTCGAAGCGATAATGTCGCGCGTTCCCCGCAAATGATTGCGTTTTGCCCCCCCTCCTCTGTGTTTTACCTGCATATTACGATTAGCCGATATCGCCGCGGATTTTACGTCGTCGTCGTCGTCGTCGTTTATTGCGTTTCGCATTTCCGCGCGCGGCCGCGAGACTGCATCACGCTGATCCGTTAATTATCTCATTAACGGAGAGTGAGGCAAAACGCGGAAACGCGAGCGGATCGCGCGCATTAATTATTCGCTCGGCACCGCGCTGGCAATTAAGGGAATTAACGCGGGGAGTTTGCGGCGCCGTCGTCGCTTATCTCACACGTCTCGCGCTCCTGTGGTCCTCCGGTTCGTCCTACCGCGGCTGCAACACTCGACTGCCTCGCGCAGCGTTAGTACGAATGCAAATTCTCGCTATTGCGCAACGACAATCCGCTCGGTGCAACGTCCCGCGGCCGCGCGGCGCTACGGGCTCTGCCCTAGTGAAATTCGTTCTAGTTAACTTTTGCCACGAAACAGCTCCGGCGGCGCTGATACATGCGCGGCCTGCGCGCAGGAGGCGAGCAGCGCGCCCGCGCAGCTCTTACGACACGCCTTGAGCAACGTTACGCCCGCGATGCGGTCAACGCTCGGGCATCTTGTGTCTTCGAGGATGATGATTTTCGCTAAGCCAAACTCGCGAAAGAGAATAATCAGGGGGTGATACTGCAGCGAATTTCTTTCCGTCGCGGCGACATGTTTGGCTACCACGGCAAATTTCTTTTTGTTGCAGCGAATTATTTAGCTATCACGGCAATTTTTTTTCTCGTCGTGGCAAAATGTTTAGCCAGCACAGCAAATTTTTTTTCGCTGCGGCAAAATATTTAGCTACCGCGGCAATTTTTTTTTGTCATGTCAAATTGTTTAAGTACCACGTCAATTTTTTTTCGCGGCGAAATATTTAGCTACCACGGCAATTTTTTTTTTGCGGCGAAATATTTAGCTACCACGCCAATTTTTTTTCCCCGTCGTTGCAAAATGTTTAGCTACCACACGGCAAATTTTTTTTCGTTGCGGCAAAATGTTTAGCTACCGCACGGCAAATTTTTTCTTGTTACAACGAAACTTTTGTTGCCACCAACATTTCTCCCTGTGCCATCCACACAGAACTGCGGACTCCTCACAGTCTCGATATATTCGGAATAACGCGAGGAGAGCCTGGAATCTGAACCAGGTGAAAAAAAAACATGAATTAAAATGTTCCGGCATTATTGTTGTGACGTAATTCGAGACTCTTGCTGGCGAGACCCCCCGGCGGTGGCTTCTCGCTCGCTGTTGGGTCTCGCAGCGCGCGGAGAGCCATCGGAGCCACCGGCGAGCCATCAGGGAAGCGGCAGCGGCTCCTCTGCCTTGTCATTCTGCATCGTTCGTTATCCACCGGCGTGGAACACGTCGACGGAGAGGAGCTCGACGACGGCGAGCGGAGACCACACGCACACATCTTAACCCGCATATCTTAACCCACCGCGCGTCTCGCCTAACGAACGGCCCTCTTCTCAGCCCTTTAACGGTTAATTCCTAGGTAGGTTAGGTTAGGCGCATCTTCCGCGTCCGTCGTACGTTCGCGTCGTGTCCCGTCGATGACGGTTCCGCGGCTGCGCGGTTTTCCGGGTTTAACGAACTCCGAACTTGACGCCGCGTGCGGCCGTTTGCCGCACCGGTCGCACTCGCGGCGCGTGCGACGCACCGCAAGAGCCAATTTGCTCCTCGCGCAGCTTTTGCCTTTTGTCTTTATAACGCGTACACTTCCGAAACGGTGAATCTCTGCGGCCAACGTAACCTGACTAACGACAGGTGAAACAGTTAATTCCTCGCGCGCGCGCGCAGTGCGCGGGGGTCGCGTATTAACTCGAGCAAGGTGCGTGGCCTTCGCCTCCGTCGCTCTGTTTTCCTGGATTCCTCGTGTAATCGGGATGCGACCGTCACCGAGGAGCCGCGCTCGGGCGGGCAGCCGGGTGGCTGCTGCGCGACCACCGGGAAGCCCCGCGGGATGTCGATGACCCGCGCCGTGTGACACACCGCAACCACCGCGGTCGGCAAAGCGCGCGGCGCTTCCTCTGCACGCTGCGCTTTGCAGCCGCTTCTGTAGCCTTGGAACGTCTCGGCAGGTGAGACAGCGGGACGTCAGCCCTTAGGTCTGATTGGTCAGGCCACGAAAGTCGTAACTAATGACCCCCGCAGCTCGGGGGTTCGCGCGACTCGCCTTCGCGCTTGCGCGTTCACTTTCGACGCACGGAAAAAAAAGAATTAGCTGACACAACCAAGAAATTAGTTGGCACAACCAATGGATTATTCTAATTCCCTTACAACTCTGATTAGTTGTGACAACCAACAGGAATTGGTTGCACGAACAAAGTCTCATTGGTAGATGCCCTGTTAGTTGCGGCAACCAAACGAATGGTTGATACAACTATTCGAGTAGGCAGTAGCACAAGTTCCGGTTACTTGCCCATACCAACCGTGTCATTGCTTTTCGAAATAGAATTGCACTACTTGTACTATCCTTATGTCAAATTAACGCGAATCGCTTCACGAACGTCGCAATTAAAGCTTTAACAATATCGTCTTTAGGTTATGTACAGATGCGACTCGCGCCTTGAGCGCCACACTCGTAACTTTAATAATATCGTTTTTAGGTTATGTAGAACAAATCGTGAATAGTTACCACAACCATTCGACGTGGTTGCGGCAATAAATGTGTAAGTTGCTGCAACTAATCGCAAAATACTGAAGTACAGCGATGCGAATGATTAGCTGGCACAACCAAACTTTTTTTTCCGTGTGCCCTGCGAGCCGGGTCGCTGTGAAGTACCTGCATGGATTTCAAGGTATTTCTCATCATTGCCTCTTTCACAAAACGCGCCCCTCGCTATCGCTGACCCGCGCAACCTACGGACCGCCAATCACGGATGCTGCGTTAGGTTCTACTGGCGATGATACATCGTGATTGGCGGTTCGTAAGTTACGCTGGTCAGCGATAGCAAGAGGCGTTTTTTGTGAAAGAGCAGTAATGAGAAATACCTACAAATGCATTTGGAGACTTTGTTCGTTAGGCAAGGTCCCTAGATTACCTAGGTCAAGTCTCGCGCTGTCAGCGATCGGGGGACTAAAATTGAATAGCCAATGAAGGGCTTGTCAATCACGCATTGAGAATTATAATAAGAGTAGTAGAATTTGGTGAGAAATCAGACAACAGTCAGACAGCGACATAACCAAGAATATCCCTCTCGCTCCTGTCATCTCAAATAACTTAAGATTGCTGAACTTTGAGAAAAAGACGAAACTCTCCTTTGAATATCATCGACTCATAATCACGATGTACTCAAATGCTCCCCGCTTGGCTGACTGATCCAGGCCTATCATTAGGTTATTCAATTCCATTCAAACATTTCGTCCCTTAACACAGAAATAAGTTTAACGAAACGGCTTGTGTCAATTATACACCGTAAAAAGTGTTACTATTAAAACACTATAATAAGTAACAGAAGCAAAAAGTCCACACCAGCAGCGTTTGACAAGGTGATGTAGGAACCCTGAATAGTTGTTAGTATACAACTTACAACAATGCTTCGACCGCAGGGGAGACCAACGGGAAGCGGAGCCGAAGGTCCTCGTCGTCGTTGACGACGTCGTGGTGGTTGTACCGCGATTTCCCGGTGCGTCGGCGTCGGTTTCACCTCCCGGTACGGCGAAATAGGTAACGCAAATCGCTTGTACACCTACCGCGCGGGGTCGTTGACCCCGGTCGACGAACCGGAAGGTCCGCCGCGCGCGGGGTCCTTCCCGATGCTGATACCAGCCGACACTTCCTACGGGCCCCGATGCTCCTGCTCCTCGGCAATCGGCGTCTCTCCCCCGTGGGAATATCCCTCCCTCGTTGAGGCGGGAACGTCCACCGGCATTCTCGTTAACATTCCCGCGCTCGCCTATCGCTATCGGAGGAAGCGCGGCGCGGAGTTAATCCTCGCGGAGAGACCGAGAGGAAGGAGAGAGGGGGAGAGAGCTAATCCACTGAAAGCAGCCAGAGAGACGCAACCAGGCACGCGGTTCGAGCGACCCAACGCGACCAAAGTGATACCCGCGAGATCCCTCCAGTCTCCTCTCTCGGATGTGTATTCCTGGATTTTCGCTCCTTCCATCAGCGAATGATCCACTAGCTGTTACACGGTCGTGGGAAAGGATGCGAGAGGATGAAAGCGACGCACGCGATATCGCGCTGAGCTATTTCCCGACGCAACTGCGAGGCGTCGTGTCCGTTTTTCTCTCTCTCTCAGCTGTCCGGATAACGTCCGTTCGCATGATCGAGCAGCGATCGAACGGCCACCACACGAACCCCGACGTACGTTCAATAATTATTATGCTTGTAGATTCGAATTAGCGGAGGAAAAATTACTTCGCCGCGGGTTTCGCTCCCGACTTTGTACGCAAGGATGACGGAAAAGTATGAAATATGCGAGAGGGCGGCTTATTTAAAATCGTGGTAGCGGACTAACCGAGCGCAGCGCGAAAGATCGAGCGATCGATAGTAGCCTGCAGCTTCCACTCTCTCGCGCGCGTTACACCTGTGTGTGACTCGCGTGTGCACGTCAGAGTTGTAAATCCCTCATTTTTTTTTTACAAATAAAGTTCGCGGTACGAGTTGTTTTGTAATTATTCATTAATAATGATAAAATGGAGTAATTATAATAAAATGTGTAGATTTTTAAAGGCTGCAAAGAATATTTATTCTCAACAAAATGTCATTTTTATTTTCCCGAAAAAAATAGAGAACCACAATTGATCTTCACAATTGGTCGCAATTTTTTTTATTAAAAATAAGGTATCTATGCAGCTATTCAAAAGTTCACGCATCATTTTATAATCGCCGCAGGTCATTATTATTATTAAATCATAGCAAAAAAAAACGTACTGTAACATTTATTTCTTAAACTAATGAGAATTTACAACCCTGGTGGACGCTGCTATAGGTGTTCAGGTAGCCGTATAAACGCCTCGGCGTAACCTGCTCGAGACACGACGCGCCGCGTTATACCAACACGTGCTACTTGGGCTCTCCACCACGCAGCAACGCGACTCGCGCGCGCGTTACCTACACCAAGTACCACACGCGGTGTACACACGCGAAGCGAGTCCTCGGGACTCGTTGCCAGCGCGAATTCGCATTACGCACCCGCCGCGTACAGCCGCTTGCAGATCTTCCAACGCGGCCTCTCGAGAACACGAGAGACGCGCAGCTCCTCCCGCGGAGAAAGTGTATGCTTTCTACACAACATCTCGGTGCCTGGATGCTACTGCGGGGACGCGAGCGCGGGCGCCAATTTTAAGTCGCTGTTGGAACTTTTCTTCCAGCTTACGACACTTTGTACGCGGGAAGAGAAGGACCTGGTAACGAGTGCCGCGCATTTGGCACTCGTGGAATAAACGTGGTTTATTCCACCTTGATGACGATTTTTCTGGAAGTGTCGGAAAAATTGCAAGACTAGGCAAAACAAACCGAGTTTACTATTCTGAGTGTGGTAATCGTTACTACAAATCATTATATTAATGTGGTAATTATTACTACAAATCATTACATTAGTCTGGTAATCATTACTATATAAATCATTACATTAATGTGGTAATCATTACTACAAATCATTACATTATTGTGGTAATCATTACTACAAATCATTACATTAGTGTGGTAATCATTACTACAAATCATTACATTAATGTGGTAATCATTACTACAAATCATTACATTAGTGTGGTAATCATTACTACAAATCATTACATTAATGTGGTAATCATTACTACAAATCATTACATTAATGTGGTAATCATTACTAGAAATCATTACGTTGACAATATATCGCAATCACCGAACATAGAGCAGCTTCAGCGTCGTCTGCTTCGCCCGAGCAGGAAAACGGTAACTAACCGCACTTTCTTACTCGAGGTAACGTCGCGGAGTCGAGGTGTTTTTCGTCCCAAAAGATTGCGCACCGAGCGACCGGACGAGTCTTCGGGGTCCCCTTAAAAACCCGAGGCACCGTTCGCGCGATATGGCTGAATGGCACTCGGCGCCAGGACGAAACGGTGCGGTCTCTACGCCAGCGGCAGGAGCCGGGAATGAGGGAAACGAGAATTTACATCTTTCTCGCTCAGCAGCAGCAGCAGCGGAGCCTTCGCAAACAATGAGGATCGCTTCTGAGCCAGCGTTGCTCTTACCGTTTAGTACACCCGGCGTGCCCGGTCCCGCGTTGTGAAAGCGTTGTTGTGTCACTAAATATTGAGCCGAGGATATTTACCACCGTCAGAGTGGCATCTGTTGCCGCTGATGCGACGGATACAAAAGCTTGCATCAACGTTTTTCTCTTTCCCGTTTTCCTTCCATCTTTATCCCTCCCTCTCTCGTTACGGTCAAAAGAGCTGCTGCACCGTGGATAACGCAGGAGTTGGTTGAGCTCATGCGGCGGCGGGATCGGCTGCGCAAAGCTGCGGACAAGCTGAAGCGGTCGCACCTGCGAGATCGGTTTATTGCCGCCAGGAACGAAGTTAAAAATCGGCTAGATGCTGCGAAAAGCAGTTACTATTTTGCGCGCTTCAGTGCGGCCAGGAGGCCGGCGGATATTTGGAGCAACGTGCGCGAGCTGGGATTACTTGGACCAGGGAAATCTAGAGTGCTGCCAGTATTTCCTCTTGACGAGTTGAACGAGCAATTTCTTGCTGTGGGGGCGGATGCGGCGGGGAGCCGTTCGCCAGGCGGGCGGGCGACGGATCTCGAGGCGGTGCGTGCATCTCGTGAGCGGGTGGGGGATTTTTCCCTGTGTGAGGTATCGGCGGAGAAAATCTATAGGGCTATGGCTCGTGTGACCTCGAACGCCGCTGGGCCTGATGGTTTAAGTACGGCGATGCTGAAGTGCGCGTGGCCGGCTGTGGCGGATCAGGTTAGGCATATTTTTAATTTTTCGATTGCGCGGGCGGTGTTCCCGATGGCGTGGAAGAAAGCTTTGGTTCGCCCTATCCCTAAGAAGGTGGCGCCGTCGGCACCGGGGGATTTTAGGCCAATTGCGCTGCTCTGCGTGCTGTCCAAGGTGTTGGAGCGTCTGGTCTCAGACCAGATTAAAGTTTATCTAACCGCCCGTGAGCTATTTGACCCGTACCAATCCGCCTTCCGGGCCAATCACAGCACACAGTCGGCGCTTTTGCGCATTGTGGATGATGCCCGTTTGGCCATTGATAAGGGTCAGGTGACATTAATTGTCTTTTTTGATTTTTCGAAGGCCTTTGACTGTGTGCGGCATGACCTTCTTCTGGCCAAGCTGGTAGACATTGGCTTCTCGGGGGACGCGGTGGCCTGGTTGGCGTCGTACCTCTCAGGTCGGAGTCAGGCGGTTTGCGATGGCGCGGGAAATCGGTCTGCGTGGGGGAGGGTTTGTGCTGGTGTTCCTCAGGGGTCGGTTCTCGGGCCGCTGCTCTTCGTGATTTTCCTGCGGGGCTTCAGTGAGATTGTCACGGAGTGTGCCTACAGTTTTTACGCTGATGACCTCCAGATTTACTGCCACTGTGTGGCTGCGGAGTTGGAGCGGGGCATTGCTCGGGTTAATAGGTGCATTGCGGCGATTTGCGGGTGGGCGGAGGCTAGTGGGCTTCGGCTAAATGGTGCCAAAACGCAGGCGATGGTTGTGGGGACGGCTCGTGTCGTGAATTCGCTGGACTATGATCAGCTTCCCTCGGTTAGGGTGGGTGCGGACATTATTCCGTTCTCAAGGTCGGTGAAATGCCTGGGCGTAACCTTGAACTGCACGCTGTCGTGGAGGGAGCACTTTGAGCGGGTGGCGGCGCGTGTGAATAGCGTTGTCTATCAGCTGAAGTTGTGCCGAGAGAAGCTCCCGCCTGACGTGCGAAGAGTGCTGGTTTCTGCGTTAGTACTGCCGCATTTGGATTATTGTTGTCTGCTTTTTACTGACGCGACGGCGGAGCATGATCTGATGCTTCAGCGTGCGCTCAATCGTGGGGTGCGCCTTATATGCAATGCTCGGCGCGATGAGCATATTACCCCTTATTTTCGGCGACTTGGGTGGCTGAAGATTTTCGAGCGTCGTAAGTTGTTTCTCGGGGCGTTTGTGTTTGCGGTCAGGAAGTCGGGGGAACCGCGTTATATTTGCGACAGGATTGCCGCTCCTCCTCTGTGTGAGCCGGTACATTGTACGCGTTTTGTGGCACTTGGGTCTGGCTGTTCCGTACCCTTTGCGCGCACGGCGTGTTACCAGCGGTCCTTTACAGTCGCGGCGTGCGAGCTGTGGAACTCGTTTGCCCCCGGTTTGCGAGATTGTGCGTCCGTTGGGCAGTTTAAGGCGTTATATAGAGATCTGCTGTTGCGGGAGATGCCCTAAGTGATTTATTATTAGTTTTGTATTATTATTGTTTGTACTTTTTCTTTTTATTTTTTTTTGTATTATCTTCGGCGTTGCGAGTGCTTGGGGTTCTCCCTCTTTTGCGTTTTCTTTTGCGTTTTCTTTTGCGTTTTCTTTTGCGTTTTCTTTTGCGTTTTCTTTTTCTTTGCGTTTATTTTCTTTATATTAGTGCACACTTTTTATTATTATTGTGTTTTTTCTTTTTTTTTCTGTTATTTCTATTTTTTTTAATTATTTTTATTTGTATCATTATACTTTTGCTTTTGTTTTATTTTTGTATGAGTTGTGGATTGTGGCACGGTGCTCTTAGGGGGCTTTGCCCCAGGGCACGCAATAAACGTCTCTCTCTCTCTCTCTCTCTTTATCTTTATCCCTCTCTCTCTCTCTCAGGGTATACAGGACACACAAACATTTACTCTAGTAGAAAATCTGCAGCATTATGCTTGCGAACCTGTTCATACCCTGATCAGGGCCACGTTGGCCCTGCCAGGGCCCCAGCTGCGCCCGACTTGGGCCAGATTTCACCCTACAGATTTTTACAAAATGGGGCAGTATGTTTTTTTCTTTTCACTTCGAGTAGCTTCGACATTTCCGGAAAATATGGGAAACATGACAGCTTCATTTGTTATCGTATTATATTTTTTATGCATTTTTTAAATTATACTCTCGGCCTCTAAAAGCGAATGTACTTGAAGTTTCCAGAAAACGTACGTCGATGTCTAACGTTCAGTAAGGGATACAATGCAATCAACGCCGATAACGTCCAGTTAGACTCAGTGCACCGAACCATACATTGCCGAATTTTGGGAGTGTCTCCCGCATTCTACCCCAGAATTTTTCTTTTTGCCGACGCTCAAAATCGATGATTGGAATCGAATTTTCGGGTGAAAAGCGATACAAAAATACACTTTGGGTATCGTCGTAAAGCCGTATTTTTTTCGCTTATGCGTACCACTTTGCTGCATGTTCCCCTACGTCAAATACCTGCGCGGTCTGTCTCGCTGTCGGGCGGCTAAAGTATACAAATGAACTGTCGCTCGTACGTCATTGTAGACCGTATAGCGCGCGCGTACTCGAACTCGGCACACATCGCATGCAACGTGTACTGCACAACGTACGTGTAGCTCGCGCAGCGAGAGGCGTGTTGTGTGCGCGCGCGGAATAAACTGTTGATGCCTTTTTGTCCGCGGTACACGCCGCAATACGCGGCGCTCACTGTCGAGAGACCTTTTGCGCAAACTTCCGAGAGTGTCTCCGCCGCATGTAGGCCACAGGCGAAAGGGAAACCTGAAATTGAGAACGGCGCCACACGCGGATAAAGCGCCAATTGCGCTCGACGCCGCGCGCGCAGCGCACTTGGGTTATGCGCGCGCGTGAGGAAGAAAAATGATGCGCTGAGTCGTTCCGCAGTCGGAGCGATGCGATCGTTTTGGTCCTTTGTGCGGTTAAATATAGCGGCTGAAAGGGATTCGACGATCGGTCGCCTGAAGATCGAACGAAAATAAATTCTGCATTCGCTGTGGCGGTATCACGGAAAAAAGGCTTGTTTGGTTCTACACTGTTAAAAATGTGGTGTTAAAAACTACACTAAGGCGGTGTCTATATAGGTCCACACCAATCACGGTGATAACGAGCGGTGTTAAGACAGTGTAAAACACCGACTTTGCACCTCAAAAGTTCGGAACTGCCGTTTTTCGTGAATTATGAACGGATCGAAGCGTAAATTGAAATACAGACGGCAGTAATGTGAATCTCGTTAGTGAAGTAGTCAGAATTTTGATTTTCGAACAAAAAAATTACAGATCAATTACCCACAGAGGGAATCTGTAATGAAAAATTCGATTTCTTTTTCAATTTTTCGATAAAAACTGAGAAAAGCGACTAATTCATTCACGAGATAATAAAAAATCACACACGATACGTGCATTCATGCCCTTATAGCGAAAAGTGTTACGACGTTTTGTCGATAACGTAGGAATAAATTTAACGAAACGGCTGGTGTTAATTATACACCGTAAAAAGTGTTACTATTAACACTGTAACAAGTAACACTAGGAAAAAGTCCACACCAGCAGCGTTTGACGCCGTATATTTTTAACAGTGTACCAAGAGCTTGGTTAGATATGCGCCAGACGATTAATTGGTTAGATCAACCAAATTTATAGTTTATGACAACTAAGTTTTTGGTGACGTACCAGATCACTTGGTAATGTTTACCGATAACTTGGTCGGTTTAACCAATTAATCGTCTGGCGTATATCTAACCAAGCTCTTGGTAGATCCGACCAAGCTTTTTTTTCGTGTAGAGGGGGCGTGGAAGGGGAGGAGGGGGGGGGGGGAGGTTTAATTCTCTGCGATGCATCGCTGCACTTCGGTTGAACCGCCGGAGTCTCGGTGCGATTGTCGAATGAGCCGCTGCGAGAGCGAAACGAGAGAGCTGTTTGTTGTCCTATTTCGCGTCCCGCTTGACGCGCGAGGCGAACGGCGAATTCGCGCCGTTTACGCGGCGACGTTGACGTAAAGAGTGCGGGCCAGGAGAAGAAAGGAAAGAAGGGAAGGACGGGAGGAGCTGGAAATCGGGCTGAAGGTATCGGCAGGCGGAAGAGGCGCGCTGGATGGTGGGGATAGCGGCGTCGTAAACCTGGATGCCCGGTGGCCGCCGTGACCGGCATTGATGACCGGGGAATTCTTTCCACGGCGCGGAACAAAGGAGCTGCTCCGTCTTATCTCATCAGCCGCGAACTCCTTTTGCTGATCCTCTCTCGACTCGGGCGGAGGCCGCGCGAGGCTGCCGCCTTGGTGCGTAAAATTGCACCGCGGTGTCTGATGTATATAGGAAAAGCACCTTTCGAGCTCGCTATACCTGAACCTCCTGCACTCCCGTTTGAATAGTCCCACCGACGGTTCTACTTCTTCGGCGCGAGCTCTTTGGGTTTTTGCTCTTCATCCGTTTGAGCTGCCATTTTCCTTCTGAGATCATGAAGCTTTTGGCGATCGTGCGGTCACATCGAGACTACGTTTACCGATATCATGGTGAACAAACACTAACAAATTTGCCGTAAAAAATTGCCTTCACTTAGTCGTCAAAAATTGCCTTCACTTTGCCGTAAATAGCTGCTTTAATTTTGCCGTGTAAAAACTGTTTTAATTTTGCCGTAAAAACTGCTTTAATTCTGCCGTTTGTTTTAATTTTACCATAAAAGTATATTAATTTTACATCGCAATTGAACATTGAACAGCCTTTACCAGTTAATACAAAATATCTTCCAAATATTTTCAACAGCGAATATAACCGACCGGTGAACGTCGATCGTTCGTCTTGTCGTCGCTCCGATCCTACTGTATAATTTCCACAGAAACAAAAATGAAAATAAAAGAATACAAATAATAACGAATAAACCGTGAGGGCATGTAGTGTTCGATAAAAAGCCGCGCGAAAATGAATGTATGTATCGGCGATATCGCTTCGCAGCCTCGGCACTTAGCATTTTCGCGGAGAAATCCGAGGCAGCGGGCCAGCACGCGATGCAACATGCCGCATGCTACTTTTCCTGGACACTGGACGTTGGACGTTGGACGTTGGTGCAGGCATCGCATCGGATGCCGGACTCTCTTCTAATGTATCCCTACGCAGAGTTGATAGAAGACTAGGTATACCGCATGGAGAGTCTCCCGGTAATAAACTCCCGCGAAGTGCGGCCGCGCGCGGGCGAGCGCTGCATGCGTGTACCTAACCTGCCGTATCGTGCGCGATATTAATCTCGGTTTAGTGCTCGCGCGGCTCCAGCTATGACCCTATTAATGTATCGTGTGCGCGCCTCGAGGCGCTCCCCGGGTACCTTTGCGCGTATTAAACGCACACGTGGCCCAAGGGCCCAGCGTGCGGCGCGCACCGTACGTCGTACCCACGGCGACGTCGACCCCCATGGCAACGCGCATAATATCCTCGCTGCGTACGACGAGGCATTAAATTCCCGTCTTTGTGTATCCGCAGCCGGAAAACTCACAAATTGTTGCGCTATACCTTTCGCTATCTCAATGAATTCTTATTCAGCAACAATTTAATCGCTCGATTTATCGCCCGATTATACACACTGTGCTATGTATATCCACGAACCAGGAGCGGGCAACTTGCGACAGGAGAGTTCAATGTACAAAATATCTCGATGTGCAAATTGATATGAAATTCATGAAAAAAAATATTTATTTGTTTTTTTTTTTTTTCTTTGTGATTGCAGGGGAAAATACGCAACGGTGCGACGATGCCGAGAGAGAGCGAGCGGACGCCAGTGGGCCGCGAAATTTTTGCGGAAGAGACGAAGGGCCCAGGAGCTCAGGGCCGAGGCCCTCCACGAGGTTGCGGTGCTGGACGCCGCTGCCCACTGCCCGCGGCTTGTGTCCCTTCACGAGGTCTTCGAGACCAACACGGAAATGGTTCTCGTGCTCGAACTGTAAGTACCACAAGTCACTCGATCTTTAAATTACCATTAAAAAAATAGATACTAATCTTCTTTTGTAGGTGGTAATTGTTCGCATTCGTCATAGCTGCTGCTGCTACATCGGTTTCCGCGCTCATCACTTTTTTTCGTTTCACTTTTATAAATACCTGAAACGTTAATTAATTACATATCTTGCTGATGTTTTCGCCATTTGGTTCAGCGCACTGCATTTTTTTTCCTCGTGCTTTTATGGAGACCCGAAAAATATATTTTAAATAAAGATAATTAAAATGAAAAAACAATTAAAAATAATGTTCACTTTATATTGAATCAATCGAGTATTTTGCTCAAAGCTGATTTTGTGGCGTTTCTGTCGTTTCACCACACTGAGATATCGTTTTCCTTTTGCCTCTATATATAAAGACCCGAAAAATCAACCAATGTACTTTGTGCAATTTTTGTCATCCGTCTTAGCGCGCGGCGAATTAATTTTCGTTTCGCTTCTATAGAGAACTGGAAAAAAAAAATCTATCGATAAAATCATTGTACAACGAATGAAATATTTTGCGCTCAATGCTGACTTCGTGGTGTGTTTGTGTCCCAGCGCCCCCGGTGGTGAGCTGCAAATGGTGCTCGACAGGGACGAGGTACCGGAGGAGCAGCAGGTCGCGAGACTCCTACGGCAGATTCTCGACGGAATAGCCTTTCTTCACTCCTTCAACGTGGCCCATCTCGACATAAAGGTAGGTCTCTCGCGGTTTCACCGAATATCGCGTCGTCGCGACTTATACGCAGAGTACACGCGTTGTAAAGTACACGCGGCGATACGACGAAAAGATTGTCGCGCTCTCGTGGCGCAACGCACAGTCGCTCCTCTTATCTCGATTCTCCGCCTTCTCGTTCTCCCCCGATCTCACGTTCACTCGCGTTAAAAAGTGAGAGTTTCGCGAGCCGTCGAGCCGCCGCACACCGCCCGACGCGATCCTTATACGTGTAAAGCGAGCTCTACCTACCTCTACCTGTAACCGCTGTAATTATTCTCGGGCCCGCACGTTACGACGCGTGATCAGCCCGCGCGAGACTCGAGGTCGTCCGCGAAATTCGATACTCGCCGAGTCTCGCACGCTCGACATTTCGCACACTTTTGCACTCGTGAATAATTAGCCGTAATGTTATTACTGTACGGTGATAAATTATCAGTGCTGATCGTAGTTTCATTTCGCCTTCTTTTTTTTTTATTCACTCGGACGTTGACATTTGTCGATATTTTTTTGCGTCCCTATGTTTTTTCCCCCCTCGAAGATCCAAGGTCTCATTTTTATTTTCCCGTCTCGGGGTTAATCCGGTTTATTTTTCTCGTCTCTCCCTCTCGTTTTTCGCTTTTTTCCCACTCGCGACGTTGAAATTCGTCGACACTTTATCGCGTGCCTAATTTTTTTCCGTCAAAGTGTCAAGGCCTTATTTTTATGCTCCCGTCTCCGGGTTAATCCGATTTATTTCAGAGAAAAATTGTCAGTACTTCTGATTTTAGTTTTTCGCTTTTCTTTGCTATCCACGTCGACGTTGACATTCATCCATATTTTTTCGCGCGCTCGCTTTTTCTTTTCCAAGGCCTTATTTCTGCGTCTCGCGTCTCCGCGTTATTCCGAATTTCTTTTTTTCTCTCCCGCGACGCGCGTTCCGTGCGCGCGGGGGATCTTAAAAATAGCTCGACTTGTCGTAAAAATAACCGCGCGGCCGGACAGCCAGCGGAGCTGCGGCGACGACGGTGGTGGTGGTGGAATATCGCTCGACCTACCTCACTCGCGAAATGCCGGGCGAGTCGCGCGGGGCGACGTCCGGGCGCCGAGAGTTTTCGGGCGCAGCGGTTCAGGTGCTACGCGAGAGGGACGAGCGCGGCGCGCGTATCGAGCTACTAAAGTGTAGCAGCTTTCGAACTCTTGGCAAAGATAATCGAGAAAGAGCGAGCGAGTGAGAGAGAGAGAGAGAGAGGGTCGAGCCTCCGCGGTGCGAACGACCCAAATCGTTATGTAAATAGGCAGAGTGGCTCGCGCGGGAGAAGCGCGGCAACACCCGATGCCAGCAAACCCGAGCCAGATTAGAACTCGCGTGCGCGATCTGTACCTACCCGAGTTTTGGATAGACGATGCGACCCGTGCGGTGCACTCGAGCCAACCGTTTCGTCTCCTTCTCTCTCTCTCTCTCGTGCTTTTTCTCCTTCTCATCTCTCGCCGCTGCAGCACATCAGCGGCCAACAATATCAGCCGGCCGCGCCGCTTTGGAATTCCGTCGAATCAGCGCATATCGCGAATTCTCCGTCTCGTGTTTTAGCTCACACGCGAGACGAGAGCCGCGTTGCCTCTCCAATTTTTCGACATATCGCACCCTGCGCGAATTCCAGACGGGATATCGGAGCACACGTAACATTATCTGGACTGCAAAAAAAAAATCTCCTGGGAATTTCGTTTAAGAGTGCTGGAAGTTTTTATATAAAAAATTGTATAAATTTGATATCGCGATGTAGAATTAATTTGTGTGGTAAAAACGCGAAAATTGCATTGATCTTAATGTTTAGAATATTCAAAAAATACTTTAAAAAAACACTTAAATGAACACTAAACACTAAAATAAAAACACTAAAATCGCATTAATAAAACACTAAAAACATTTTTAAAAAACACTGAAAACCCTAAAAATAAACCACCAAAACACTAAAAACGCTAAAAATAAACCACTAAAACACTAAAATAAAACACTAAAATTGCATTAATTTTGATAAATAATTGTACTGTAAAAATACTTTAATTTTAACAAATTTGCTCTAATGTATTGCTGTAAAAGTGCATTAATTTTACGTCGCAATTGGGCATTAAATTGGACTTACGATTCTTTACGCAACAAAAAATTCGATATATTTCTGACATCTATCGTGACTGTCAGTCGATTATATTCTCCAGCATTAGTCGCAAGCATAATTCTTCGGTATAAACTCAATGCATATAAAAATTCCCGTAGGCGCCGACGCGTTATGCAGATCGTCGATCACGTCCAAGAAGTGCGGGACGATTTTTTTTTCCCCATCTCACGGCTTCTGCGGTCGTTTCGCTCCATTCGGCAAGGACGCGCGTTCCGCGGGGCAGATGTACAGGAGTCGCGCGCGCGCGGTCGCCGCGCGCGACGCTGTGGATCGCGACTATTGGTATTACACGTAGGAATACGTGTTTATCGATTATCGCGGAGAGCAATCGATACGGGCGAATCAAGGCGAACGAGTCGTATTAATAATATTGTATATTGTGTGTCCATCGTCGGGCAAGGCGGCTCATACGTTGCTCGCTCGGCGCCCTCCGCGTGATGCTGGACACCAAGCGAGATCACCGCGCACACGATCCATGATCCACGATCCACGCGACTCGCTCGTGCTCGGGCGCGACACTCGATCTTTCGCCATATTTCAATGCGCTCGATAATTACCCTCACAGCTTTATGCAATCAAATTACCGAGGACCTTTTTTTTTCAGTATATTACCGTTAGGCTATTCCTTATATCTTACGGTAAAAGTTGCGGGTAGGATAAATCTTACGGCTGCTACACTCATGGGGCCAGTGTAATAAGAATTGGAAATAAAGATTGGAATAATAAAATCAATTACTGTGGCTGAGTGTGGTGGTGGCGAGCAGGTTTTTTTTTTTTTTTTTGCGAGTGTCGAGCAGGCGCCACTTTACGCTCGAATCGAGACTGAGCGGTGGTAGGAGCGATCTGTAAAAATGATCGGTTACGTGTAATTTTTTATTTTAGTTTCTTTGAAGAATTTAAAGCACAAAAAGTAAGTTTTATGTAATAATTTATTTGATTTTCGTTGGAGAATTTGAAGTGGAAAAAATAATTTGTATGTAATCATTTATTTAATTTTCGTTGGAGAATTTTAAGTACAAAAAATTATTTTTATGTAATAATTTATTTGATTTTCATTGAAAAAATTGGAATAGAATAAATAAAAAATGGTATTAAAGTTAAAAAGTTGATCGCCCGTTTAGCACGCTATTTATAAACATCTTAATCCCCGACGTGGCTGATCGATCGATCATCAATGAGGCCATTGCCGTCCTTCAGACGCGGCGTTCGCACGGCTCGAGGCGAGATAAAAATCCTCGGAGATTACCCGCTATCGTCGAATCGCAATGCTCGGATCTGTATCATGAATTACAGCGATGAAAAGTCAATTTCAAAATTCGTTCGCTCGACGACTTTGGATTACTCACAGCTCTGCCGGTGTTTTTTTTTTTCTCGTCTTTTTCTTCTCAGTGACTTGTTAATCGCTTCCATCGCGATGACTAACACAATTTCCCGTTACGACAGTTATCACGATTTCTCCGAGTGCCGGAATTATTTTGTTTATCTTTCGCTCGCCGATATCGCGACGATGCGTCAACCACATCGATAATTTTTTTTTTTTTTTTTTTTTTCGGAGAGCCAAATTCGTTGAGCCAAATTTACGTCACAATCTGTATTATCGTCTTCCGAGCCTGGATTATTCCGGGCGCCGCGCTATCTGTCCAGATTCCGAGGAGGCCGCAAAAAGTTGGAAAATAAACTGGAGTAATTGGTGAGCTCTGTCTTCCGTTGCTTGGTGCATTAATACCGCGGTGGCACGTTGCGCATACCCCACCTATACCTATATCTACGCATACTTAGGTGCAACTAACCCTCACACGCCCCGAAAGCCCCTCGGAGTTTCAAATATAGCAGCGACAATTAGCGGATTCCTCGCGTCAAATAGCCGCCAGTGTCTGGCAAGGCTCGCATCAACAAACCGCTGCCTGCGTCCCTTGGCTCCGCTTCTAATCCCCGCATCTCTCTCTCTCTCTCTCTCTCTCTCTCTCTCTCTCTCTCTCTCTCTCGCTGACCCCGCGACGAATAATTTCGTTCCAAACTCTCATTCCACGACGGAAATATACGTCTCATCGCGTCAGGCCCGAGCACGCCCGGCCTGTTCTGCACCGGGTTTGTATAATCGTCGCGAGAGGCGAAAACCCAAAACATTCCGATCTCCTGGCGCGTCTCAACTCAATAATCATCGTTTCCGTTTATTTACGGCTTGAGCGAGGAAGTCGCGTTCAGTCGGCGGAAATAATGTTTTTATTGTGCCACGAAATGACGAGCTTTATTTAATAATCCACTTCTGGAATTTTCACGGTATTTTTCGTGGAATCAATTCTTTTTTTTTTTTTGGCTTTCTCGTTCCAAGATTCCGAGGCGTCAACGATATTACGAATTTGTTTATTTAATAATCCATGTCTGAAATTTTCACTGCATTCTTCGTGGCAGATTTTTTTTTCTTCATTCCTGCTTTCTCGTCCCAAAATTCCGAGACGTCACAGCTGCGTCGTCACTTGGCGGAAAATTCGCGAGAGATTCCGAGCCGACTGTGTTGCAACGAGAAAACTGACCGGCAGTGTCCAACTATTCTGGCTTGCCGGCGATTTGCCGGCGCCTGGGGTGTCGTAGATCATACACGTCATTTTGTTCCTTTTTCATAGGGATTCAGAAGTGACACGGGAACAAATTCATTTTAAACCCGTCGTCTTTACCCTGCATTGTAAAGTCGCTTACCAACGGCTGATCCAAGATTTACACAAGTGAAAACGTACATAACGTGGCGAAACTCGCGACACCTCCGATGGTCTTAAAATTACGACAGATTGTGCAAAGGCACGAATTCCAGTCCGTAATTTATACACACAACAGACGCGCCAAGGGAGTGATATATCTACGGTCGCAAATATCCCGAACGTATTTTTTTTTATTTTTTTTTTTTTGTGTGCCCAAGAAATTCCGCAATTCTTCGCCTGGTGACAGCTCGAACTTTGTATTTTCCGTATCGCAATAAAATACCAGAGACGGTTGAATACCATATCGAGACTGCGTATTGCGTTGACGCGACTGGTCGGGCGTAAAGGTAAATTATACACTTGAAGGCAATTTGCGCGCTCGATAAGAAACGAAAGCGTTATAATTATATTAAAAAATATATTTATGCTTAATAAAAACAAAAAAAAATTACGATAAAATGTTTATTTTCGCGTGGGACTGACCTTACCGATCGATATTGAAACTTTCGCCCGGTGGTTCTGAACCCTCGCAATGAGTCGCGGTGATAAAATTTTCACGATATCGCAGCCACCGCCGGCGCGAGAGACTGACCCAAATATAGAACGCGCGGAGCGCGAGAGCCGGTTATGAATGGAAAAATGCACGTGGTTCGCTGGCGAGCGGCCAGAAGGCCCTCTTGGCGCGGCTCCACGCGAGATATTCGGTGGGGCGCCGCGAGTCGCGAGTCTCCGAAAATGAGCTAGCGGTCCGCGAAGTGCAGCTCGTATCCGCGAGGCACGCCGAATTTGCACAATCTCCAAATCGACGCGACCTGAGTGGCTGCCGGGCGGCGTCACTCGACGGGAATGCAACGGGAATGCGTCTCGCGAAACGACTGCTTATCCCGAGTTGTTTCAAACGTACGAGAAACGGACCCAAAAGGCGCCCCTGAAAAAAATGTAGTAGAATTAAATCACATTGTGGAGAACGAGTCGGCCAAAAAAGTAGAATTCATTGACATTGAGGGGGACGAGTCATCAAAAAAGGAAGAATTCATTCACATTGAGGGGGACGAGTCAGTAAAAAAGAATCTATTTATTGTGAAGGTCTGCTGTTTTCTCACCGATCAAAAAGTGTGAAATCATTTTAATCTTATAGGATCACGACAAAGGATATTTTTGTCATTGGACCCACTGAGTGGGTTAACCGGTTGCTCCGAAACCAGAAATATGGGTTTTTCTTTCTGTGTGTAGTCCAGAAAAAAACAATCATAGGATTGGCCTCTGTTAGGGCTCAATTTCTTCGCAATCACATTTCCTATAGATGAATTGTAGGGATTTAAAAAAAATTAATACTTTAAAAGATCTATGTCGCTGATGCCAACTTTATCATCACTTTTTATAAATTGTTCTGTAACATGGGTTTTGAGAACCATATAAAAAAATGCAATATCAACTTTTTATTGAAAATGAGGTATCTATGCAGCTGTTCAAAAGTTCACTCATCACTTCCTAATAGCCGCTGGTAATTAATATTAAATCACAACCTACAAAACAAAACATACTGTATAGCATCTATTAATCTTATATACTAACAAGGATTTATAACCCTGGGGACGATTGATGATTTTTCAAAAATTGTAGCTAAGACATTTTTCGCCAGTCCGTTCGGTCGATTATTCGAATCATATTTATGCACTCGGGCCCGATGAACTCGGCGTCTCTCGGGAGCTCCGAGGTAAATTCGTCGCGACCGACTCGTGTAAATCATTCGATAGGGCGACCGGTGTGCATCGCGTGGAACGAAGAGGAAAAACAGAGAGAGAGAGAGAGAGAAAGAGGCAAGGAAGCAGGCCAGGGCGGTGTATCGCCTGGCCCGTTCGCGCAGTCAACAGTTGCCGAGGGATATTTCTAGTTGTGGAATGCGAGCCGCGAGTTAGAAAATAGAAAACCGACGGGTTGGTCTCGCGAAGAGCCCAAGCTGCTCGCTGCTCGCTGCTCCCTTTCCCTCTCGCTGGCCGCGAGTCGCGAGTCGCGACTCGCGACTCGCAGCCCGAGTGTAGTAATCTCTCCGGCTTAACCCGGCGCCAAACCAACGACTGCTATACGGATATATGCGGTCCTTACCCACTTGGGTTCGTCGCGTGTTTGCCGCTCGGCGCGCCAATTGCGCGATGTCAATTTACAAAATGATTTTCCCGGGGCGTGGGAGGAAAGACTACACGCTGCTCGTTTATTCTGTAGCCATGCCAACTCGTATAATGTATATCGACCGGAGATACTCGCAACTTTATTTGTGAGAAGCTCAGACTGGTAATTGAGACGATTTGATCCAATCGTCCTCGTTCCTTTTCGGTGGCCTCGATTGTTGGAAAATTGACTGCGCTATACACAGCAAAGACATTTTTTGTGTCATCGCCTTCGCCCTCTTTTTCCCCCTCTCCTTAAATCACAGGCAGAAGAGACGAGAAAAATGTTGCACGGCTACAGCGGCAACTTCCGAAGAAACAACGTTGCACCATGTTTTCTGCATTGCTGAGGCTGCAGGATCCGCAAACACTAATGTCCAGAAACTTGGCTGCACTTCGCAGTAAACAAATCCTGGTGTCAATGCTTCTGCCCTTTCGCTTCTTTATTTTCCTTCTCCCCCTTCTCCCATCTCCTTAAATAGGCAGAAGATCCTTAACAACAGATCTTGGAGATATAATTATATCAATTTTATTTATAGAAGCTCAGCCGAGCAGTTGAGACGATTTCATTCAATCGTCCTCGTCCCTTTTCCGTGGCCTCATTGTAGAAAAATTTACTGCGCTCTATACATAGTATAAAAATTTGTTGTGTCATCCCCTCTCCTCCTGTTCCTTAAATCATAGTCACAGAAGACACCAAGAATGTTGCGCAGTTAAAGCAACAGACAACATTGCAACACGTTTGTCGCACTCGCGAGGCTGCCCCATGGAAAAAAAGTATAATTAAAAATATACTTTTCAATGTATTGAAAAAGTATATTCTAAGTATACTTGAAATATATCTTTTATATTTATTATGTATTTTAAATACATGCTAAATACATGGGAAGTATATTTCAAGTATATGTGCAATAACTAGTTTTTCGTAGAAAAGTATATTTCAGGGGTATATGTGCCGTCCATGTAAAATATATAATATATACATTATGAGTATACTTCACACATACAGCAAAGTATATGTATATACTACATCGTCGTATGTATGAAACATTTTACAGATGTACATTGCGTGCAGTTTAGCCTTATATTTTGCTATGTTCGTGAGCATAAATCGTGTATGGTACATCTACTATTCATACATTAAATATATATTTGAAATAGATGGAATATATATTTTGCACATACTTCGCAGTATACTTCGCAATATACTTCAAGCATACTTTTCAAGTATATTCAAAAATGTATTCGACATAACTAATTTTTCGTAAAAAGTATATTTATTATACTCAAAAATATACTTTTGAATATACTTTAAATATACTTTTTTTCCATGGGGGTGCATAGGATCCGCAACACTAATGCGCCCAGCCCCGCGGAATATTTATGCGCGTAAATCGGAATTTTCAATCCCGACATACGCATTGTTAAGCGCATTAAGCGCCGCGAACAATGCGTCCGATGAGGTCTCGATACGTGTTCAAATGAGTCCGTGTGACTCAGAGTGAGTCGGAGTGCGCCGGTGAGCTGTGCATATTGAGCGGCTGCGGCTACGTGTGCGGCTGTGGCTGCTGGGATCCGGCATAAACACAACTGACGACGAGCGTCGGGGACTAATGAAGCGAGGAGAGACTCGCGGGAAATCCATCAATGAACATTCATCTTCATCGAGTCACGTTTACCGAGAACCCGCGGCCTCTCCGCGTTTCTCGCAACGTCTCCCGTCTTTCTCACTGTCAGTTTCCATGTACTGTTTCTCCTCCTACGTTCGCCAACGTCACTATAACGTCGTCGATGCGATACGTTCATTAGGTTCTGCGCCCGAGCGATCGGCCGCGCACTCTCGGCCGGCTCTGGTGGTGCGTTCGATGAAATCGATTCATCGACCGCTTAATGGGCGCGCGCTCCCTACGTGCTCTCTATACTTTCGTAGACGCAACACACTGCGGGCTTTTATTCCGCTTCGTGTATACGTTTATCTTTTTTTTTCTTTTTTTTTTTTTTCTTTCAGCGTAAACCGAACCCGAGCCCCCGCGTGTTTATACAGCTTTATAAACCAACGCGCGCGCGCGCGCTCGGCGACTCGTGGCGAGTTAATTTCGCTGCGTAAACTATCCTTGAACTCTGCGCTACGAGGAATAATAGACCGCGTTTTTCAATTTTTTCTTTACTCATTCAGTATTGAAACGAGTGAATAGTGGATTAGGAGTAAATAGCAGATGGTAAAAAATGTTAAAACCACATTTTACCTATATTTAACAAAATACTTGGGGTCGAGATGCCACAGCATTTTTTTTTTGAAATTATTTCTACGAAAGGTTGACAATTATTTTGCAAAAAAAAAAATGGTACTCATTCACTATTCAAATGAGTGAATAGTGGATTAGAAGCAAATAGTAGACGGTAAAAAAGTTAAAACTACATCTTACCTATATTTAACTAGATACCTGGTGTCGAGATGCCACAGCATTTTTTATTATCCCTAACGAAAGATTGACAGTTAATTAACAAACAAAAAAAATCACTTCAACTTCGCACTACGAGAAATAATAAATCGCTCTTTTGCCTTTTTTAGTCCACTATTCAAACTAGTGAATAGTAGATGGGTACGAGTAAATAGTAGACGGTAAAAAATAAAAATCATATTTTAGTAGGTACCGTTAAAAAAAATATTTGGCTACCTTCTACAAAAGGTCAATTATTTAGCAAAAAAAAAATCTATCTCACTCACAGCGTAACTGTGAGATGATGATAGGCGAAGAAGAAGCGAAAGAGCCTAGTACGTTCATCATATATATATAGTTATTTATGTTCATCGGGTTCGCATTCCCCTCTCGTTATTTACTCTCACTCTCTCGGCTGGCGCGCGGCTCATTGTTGCATCGAGCGCAGGGTACACGAACAGGGCAAACGTGAAGAATAGACAGGATTCTACACCTATGTAAGCATAGGCGGCGCACGCACACAAACTAGTGCACAGTACACAGTGTTATGCACCGTGGTACATAAATGCATGCGATTCGGTGCGACGCATGCAGCGAGCGGTAGAGGAGCTGCAACGTGTATGCATCAGGCGGCAGAAGTCACGTTTCTCAGCAGACTCCGCGGTGCGCGAGCGCCGAGCGGCTGCGCGTCAAACTTCCCCCTCGGCGCGCCGGCCGCCCCGCCGGAAGTCGCAATGAGACCGGCGGGTAGACGCTGGTGTGTATCCTCATAAATACGCGCGCGCTCGGTTAAAAAGCCCGATGGCGCGCTGTACGTGTCTCGTTTGAATAATCGCGACGTACGCGAGACGCGACGGGTCATCGTGTGCGATCATCCTCGCTGGCTATATCTCGACTACGGACCCGGTGCCACAAAATGCTTTAGTAATATAGTACACGAGACCGTGAAATTTTCGAGGTCGCCTGGCTTCCCACCTGGATCGCAAACATTCGTACATTACGAATGTAATAATTCGTTTAGTGCAGTAATTTTACTGTACTTTTATTTTCGTTGTCAAAGTTATGGAAGGTCGCGATAATCTGAATGAAACATTTTATAATTAAAGACCTTCGAAATTGAAGCTGATTTTCGTTCATTCTTGACAAAATCTTTTCCGCTTGAATATACACATTTTAACATCGTGCTGATGACGAACTATAACAGTTTTCAAGACTGACTTTTAATAATTCGAGCAGAATATCTTTTGAACTTGAAGCTAATTCCTATTATTTCTTTACAAAATCTTGTCCACTTATTTTGTTTTAATGTACACGGGGAAAAAATATCATAGATTCAATAAAACCGTGGATTGCTGACTGCCAAAAACTATGTTTTTAGGTTAACTCCAGTTATCGTTGTCACAACCCGATTTAACATTGAAACAATAAAATATTATTTTGCCTATTTTCGAGTTATTGCTTCAATATTATACGAAATAGTAGATACTGGAAGTGACATTGATTTGACTACACTTGTTTTTGGCAGCCCGCAATCCACGGTTTTATTGAATCATTGATTTTTTTTCCGAGTAGTGCTGATGACTGACGATTACAGTTTTCAAGACCGACTTTCTATAAACTGAGCGCAACAGCTTCGAATTAAAGACCTTCGACCTCGAAGCTAATGTTTAAAAAAATGTTACACAGCTTTCACTATATATATATTTTTTTTGTTTAATTTAGTGCAAAAAACTGAGAATAGTTTTTCGCACCATTTGACCTTCGATCTCGAAGCTAATGTTTAAAAAAATGTTACACAGCTTTCGCTGTATATATAATTTTTTGTTTAATTTAGTGCAGAAAACTGAGAATAGCTTTTCGCACCATTTGACAAGGGGTCTTTCACACCGACTGAGATATGATTTGGAGTACAACAGCGCGGAGCGATATACTCGCCAGCGGGATATAATCTGTATCTCCGACGTGTATATCAACGTCGCGATCCCGTTGCACTCGCCAACCCGCCGCGACTCGCTGGCACTTATCAGCGGGTCGCCCACGCTCCCCGCGCTCTTCTGTTCGTCGATGTCCGACACGCGTTCTCGCCCGTGTCACCCGCACCGCTCGCGAATTTGCCGCTTCGGATCCGCTCGGTTATTCTACAAGCTCGCGAATGTTCTCCGGGGAAAATCACTTTGTACTCGTCTCTCGGTTTGCCAACGGCGACTTGAGCCAAGCCGGCGGCGGCCGCGACGCGCTGGCAGGTGCTTCAATTTATCGACAAATTCGTCGCGCGGAATTTAGATACGCGAATTCGTTGTACCGCGACTCGAGAGCGTCCCAAGAAAACCGCGATAAATCAACGAAAAATTATTACACGCATTCATCGTATATACAAAATTTCGACAAACGCATTTGTCGCAGCACGATTCCAGTGCACTAAAAAAGAAAGCAATGAAACAACGAAAAATTATTCCACGCGCACTGCAATATTTTTCTCAGTCTCGACAAATTCATCGTATACCAAATTTCGATAAACGAATTTGTTGCACCACAATTCCAGTGCACACAAAAAGAAGGAATGAAACAACGAAAAATTATTCCACGCACTGCATTATTTTTCTCAGTCTCGACAAATTCGTCGTGTACAAAATTTCGAATCTCGAATTTATTGTACCGCGATTCCTGTGCGCCCATAAAGATGCAATCAATCAACAAAAAATAATTACACACATTGCAATATTTTTCTCAGTCTCGACAAATTCATCGTGTACCGAATTTCGGCACTCGAATTTATCGCACCACATTTGCCGTGCGTCCCAAAAAAAAAACAAAAAATTGGGATGACTCAACGAAAGATTATTACACGCACTGCGATATTTTTCTCAGTCCCGCTAAACGGTTTTTATATATTGATTTAAATTCCTCGCGCGCGCGCTCGACTCGCGGTACCAATAATTGCCCGCGTATGCAGGTACCTTACGTACAAATTGCGCTCGGTCGAAGATCTTACGAGAAAGAGATTGCTACCAGGTAGCAGCAGCGGCGCAGCAATCTCTCTCTCTATCCGCGCGTCTAGCCCGCCGCGTTGTAATATTTCCAGCGCGAGACCCGCGCCGCCTGCTTCGTGCGCGGGGAGCGCAGCGCAGCTTCGCTTCGACTTCGTAATCGTCGCAATTTCTTGCGCTCCGCGCGCGGCCGCCGCTGGTACCAGCTGCAGCCCTCGCGGTAAATGCAATCTCGTCTACCGCGCGCGCGCGCGCGGCTGAATCGAGTGCAACCAGCGCGGCCGGAGGACTCGACGATGACGTGAGAAACTTCTGAAGTGGCGGCGAGTGTCGTCCGCTCTTTCCTGCGGAAAGTGTGTGTGTTTTTTTCTTCTTCTTTTCTTTTCTTTTTTTTTTGTCTCTCCGTCTCTATCTCTGATGGTTCCACTGCCAGTCATGCTAGCGGGATAAAATAAAGGCATCGGGCTCGGTAGCCCTTTCGAGCTCATAGTCCCCGGTAGCCAGTCCGTGACCACTGTCCGCACCGTCCGGTGTCGTGACTATTCGCAAAACTCGGAGGAAACTCGTATTATCCACACTGCCCCGGCGGTGCTCGGTAGTAGATATAATAGAGACGAGACAACGCGCCCCACCTGCTCCCCCGAGTCTCGTGAGGCGAAGCGTCGTGCGCGGCGTTGCTACGTTGCTATATACGTTGCTACGTCGTACGTCGCAGGGCACAAGCTTCGCGTTCACCTGCCGCTCGCACACGTGGGATGTTAAAAGAAGAAAAAAAAAAAAAAAAAAAAAAAAAACGAGGCGTCGAGCCTTAATGCGCCTTCGGCGTTCGCTGCTGCCTGGTATACCCGGCGCACATTAGCCCAGGGCTGCGCGATCGCTTCGCTCAGATGCTCGAACGAACGTGTGTCGTGTCAGCTGTAACTACAGCGGGTACAGTGGAACCTCGATTATCCGAACCTCGATCGTCGTGAACGATGGTTTAGTTTGTACGAACGCTGAATTACACGAACGTAGGCGCAAAAGACACGTTGCTTGAATACGCAAAAGAGTATTCGACTTTTTTCGGATGTTTGATTTTCTGATGTTTATTTCAGCGTTAATATAGATGTTGAAATTTAATACAAGGGAGGTGCGGGCAAAATGGGACGCATACGCGAAAGATTGTTTTATGACGACAACAAAAGTGCAGTTTGATTGCTTTTGATCGAAAAATTCGATTCCAATCGTCAATTTTGAGCGTCGGCAAAAAAAGTGCAGGCAAAATGGGACAGACTCCCAAATTTGGAAATTCGTGTTTCTTTTATTCGGTGATACTCCTTAATGGTTATATTGGGGGGGAAAAATGGTAACATTTTTTTTTTCCAAAGTGATTTTTCATCGGCCAGATTGCTCAAAACACTCAAAATTATAAAAATTCTTTATATCTTTATAGTTTTTTATGTAAAAAAAGTGTTTTTTGCAATCCCGTTCTCAAAAAAATCACGTTTCAATTTTCCGAACTTTTGGTTATCGAAACTAGCCTCGGTCCCGATTGGTTCCGATAATCGAGGTTCTACTGTACACAGTTATACAGCAATGTACACCGACTACCGAAGCTACGTACGCGCGATGGGTGTAACGAGCGCAAAGGCAACATAAAAGTAACGCTGAGGGCATCGGGCTGTATCGTGGCGCTGTATATTTAATCGCGTTACCGCGCCGCGTTTCAGGCCTGGGTGTATCTGGTTACGCACCGGCACTCCGATAACTCACCACTCGCGAGTACAGCGAGTTCGCAGTACAAAGTTCGCTGTGTTACAGGCTTCTCTGTATAGCCAATTACCCATGGGAAAATTACAAATATATCTGAGTACAGAGAATATACTTCGCACGGCTCGTCGGATATGACGCGTAGCAAGAAGATGTACGATATTTTATTACGTCTCTGTTTATTTTACGTCGGATGTTCTTCTCAAAATGTCGTTCGATATAATCAGGAGAGAAATAATCACCGGTAGCTACAAATCGACTGCTGTATTAACGAAATTTTTGCTGTCGCGGCAAAGTGTTTTTCTATCACAGCAAATTTTTAGCTATCGCAGCAAAAGCTCTGTCAATATTTTTTATTTTCTTAATTATTCCAATATTTTAGCTCTCAATAAGCTGTCGATATTTTTTTTATTATAGCTCTCAATAAGCTGTCAATATTTTTCTCCGTGATGCTTTGGAAAATCGTCTCGTAACTAATTTTCATGCTATTTTAATATTTCGTCGGACACAAAGATTTTTCATGGGCTCTTCGGGATTCCATTTTCCAGTGTCCAATCGTATTTCGTATTTCGCGTTCCACGCTGCACTAGAGACGAACGACGAAGATGAGATCAGTAACTACGATTGTCACTCGCTGCGCTGTACTTATGCAGCGGATAGCGGATAAATGTACGCCAAGATCTTTCGAATCTTCCCTATTAGCGCGCGCGTCCGGCTATGCGGCGATGCTCGTCACGTCCGCCTCGTAACTCGATGTAACGAAACGTAACGCGCAAACGAAATCGTAGACCGAATTGGTCTCTGCCCCAGTAAGGCCCGATTGTGATGCCTGCTCCACTACCGCACGGCCTGCGTGGCTGATATCACAATACAACAGCTATATAATTCTAACCAGGCCACTATCACGCGTGTACCTTACTTTTGTCTTCCCGCCTTTCCTTCCTTCTCTGTCTTTAACGGTGAACGACGAGCGTAACGCTGTACAGTTACAGCACCAACGAAAATTCCAACTTTTTAACATCAAACGTCAAAGCACCACAGAGAAAAACAGTTATGGAGCGACCGCAAAAAAAGTTTTCCCGCGGTAGCTAATTATTTTCCAGCGACAGCAAAAAAAAAAAATCGTCGGTATGCGGGAATCGATTTGTCGTCACTCCCTGCTTATTTTTCTCCGCGATATAAAAACGTCACGATTACCTACACCTGGAGCTGGAGTTATGGAGCGAAACCAAAAACAAAAGTTTTCCTCCGCGGCAGCTAATTATTTTCCAGCGACAGCGAAAAAAATCGTCAGTACGGCGATCGATTTGTCGTCACTCCTGATTATTTTTCTCCGCGATATAAAAACGTCACGATTACCGACACCCGGAGTTGGAGTTATGGGGCGATAAAAAAAAAAAGTTTTCCCGCGGCGGCCAATTTTTTCCAGCAATTTCCAGCAACAGCAAAAAAAATCGTCAGTACGGCTATCGATTTGTCGTCACTCCCTGATTACTTTTATCAGCGATATAAAAACGTCACGATTATACCGACACCTGAAATCCGAGGCCCGAGAACTGGATACGACGGATTAGTCGGTAATTTTCTTTTGCGCGCTTCCGATCGCGTCGAGTTCCTAGTTCCGACGTGGACATTGGCCAGGAGTCTCGGATGTCTCGCGCCGGGGCCCGAAGCGAGAGTTGCCCGCTCGCTTCTAACTGTTCCAGCCACACAGTCGGTCGTGTACCCACACGGCCATGTATTTAAAGCTATACGTACGTATATCGCAATAGCAACAGCCGTATTCGCGTGTGCCTCAACTTTCGCGATTAAGAGCGTAACACACCGAGCGCCGGGGGGATTATATGAGTACGTAACAGAGGCTGCCGGGCTGCCGACGCGCGCGCGCGGGACGCTCGTTCTGGAAAGTTCATTTCCTTTCGGAGCAGCAATGCGTGCAGAATTGCGGCTGCGCGACGTGGTGGGTTACAGAAGAGTCCGCTGCCGATGTACCTACATTCGCTGGCCGGCCGGCGCCTCACGTAGGTTTTTTTTCTCCTTTTTTTTCGTACACTCTCACGTACCCTGGATCCGCGGTGCCAGCGAATATGTGTGCCCCCCATTCTCACTGGAGTACTCGAAAGAAATCCGGATACCGGGAGCTTCCTACGTCCAAGAAAAATGAATTCTCGCCGTATCGCCGCTGGCGATCTGGAGATTAGCTGGAAATGCCACTGCAAGCGTGAATTTCAGCGCGCGCGTAATTAATTGTATTTTTTTAACTGCGATGGAAGCCTGTAATTACGAGAAATAAGTTAATGCGATTATCAATTTTCCGCGTACTAAATTTGTTGTTTAATAATACTCGGGGCTTGTCTTACGTAAAATGCGTACTATACGCATCATAATAACAAAAATAATAATAATTATTAATATATAACATTAATAATAACAATAATAATTAGTATTATTGTTATTATTGTTACATTATTATTGTATACTAATAATAATTATTATTATTGTTATTACGGATTCATGAGTTACCGAGAAAAGTGAAATTAGAAAAATGATTTTCCTCGTTGTGTAAGCAAAAGTGTGTGAGATAATGAAAACATCACGTGTCTCGGGCATTAGCGAATGAATGGGAAATGCCGAGGAATTCGGTGTCAAGAACCTTTTGCATGATCGTTTTAACACTCGTGTGTCTCAATGCGCCACGAGTGTTGGTATTTCTATAGAGTCGCAGCAGCAGCAGCAGCAGCGACAGCAGCGGATAAAAAGAAATACGAAATTGAAGCGAAGGCGCCGAGGCAGCTCTGACCGTCGCCGCCACGTGTGGTGTCCTCTGTAAATATCTTGACACCGGTGCGCGCCCGCGTGGACTCGTCGTCCCCTGCCGCCGCCACATCGTCGTCTCTATTATTCCCCGATGGGAGAGCAATATTTTTCCAAGAGATTCCACGCGCGGTGAAAATGCATTTTCATCGTTCCTGTCAGCGGTGAAACGCGATATCCCGTCCTTTGAAATTTTCACACTCGTATAGCGCAGCGGCGGCGGGACGGGAAAAGCGTATAGCTATTCGGCTCGCGCGGCCGAGCCGAGAACACGCCGACGGCGCGACGGCGCGGGAAAGAGAGAAACGAGGATGAATGGAGAAACGTCGGGAGATGGACGTGGACGCATATTCGTTGTAGCAGCAAACAGCCGGGGTGGCTGATATTATACGCGACGGCGGGGGGAAAGCTTGGCGCGCGGTTATTCTCGCATGCCGCGCGTTAATCTTCGGGGTTTAATTATAGTGCGAGAGCCGCCGGACCGATACAGTTTCACGCCTCGTCTTTCCGATCTTTAATGCATACACCACACGCGCCTTGTGAATAAACGGCCGCTACCGTGCAACGCCGTCTCCCGGCGAACGACTGAACGTCCCAATCCGCGCTTGTACTCACTTTATACTTATATCCCCGTTTTCCCGTGTCTGTTGCAGCCGCAAAACTTGGTTCTCACCGGCGAATTTCCCGAGTGCGACGTCAAACTCTGTGATTTTGGGATCTCGCGGTACATCAGCCACGGCGCGGACATCCGGGAGATTCTGGGAACGCCCGATTATGTTGGTGAGTATTTTTTGTTTTTGATCTTTCATCAAACTTTTCGCGAAAGTTGGAAAAATTTAGCTAAATAGTTATTCAGGCAATTTAGCTAGTTACTCATAAATGCGGGTACGTTCGATATTGTTCGGTACCGAATTTCGACAAGATCGGTAAATCGAATTTGGTTGATTTATTAATTCAGGCTTGAGGAAGCCAGAATTAATAAATTAACTTTCTCACTGAGGCGACTTTGTGAACAACGAAAATTAATGAGGAAGCTAAATACAAAATTCCACTTTGCATCCTTTTTTTCTCCATTTCCCTCATTTAGCCATTTAATTTTTTAAATTTTATTTCAATCATTTTCATTGGGTCAATGAAATTCATCGGTCAATAAGTCAGCGCGTTTGTCGACGAAACTCGCGATACGGCGAGCAGAGCGGAGCTCGTGATCTGCGGCTACGCCGATCGTTGCATCTCGTTTCAACCGCGTAATTTCATTGGGGCAACACGGGCGACCCGCGTGTATAGATACGGTTTGCTCTCGCGCGCGTTGCATAATTGAACAGAACAAGCCACTTCTGTCGGGAATATAAAAGCGCGACGGCGGCGGCGGCATCAGAGGCCTAAAGCCCGTGAGAGGGAAGGAGAGAGCGCGAGCCGCGTCTCTCATTCTGCTGCCGTTACAGCGATACTAGTACAACGTACAGTAGCAGAGGCTGCGGCCGGACGCTGCTCCGCGCTGTATATAGGAGGCATATCTACGCGTAGACAGCAGCATAACGCGGACCCCCTCTGTACATGACTCGCATTCGCGTATACACCGCGAGTGCGCCGCGGTGGCGGCATTTAGATCGGTCGGTATACGCGTGCTCGTCGATCACGCTACCAATTACTCGCTCGCGATCGTTTGTGCGCTGTAGACATAGCGCCAATCGGAGTCGACACTACTATAGGTATCTTCCGTGCCCACGGTAGACACACTCGCGTTGATGACCGTTTGCGACTCACCAACTTGCGTTCGCTCTCTGAGCCGCAGGAAGAAAATTGTCTAGCAACGATTACCACACGTTACGCGCAGTACCCCCATGGAAAAAAAGTATATTCGAAAATATATTGAAAAATATATATTTTTTTACACCATGTATACTTGCGCGAAAAATTGTATATTTGGGATATAACTTTCAGTATACTTTATAAGTATATATGACAATATACTTGTACATATATATATATATATTTGATATACTCCTTATACATGCATTAGCCATTTGCTGTTTTGATCATTAGCTATTTTTACCCCCACCCAGTCTGACGATTTTTCCAACGCTTCGACAAAATTCGGATAGATGACAAATAATGAGATAGATGTGGGTTAACAAAAAAAGAATTATAGAATAAGTCAAGTTTTCTATACTACATGTGTGGTATTCGTTACCAGACCTCCTGGTAGAAAATTTGTGGCGTTACATTCGACCAGATACCAGATTCGTTCTTAGCATGTTTAATTTCCATTACATCGAATGGTACGTTTAAAACATATTTGCAACACTTTTTGTAGTGGCTCAACGAACGAGAGACAAAAATATTAAATTGTCGGTGATTCTCCTATCCACAGCCCCGGAGGTTCTCAACTACGAGCCGATAAGTCTCGCGACGGACATGTGGTCGGTCGGTGTCCTGCTGTACGTGCTGCTGACCGGATGCTCGCCGTTCGGCGGTGACACGAAGCAGGAGACCTTCTGCAACATCAGCCGCTGCCGTCTCGACTTTCCTGACGATCTCTTCGAGGACGTGTCCGAGGAGGCTCGAGACCTGATGCGTAAACTCATGGTCAAAGATCCGAGGTGAGTTCGCAGTCGCGCTGTATTTATTATTTACTGTATTTCATGTTTTTCCCCGTTCCTTTTTCATCGTTGATTTTCCTGCTCTTATAAAATCCGTGGCTCACGTAATAACGACGTCGTACGGAGTCGGCACGCGATGCTAGAATAACGCGATCTTGACGACGACGACGACGACCACGACGACGACGACGTTAGGGCACTTCCGCGAGCTGAGCGTACAGCCACAGTCATCGACCTTCCCTCATCCGCGCAATTGCGAGCCGACGAGCTGACCGAGCGAGCGAAACCAGCTTCCCGGCGATCCGATGTATTCGCTCCACGAAACAAAATGAACCGTTGCAACGAGTTACTTGAATGATGAATTAACTTTTTTTTAACAGTCATAAAGACTTCACTGTAAAAAAGATCGACTTGAAATTTTATGTCTTTATCCATAAAATGGTGCATCAATTTGAATACAGAAGTAATACGTAAAACTAACGCAGCATATTAAAAAAACATTTTATAAAAATGCAAAATTTAAATATTTTGGTGATAAACACGACTTTGTTAACGTTTCAAGTGTCGTGCATTAATTTGATATGTTACATTTAATAGAGTTTGTGCATATCCAAATTTTTCTCACAATGATTGCACCCGAGTTGCTTCACGATGCGGGTACCGATAGGTCGGAAAAGCCTTGAAAAACTAAAAAAAACTTACACCCTCGGTTCACTTGGTTCCCTATCGCCTCGACTTCCTTCCCCTCGATTCCCGCGAGCGGAAAGCGGAAGGATTCTCCACCATAGAAAATCAAGTGGAACAGGAGAAACGCGCAAAGAGAGTGGCAGATAGCGCGTTATCGCGATCAGCCCGAGGGGTTTTTCAGGACGCGCGGCGACAACGAAAACCGGAAGGAGCTATCGCGTCCGTGAACGAGTTCCACGCGGTCCGAATACTCGTCCACTCGTCCACTCGTCGTCTCGCCTACTCGTCGCTTATCAAAACGCACGAAACGCGCATTGTCAACGGTACACCGAGAGTTGCGCAATCGTGAGCCGCGCGCCGTTATCGAAGACATCCTGCCGGGCGGATGGCGCGGAAAAGAGCTGTCCATACGTAGTACCCATACGGAATTAAAGTATATGCGAGATATATAAAAGATCTATTCCAGATATAAAACATCTATTTTTCCGAAATATTGTATATTCCGGATATATTTTAGGATGTATACGAAATCTATGTGAGCAAAAAATGGATCTAAGATATACTCAAAATGTGTTTAAAGTTGTATATTCCAGATACATTTTCGTATATACTTCTTTTCCGTGGGGGTACATAGCACAGTACATACTCAGTACACCGAGACAAAAATCTAGTATTGGCGACTATAAAGTGACAACCATAAAGTGTCAATTATTTTTTATAGATACAGCAACTATTTTTCTAGTTATGGTAACTATGGTGCAGTAATCGTAACTAGTAAATAATTACCGTGAACCATAAAAATAATAGCATGAACGAAAATTTGATAGTCGTCACTTTATAGTTACCAGAACTTACCACGATATCTCTGAGTGTACCTTCCGTACAATAACTCGAGGCTTCTGCCGGATTCGCTCGGGCGTCTCGTACCCGGCCGACCGGTGACCGCGAACGCGACGGTAGAATCGCCAGCACATTTCGTAATCCGGGAGTACATAGGCGTTTTTTACAATGGCACCGGTAAATATTCATTCGCCGCGCAAAGTTATTACCGTGCGCGGTGAAAGAGTTGCGCGCGACTGTTACTTTGTGAAAGAAAAAAAAAAGAAGAAGAAAAAAAGAAAACGGAAGAAAAAACCAGTGGTAACACCGGTTTTGCATGTACAACCGATCGGTTCTCTCGTACATCTCGCGCTCAATCGCACGCCACGTTGCACGTTCAACCGCGACGACGAAGCACAGATTCGAGCAATAAACCCCCCCGATGAATCGCGGTAGTGCAATAAACTATTCATTACGCGGTGCGTTCCCAATGCTCATTTGTCGTTTGCTTTTCTTTTCCAGCGAACGATTGACGGTGATCGAGTGTCTTCAGCATCCGTGGTTCGCGTCGTTCGACGGCCCGTCGACGCCCCTCTCGTTGTCCTCGTCGAGCAGCCTGGACGACGAGGCCAGTCCCGCGGGTCCCACGGTGCCGGCCTCGCCGGAAGAGGCCCAGTCGCCGGGGAGATCGTCCACGCCCGAGATAACGGGAACCGGCAGCGCGATTCCAAAGATTGGGACGGACAAGCGCGGCAAATCATCGTCCTCGTCATCGTCGTCGTCGTCGTCAACGACAACAACCACAACAACCACATCGACGCCAAGCAAACCGACCGAGAGCACCGAGGTCAAGACATCGACCGCCCGAGCCGTCTCCTCGCACACGGAGAACATCTACTCGAAGCCAAAATCGAGTCCAATGTCCGTGAGAATAGGCCTGAGCCCCGACAGGAGGGACACCTTCAAGAAGAACATGGACTCGCTGGCGCAAAAGTTTTCAGGCACGGAAATCGTCATCATCGAGCAGACGGTTTCCACGACCGGCGGCGGTGGCAACGCAGGCAGCGTTGGAGGCGGCTGTCAGAGACGCGCGACGGCGACTCACACGATGCCGGCCGGCGAGGTCTTCAAGTGCACGCCCGTCTTCATCCTGGGCGAGGAGCAGCAGTGCAGCGACAGTGGAAGCGACACCGTCAGCGAGATATCGACCGACAGCTCGAGCGATCGGAGCAGCATCTACTCCGACGATTCCCTGGATTTCATACTGTACGGCAAGAGCCAGGGACGAGCGAGCTTCCCGTTCGCCGGCGCGGAGTCCGATCGGTGGGAGCACAGGCATCACTCGAGGGCCTGGCCGAGGGAGTGCAACGGCGTCGTCAGCAAAGCCCTCAGCAGATTCACCATCGAGTCGTCGGGCGCGACGAAGAGCACCGGGAAAACCGGCGGCGCGCCGCCGATGACCCGCGGCAAAACCGGCCTCGAGGCGCTGCGCGAGAGGGGAGGCAACTTGGTGGTCATCCGCGAGCCTGTGAGGGCCGGGCGATACACCAGGTACAGCGAGGTGCAGTGCGAGTCCGTGCAGGCGAGAATCCGGAGGTTTCAGGTGCACGGCGGTTCCTAGATTGTGAGGATTTCTACTGAGTAATAATCTTGGTGTCATACAGGCGCGCCCGCCGCGCCGAATCCGGGAACGGAGATGAGGCTGAGGATGAGGATTGGACAGCGGCCGATCGCCGGTTCGAGCGCGCGCGCGGCGCAACCGTTGTCGTCGATTGTCGATTGGTCGATTGTAAATACCTACTTTATTGTATTGATTATGCAACGCGATCGTCGCGCGCGCTGATCGTCGGATCTCTCGAGGAGGGACGCGCGAACGGTAACAACGAAGCGAATGTCGTGGGGCAAACACTCGAGACTGGCGAATTGTAAATCTCGTTTTTTTGCCTCTCGTTCGCGGTTCGGGCAGCTCCCGCGAGATCCGATGATTGTTGTACGTTGCGGAGAGCGAGGAGACACCGATGAACGGACAAATTATCCGATATCCCAAGTATACGGATGATTGTTTCGAAATTTCGCAAATGACAATCAAAGTCGTTGTCATAATTGCCTGTTTACTTTTTTTTTTTTGTATCACAAAATTTGATCAATTAAATTGTTTGTTCATCGGTGTCGTCGCTCCGCGAGCTCCTGCGTCCAAACGATGCCCAAATATGAGTTTGTACATTATAATAAATGCCTGTGTTGTAAATATACGTGTGTGAATGGATGGTGATTGACGGTAACGCTGACTGTGCGAAGGTGCTTTTCGTCCGATGGGTGTGAGAGATGAGAGGACGTTGGCGTCGCAGGAAAGTTTGCTTACTCGGTGTAAATACGAATGCCAGTGCGGCAGCGTTGGACGCAGGCGAAGCTTTTGTAAAAACGCGCGCGAGGGTGAAGCGAGAGGAAGCAGCAGCAGCAGCAGCAGCAGCAGCTGAGCGTGAGAAAGCGATAGTGTGATGCGCGATTGAGCGAGAGAATGATGGGCGTAGAGATACTAGGGATACCGAACGAGCGACGGTTCATCCGGGCAGAGTTTGTTGTCCGCCGATATCGATAGACTGACTGACCGTCCCTCGAGCGCGAAACGCCGCGCGCGAGTCGTTTAATCGCGCCGAAGACGCGCGCGAGCGTCGCGACCGAAACACAAAGCGAGATATATGTGAAATATAAAAAAAAAAAAAAAAACGATGGCCATATTTATCGATTGACCAAGCTGTTGCGCAGCCGAGAGATCAGCGAGCGAGAACGGCGCTTTCCCGCACTCGACGACTGGAGCGGCCGGCAACGATGTTATATTTAATTATTTAATGAACTCGGGTGCCTTCACGATTAAACTGTAAGCGAGAGACACACTGTAAATCCGAATCAACGCACAATCAACGCAACCCTCACGAGCTGAGATCGTAGTGCCTATCCTCGTGTGCGATGCGCGTCGTCGTCCAACGAGACGCGGAGGACCCGAATCACAAGTCGGCGATCGCCGACGAAGACGAGAAATCCTAGACGAATTTCGATGAAAACTTTACGGCGTGAGTTAGAGACTCAGAGATATTCTCTTCTCTTTCTTTCATCCCTTTCCCCGGCTTCGTGTCGCAGTGCCGTGCCTTACGCAAATGTCGTCGCGTATCTTGTAAAAAAAAAAAAAAAAAATCCTACCGTTGTTAACGATCGTCGAACAATCAAAATTGAGAGCCTAGACCGAGACTGCTAGGCTTCTTTAATTGTTGTTTCCGTAGCTCCGAAAATACCACGCAGTCACTTCAACGTTCGATCAGTGATAATATACATTATTTAAAGCGATATAAATAGTAACGAGTAAAAAAATTTAAAAACGAATGTATGAACAATTTGTCGATGACTTCCGTCGTGTTCAACCGGTTCGGAGACCCCTCCCGCATACGCAGCACCGCGTCGATTGTCGACAGACTTTATCTGTAATTAATATCTCTTTATTTAATTTATCCGCTTCTTCTCTTCGTTTGTCTTTGTAAATTATTCGATCGCGAGACGATGATCGCGTGCTCTGTTCGAGCCGATCGCTGTAAAAGGGGCCTTCGAGTGCGTGGGGAGGGTACTTTTTGTAAATGCTAGTCATAATTGTCACGCGTATTCTCCGAACATTTCGCGGAGCGCAAGTACTTTCGACCCTGCGATCGACGATTCGACGGGACCTTCGATCGGCCGCAGAATTCTCGCGGCCCGTCGATCGAGAGGCGCCGTCGTTTTCGAGCGAAACGAAACCCGCGACGAACGCACAAATCTTTGGAAACTTGGCGCGACGAGTCGAGATAGAGAAATTGAAAAACGAATAAATAAATAGATGAAAAAAAATGAAAAAAAAATGAAACGAAGAATCGTATTATTATATCGTGTGTATGCGGTGAAGCCGAGGGGCGTGCTTCCAAGTGAAACGGTGTTTATTGGTCGGGGGTGGCCGATTGGATACTATTTATTTTCTTACTCTCTAAGAATCCTATCGAATTATCATCGAGTATTTTTCGTATTTTTTACCGTCGTCGCTCTCGGACCTCCGAGACCACCGGGACAGGAGCGCGGGAGGAAAATGGCAAAGCCACCGCTTTTCAGTTTTCCCTCCGATACCCAACCTATTCAAGCGTCAATATAACTACGTTACAGTTTTATTATTACCCTAATGTTAAACCTACTTATCAAAAAAACACAATACAATCGCGTAGCTAATAAGCGCCCCCTTGTACATACTATATCGATCATTGTATTAATTGTAATAACGATACGAAATAAATGCTATATGATATTTGAAAATGAAACAGCGGCTTTCGTTAATATTCTCCGAACATTCTTCTGGCTTTCCTGTAATTAAGCGCCGTCCACCAAATTACAAAAACAAGAAGATGTTTCGATATTCCAAGGATTCCACGAGCGCAGCACATAGGGTAGAAGTACCATTTGTGAATTGCTAACTGCGAACTGCTAGGGATTGTCAAGCCCATTTTGGCATAAGCAATTAAATCATATTATACAATATAAATCATTATATAAATCATTGGCAAAAACACAAGCAATTAAACCCTTTTGAACTTGGAGCCCACAATTGAACCAAAGGTGGCCAAAAATGATACTTCCACCCTAACGCAACAATTTTCCTCGATTCTATCCACCGTTAGAAACGAGATTTGCTTGTGTTTTCATCCTCGACCAATTCGGACCCGTCCGAACCGCCACTCGACAACAATTCATGAAGTATTCGCAGCACGCGAGGCTTGTGCTCCGAATTTCGATAAGTGTTGTATTTTCATCGCATTAATGCGTGGCGGATGAGATGAAGAGAAAAAGCTGAAACATCAAGAGGCCGGCGGAATGTCGTGACGCACGTCACGCGGTGGTGGACCGAAACGCCAGTCGGAAGAAAGATTCTCACTCTAAATAATAATGCGCGATTGCCGCTGTGTCCTCTGCCTCTGGCCGCGCTGACAGAAGTTACCCTCGGTCGCGCGCGGCATTTTTGTTATAAATAATTCAACCGGTCGTCCCGTCGCCGCGCGGCCGCTCGCTTCTTCCAACTGTCATAGCTGTACGTGACGGAATAACAATGCGACCATAAATAGTGAGGTAAGAGAAGGCAACGTTCGGAGGATATACCGGTTGCTTTCGATTAAAATGATGTTATGTCGAAGACGAGACCGGTGGTCGCGGTCCGCGCGAGCCGCACCGGCAGCATCCCTCGACCGTCCGCTTCTCACACACGGCGCACGACACAAACACGAGTTACCAATATATATGGCCATTCCCTCTCGATATTCTCTGCCTTCGCTCGCGTCGACGGCGGTTTTCCTTTTTTTCTCTATAAATAGTCGAGTCTTTAATGGCACTAGACGCAGGTGATACTATGATTCACTCGGTCTGTAACTCGCGACTTTGTCGCGCGACGCTGAATCGGGTGGAAACACCGCGCGTTTGTACCCTCAATTCGCGGTGCCTGAGAGCAAGAAAGCCTATTGTCTCGTTGGATTTCCTTCGGCGCTCGATATACGATTTCTGAAAAGTCTATTTTACGATCGAACAGCGCGCATTTGGCACTTCGATAGGACGCGTAACCGCGAGAATCGAAAGGGGTCACGATTTCATTTACGAAAAGCCAACGGGCGAGAAAACCAGTTCATTAGCATCGGGAACACCGAGGAATTTCAATAATTGGGGCGACCTCACCGGCGCGCCCCAGTTCTCTCGTTCAACGGGCGCCGCGGTGTCTTTTATTCAATTAATCACTTTAATTAATTTTACAATGCCCGCGCGTTTCGCGAGATTCGGGCTGCGCACGTTTCGCAAGATTTTCGGGCGCAGTATTTTCAATCGATCCACGTGAGAAAGGGAGGAAAAAAAAATGTATCATCATTTTCCATAATTCCGGCGATTTTTCGATTCTCAGTTATCACGAAGTGAACGTTCCGGTCATATAATTTCTCCTGTGTTATATATTATGCAATTTATTTTTAAAGTGTCGATACGATTTTGCGATATTTTCGACACCAGAATTTTCAATCAATCCTCGCGAAAAAGTAAAAAAAAAATGCAATGACAAAACGCGTGGCTCGTGACAAAAGTGCAAAAGTCAAGTGCAGTAATTTGTCATAACTCCGGCGATTTTTTAATATTCAATGATCACGAAGTTAATCTTCCGTTCATATAATTCCCGCTGTGTTATATATTATAATATTTATTTTTAAAGTGTCGATACGTTTTCGCGATATTTTCAAGCCCAATATTTTCAATCGATCCCCGCGAGAAAGTAAAAAAAAAAAACAATGACAAAACACGTGACTCACGACAAAACTTCGTCCAGTGCAACAATTCTTCATAACTCGTGCGATTTTTTGATATTCACTTTTCACGACGCTAATTTTCCGCAGCTATAATTGACGTAATTGGCGTACCTGCTACGCTATGTACCACTATACATATATTACATACCCGTCTGTGCCGCGTGTCTACTGCGTATTTGCGCGTTTACGGTGCAGTTAAAAGTTTTCTGAAAATTAAAGAGTAACACGAGTGCACCCTTAACGCGGTTTATGGTACAGTGACTCGCGCGCCAGGTATACGTTGATGTCTCTGCGTTGATGTCTACCGCCGTCTGCTGGGCTTATGCGGAGCTGCACGTGCGCGCGTGCTCGTAATTGAGCAGCAATAGCCACAGCGGCGGCGGCGGCGCGCGAGAAGCCACAGATTTATATACGCGCCGCACAGCGGACTCCACACTCCGCGCACGTGCAGCGAGATCGCAGATCGCGGACGCCGCTGATACGCCGCGCGCTATGAGCGCCAATCTCGCCATAGGCATTGCCCACGCGCGAAAATTACATAAACATAAAGTTATAAGGAATTACAATGCGCGAGTCTCGCGAGTCTCGCGATGCGGGCGCCGAGCTCGCTAATATCGGACGCCGCGCACCACGAGCCGCTCGCGCCGAGCATTGGCAATTACACTCGTCAGTCGTCACGGATAATTCTATGCAATTACTTCTCCGAAAAAGCATCGCGCTTACCACGCGGGGGCACTTGGCACGTAATTGCACCTAGAGATCCCGAGAGTCCCGAGCCCCGACGGGCCTGACCACCTGACCTTCGTCCGCGCGGCTGGCATTCGGCACGTGTAATCGACTATTATTATATTTCAGCGCGGAATAATCAGTCGCGGCTCCGCGAGGTGTGAGAGAGGAGACGACATTCCTTGGCGATCGGTGGAACCCGAATATGACGGATCTATCGAGCCATCTCGGACGCCATTCGGATCGTGAGCAGCAGCTAGAAAGGCAGGTAAAATCGACTGGGCCAGACTGATCGAATCCGAATTGTGGGCGTAATGGATTCGCGAAAATATCTCTCGCTTGCATAAAATTAAATAAAAAAAAATGTATCTACCCGATCGTGTTCGACATTTCGTTTCGCGCTGCGTGTATAGAATGAAATCTCGACAAAACGACGTGTTAGAAAAAGTGACAGGGTTGTCGGAATTAATTTACGAGGTAGGCACAACGTAACGACTAGAACATTTTTTACCAGCGTCTACGAATTTTTTATAAGTGTTTTATAAGTTTTTTATAAGCGGATTTTTCATAAGTTCACGAATTTTGTATTAGCGTCCACGGATTTTTTATAAGCGTCCACGAATTTTTTATTAGCGTCCACGAACGTTTAACAGCATGCATGCATTTTTATCTGCGTGTACGAATTTTTATCTGATGCGTGTACAAATTTTTGTCTGCGTGTACGAATTTTTGTTTGCGTGCACAAATTTTTGTCAGCGTGTACAAATTTTCGTCCGTTTGTACGAATTTTTATCTGCAGGTACGAATTTTTGTCTGCGTGTACGAATATTCATCAGCGCGGACGAATTTTTGTCCGCGTCTACGAATTTGCATCCGCATCTACGAATTTTTATCTGCGTGTTCGAATTTTCATCTGCGTGTTCGAATGTTCTTCTGCGTGTTCGAATTTTCATCAGCGTGTTCGAATTTTCATCTGCGTGTACGAATTTCTGTCTGCGGGGACGAATTTCTGTCTGCGGGTACGAATTTCTGTCTGCGGGTACGAATTTTTGTCCAAGTGTACGACTTTTTATTCCCTTATACGAATTTCTAACAGCATGTACAAATTTTTATCCGCATGTACAAATTTTTATCCTCATGTACAAATTTTTATCCGCATGTACAAATTTTTATCCGCATGTACAAATTTTTATCCGCATGTATAAATTTTTATCTGCATGTACAAATTTTTATCCGCATGTACAAATTTTTATCCGCATGTACAAATTTTTATCCGCATGTAAAAATTTTTATCCGCATGTACAAATTTTTATCCGCATGTACAAATTTTTATCCGCATGTACAAATTTTTATCCGCATGTACAAATTTTTATCCGCATGTACAAATTTTTATCCGCATGTACAAATTTTTATCAGCATGTACAAATTTTTATCCGCCTGTACAAATTTTCTCTCTGCGCCTACGAATTCTTAAGAGCGCGCGCGAATTTTCAACCGCGCACGCACAGCGTCCAACGTGTCCTTGGTCGTGTGTCAATTGCGCGACGCGAGTGCGAGCGCGAATCACCGGGGAAAAATTTCCACTCGGAAATTCGCTCCCGACTCGTCGCCGCGTATCCACGAATCTAACGCACGAAGCCGGAAATTCTGCGCAGTTACGAGACGCGCGGAGGGAACGGATCGCTGGTAGATCTTAGGTAAATTGTTTTTAGACATGTACGGCCGAGTAACGTGCGCGCGTCGGTCCGCGTGTAAAAGCCGCGTAAACGAACATCGTGCTCGTTTCAGCGCAACGCGAAGCGCCTCAAGGACGTTGAATTAAAAGCGGGCAATGGGGATCAACGCGCTCGTCGTTTCTGCGCGACGTTGAAATAGCGTCTCGTCCATCCCTCCGGTCGCTCGATGGCAAATAGCGCGAATGTCAAGGCCACGGTGAGAGACGCTAATAACGCCGCGGCGCTTCGCTCCGCTCGCGCTCCGTGTTTACAGTTTACACTCGTGGGACGACGCACTTGTCGCAAGTCTCGTTCTCTCCTTACCCCTCGCGTCCTATTGTCTCTAATTCTCGTTGAATAGCAAACCGCGCGAGTTGAATAGCAATCCTCGTGTATACTGAATGCGCGTTATGCACGCTCGGCCTCATTCACACTCGATTCCTCCGCGCTGCGTTGAGAGCAACTAGCAACAGCAAAGTACGCACACGTCGCTGCTGAGAGAATCGAGGATTTGCGTCGGTGTTGCGTTAAAAATTTGTTTGAAATACTTGAGTTTTTTTATTTTATTTAAATGGTAAACCTAAATTATAATATTCGGCGACCTCCCAATTTTGTCGTCAATTTTACCGAACATCGTTCAGCGTGTTACAAACGTCCGGTAAAATACTTCATCTGCCTTCTTTTTCGCTGTCAAATAGTGTATAAATGTATACATATAATATGAATTAAATTATTAATAAATTGATGTATTCATTTAATTTCTATAAATTAATTTACATGAATTTCTATAAATAAAAAATTAATTTTATTTAATGTCCATAAATAAAAAATTAGTTTTATTTAATCTCTATAAATAAAAATTGTATCTTATTTAATTTCTATAAATTAATTTAATTTTATTTAATTTCTGTACATTCATTTAATTTAATATGATTTCTGTACATTAATTTAATTTAATATGATTTCTATACATTAATTTAATGTAATTCAAATCAATTTTTTTAAATTTATACACTTAATTGACAGCCGCGACGAAAGAAAAAGGCGCGCCGAAAATAGTACAGCTGTATTTTCATCGTGACTCGGAGGGTGACGAAAACCACGAGGAGAGTCCGAAGCATCGAGAGGTTCCGGCTCGATCGAATTTACCCCCGAGCCGCCTCACCACGTTCCCCATTCCCATAATATAATACGATCACCCACTTGTCCCGCGCCGCCCGGTCAGTGCGGCGCGCGGGTATTAAAACGCCATCGCGCTATCTCACCACCGCGCGTATAACCACACAAAAGAGATCTGGTAGCTGAATTTATCAATGCTAATTGGCACATTAATTAGGGGACAATTACCGGTGTACGAGGTGCGGCATGCGGCGGGTCTGCGATGGTGCACGCGCGTCGTGCGCCACACGGCAAGCTAATAAATACGCCCGGAGAACGAGGGAACACCCTTCGCAGTCGTCGTCGTCGTCGTCGTCCTGCTGTTTTCGCATCTCCTCGCGACTCTCTCGGGGGATCGTTCGTTCCATTATACATATGCATCGCGCTAGCGGCCTTGCACGAGCGTTCGGTAGACACGACGTACGCGCTCTATATATATATATATATATATATATATATATATATTTATTTACTATATATATAACACGCACGCACCACTATAAGCTGCGCGCTCGCCTTGTCGTATCAAGTGCAAAAGTAGCAGGCCCGAGCTCAAGTGATACTTTATATACCGGAGCCTCTCGTGGAGACGCCGCGCGGGCTCGGTACAATAAATAATATAATTTACGATGCCACGGACGAATAACCCTGTCCCGACTTCCGGGCCGCCGTGAGCAGCAACAACAACAACCATTCGAGACACGGCTAATTGCCTGTCGGACCGCTTCTATCACTCTCTTGATGATCCCTCGGTTCCTCGGTCGACACACCCCCGGGCTAATAGTTAAGACACGTCTACGATCTACCTCGTCATGCACGCGAGATCGAATGACGTTTAATACTTATCGCGAGTTATACTATCGTCATCGCGAGCAATGCAGTGCAGAGGAATCCAGATGGAGAAAAACGATGACGCTGTTACACCGAAAAAAATGTAATTATTTTTTTTTTTAATAGGGTGCAAATCAGGCCACTAGTATAGGACGAATTTTGTTTTCAAACATTTTCGGAGCAACTCGAACGCGCTGCGTTTAATTGCAGACAGAGTACACAGAGAAGTACACAGAGAAAAAAAAAAACAATGGATCAACCAAATCCAGCGGTCACCGGCTGTCAAATAAAAGTTTAGTTAGAGCAATGAAATTTTTTGTTTCTTCAACTCTTTCTCGGTTCAGCAGACCAAACGATGGTTGAGGTGAAAAAAAAAAAAAAATTGTCGAGCTGACTAAATGATTTACTTGACAGCCGGTGAACGTACGCTGGATTTGTTGAATCAACAAATCTCTTTTCTCAGTGTACAGTTGGGTGTCGGGACAGTCCGTGAAAAAGTCGTCGCGGAACGTCCTTGATTCGTCGTTATTACCTGTAAATCCTCGCGAGCTGTGTCTCGCCCTCGCAGCGCGGCGGCCAATCGGCAGGATTGCAGGAAGAGTCATTAAACGCTCCGCGACTCTCGCCGTGTGCACCGAGAAAAAAAAATATCGTTGGCTCGAAGCGCGTCGTTACGATCATTGATAACCGTGAGGAGCCAGAGACGCGCGCGCGCGCGCTTCGTCGTACTTTGATCCGCGGACAGCTGTACGGGTAATGATGCGATCTCGGGGCTTGATAAACATATTAATAACAAGGAAACTCGGTAACATTGATCGCGGAATCGCTTGTATCTCGGAATACTAATTGCAACGAGGATACCCGTGCAAGTACTCGCCTTACATGGACGAAGAGTCGTTTCGCGGAATCACGAAAAGTATCGCTCACGTACTGAGTAAATCATCGCGCTTACAAACGCGGAACTGCGTTGGTTGTGCAGAACTATCGCATTCGTACCTGTAGAGTAAAAGTAAAAGTGGTTAATATAGAATGATGCACAATACGATGAACCATAGTGCGTATCGAGTTACACGTTGGAATCCCAAAAATCTACATCTTCGTATCGATAGTGAGGTAATTCCGGTGTTCTATACTTACGATAAAAATATTTATCAACGGTTGTACACGAGCTTTTATGTTTTTTTCTAAAAGCAAGGTCCATTTGTTTGATAATTAAAAGAGGGCAACTGAACGACCAAATATGTCTCAGGAAATGTACCAATTTGCTTGGTTGGCGACAGTGTTGTATAGGGTAGATGTACCATCTGTGGCCACTGTACCGTCTGTGGCGATTTTCACTGTAATTAATTTGAAATATCCGTTTTTCCATATTCGAATGCTGATATCTCGGAAGTATTCATACAAATTGATAAGATTGTCAAGCCCATTTTTGTTTTATTTGACAACATAAACAATTAAATTCTTTTAAACTTGGTGGCCACAATTGGACCAAAGGTGGCCAAAAACGGTACTTTTACCCTATATCCTCATTAGTATAAGGTATAAATGTTACAGCATGGTTTGTTTTGTAGGTGTGATTTAATAGTAATAACCTGTGGCGATTATAAAATGATGTGCGACATTTTAAATAGCTGCATGGATTTTGCATTTACGATAAAAAATTGTGAGCATTCGCGAAAAAAATTGAGGAGCACAGTCCTTCGTTACTTTGGTAATGCATATTAATCACATTGCTCCATTTCTTCAGGAAAATTTCATGAAATTTTATTGAGAATAAATATTCTCTGCAGCCATTAAAAAATGTACACATTATACAATAATTACCTCACGTTACTAGTATTAATTAACAATTAAAAAATCAATTGTACCACTAACCAAGATTTACGTATTCACAACTCTGGTTGCCGAGAATAATATTTTTGGCAAACACGACGTAATCCCATCGCCCAGTTACTCGCCAACGAGACGAACCACTCGCGAACCACGCGTGGATCGACCACTCGCCATCCTACGACGAGCCAATCGCGAGCCGCGTTCCCCCGGGCTCGCGAGCGCTTCTCACGCGTCTGGCGATCGCTAAATGAGAAAATTAGCAAAGAAAACAACAGTATAAAATCGCTACGGAAATCGTGCGTGCGGCCAATCGCTCGCGCCCCCAGGAGTGAAAGTCGCTCGAGCGCCCAGAGAACGCGATAGCTGCTTTACCGAACGTCGCGGGCGACAGCAGCGTATCACAGGGCTCAGCGTGGCGAGCGAATAACAAGTAATAAGTTTGTTACGCGATATCGTTGAGCGGCCGCGCAAAAATTTGAAATTCTATTAGCGCTGCAAAAGCGGCCTCGTTGGCCTCTCTCTCTCTCTCTCTCTCTCTCTCTCTCTCTCTCTCTCTCTCTCTCTCTCTCTCTCTCTCCCTCGGTTTAATCGCCAAATGATATCAGTTGTAGCCCGCGAGCTCCGCAGCTCTGACGCACACGACAAAGAACCTTACAGTATATTCCCGCGTCATGCGCGCCAAACTCGAAGCCCCGAGAGCTCGGCTCTCTCGCTCTCTCGGTCTGTTCCGGACTTATGACTCCTTCCCTCTTGATTCCTGGTCCAATCGCCCCTTCCCCCTCTCGCGACAGGCCCGAGCAGTCCCGCGACGCAGGGATTTATATCAAGATACGAGCGAGCTTACTTTTCGCTCTCGGGGCACGCGTTCTCTGCGCCCGAGCGAGCGAAGAGAAAGAACTCGGGGCGCGGGCGCGCGGTGAAAATAAATCGCGACGGCCTTGAGAGCTCGTTAATTCACACGTTGCGCACGCGCGCGCGCGAGCGCGGCGCGCGGCGCTCGCCCGACGAAAGGCGGATATGCGCCGGGGCGAACGCGCCGTACGCAGGAGTCGCGAATATTGCCGGAGGTTCATCTCGTTCACCGAGAGAAAGGAAGATGAAGAGAAGAAAAAAAAGAGGAAGAGGTTTCGTGGCGCCAGCGGCTGCAGCAGCAGCAGCAGCAGCATCGGGGTATTCCCGAGGTACCTCGGCTTGTACCTCGCGTTGTCGTCGTTGTCCCCGGCGTGCGCGTACGCTATAATACGCTATACGCGCGCGAGCCGCGCAGCCCGAGCGCAACTCGCGCGAGTGCACATGCATGCACCACCTTGAATAGCGCGCAATTAAATGTCAGATTTACCGGAATCGTCCCGAAGGCCGATATGTATACACGCGCACAATTTAATCCTTTTATATCGCGGAACTCCCCGAGCGCCGAACATTCTATGTTTATGCTAATGGTATTTATATACGAATCTATACGGCCGGGGATTGTAAATTCAGTGGATAATAAACTTGCGGCGCGAACCTGATAAATATACAGGGGGCTCTTCGCCTAATATGACGTGACGGACCAGGCTCCCTCGGAACCCTCCTCCTCCGCCTGCTCAAGGAGACAGAGCGACGGAGAGGGATGCGTTTATTTTGAGCCCTGTGACTGCGTCCCTTGTAACCCGAGTAGAAAATCTGCAGCGTTACATCAGGCTCCAGTCAAGCCCTGATCAGGCCCTGACAAGGCTAATAGGGCCCTGATCAGGGCCTGAACACGACCTGATCAGGGCCGGTTGTAACGCTACAGAATTTCTACTCGGGAAGCAGCGAGCAGTGTTGTAAGCCTCCATTACTATAAGAATGAAAGTTTACACGACTGTTTGTTCTATAGTCACGATGTTATAACGATGACCGGTAGCGATTATAAAATGATATGTGAAGATTTGAATAGCCGTAGAAAAAACGGAATTTTTCATTAGATTTTGGGAGAAACTGCGAGGAAAATGGACAACCACAGACCTCCATTATTTTCACAATGCGTTAACAGTATTTCTCAATTTTTTCAATAATATTGCCATAAAGTTTTATGGGAAATGAATATTTCTTTTCACTATTTAAAAGTTTACGCATCTCATTATAATCGTTACAAGTTATTATTATAAAAACATAATTACAAAGCCAATTGTAACATCAATTTTATTACAATAAAAATTAGCGATTTGCAACTCTGCTTAAGAGCACCGTGCCAAAAATTACATGCCGCAATTTACAAGTCTTGAGGCGCGAACGAAAAAAGTGCAATATATTATACAAGTTCAAAAAATAAAAACAATAAAAAAATGTTTTAACAATAATGATAACAAGTCGCAAGCAGATAGAAAACAAAAATAAATGAGAAAATAAAAATGAGAATGAGTTGCAAACAAACAAAAAAAGTCAAACAATAAGAACGAAGATCCTCACAATCGAGGAAACGCGAAAAAATCGGCACACACGTACAATCCCACCGCACGGAAAAAAAAATAATTGGCTGGCATAATCAAGAAATCAAGTTGGCACAACCAATGGATTATTCTAATTTCCTTAAAACTCGGATTAATTATGACAGCCAAAAGGAATTGGTTGCATGGACAAAGTTTCGTTAGTAGATGCCCAGTTAGTTGTGGGAACCAAACTCGTACTCGTGTGCGAAATTAATTTCTTCTGTGTGTGTGTGTCGAGAGAAAATAATCAATTGCCACGTTTATTTATAATGCTTGCATTTTTTCCCCTAATTGTCAATTCGCGAGGATGCTCCATGTACTTTGATTTTGCAACAAAATTGCTTATCTTGCTCTTGTCTTTTCGGTTCTTGCTGTATCGAATTAGTATAAATTAATTCCCGCGCTAGTGTGTGAAATTAATTTCTCGTGTGTATGCGGCCGAGAGAAAATATTCAATTGCGACGTTTAATTACGCTTGATTTAAAAGTCACGGGTTTGCGCACGGAATAAAAATCTCTCTCCGAATATCGAGGTATATCGTATATACGTGTAGCCGCTTAATCCTCACGGGTGCAAACGAAATCTCGACAGGTGATATTGACAATATTTTAATTAGCAAACCGGACCGATGAATTCGTTAATTGCCAATCAAGTGTATTTCGTTTCGTTTTCCGTCGTCGGGTACCACGCAATTTCATTGCTGCCGCGAGTTTCAGAGGTAAAAGGCGAGTGGACGTTCGAGGGGGGCGGGGGGGGGGGGGGGGGAGAAGGAAGAAAAAAATGCTTCCCTCTCGTTTCTTCGATCAGGCTGTCTCGGCGGCGGCCGAAACCGGCGTAAACAGCGGACTAGATGATCTAATCGCGCGGCTCGCTAAGTGAAACATCGCCACCGTTTGCGTTTCGCGTTTCGTGCGCGAGCTGCGCCGCGCGTTTTGGCGCGCGGGTCCATTGAAATCTCACGCGGCGAAACTCCGGCGAGGCGAGCCCGTCGAGGAGACCGGCGGGCCACTTATTTCCCAGAAGCGATATAATCGAACATGGAAATCTCCGGTCCGCGGCCCCCACGCGTTCATTAACATATTAACGCTTTTACAACCGCGTTTAACCGCTCCGCGCGTTATCGCGCCCGGGCACGGATCGAACCACGCAACGCGCTTCCCGTGGAAAATTTCTGTAACCAATATTTTGCGCTTTCGGACAGGAATTACCCACGGTGTCTCTTCACCTGCATACGCCTCCCATTGCGCGTATACATGGAAAATAATCAGAGACAGATAGCTAATCGATTGCCGCATTAACGAATTGTTTCGCTGACGCAGCAAAATGTTTAGCTATCGCTGCAAAATTTTTTAGCTACCGAAGCAAACACTCCGCCAATATTTTTCACTGCGTCGGCTGATATTTGAATATATTTTCGCTGATCTCACCAGTCTGTTTTTTCCCGAAAAAAAAAAATCAGTAACAAATAATTGGTAATTGATAAAAAAAAATGAGTAACTAACAGTTAGCAATCAGAAATATAACTAATTATTATAACTAATAAATATTACTATTAATTAATAACTATTAGTTAGCAATTAACTAACTAATAGTATTAGTTAGTAATAGTATTAGTAACTAATACTATTAGTTAATACTAGTATTTGTTGGTAATACTGTTACTATTAGTTAATAATTAATTGCTAACCATTAGTTACTAATTAATCACTATCTAGCTAGTAATTAATTAATCACACGAAATTAATTACTAGCTAACTAATATTACTCGTCGTTAGTTAGTAATTAATTCCTAACTATCAGTTAGTAATTAATAAGTTAATAATAAATAGACATGTTACCGATTAATAGTTAGCAATGAGAAAGATTAGTAACCAGTAATTATTAACCAACAATTAGTAATTAGAAGACAATAATTAGTAATAAGAAAAAAGAATAACAAGAAATTAGAAGAAAAATTAGTCGTCCTAACAATAAATCGTTTGCACAGCTCCTGACCTTTGACCCCTGCAATTATATTAACGCGCTCATTAATCTCAGTCGCTGCGAGGCCGAGTCGGAAATCTTCCGACCCCGCCTCTCCTGTATCCGCGACTGTGAACGCGTGCGAAAGCCTCGCGACAGCGAGACGGGGCCGGATGACAGAGAAAAAGAAAAAAGGAGGTGGAAAAAAAAGAATTCGGCAAGGGAACGAGGCGGAGGAGGACAACGAAGACGCGGCGATCCGTGCGCTGAGCGAGCACGCACAAACCGCGTGTACGCACTTATACGCTGTACGAGACGCCGCTTTGTTCGCCGGTTCCCGATGTCGGCGACGACGACGACGACGACGACGACAGTCTCGCGATATCGTCCTCCTCTTTGTCCGCGGCGCGACTCTCGCGACTCACGCCGGACAACGCGGCGCTGTAAATGCATTTTCTCCTTCCACTCCTGCGGTCTGACCTGGCGCGCATGCAATGAGCGCGGCGAGGGCAGCAAGCGGCGAGACTCTTCGAGAATATGCGAGCAATACAAAAAAGTGTCATTGATTTTTTTTTAATTATCACTGAAACTATACAATCTTTTTTGGTCTATTTTAGAGTTATTATTACAATCTCACATAGAATTGTATTAATCATATAATAAGTAAAATAAATGAGTCTTTTTTTTAGGACATAAAAACGAATCTTAACGTCTACAGGAAGGGAAGAAAAACGTTCTATAACTCGTCGTTACGTAATTCATGAATATACGAGAGGGAGTAACGAGACGCACCAGGCTTGTAAAGGACGAAAAGTAAGAAAGAAAGAAAAAAAAACGAGGGAAGAGAATCGCGGTACAGTTGGAACAAGCTCGCGACTACCCGCGAGAGAGCGAGGCCCGTTGCTCATGTTGGCGTAACAGCGACGAAAGAGAGCAAAACAAAGCTCCCGCGAATCGCGAGCGCGACTGCGCGCGCGAACCGGCTACGCGCGCCGGAGAAATCTCGTGGGATTCGACAATTCGAATTGCGATTACGATTGACGGTAAAAACTGGCGGCGGCGATTCGATTGGGTTTTGCACCCTGGTTGGTGCAGACAGCTTTTTTTAATTAACACGGTAGCTATGAAATAATTATCGTAACATCGATAAATGCAAGGTCGAAAAATGTATCGTCGCGAGAGTTCGCCGATCCTGCACCGCACAAAAAAAAATGGTATGAAAAGAGTATTTCTGTAGTATGAACCGTCGAAGTATCCAAAGTATGTCGTATTGGACTGAAAAATACTAATTTCGTACTAAAAAAAAAATGGAATTCCCAATCGCAGGAATATGTTTTTAGGGTACAATTTGCGACTAGTATTGGAAATCTGAGGTCAGGAATTAAACATTTTCAAAGACTTAGGACAGACGATTCGTCAATCGTAGGTCAAATTCGTCAAAACTTAGGATAGACGATTCGTAAATCGTAGGTTTTTGAACATTTTCTGTTTTTGACCTCAAGTTTCCATTACAAGTCGCAAATTGTACCCTAAATCCTGTGATTGAGGATTCAATTTTTCTGAGCATGAAATGAGTATTTTTCAGTCCAATACGACATACTTTGGATACTTCGACGGTTCACACTACGTAAATATCTCTTTTAATACAATTTTTTCTGCGCGGGGCTGTTTCAACCATCAGGAAAAAAGACCGAGGCAAAAATAGCCGATTTATTTTACATTTCTTTTCATTTGTCGCCTTCATTCATGCGGGCAATTAAAAAAATGTCCTTTTTTCCTCGGCCATTTTTCTCCCAATGCGCCTGACCTGACCCAACAGCGAGCAATTTTTCAATAAACACATCCCCGCGGTCGGAATGTCCCGTACATAACGTAGAACGCACACGCGAGGCAGTCTGGACGATCCGTATTACGCCCCGCGCGGGTTATACCCCGAGACTTGTGACTCGTGGCTGCGGCCGCCGCGACGGAGTCGCTTCGCCTCGCCTCGACACAGGCGGAGTAGGTATCCGCACTGGTTACCGGTATCGCGGTTTATAACGCGACTGGATTCCACCTACGTCAGTGCTGTCCAGCGCTAACCGGAGGAGCGGCGGCGCGCGAGCTGCGCGTCTGGTCGTCGCGGGTTCGCGAAGAAAACGCGTGGAGAGGGTAAAGAGCAAGCGGCAGCCGCAGCAGCAGCAGCAGCAGCGGCGGCAGAAAAGTTGGTCCCCGTTGCGCGCTCAAGAGGAGCAAAAGAGAGGGACGTACCGACAGTACGACGAGAGCGGAGGGCAAAGCGAGAGGCAGGGAGACTCGAAAAAGAAGAAGGAGAGCAGGGAAGCTGAGCGCAGGTAGAAGCGACAGTCGCGGAGCAGCGAGCGAAAGACAGAGAGAGAGAGAGAGAGAGAGAGAGAGAGAGAGAAGCCGAAGCCTCGGTGCGCCGGGATCGCTCGGCCCGTAGGCAGCTTCAGACAGTTTCAGACTCGCGCTGGACCGTGAAGCAGCGCGTGGATTCCGAGTGTCTGCGAGAGGCCGCGCGGCGAGCCCGAGATATCCGCGATATACGCGCTCGCACGCACCGAGCGCGAACCGAGTGCGAAACCGAACGTCGTGCCAGGATGTGAGGGATCCGCTGGAGGAGATCCTCTCTCGTGCCTCCCTCTCACGATATCCTCGCACCTCTCTCTCGGTGCTCGCACGACAGTTGACGGACTAGACGAATTATTATTATTTTTTGTTTTCACTTTTTTTTAATAATCGGTGAGTCGATCAAGGTGCGGTTCGAGCCCTCGGCGACACTTGGGAATCGAATTTTAGGTACGTTTGTTTTATGAATTCGTCAATTGCCGTTTGGTGATTTGGATTGAAAATTGTTAACATTTATTTTTGTATAATAATAGAATTAATGTATGACAAGACATTTAAAAAACGAAATTACGTATTTAAAGCAGAGAATTAAGTATAATTCAATTATTTTATTGAATTATTTTATTCAATTTCTCAATTGTATTATTTTTTATTATTTTATTCTATTATTATTTTATTTTAATGAATTCACCTTAAAAAAATGTAGAAAGTTGACAGCTGAGAAATGTTATTTCGATGACCCAATAAGTTTTTGTTTCTCAATCTCATTTCAGCGTTCGTTTCAATATCGAGTGCATCTCTCGAGAGCGCGGCGACTGCGACGCCGGCGAGATACCGCGGCTTGGCTCGATCGGTCCGCGTCTCGGTATCTCTAAATGGATCGCGACACTTCAGCGTTAACGCTGTCCATAAATTGTAGCAACGGCGCGCAGATATTGCGACATCGCGCGGCGAGGATCCGGCGACGTTGAGGGACGATCTAGGCGAAGCCGCGTAGACCACGTCGCGAAACGTGCCGCGACGATCGAGCCGTTTTATCGCTGATGTGGTGCCTGGTGCGCGATACGTCGACCAAGCAGCGGCAGCAGCAGCATCATCGTCGTCGTCGTCGTCGTCGTGTGTGCAACGGTGCGTTCCCCGAGTCGCAAACGCGATCCGAAGGTCGATTGTCGAAACGAATAATAATTAGCGCGCGAATCTGTGTTTAAAAAAAAACCGCGTACGCGATAGATTCAAGTGTTTTATTTGCCGCGTGTCGCCGGACAAAGGAGACGCGTGTTCTGCAAAACTTAGCGCGGAGCGACCTTGATATATAGGCCGATCGTCTCCGCCGCAAACGCTGAGGAAAGGAAGACGAGGAGGAAGACGAAGAGGACGAAGGAGGGCGACGAAAAAAAAAAAGAAATAACGAAATAATTTCGCGAGAAATTCGCAAAAGAGGCGAGAGAAAAATTGAATCATGATCTACCAGTCGAATCATCAGACGCCGACGATGTCCTCGACGCGCAAGAGCTCGCCCCGTCCGCAGCATCGCAAGCTCCAGTCGACCGCCGCGAAATCGTCGACCTCGTCGGCAAAGGCTAGACGCGAGTCCGAGAGGCCCGCGGAGAGATGCCGGGGAAGATGCAGGGTGCAGTGGAGTGAGAAACACGTGAAGGAGGGCCTGGTCCTCGTGCAGGAGGCGCAGCTCGCGAGGGTCGTCAAGACCGGTCCCATATCGGAGCACTATGAGATTGATCCGAAGCCATTTGCCAGGTGAGTCTTGTTCTTACTATTAATTGGGTTATTATTATTATATTAATTATTCTTATTATTAATTGGGGTATTAATATAATATTGGTAGATCACTGACTTTTCATTCGTTTGTACGAATGAATTATAATAGGTCGCAGTAATTCATTTTTTTTCATCACGATAGACACAATTATGGTCCGTGAAAAAAATGCCATTGATTCTTGATTCGATGAAACCTTCGCTTTCGGGCAAAACCAAAAACCAGCGTCTATATCATTTTACTGAAAATTTCTACAATTTCGTGTGAGAAGCGATTGTATTGGTAACTCGAAAATAGGCGAAAGAATATTTTATCGTTTCAACGTTAAATGGGATTGTGAGAATAAGGACTGGAGTCAATTTAAAGACGCTTTTTGAACCAACGACTTTTTTTTCGTGTACTGCAGCCAGGCTGCATTTAGAGAAGCCGCGCGCGCGCTTAACGAGGACGATTAGACTCCTGACGAGCGTCGCGGCTCGCGGTGTCCTTACTTGGATTTCGAGTCTATGAGAATCTCTGTCGCTCTCGCGGCTCATTCAAGGTGTCGGGCGATCTAGTCATTGGGGCCAAGAGTCAAGCACCTAGAGAAGAGACAAAAAAAGCGGTTGACCATCGGTCACCGCGTTGCCTACCTGGGCCCTGATCTTTCTTTATACGGATCGGTTCCGGACTTGTGAAAAAAAAATAAATAAATAAAAAAAATAAAATAAAAACAACAATAAAAATAAAGATAAAAAAAATAAAAACAAAAATAAAAATAAAAATAAAAATAAAAATAAAAATAAAAATAAAAATAAAAATAAGAACTATAAGAAACACCTGAAGAAAAAATCGTTATCGCAAATTTGGCACAAATTTCTCTGAGGCGACAAATTTCTTTAGGACACGGGTGCGTGGACAAGATTGAGGAGAATGCGAGGAGCTACGGAATTCGGCGCTCCGTTGATTGCCAACCGACTGTTTGGTCCCCCTGCAATAATTCACGTAGCGCGAGCCCAAGCGCAACGTCGTATCGCACGTCTCATTTCTGAATACGCGACGAGCGACTCGCGAGCGTGAAAATAGTCGCAGCGAGGTAGATTAATTAGCGCGGTTCAACGTTATAATCCGTCACGGTGGTCGCGTAGCGTGAAAACGAGAGGCGCCGTGTAACACGTGTTTCTCCGCGGCGGCGAGATACGCGTTACACATACCGAGAACGGCGGCGGCGGCGGCGGCGGCGGCGCGGGTCAGGCATTAATCATATTTGTTGTACCGATTAATTGCCTGGCGGCGCAAACTAGATCCGCAATAATTACTGGGTTCGGCGCGAGGCGGACGAGGCGTGACAGGCCGTCAGGTCGAACGGGGTTAACGGTCGCTAAGTAAGCAAAACGCCGCGCTCTCCCTCCTATAAACCACGTAAAGTATGTGTATAACGCCCGACAGTAATTGAATGAATAATGACTCTTGGGCAACTTCGCTCGATAACACTTCGTGTGCAGATGCGATATCGTTTTCTAGTCGACCCGCGCGTCGCTATTTTGTATACACTCGACGTCAGCGACGAATGAAAATCAAATGGATCACTGATTTATTAGAATTTATCATATAATTAAAATAAAAAAAAACGTCGATGAAAAATGGATACCAGTTACATGTGTTGCGATAAGTGCAAAGTGATGTAACTATGGGTGGCATTTTTTTATGATCACACACTGAGAAAAATAATTGGTAAGACCAACCGAATGTGCGTTTGTGGGTAGCGAAATAAATATTTCGTTCCGTGAACGAAATAATAGTTACTGTCAATTAAAGAAAACTTGATTCAACTAAGCGTTGGTTCGTTCAACCAAATATATAATGTCCAATTAACCAAATATTTATTTCGCCGCCCGCAAACGCACATTCGGTTGGTCTTACCAATTTTTTTTTTCTCAGTGCACGAAAAAAATATTGCAGGTACAATCGGAGTTTGGATTTATTTAATTGTGAAAGAAAATAAGAGTCGCGATTCACTAGCGAGCGTATTACGAAGTAGTGACGAAAATATTTAACATTTATATGCGGGCCCTTCGAGACCATCGAAGATTTTTAAACTACGCGTCGCGCCTCGCCCACGAGTCACGAAAAAAAAAAGTCACCCACGTGTTCGTTTCAACGATTGCCTGTGCAATACCGAGGGCCACCGTCATAGGGTAAAGTGGGGCGTCCGCGAGACAAATTGCGTTGACCCTAAGAGTACCCGAAGCTTTTAATACTGCATCAACTATCTTTTTGTGCCGAAGGTTTGCACAAAGTTCACAATCTCAGAGTGAAATATGCGGCAAAAACCATTTAATGCATCGATAAAGCTGATTCCTGTGTGGATTATCCGAGGCGCGACGTGCGTTTTCCCCTCTCTGTCCTCCACGTATAATTTAGTATTAAAGTATAAAGTAGGTATATTTACGGTGCAAAAAGCTGTCGAAGCGTTGATCGCCTCGAGACCGACGTTAGTATCACAGTTTGCGCCCATCGAGAATGAACTTTAGCTCGTTCATTATTCATGGCTATGTTAATGCAGAATTTAATAGGTGGTATTCGCTTGTATTGATAACTCGTTAGACTCGCGGCGGCGATATCCACATCGGTAGCCGTGGAGCACAATTGCCACACAGCCGTTTTTGCAACTCTAATGAAGTTGATTTAATCGCGGGCTCGGCCCCCATTGAACGGCCGCGCGACAGTGGCGGGCCGCGATCGCGACCAGGAGCTCAGGTGCCATTATATTGTCTACCCAGTGGACATCTAGGCCGCTTGGCGCGCGACATTACACACAACGTTTAGAAATTTATATCGCATCGCGCAACAGACCTGTTTGTGTAACCTACGTAAATTCGCCAGTCCACTGAACTTGGTCGAGAAATGTCACGAGTCGAGCGCGAGGCGAATTTAATAAAATATCCCCGGAGACTCGACAAGTTGAAAATGTATGACGCGCGACACGCGAGCTCTGTAGACAACGCGTGCGCACCGTGTGGAAAAAAATGTCTCGAGCTGGTCGTAGAAATAAAAATTAATCGATAAAATTAATCGAATCAACCAAATCCTGAAGTCGCGGGTGGCGGATAAAATATACCATTCAAATGACTGCAAGATTTGGTTGAATTACAAACATATATTTGCTCATTTAAAATGAATTTATTTTCTGTTTTCATCGTTCTGAAATCTAATTATATATTTTTTAACGGCGTATATATTAATGAAACATTAAAAATAATGATTAAAAAAATATTTTTCGTCTTGAGAATTACTTTTCAAGTCATGGGTAGCAGTTTCTGTCGAAGAAAATTTTTCCTCAGGGCCCTGACTCGGGACGAATCTAACGCCACAGATTTCCTAGTAGGGTGTTTGCGTGCATATACGTAAATTCGTCAGTCCACTGGACTGGGTCGAGAAACGTCACGAGTCGAGGGCAAGTCGAATTTTAATAAAATATCACCGAGACTTGACACGTTGAAAATGTAACGCGCGACACGCGATCTCTCGAGGTAATCGTGTCTGTTGCTGGTGTAAAAAGGTGACGAGGCAACGCGTGCATGGTGTTAAAAAAATGTCTCGAGCGGGTTGTAAAAATTTAAATTAAGCGATAATCGAGCGCAATTTCGCGCATGCGCAGTAACGTTAAGAAATTTCTTTCGGGCAGGTCAAGTCTACTGGGGCATTCTACTGTCCTAGTAGAAAGTTTGTAACGTTGCATCCGGACCAAGTCGTGCCCTAGCAGGTCCAACGAGGCCCCACCCAGAAAAATCGTTCTGATGGAATCTATTTGATATAAATAAAATGCTATTCGAAAGAAGTAAAATGTATTTGAATCAAATAAAATGTATTTGATCAAATTAAATTTATAAAATTTATTTCATTCAAATAAAATGTATTTCATTCAAATAAAAAAAATTTCATTCATATAAAATTTATTTCATTCAAATAAAATGTATTTCATTCAAATAAATTTGATTTGTTTCGAATAGATCCAATCAGAACGTCGACTTTATCCAATCAGATTTTCTACCACGTAAAGTCGACATTCCACTGAACTTGATAGGGAGAAACGTCACGAGTCGAGTGCGAGTCGAATTTAATAAACTATCCCCGAGACACTGGGCGTTGTAAATGTGACGCGCGACACGCGATCTCTCGATGTAATCGCGTCTGCCGCTGGCGCAAAAAGGTGACGAGACAACGCGTGTACCGTGCTGCAAAAAAAAATGTCTCGAGCTGGTTGTAAAAATAAAAATGAAGCGATAATCGAGCGTAATTTCGCGTATGCGCAGTAAATTTTCATAATGAATATACAGCTATACATCGTTGCCGATCGGCAAGAGCGATTTCAACACCTCGTAAGTGACGCTCGCAGCGGGTAATTGAATGGCAATCACACACGTCTCGAAATGAGCGGGAATCGCAATTTCCCATGATATAATTGTTATACATGTTATAAATCTGTGACTTATATAGCTCGTAATAATAACGAAGGTATTAATATAATATGACGAAATGTCAAGGCATGTGCCAATTCTCTCGCTTCTTATATTGCCCGCCCGGGGCTCGCGCGTTTATCTGCGCCTGTTGCGGCGCGTCTCGGGAATTGAACGAACTCGGTAATTATTTCGAAAGGGGTCACTTGGCCGAAAGCGCGAGAGTGAAGGGTGTCAACTTTTTGCGAACGCGACGCGCATTTTATTCTTACTTTGTACGTTGGAGCGTCGAAAAACGATTGAGGCTAATTGCCGATCTCTCTCTCTCTCTTTCTTTCTCTCTTTTCATTTTTCTCTCTTCATCTTTACGCCCGATTGATGAAACTTCAGCGAGCTGTACAGTCAATTAAATCGGTATTGATAATTACACTTTTGTTTCACATCTTTTATTTTACTTTTTTTTTTACTGTGAGAAAAAAATAGAGAGAGATAGAGAGAAAGATAGAGTGAGAAAGTTTCCTGAATATTGCGCAAATTGCGATTATAATTGAGAATAATAAGACGACCGGCGGTATGGGATAAGTTTCCTTAAACACTCATTACGAAGCTCGCCGTGAGCCCCGATCGTGTAGAACCCGATCTATAAATAATCGGATCGTAAGGATCGATCACGATATTGCACCGCAACCAACGACCGCAGCGGCTCGACGAGCCGATATAGCGTACAGCGCGCGGCGAACATTGTTGTAAATAATACGTGACGATAAATCGCGTACACACGACGACAAGAGCTCCGCTCGCGGTGTCAAACGAAATGGAAATAAATGATAGCCCCGCGCGTATATCACCGGCCGCGTTAACTTTTAATCCGCTTCTTGCAGCGCGCGCGCGAATCGATTTTTGGCGCGTCGCGAGACGCTCGCGCACCTATATGGCGCCGCGGCGTTCGTGTAAATCACTTTCGTTAAAGTGCACAATGCTGCTGCTGTTTGCTGCTGTTAACGCTGCGCGGGGAGAAGGATATGGTAATGAATACCACATTTAGGACTTGTGCTGTTAACGTGGTTTGTTTTACCATTCTGACGATTTTTGTAACTCAGACGAATTTTTCGAAAAATATATTCGCTGAATAATCCGAATTCACTGTATTGAGTGCGGCAATCATTATATTAGAAACTGTTCGATGTGTGCTGCTGTTGCTGGATGGAGAAGAATCTGGTAATGAATACCACACTTACTACAGTAAAATTGGTTTATTCTACCACTGTGACGATTTTTGTACTTCTTGTCTTGTGTTATATTAGTTGCTGCTAAGCCGAATTTGTTTTTTGTTAAGTATCGAAAAAATCGCCAGACTGGAAGAATAAATCGATTGTTCTGTGCCGAGTGTGGTAATCATTACTAGAACATTTTCTTCGTGTGCTACTGCTTACTACACGGAGCAGAATTTTGCAATGTATACGATATTTACTACAGTAATCTTGGTTCGTTCTACCTGACGATTTCTGTAACTCATATCAGTGTCATTTGTAGCCGAGCCACGTTTTTCTATAAGTATTGGAAAAATGGCCAGACTGGCAGAGTGCACCGAGTTTAGTATACCGAGTGTGGTAATCATTACCAGAAAATATTTTCCGTATACTGCTGCTGCTGTCAATGCTGCTGCTGCTGTTGAGTATTCGAAAAATCGCCAAACTGGCAGAATAAACCGAGTTTACTTACCGAGTGTGGTAATCATTACTAGAAAATATTTTCCGTATGCTGCTGCTGCTGCTGTTGGGTATTGGGAAAATCGCCAAACTCGCAGAATAAACCGAGTTTACTATATACCGAGGGTGGCAATCATTACTAGAAAATGTTGTTGCGACTGCTACTGCTGCTTCTTGGTTAGCACCAGGCGCGCTCTGCACAGAACGCACAGAGTCGGTATTATTTGTGCCTGCCTCGCGGTGTATGGGAGCTTCGGGTGTCTCTCCGACACGCTGGCTACTATTCGCCACGCTCGTTCGATCGTGAACGCGCGCGCGAGGAAGGAGTAACTGCCGCCTCGCCGAGGCTCCCGCGCTGCACGCTTGTCATAGTGGAATAATTGCGCGGTCCTTCTCGAGGCCGCGCACTCGACTTTTATGAGAATTAATCTTCGGCATTAAATTCGCGTATACACACACACGCGGTGCCGCGTCTCGAGCCGAACCGAAAGTTCGTGAGCCTCTGCCGTAGTGGACGTCCCTGGACAGCGTCGTCCGCGATGCGCGGCGGAGATGCGATCGTTAAATGTCTTTCGCGATTTTTTTTTGACAAATTCATTTCGTCTGTTCCCGACTCGACGACGAATTTTTTTATTCTGCAAAAGGACACTAAAACCAGTGTCCATTGATTTTATTTGTTACTTTTTTTACGTGTTAAAAAAATCGTTTTTTTTTTCTACACTAAAATCGAGATTTACCGTGTTAAATGTTTTTCACGATTTTTTTTTGAAAAATTCATTTCGTCTGTTCCCGACTCGACGACGATTTTTTTTTTATTCTGAAAAGGACACTAAAATCAGTGTCCATTGATTTTATTTGTTACTTTTTTTACGTGTTAAAAAATCGTTTTTTTCTACACTAAAATGGAAATTTACCGGGCACTCCTTGAACCAAGTTTCTATCTCCATGAGGAAACGAAAAAAATGAAGAAATATTGTCCGGACGTGCTGAGTATCAGGCCTAGAAATTGTGCGAGCGTCGCACCGTCGCGATCCCCCGTTTTCGCTATGACTTGCACGCGGGCCGCGAGTCCGAGCGCAAAATACGATACGCAGCCTTGCCGGGCGCCGCGGCGCCGGCCTTGCCGCGCGGTGAGACGCTCGGAATCTTCGATGACGGTCATTATAAATACGCGTTTACGTGCCTTGCGCCGCATTCGCGTTCCCGCGATGATCAATTTGTCAATCCCCACGAAACCTCGGCTCGCGCATCACGCGCGTTGCATATCGCTTGTGTATTGTGTTACACAGTGTCGCATATACTGGCGACGTTACCGAAGTCTGCCGTAACAAATATAGCCTACCATTCGCATTTATTTATTTAGACAGTGATAAATTGGCAAAGGTTGACAGGTGCAGTTTCCGCTCGATTGAAACGTCGTACGCGGCGAAATATTCGTCGCATTGTCACGTTGACTTCTACTGCAACAAATATCACGATTCGTCTACAATTCGCGGTTATTTGGAGCGGTCAATGGACGCGGATTTACAGGGCAGCCACACGACTCTACGTTGGCCAGGTCTACACTGTTAAAAAAGTGGTGTTAAAAATTACACCAACGCGGTGTCTATATAGGTCCACACCAATCAACGGTGATAACGAGCGTTGTTAAGGGAGTGTGAAACACCGACTTTGCACCTCAAAAGTTCGGAACTGCCGTTTTTCGCGAATTATGAACGGATCGAAGCGAAAATTGAAATACAGACGCCAGTAATGTGAATCTCGTTAATGAATCAGTCAGAATTTTGATTGTCGAAAAAAAAAATTACAGATCAATTACCCGTAGAGGGAATCTGTAATGAAAAATTCGATTTTTTTGCAATTTTTCGATGAAAACTGAGAAAAGCGACTAATTCATTCACAAGATCATAAAAAATCACACACGATACGTGCATTCATGCCCTTATAGCGAAAAGTGTTACGACGTTTTGTCAATAACGTAGGAATAAATTTAACGAAACGGCTGGTGTTAATTATACACCGTAAAAAGTGTTACTATTAACACTGTAACAAGTAACACTAGGAAAAAGTCCACACCAGCAGCGTTTGACACCGTATATTTTTAACAGTGTACACAGGCTCATCTCTATAGGATCACTTGTACACCGAATTTTACTACACATCAAGAAATTTGAGCGACAAAAATTGTACACTCCGCGAGCTTCACACGTAAAAGTTCTACACGTGAAAATTCTACTCGGCTCATTTCTACACCGTCGGAGTTCGACACAAGCTCTTCTCTACACAGGCTCATTTCTACACGCGCCATATTTATGAACAAATAAATAATAAATAAGCGAAATGTTTATTACGCCCTCTTATAACAATGCAAATTATTGGCATCTGAAAAAAAACATGGCGCGTGCGGAGATGAGGCTGTGTCTAACTCCAACGATGTAGAAATGACGGTGTAGAAATGTGTTGGACTTTTGCGGTGTCGAATTTTTGCGTGTACACGGAAAAAAAAGTTTAGTTGGGACAACTTACTCTTTTATGAGTTAGCTAAAAATGAGTTGCTAGAACGATTCACATCGTGTCTATAACCATTTTGTGAGTTGAGACAACTTATAAGTGGTTATCTTATAACTCACAAACGAGTGGTTATATGGACTGACGAAAAGTAAGTCCGTGCGACCACTTTTTGAGTCCGCTCAAGTCTTTTCTTTTCTCCGTGTAGAACTTTTACGTGTGAACCTCAAGGAGTCTACAATTTTTATCGCGCAAATTTGTTAATGTGTAGTAAAATGCGAAACGTCATACGCGACGAAATATTCATCGCATTGTCACGTTCATTTCTGTCGTAGAAAATGTATTACAAACATATTACAATTCGCCTACAATTCGCGTGTATTTTCAGCAGTCAATGGACATGGATTTATACAGATGTCGTTTCCGCACTCGACCGGAACGTCGTATACGCGGCGAAATACCCGTCGTCTTGTCACGTTACCGAGTTCCGCTGTAACGAATATTGCCTACTTACAATTCGCGTTTATTTGTCTACAGCGGTCAATGGGCGAGGGTCTACAGATGTCGGTCCCGCTCGACCGGAACGCTCTACGCGGCCAAGTACTCGTCCCGCAATCGCTTCAACACCGACTGCAGCGCTGAGCTTCGCCACGAAATCGCTCTGCTCTCGCTGTGCTCGCAGTCACCGCGGGTCGTGCGTCTTCACGACGTTTACGAGACTCCGAGGGAGATCATTCTGGTCATGGAGTAGTGAGTACATTTTTTTACAAACATTTTTTTAAATTTTTACGTCAACCTACAATTTTGCATTATTTACTTTTAAATTTAATTATACAGGCGGGGAAAAAAAATAAAAATGTACTCGAATTATTTACGACGCCGCTCGGAATCAAAGAATTGATATGCGAAGAAGCCAATGACAGCGCGATTTTGATTATTTATTATGTTTGTTATTTATACAGCGCACCGGGTGGAGATCTGCAGACTCTCATAGACGGCGATTTGGTTCCGCTCGAGGGCGACGTCGTGCACTTTGTCAAACAGCTCGTCGAAGGACTCGCCTACCTCCACGAGAGAAATATCGCGCATTTGGACATCAAGGTAAGCCCCTCTAAAATCGTTCGACAATCGCCATTACTTTATTCCTCTGTTTAATTGATTCTGTGCTACGACGATAATCCGTAGGTTTTTGTCGCGTGAAAAACGTCTGATTAATTTATTTCGCGCTCGACGCTATTGTTATTTTTATTGTACCTGAGTATTTTCCGAACATCTTGACGTAAATTCATCGACCAAAAATCGACCAAAAATTACAGAAACAATTGATTCCTTTTTTCCTCAAAAAAGTAACATTATTTCGATAAAGGAAAATATCTGTTCCCTTATTTGAGGGTTTCGCGGCGCAAGTACCGAGTCCGCTCCTCAAGTCGCAAACGCGACCCGAAGATCGATTGTTATTATTATTGTCCGTCATGTTTATTTATTTTATATCCGCATATTTTCCAAACGTCTCGACGTAAATTCGTCGATCAAATATCTTGACGTTAACTCATCGACCAAACATCCCGACGTAAAATCATTGAGATGAACAAACGCGATCGACGCAACCGCAGGTGGAATTATGCTCAGCTAGATTGTTCGTCGTGCGATCAGTTCTCAACTAATTACTAGTGATGTAACCGATCGACTGACATCTACATCGGGATTCCAGTCACACACAACTCGCGCGGGACAAACAAATCGCTCTCGTTTTGCGAGCTCGTGACAATCCGCGCAATCCATTTTCGTCAGGATATTCTTAGAAGCTTTGCCGACTCGCCGCTCGCTCACCGCGCGTCTGGCCCACGACGCGCAAATGCACTTACATGGTCGTATTAATTGCCCCGCGGTTCTAATCTCTGACAAACGAAACCGTCCAGACAGGCCAGGCCGTTTTTCACGGCAACGATCGGAATTCTCATCCACAGTAAGAGATCTGGGAGATCGTTGATTGGAGCGCGCGTCACACTCCGTCAGCGCGGAATCTCAGGCTCGTCATCGCTGGTTTCCCTTATCCATCGTCCGCGAATTACGCTCGGCCACGTCTCAACCGACTTACGTGTCCTCATCCGATGCTGGGATTATTTCATACCGACCAGAGTTACAGGAACAATTGATTCATTTTTTTCTGCAACAAAGTAACATTATTTCAATAGAGGAAAATGACTATTTCCTTTTGTGTCCACAGCCGACATTTCATACCGGGTTTATTTCATACCGACCAGAGTTACAGGAACAATTGATTCATTTTTTTTTTTCTCTCAACAAAGTCACATTATTTCGATAAAGGAAAATGTCTATTCCCATATTTGTGGGTTTCGCCGCGCGAGTATAGCGAGACTCCGTTTCCGCGTTAAGATTTTCACGGTGTGACTGTTTTACATTGGATATCCGATGCAAAACGGCGCGAAATTTCCTGGTGTGAACGCCAACTTCGGCGCCAGCCGCGCGGGCCCAACGTTGGTACCTACGTGGTGTACAGTGGGACGGCTCGTGGATAAAGAGGAATCGAGGGAAAGGTTTAATTACGACCGTTTGTGTTGTCCGTTCGCGGGCTTTGGACGTACCGGGTCGGGAACACGCGACTCGTCGATTTGCGATAAGCACCCGGAAAACAAATTGGACGACCATCTACGGTGAAAATAGTCGGGACAAAGGGTCGTACGGCGATCGTGGGTCGAATCTCGATCGCGAGGATCGCGACAGAATTGACTCTGCGCGTCGGACAGAGATTTTCACCAGGCAGGCTGCACGTGTTTTCAATCGCTCAGTACATTTTTATTTAATTACGACTCGTATGCATAATCAAATTAATTAGTCGATAAAATTATTACTTTTTATCCCTGATAACACCGGATGGACGTCAAGGTCTTATGCAGGAATCAAAAAGTACGCTTTTGAATGGGCAGTCTAACTTTTGCAGGCGAAATACTAAGATTAGGACCCAACAACGAATACTTTTTTGGACATCATAAGCCTAAAAAATGAAATCTCACTTAGTGGACTTTAGTGTACTAAATCCTCGCAAATGGACCCTTTGATGTTGTCAGTGTTTATCGTAAAAATTCAATGTCTTTTTTTACACATTTTCAATGCCTCAAGTTATCAAAATAATTATCAACCAACGACCGTAGGGTCACTCGAAGGTTCGACGCCGGGTTCAACGAGCATCGGCCCGAAAAAAAAAAAAAAAAACAGAAACCCAAACCTATCTCGCTGAATCTCATTGTCAGGTCTGCCTCACCTTCCCGAGGGCTCGAAACCCCTTCAACTTAGCGCCCAACGCAAGGCAAATCCGTATCCCACCGTATCAACTTTATTGCCCCGGCGCGCGAGCTTCCACGCGCGACTATCTCGCGCTATTTATCTGCAAATCCGCAAGGAAAATTGCCCTCGGGGGTGAAGTCTGCGCGCCGCGGTCGCTTTATTAAAGCCCGAGACAAGAAACCGTGCAGCTACACAGAGCGGAAGATATCGGTTCTCACTCGCACTTCCTTTTTACCGAGTGCATATAGATCGCATTATCCCCTGGCAGCAGAAATCCTTCCCCCCCCCCCCGGAATTGTCCGAACACGTCGAAACGTACGTACGATATCTCGGCATAATGATCGGGGTTTACAGCCTATTACCACGTCAAGGTCGATTTCTCGAGACGCTGTTGATGCTCGTCGCGCACCGTCCAAGATCGTCCATCCTATATGTATACATATACTGTGGGGCTTCGCCCCCTGCGCCCATCTGGCGCTCCCCCCTTCGTCCGCCAATAGATTTCTAATATACAGATATCGCTCTATATTATAAAAATATTTCGCCATGCCTGACCTTATCTTACTGAACTTAACCCTACCTAACCCAACTACTTATCTTAACCCAATTTAGCCTGACACTATTTAACTGAATCCTACCTAACCTAACCCTACTTAAGTTACACCTACCCAACCTAACCCTACTTAAATTAATCCTGCCTAACCTGATCCTACTTAACTTAACATGGTAATGGTTTACCATGGCAATGGTAATGGTTTACCATGGCAATGGTAATGGTTTACCATGGCAATCATTGCCATGGCTAACAAAGGTTATGTTAGGTAAGGTTAAGTTACGTAGGTTTAAGTTAGAAAGGACTAAGATAGGGAGAATTAAGTTAGGTAGGGTTAAATTAGGTGAGGTTATTCCAAGTTAACCCAGGTTTGGTTAAGCCCTTTTGACATGGAATGCCCTGTATATCCCACACAGCGGTGGCGGCAATGGCGGCGGCTGTGACGGCGAGATCTTTTTATAATGTAGAGAGATAACGTTTATGTATGTGAGGCATTTCATACCAATTCGACCTGGGTCTGACCCTCGACCTCTCCGATTTAGTTCACAATTTTCTATATGATCCTTCTGACTCAAGATAGCAGTCAGCATTAAGAAAAGAAAAAAACGAAATGCGTTGGACAAGTTTTTGTTGGAAAGGTTGTGAGTGACTAAAACGTGTCGCTGTGGGGTATAGGGCTGTGTAGTAAAAAATGCGTGGGATTGATTCGTGTTCGAATGATAGGTTTCGTTAAATTTTTGTGAAGAATACCTATGTACAGTAAACTGGGCGCGAGAAATTACGTCTGTATAGGACGCAAAAAGGACGGAAAAAGCATATGGATATTATAAATATGAAAGAATGCCAATGTGTAGTATTAACTTTGTGGAGAAACGAATGTGTTGAATTGACGCTGTGATGGATAGAATTGTGCGGCAATGAAGGGCTGCCGAAATTTTGGAGAATTTTTTCAGTTTTTTCAATCACGGCCCTCAAGGTTTAAAAAAAAAACACGTAAAAAAATGATAGCCTACTCAAATTTGGTGTTAAGAATCTGAAAAAATGCCGACGGCTATTTTTAATCAGCCGAATCATATAAACAATCGTGAACCGAATTGGAGAGGTTGAGGATAAGACTCAGGTCGAATTGGCATGGAATGCCTCATGTATATTATGTACAGATCGTACAGTGTACGGAGTACAGTGTATAGTAGGTACACAGTACAAGCAGGTAGGTACAGTACTTGCGGCGCCCATCCTGATATCTCGCCTCGCGTGCTCTTCCTCCCTCCCTCTCGCTCATTCTTATCCCCTTTTTCTCGGCTCTCGATCCTCTTCTCTCTCGTCTCTCGCTTCATTCGTCCATTCACTCTCGCTCGCTCGCACTCCGAAGCAGAAAGCAAGCGATGCTCCTCGGGTTCTTCACCTCCACCTTGATCGCTCGGACGTGCTGGCTGCGCGCTGCGGCGCGGCCGAGGTGAACTGCCGTGTCACGACGTGGGTGTTGCGAGGAATCGGTGCAACAGCGGCAGCGACGAAAAGGAAGAAGCGCGGCGGGCGCCGGGCGCGAATATTGCACCCGCGGTTGTAAAATACCTTTTGATTGGCGAGGTCGCGAGGAACGCGAGGAAGAAGAGGCGGCCGGAGCTCGATAACCAGTGGAATTCTGACGACAAATTCCACTGGTCAGTTGGCTGGAATTAAAGAAAATTAAAGTGCGCATGTTTTTCTTTTTCTTGTTCGAAATGCACTTTTGCATCACGGGGGAAGATTATTTGCTGCTGTACAACGATCAACCGAATCGTTGAACGCACCGAAGGTGAGCCACTCGTTTCTGTCAACCAATCTGGTTGCTTGTCACGGGTCTTTTTTTCCGCTCATAGCGATTAACAAGTCATTTGTTTGTTCAGTCAATTCTTCACGGCGCAATAGTGGCGTGTTTTTATTTTGAAGAATTGTACATTTTTCGTCGCGTACTCGGTATTATAGGATATGCTCGAGACTTCAACGAGCTAAGAGCGGCGGGTTATCCTCGTCACGGGGACGGGAGGTTCGTGCGAGAAATAATAACGAGAGTCGAGCAATTTGGCCGCTCGTCACGGGCTTTTTTCGCTCATAGAGATTAACAAGTCATTTGTTTGTTTAATCAATTCTTCACAGCGCCATACACCCAAAGAAATCGTTCTGATGGGATCTATTCGAAACAAATAAAATGTATTTGAATGAAATTAACATTTACTTGGATGAAACAAAATTTTATTTAATACTAGGATTAATTTTATTTTAATGCTAGGATTAATTTTATTTTAATGCTAGGATTGATTTGGATAAAAATCCAAATAAATCCCAGCAGGCCGGCCATTAAGTAAATAATTTATTTAATGGCCCGCCTACTGGAATTTATTTAGATAAAATAACATTTATTTCATTCAAGTAAATTTAAATCATTCAAATAAATGTTAATTCCATACAAATAAATGTTATTTGTTTATTTGTTGTTAAGTAAATAATTTATTTAATGGCCGGCCTACTAGAATTTATTTGAATGAAATACATTTTATTTCATTCAAATAAATGTTATTTGTTTCGAATAGATCCCATCAGAACGATTTCTCTGGGTGTAATCGCGTGTTTTTATTTCGTAAAATGGTACATTGTACAATCTCGGCAATATGGGAAGCGCTCGAGGCTTCACCGAGCGAAGAGCGGCGGGTTATCCTCGTCACGGGGACGGAAGGTTCGTGCGAGAAATAATAACAAGAGTCGAGTGCGCGCGGTCGACGAGCCCGCGAGCCCCGAAGATCCTCGCGGTGCTCGCGGTCAAGGATCGCGGTCTGCACCGCGGCGCATTATTCACCGGTCACCGTATATAGCGCGCGGCGGACCCAAAACTAACGAACAACAACAACGCGAACTCGACGAAGACGTACCGAGAGATTTCCTCCTCTCGGTTCGTTGTACACGCACACAAAAGCGTTTTACCTTTTAACACGACGACACCGCGACGTGTCCTTGGGGGCCCGCGCGACGGCCGCTCGCGCTTGTGTTGCACATCGAAATTTCTCTTCCTGGCCTTCCGAGGCTGCCGCTGCCGATCTCGCCGAGCGCAACACTTCGGATCGAATGTTCGAGATGGAGCGGCCGATCGAATGATCGAGATGCAACCGACGCTGCGCGTTATCGTCTCGTCCTGTGTTCGAAGCGGTTGTTCGCCGAATTTTTCGGGTGTCAGAAAAAAAATTGGTCGCGGAAAAAGGCCAATTTCAAAAACTTTTTGTTGTTGTATTGCTTCCTGTGAAAAACGAAAATTAATGAGGAAGCAATGTGCAATACTATACTTTGCAACTTTTTTTTCCTCGGACTTTTCATCCCCAGCCATTTTTTTCATGAAACGAAATTGTTTATTACTATTATCATTTACAAAATTTAAAGAATCGCATATAAACTATAAAATATAAAGATATAACAATAATGATAACAATAATAATTCTCCTAATCTCATTTTTCAAAATAATTCAGCTTTTCGTCCTACACGTTTGGTAGAAAAATAATTCTCTCCTTTTCCAAAATCGAAACGTTTGCCCCACTCGTCAAATTGCCGCAATAAAGAAAGAGCGAGAAATTTCGAGACAGAGAGAGAGAGGGTGGGGTGGAAGGAATCGAGGAGAATTTTATAGGACAGTGTGCCGAGCGATGACTCGTCCCGCCATATACGATTTATGGCCACGGGGTTACAAGCCGGCTCGCGGCTCACCGCGTCGCGAACATCCACTATCGCGTGGAGAATACAGGTATTCCTATACCTACACCAGATACGATATACGCGCTCGCCACCTCGACGGTGGTTCAGTCCCATTTTGGAAAGTGATTACCGTTCATCTCGGCGATGCCGCGCGCTGCGCTCTCTGTTATTCCGTACTCGCTGTTATTTTGTACCCGCGTCGCGACGCGCGCGGCAATAACAAACTTCGCCGCTGTAAATCCTCGCGTGTTTCTTCCCTTCGACACATGCCGCAAGATACACCCGGAGTACTTTCGACGCACTTTCGACGGTTCTACCCAGAGTTGTAAATCCTCATTAGTTTAAGGAATAAATGTTACAGTTCGGTTTGTCTTGCAGGTGTGATTTAATAATAATAACCTGCGACGATTATAAAGTGACGTGCGAACTTTTGATTAGCTGCATCGATACCTCATTATCAATGAAAAATTCTGAGCGATTGCAAAAGGAATGAATGAGCACGGTTCTCCATTACTTTCGTAATACACCAAACGCACTCAGAAAAATGTTTGGAATTACCAAATTTATATATGGTTGAAATTATTTTGTTACAATTAAACCACATTTTTTTTTCTTAATATAAGATTTAGTTCACGTGACATATGCAATTGAATCGAAACAACTAAATTATTTTGTTGAAATGGCAATATCCACTTGACCGCACGATATTTTGAATGAGTTACATTGAAGTTCAATCAAGTGATACAAAATTTACTTTGACACATTTTTTTAATAATTCCATATCATTTTATATGATATGGAATTATCATAATTATCTATATTCCAGTCAATTTAATTGACCAGATGATTGATCAAAATGAAGTAAAAGATGCGGCAACCCCTGTGTTTGTTCGTTCAAACTTAATTTTTTGTCGTTACGACTGCATTCGGCTATTAGTAGCCTCTAGAATAATCAAAGAATTTAAATCCTTAGTAACAAAACAGGTTCAAAGCAGGATAAACGTGCGCGGTTCTCAATTTTTTCAGAAAAATGACCGCGAAATTTTATTGAGCATAAACATACTTCGCAGGCATTAAAAAATGTACACGTTATTTTATATTTACTCCGCATGCTGCTATTATTAATTAATAATTACATCGTCAATTGTACGATCGACTTCATTTCTAAAAGATTTAGAAATTTACAACTTTGGTTGCATCTAAGCAGCATCGAAGCATAGGCTGCATCCCTTTCAAGTGCAACGCGCAGCTCGACGACGTTCACGAAGCGAGACGACGAGAGACCGAAGAGTCGCGCACTTACAGTTCGCACTCTCACAGCTGTGCTCCACATCGGTGCAGCCCAGCGGATCGAGCTGCCCTCAGGGCTGCCTCGCTCCGGCCCTGCCGTATTTGGGACGCGAAGAATTCGGTTTGGCGTCGCCGCGCGGCCGCGAGTCGCCCCGGCACATCCGTATCCGCGGCCGAACTCGCGTTCGGCTCCTCTGGGACGCGGAGATCTCGCTTTTCTGCGCTCGGCGCGATACACAAACCGCGACATCGGGATTAATTAAATTGACGCGCATTAACCGGCGATTTAAGTCTGATCTTGGAATACGCGCTCGAAGCCTGGAGGCTCGTTTTGTCGGTAACGAGGCAAACCTGACCGCGAGTCCGGAATATTCCACCGTTGAATTTTTATTACGCCGAGAAACTCGCCGAGAGAGAGAGAGAAGAAGAGGAAGCGATTGCTCCTCAGCTCAAACGCAATGAAGACATATTTCCGGATTTAATTGAACGATGGGAAATTCCACGGGTCTTGAAAAATTGAGACCTTTGCCACTTATAAGTAAAAATATTCTCGTTGGCGAAACTATCGGCACGCTTCTAATTATGTATTTAGTACAGTAGAAGCTCGATTATCCTAACCCTCAATAATCCGAATATTGACGCGAAAGATACATTAGTTGGTTAAATACGTAAAAAGCATTCAACGTTTTTCAGATTTTTTATTTTCAGATCTTTATTTGAACGTTTAATATAAATGTAGAAATCGCATGTATACTGGGGTAATTACACGCGCTGGCACGCGTGCCTAAACAACTTTTCGCCAAAATAGACCTCGGAAAATGTGTTTTTCGAAATATCGACTTGTAACCTGTACCATCGTTTTCAAGTTGTATATTCTACCCCCGAAAACACTGGTTACCAATACTCCTTACTTGGTTTTGAAAAAAAAAAAAAAAATTGCGTTGCTTTTTTTCAGAAATCATAGATCCGTCTTCGGATCGAAAATCGCCATAATCGACCTTGGAAAATTTGTTTTTCGAAATATCGACTTGTAACCTGTACCATCGTTCTCAAGTCGTATATTCTACCCCCGAAAACTCTGGTTACCAGTACAGTTTACTTGATTTTGAAAAAAAAAAAAAAAAAATAGTGACGTTTTTTTTGTCAGAAATCACAGATCCGTCTCCGGACCGAAAATCGCCAATAATGGGCTGCTGCGCTCTTATAAAACTTTAAAAGGTTGCGGGCGCTGCCGCGCCTATCCTCTTATGTCAAATTTGACACGAAACTAAATTTGTTTATCACGGGCAATCCTGGCAACCAATCACAGCTCGAATAGAATGACAAGCATGCTTTCCGTTACTCATGAACTTTTTAAAAGAGTGATGATCTACAGTTCTTATGTAAAAAATGTTGTTTACGAACCCGTCCCCAAAAAAACTTCGTTTTGAATATCCGAATTTTACTGTAATTAAAAATAAAACACAAAGTTAAGTAAAAAATGCATTCGAGTGCGTACAAAGCAGGGGGAACCAGTGGGTCCTCCAAAATTGAGACATTCAGCTTCATCTACAGATACCAACTATTCACATTGACAGAATTATCAACTCGCTGCCACTTCTGGCGCACATTCGTAATTGGAAACAAAACGCAAAGCGGCTAAGTGAACGCAGAAATAACTCGGTATACATCTGTGCGCTCGAGTGCGCGCAACGCAGGTGAACGACGAAGGATGTATAATGGCCGAACGGGCTGCAATTTAAACCGGTGGGTATAATAATGCGCAGCACCGAGGCGAAGACGCGCGAGCGCTCGCGCGCGTTATTATTTGCCTAGGACGACGTGCATAAAGCACTCGCACGGAGTTAGTTCTCTCGGGTCCGAGTCGCCGAGTCGGGCTCGGTAATACGGTGGATGTCGAGGGGGGTTCGCCCACGCGACCGGTGCCCCAGCTCCGGTGCGATCAGCGCCGAACGAGCGGGACAGGCATTTCCTGCTGCCGGACGATAATAGTCAGCCAGTGCTCGACGAGCACATTATATTATATGCGTTTGTATGTAGCTATGCGAGCGACGTTCCACTGTGATATTTGTATGTACGTAGCGCGTGAGCCCGAGAGGAGATCGCGTTGCTCAAATACCCGCCGTAGATGAGATATCTGCGCTTTCGCGTTACACCCACAATGTAAGTCCCGAGCGACTCTCTTGGGTCTTGAATTCTCTCTCTCGAGGCCTCTCGAGGCCTCTCGATCTCGCTGTTATTTTGCTGCACGCGCTCGATGGACAACAGGCTTCTCATTCTTCAGTGAGGACCTCGCAGCGTCGGGAGAATCGTGCATGTCCTACTGCCGGGTATACCAACCACCGGCAATAATGCGTTATTCGAGCAGCCTGGACGGGTTCCGCGTGCGGTGAACGGAGGCGAAAAGTCGTAGTGCACGGCCCGGAGATTGGCAAAGGTGAGAGCGGCAGTTTGTATTCCGCTGGTGGCTCGGTGACCACACCTTCATGCTGTTGCTGCTGCTGTTGTTGCTCCTTGCTGCTCAAGTGTACTGCACGTCGCTCCCTTCGGTAGTCGCGCTGATGGACACGGTGGATATGGGAGCCCGTTTGGTGCTGCACGAGGATCGTCGAGCAGCCGGAAAGCACATTTTTCTGGCGTAACTGTGGAGCGAAGAAGAAAGTTAGAAAGAGAATTAAGGGATCATCACAGATTTCGAAATTTCTTCGAAATCACAGACATCGAAAAATCACTGATTTTCGCAATTTTTTTATTTTATTGTTAGGGTAAACTAATCGGTCTGTTTTTTTTTGTACAAATGTAGGCACTAATGAAGAGTACAGAATTATTTTTTGTAAGTTGATTTATTTATTGTTCAATATTGTTATAAATTATTGAAAAGTCCGGTTATAAAAAAGATCCGTCATGGTGTCCAGGTTTGCGACCTTAATTCTGATCTGAAACAAAAATTTCAAAAAGATTATGAATCTGTAGGAAAGCCACTACCGTCCTATGGAGGCTTCTTTTAAATGTCACAAAATAGCGGCGGTTTGAATAAAACGTGTCGAATTTAGCCTTTTTTTCGACAGTTTTTTGTAAAAAAAAATAGGAAGATTAAAAAAAAGCTTCCATAGGACGATAGAGAATGATGAGAAGAATGTTCTGTCCATATTTGAAATGGATACCTTGAAAACTCTTCTCTTGAGAGTGGACACCGTTTTAAAAAAACACCATTTCGAGATAAACGCGTTTCAAGCGAGAACTTTTCATATAAATCGTTTACTTACGATCAATCGGCGATGCCAGATCCATTCGAAATAATTCGAATTTCGATTTCAAAATTTGAGAAAATTTTTATAACAGTGTATACTATCCGATAATGTGAAAAAATACGATTTGTTGAAAATGTCACACTGCGATAATCCCTTAATCGCATGAACCAACGAATTGTTTGGCCAACAATTTTTGAGAAAACAATGGGTCGTATCGACTTCACTCAATTCAACGTCGAAGGTTGTCAGAGACGTACGATGTTCGTGTACTGAATTGAGGTATCGTACGAAATTATTGCCGCTGTTAAATCGTCGAGGAAGCCGTCGGCGATAAAATTCAACGAGGCAACGGAGTCGCGGCGCCTCGGCCGAATAATCGAGACGCACCGGGAGCTGAACGGAGCGGCTCTCGAGCGAAGAGCGTAGGGCAGGTCTGTGTCGCGCGCGCGCGAGTGATTTATTTTTACACGTTTTCTTATTATTTATCGACGGTCGTGAGAGAGGCCACTGCGGAAAGACACGGACAAGGAGACACCGCGAAGCTTTGAATATTCAAACCCGGCGCGCGACCCACGCGCGAACCGTGCCCAAGGCTCCGTCGATATTAAGGTTGGAAGACACCCGGTGACCAAATTGATCGTATACGATTATTTTTCTCCTTGGGCGTCGCGCGAGAGAACTCTCGGGAATTCGTGGAGGCAGGTTTGCCGCACGCCCGCGCAACATCCTCCTTCACCTCCTGAACGCGAACGCGCGACCACAAACTTTTTATAGCACTAGGTATGAATTATGTCACATACGTCGTGCACAGAGATTGTCGCGAGTTTCAACACTGTGGCGTTTATGAAACCGCTATTGTCGTCCGGTATTTCCATAAATTCATTTCTTCCCAGCAATCGCAGTTAATCGGTTCTATAAATCCAGATTGACTAATGCACAGCAAGTGGCCAACCATCAGTCTCGCGTGCAAGTGACCAACCACTGGCATGAAATATTAGCCCGTCTTGCACCAGTCTCTGCGATCTTTATTTTTTTTTATCGGCTCATCTGATCTTAGGACTCGGTGTTCACTCCGTCAGCTTTAGTAAAATTCGATCGCAGTTCGCGCGTAACTCTCGTCCTTAGGGAATTTCATCACAGGATCAAATAAACTTAATCTTATCTTAATCTGTATCTCCTATAACGAATATTTTTACCTATCCAGTAAATAGCCATTTGGAGTAACAAAAAAAGCGAATGCTGTCCACTGTCCTACACAAGAGAAATTCCCTCGACTCTACAATATGAGCCAAAATCTCACAGTGAATTAGTTCTATAAATCCAGATAGATTACCCACCGCACAGAAAGTTTCTTGTCTTGCATGCAAGGGACCGGCCACTGGCATTACCCACTAGCCCGTATTGCTCCAATCTCGCTCCTATTACCCTACGTACTAATTAGCCGTTTTGCGAAAAAAAAATAAACGAACGCTGCCGACTGTCCTACACAAGAGAAATTCCCTCGACCCTACCGTATGAGCCAAAATCTCACAGTGAATTAGTTGTAAAAATCCAGATAGATTGCCTACCGCACAGAAAGTTTCTTGTCTTGCGTGCAAGCGACCAGCCACTGGCATTACCCACTAGCCCGTATTGCTCCAATCTCGCTCCTATAAACCTACCTACTAAATAGCCGTTTTGCGAAAAAATAAATAAATAAACGAACGCTGCCCACTGTCCTACGCAAGGGAAATTCCCTCGATCCTACCGTACGTGGAGAGTCGGACGCAGCGCCCGACCGAAATAGAAATGCCGAATAAGCGTGGGACTTAGGGGTGGCGTATGCGCGGCGGAGTAACGGGCACCAGGACCGGGCGTCGCGTTATCGCGGCGCGCATTGGCTGTAGGAAGTCGTTTCGCGATATTGGAAGTCGCGTGCACGTGTCGTTCGGTTGTACCCGGCGCGGGCCCGAGAAACTCGTGGATTTCCATATTCGCCGATAGTCACCGATTTCTCCGGAAGAAAGTGTCGAACCCTTCGAACGTGGCTTCGCGCACGCGAAGCTTGTATCTGATTTCGATAAACAAGCCGCAGCTCGAAAAGATTGATCACGACGAGACTCGAACGGCCTCGGGGCCTCGGTTCTGAGTATACAGATTTTATCACGTTTCGTCTCCCTGTTTCAGCCTCAGAATCTCGTCATGATGGGCAGCTTTCCCGAGAGCGAAGTCAAGCTCTGCGACTTTGAGATCTCGAGGGTGATCCTGGAGGGCACTGAAGTCCGTGAGATCCTCGGAACGCCAGATTATGTTGGCAAGTGATTTCTACCTTCAACCGATTAGTTCCCTCAACCAATCGTCATACTTTTCGCTTTCTTTTACATAAAGTGATTTTTTACCTTCAACCGATTAGTTTCCTCAACCTATCGTCATACTTTACGCCCTCATTTACATCTAATTTGACCTTCTTTTAGCTCCCGAAATTCTTCACTACGAGCCGATCACACTAGCTGCGGATATGTGGTAAGTTGAACAAAAAAAAAAAAAAAAAAAATTAAAAAAGCGCGCACGCCGTATCCTAATATGACCACCGCAAAGGACGGGAGTCGATAAAAAGTGTAAATTCGCTCGGTACCAGGTCCCTCGGCATCACCACCTACGTCCTGCTAACCGGATTTTCGCCTTTCGGTGGCGAAACCGATCAGGAGACGTTTCAAAATATTTCACTCGGCGAGGTCGACTTTCCCGAGGAACTGTTCGAGGACGTGTCGGCGCAGGCGAAAGACTTTGTCGCCAAGCTTCTCGTGCTTGACCCAAGGTACGTCCTAATATTATTTCCCCGTGGACGTGTGCATTTGTTTCCCCAAAGAAAAAAAAAAAGAAAAAAAAAACTAATTTCACTTTGCAAACCCTAGCAGATCGAACAACCGAATTTCAACCGTACTTCCAACCGGGTTGATCTGAGACACAAAACCAACCATAATTCTTGTCAATCCGATCCAAAAACCAACCAAGATTTCAAAATCTCGGTCGGTTTGTTCACAAGAATTACGGTTGGTTTTGTGTCTTATTCCGACCGGGTTGGAAATACGGTTTTTTTTTCGGTTTTTACGGTTGATTTCACGGTTTTTCGATCTGCTAGGGAACACAAGACAAAAGTTTGACTAATAATGAATTAAATGATTTTTCAGCGCACGGATGTCGGCAAAGCAATGCCTGCGCCACGATTGGCTGCGGGACGCCCCGACGCAGGCGTCGCCTCACCTGCGAAGATACCTGTCCAAGTCCCGCGAGGTGCTGCTCGAGCGTGTCGTGAGCCGGGAGAACCTGAGACGAGCGGCGCTGCTGAGCCAGGCGACGAGTCACGCCAATCTCTCGGAGTCGAGTCAGAGCCCGGGACTGGGCGGAAGTCTGAGCCAGAGCGAGATGTGTCTGAGTTACGGGCTGACGGGAAGCCGGGGCAGCCTGACGGGCAGCGAGTGCTACATGAGCCCGGCGGACTCGCGAACCAGTCTGAACTCGTCGCAAACGAGTCTGGCGACGTCGCAGGCGAGTCTCGCCGCGAGTCAGAGCTACCTGCTCAACAAGGAGCAGACCCAAGGACTCCTGAGCCAGGCGCAGAGCCGATCGCAGGCCAATCTCAGTCACGTAACGCGACGTGGGCTTCTCTCGCGAATGCGCAGTTTGAATCAGATTCAGTCGCAGGCCTGTCTCTCGCATCACGGGAAAGCGGCGCTCAGGCGCAAATGCGGCGGCGGCGACGGCGACGACGATGAGGACGAGGCGAGTCCGCTGTTCGGCAGCCGCTCGCAGGAGAAGCTCTACGGGCTGCGGTGCCTCTCGAAGTCGCAGGGCGTCCTCGACATCTACCGGAGCCTCGAGTGCCTCAGGAAGAAGAAGCGACGGAGGAAGGACCAGCGAGCCGTCACCGAGGATATCCTGCCGGCGATCTTCAAGAAACTCGGCGGCGACGTCGCGTCGTCCAGCTCCGGGGCGTCGATGGATCGCTCGGGGAACGGTAGCGAGTCCGACGACGGGGTTTCCGTTGCCTCGGTGAGCGCGGCTGCTGGTCGGCAGGTCGAGGCGACGATGACGACGATGACGACGACGACGACGACGACGACAACGACGACGATGGGTGTCCCGCGATCATCCGGTGGAGTCGATTCGGGCGTGACGACGGCAACGACGACGACAACGGGTGTTCCGCAATCATCCGGTGTAGTCGACTCGGGCGTGACGACGCAGGATCAATCTGGGGAAAATGAATTAATTAGCGAACGAAAATTGGACGATTGTCAGGGAACCGAGGAATTATCGACGGGCGAATCGGAGCGCAAGGACGAAGAGGAATCGCTCGAGGACTCGAGCTGTCCGTCCGTGGCCGAGTTGGAACGTCAGGACTCGGGAAGTTCGACGGTCGAGTCGTCGGAGGTTGTCGGTCGGGAGGAGTCGCAGTCTCGAAAATCGGAGTCGGAGCAGAATCTGGACTCGCTGCAGTCGGTGGAGTCGGACACACTGACGGAGGACTCGGACGAGACGCAGCTCGACCGCTCGCTTCTGTCCGTCAAGCAGCCCTCGCAGCGTCAGCACTCGGACATCTCGAGCCACTCGAACAACTCCGGGAACTCGGACGACAAGGACGAGCACTCGGAGTCGGAGACGGAGGAGCCGAAGTACACGGTGGCGCAGCTGGTGTCCGCGTTCAACAAGCACCAGGAGGTCGCGTCGAAGACGAGCCTCGAGGCGATTATGACGGAGAAACGAGTGAACGAGGTGACCTTCCCGACGGGTCCCAAAGCCCTGAGGCTCTTCATACCCGACATCAACATCACGGAGCGCGGAGTCGTGCGACGGAAGACGAGCTACAAGCCGCGGAAAAATTGGGAGGAGCTGAGAAAGCAGAATGAGAAAAACGAGGGCGTTCTCAAGGATTTCGACAACGACTCGGGCAACGAGGACGCCGACGCCGACGAGGAGACGGACGGCGTGGAGCGTAATTCCTACGAGAAATCCGAGGAAAACGGCAGCAGCGAGGAGCTGAGAAAAGTGCCCACCATCGAGAACGCCCTTCGCGCCGAGGAGATCGACTGCGCGTGGCCGGACGGCGAGGAATCGGCCTTCAACGGAGACGAGGCGGAGGGCAGTCTGGACACTCGGATCGACGAGAAGTACAAGCAGTGCGTGGACGGTGCTAAGTCGCTGAATCACCGGGGCGAGGATCCCGAGCCGAGGGAGCCGGATTTGAGCGTGCAGACCAGGGTAATCAGCAATTCCGCTCGACCTCATCATCAGAAGGAGAGGCTGCCGAATTACATATTTCCCGAGGTGACTTGTCCTCGCGTGGAGCCCGAAGTTCCGTCGAGAGCGAGCGCGACGAGGCTCGAGACGTCGAAGAAATCCGAGGCGACGCCACCAGTCCCGAGATCCGACAGCACCGTCAATCTCAAGGACATCCTGCAGAAGATCGACGGCTCGCAGAGAACGTCCAAGGAGAATCTGGAAAAATTGCGAAAACGTACGTCAATAACGAAAATTATAATCAACGACAATCTGGCTGTCGACAACGACAGCAACAACAACAACGGCACGACTGGCGTTGTCAGCAGGGCCAAGAGCGAACCGCCGCCCTCGTTGAACGCTTCGACCAGGAAGATGGAGCAGGCGAAGCTGGATATTCCGTCGTCCTTCGTGAGGTCGTCCTCGCTGTCCAGCGAGAGCGGCTGCCCCACGCCGTCGAGCATTCAGTCCGACATCGGAATGTCCTGGGAAGACGTTCACGGGATCCAAGGTGGCACCAGTCCGTCCCTGGAGAAGGACGAGGGCAAGGCGTTTCCAAAGCGAGCGCCTGTGTGGGAGGCCGCGAGAACGGAGACGCCGAGGGCGAGCGTCGCCGGTGAGAACCGAGCGGAGCACAATAGAACGAAGGCCATGACCGCGGAGGAGCGACGGGTGTGGGGAAAAGTTTGCACCGGCTCGTACACGCGGGCGATGGAGCGTTTCAACGGGAAGCAGAGCGCCGAGGGCGCGAGGAAGACGAGCACCCTGAGCGCCCCGCAGAGCCTGGAGAAGACGAGGAGAAAGAGCAGCCCCGCGATGCCGCAATACGATTCCTGAGGAAGCGGCGCGCGCGACCCGCTTTTGTTGATCCAGACCATTGGGAGTTCCGGACGAGTCACACACACCTCTTTTCCCTTTGGAACCGCGGAAGACATTATTCTCAAACTAAGACTGAGCACACATGATGCACGCAACCTTTCAGCGACGCCCTGATGTCGATTCCCGACGATTGACATTTTTTTTTCTTTTTCTTGTTTCCCATCGATCGCTGATTCGCGCTGGTGCTAATCTCGACTCTACAGGGTTGCTATTGTAGACTTTGGCGTTGAAAGAAAAAAAAAAGAAGAAAAAAAAACGATGGAGAAGAAAAAGAAAACGCTACCTCGTCATTAGTGTAGCGCTAATCGCTCTCGATCACTAGATCAAGGTGCTATCGCGACCGATCGCCCGTATTATATCCTTGATTGAAAACTCCTTATCCGGGACAAAGATTTCGCGGGAACGCGAGGACGCGTCGGCCGAGAAAATTTAATCGCGAGCCAACGCGAGAGCAACAAGTTTATGTGTATAACGAAGTCGCGCGTTGAGGCCGCGCCCCACCACCTCATTACGGCGATGAGATCTCACGCTCGCGACTTCCGGTCGGTGTTACCCAAGCGCGTTGGTCGTGTCCACCAAGCCGGAAACACGACGTGAGCCGCGGGATGTGACCCGATTTGGGCCTTTCCGAAATTGCTCGGATGACGACTCGCCGCTCGCGTCGCACGCGGAGATTCTCACCGCGCTGTGATACAACGATTCACGGTCGCGCGACCTTATGAGACGACGGTAAGCGCGCGTGAATCATATTAAGTACACACATCGCGAGAAGAATGCCGCCGACGCGAGAGCGATTTACCGCGCACGTGCTGTTCCGGGATAATATACGCGAGGGGTATTTGCGGATCGTATGCGCGAGTCGCGAACGGTGGGGACGATTTTTCCGCGGCGACACGCTTAAGGATGTAGGAGCGCGAAGTGTTTAATTCGCATAAATTCGAGAAAAGTGCGAGAAAATTGCAAACATTTCTCGATGGTCTGAAAAGCTGAAGAAATTCATGCGCATTAAAGATACTGAAAAAATTAATTTTGCATAATAATAATTCCAAAATGTTAAGTACAAATTAATTTTTAAAAATAGTTTAACAAATATTTCGTTGACCCAAGTTTTTGTGTATGAAAATGATTTCTTTATTTTTCTGTATACGTATGAATTTATTCAGATTTTTATCTAATGTTTGAAACTTGTATTTTTTTATATGGAAAATATGTACAAATTTCAAAGATTAGATAAAAATCAGAAAAAATTCATACGTATACAGAAAAATAAAGGAATCATTTTCATGCAAAAACACTTGGGTCAACGAAATATTTGTTAAACCATTTTTTTTATCAATTTGTTAATAACATTTTGGAATTATTATTATGCAAAATGAATCTTTTCAGTACCTTTAGTGTGCATGAATTTTTCAGATTTTCAGACCATCGAGAAGTGTTTGCAATTTTCTCGAATTTATGCGAGATGAGTACTTCGCGCTCCTACATGCTTAACAGACTATTTATAATATAAATGTTCCGTGCGGGATGACGTGTCGTCGACGTTCTCGGGCATAATTCTCGCGGAGAAACTCGGCGTCGCGCGGATTCGAGAGATGATTATGTTTATGATTTTACAAACATTCGCGCGTCGATCCGGTTGATCGACGAGCATCGATCGAGACAATCTCGCGGATCGCCGCGCTCTCCGGCTTTGCACCTGCAATTAACGCCTCTGCCGATTTGGCGCCGCCTCTTTTCCCTCGAAACCTCGCGCGCGAGAAGGCGTATTATCGCGTATTCAAATCGATTTGCTCGCGCTAATCGCGCTTCGACGCGATTCCTAATCGCCGTTTGCACTCGGCGATTCGAGTGTTTCGTTCGTTCCCAGTCGATGATCGTCCGGCGAGCAGGCAATTCGAGCTGAACAGCGGCGCCCTAAATGGTCGACTAAAGTTGTATTCCACTGAAAAATGTCTTTGTCGACGAGACTCCGTCCGTCGTTATTGGTGGCCGCGAATCCCCGTCATCTCGCAACAAGGAAACACAATCGATTATGATCGACGAGTGTACCGATCGAGGCATGTTAAATTTATTCATGTTATGCATATTGAGCGCGCGACGCATTAATTAGCGTCGCGCTCGCTAATGGAAAAGAAAAACATACTTTAGCCGACTAATTACTGGATGCTGTTCTCCTTCGTTCTGTCGATATTACACTCCGCGACGACTTCATCGATTTACGCATAATTCTCGTATTATTGACTAATTTACTCCCTCTGAAACTCACGTTATAGCTGCGCGACGACAACGAAAAGCCTTGATTGCGATCCAATTTATCGCACGAAAATTATACGAGAAAATCAGGTTTCACTCCGCGAGCCCCGTTATCTTGGCAAATCAAGATTTCATCGGCCTGAATACGCGTAAGGATAATGCTAAAATTATTTATGTAAATAAGTTATTGCAATGTACGGTGCACGTCTCAATAAATGCGATAGACGAAGAAATAAAAAATGTGGAGAAAACAAATAAAAAACAGCTACGAGGATCCGTGAGAACACGAGGATGTCTGGAGTTGGTCGTTCGTCGTAAGAAACATCTTGAGATTTATTACAGTCTAGTAAAGTTAAGTTTTTATTATGATATAAAGCAAATCGATTGTGCAATAATCGATACGTTCAAGGTCACGAGTACACACTTAATTACCTCCGCGGTCCGGTAACTTTTCATCACTCCCATCTACTCTTTCTCATTCTCTTTCGTTCGTTCTTGTCGGAGCTCGAGGCGTTGGCATTTGAGCCTTCGGACATTTCGTTCATCTCGTCCAGCGACCTCGTCGAACCGGGCGCGGGCGGCGGTGGCATTATCACCGAAGCCGGCTGTATGGTCTGCTCCCACGTGTGATCGGAAGACGCCCGAAACTGGAAGAGATTATTTGCGTTTCGAAAATTTTCCACGCTCGAACGGCGATGCGATCTATCGATCGATTTCGAGAAGTTACTCACTTGCGAGCTGTATTGGCTTCTAAATGCTGCTTTCATGGCCGAAAGGCGGTCGCTGCCCGGTCCCTGCCTTTCCAACTTCTTCACCACCTCGCTTATGTCTTTGGGAGGCTGCGACGACGGTCCGCCGATCTTAAATCAAACGTTACCGACAATCGTTAGCAACAATCGTTACGCAATCAACGACATGGTGGCCGTTTTTTTTCGCCGGAAAAAATTCCCCGACTTTATCCTGATTTTTCCCTGACCACGGTTCTGACGATTTCTAATTAAAAAATTAATGATGCCAATGAAAATGTATCGAAAACCGGTGCACGTCTTCGATAAATTATTTATTTTGCCGATCAACGGTAAATCACATTAAACCTTTAAGAGGCAGTCCCACTTCCCCCACTCCAGCTCGAATTTTTTAAAGCTATTTTCTCCTAAACCATTCGACAGAGCTCAAATTTTAGGGCTGACTACAGTTTCTGTTATCAAATTTTAGGGCTGATTACAATCTCTGTTACCGACGGAGTAACTTTCACATCCCCTTAACGGTCTGTGGGACACATATGTCCCACCCTCCGTCCTCGTAACTTGGCTGTTAAAGGGCTTAATACTATTATATGATGTACTTTTTTTTATCTACTTATCGGAGGTTCGGCGCCAATTAATTTTTTCCCTGACCAATTTTGAAATTCCCTGACTTTTCCGTGATTCTCTGACGAATTTCTGTTTCCCCTGACTTTTCCCGGTTTTCCCGGTTTTCACTGACCGCGGCCACCATGAACGAAGATGAAGGAAGTGAAGATCAAGCGATACCTGCTGAATCGCCACCGGCGGATCGGCGCGTCCACGGAATCCGAGTCCGGCGCCTCCGACGTTCAGGCTCTTGCCCTTGCCGCCCTTGAATCTCGATTTGCGAAACCAGGCGCTCTGCATCGCCAGATCCAACAGACCCTTGGTGACTTCCTGGTTCGCGCCCTCGAGGTTTCTCACCAGATGTCCCGCGAATTCCTTGTCCTTCTCGGTCACCAACGTGTACGCCGTGCCCTTCTCTCCGGCGCGGCCCGTTCTGCCGATTCGATGTGTGTGCGTGTCGATGTCGCGCGCCACGTCGTAATTCACCACCGTCCTTATGTGAGGGATGTCGAGACCACGGGCTATAAATTCGTATTTGTAAATATTTTTTAAAACCCGTTTCTACGATTGGGTAAAATGCCGACGAAATAAAATTGTGAACCATCAGATTACGGCAGAAAATTCACAAATTACAGGCTGTGTACCTGCTACGTCAGTCGCCACGAGAATGCTGACTTCTTTCCGTTTGAAAGCCGTGATGACTTTGTTTCTCTCGATTTGGTCCATGTCACCGTGCAAAAGCATCACATCGAACTCCTTGAGCTTAAGATTATTCGCCAGTTCCTCCGCGTTCAACTGCGCAGAAAGGTGAGTCGAATTTATTATCGAGCCGCGGAATTTGTCGAGTAGCCGAAGGAATTTTAGTGCAGCATCGCCGAAACATACCTTTTTCGTCACGAATATCAGCAAGCTGCCGGCACTCAGATATTCGACTATATTGTGCAACAACCACGACCACTTGCCAACGGGATTGTTGTGAAACATTATGACGTGTTGCGTCACGTCCGTGTTCGCCTCGCCCACGTCTCCGTGAACGATTCTCACGGGATCCGTCAGCACGTCCCGGGCGAGTTTCTCGACGCGTTTCTTGAACGTCGCGCTGAAGAGCAACGTCTGCCGGTCGGGCCTAACGTGGTTGCATATCGATCGCACCTGGGGCTCTGCGAGAGAAGGGAATCGAAGCTGTTAAACGATTTTTTTTCTCTCGCTGGTCGAGCGTCGCCTCGCACGTCGACAGAACGACAGAATCCCCTTACCGAAACCCATGTCGAACATTCTGTCGGCCTCGTCGAGTACTAAAAACGTGACTCTGCTGAGGTTCGTGGCTTTCATCTTAACAAGATCGATCATGCGTCCCGGTGTCGCGACTACTATTTCCGCGCCACCCTCCAGGGCTTTGCTCTGTTCCCACTTGCTGCCGCCTCCGTAACAACAACACACTTGGATGTTGTATACCTTGCCGAATTTCTTGGCTTCTTGGTAAATCTGTCGATTTTTCGTGGTGTTATTTATCTTTATATCGTACAGGTCATTCGTTATTTAAGGTAGTACGAGCGGTACAGTCCCGCCAAACGTGAGTTTCAGAGAATATTTCGAACACTTCTCAATGAGATAAAAATCTGAAAAAATCAAGCACGTTGAAGATACCGAAAAGGTTGATATTGCATAATAATAATTCCAAAATGTTATTAACAAACAAATGTAAAAATGAATTGTTCAACAATTTACCCGGTAACCCAACTTTTTTTCTGATGAAAATGATTCATTCATTTTTCTGAATACATATGAATTTTTTTAGAATTTTGTCTAATTTTTCAATATTACGTTAAAAAAATGAGGGGTGAAGACCGTATTTAAAAAAACGTAGACAAAATTCTGAAAAAATTCATACGTATTCAGAAAAATGGATGAATAATTTTCATCAGAAAAAAAAGTTCGGTTGCCGGGTAAATTGTTGAACAATTCATTTTTTCATTAATTCGTGATAACATTTTGAAATGATTATTATGCAAAACAAATCTTTTCAACATCTTCAACGAGCTTGATTTTTTTTCAGATTTTTATCTCATCGAAAAGTGTTCGAAATATTCTTTGAAACTCACGTTTGGCAGGACTATACCGCTCGTACTACCCTAATACGCGCTCGTAGAAAAATGTTGTCTCACCTGTTGGGACAATTCTCTCGTGGGCGCGAGAATCAGGCCAATTGGTCCGTCGCCGGGTTTCAGCTCCTTCTGGTCCATTATATGAACCAGCATCGGCCAGATGAACGCGGCGGTTTTACCGCTGCCGGTCTTCGCTATTCCTATCAAATCCCGACCGCTCAGAGCCGCGGGCACCGCTTGAGCCTGAATCGGCGTGGGTTGCGTGTACTCGTTCTTACGAATGGACTTGATCAGCGCGTCGTCGAAGCCAAAGTGGCCGAAACTCGTTATCGGATTCGGCACCGAGGCTCCCGAGACTTTGATTCCTAATGTTTCTCTCAGCTCGTCGACCTGATACTTGTTCAGACTCGAGATTTCCTCGTGAACGTTGTAGAAATTCTTCTCGAAGGGCTCGTACTGAATTTCGCTGTGATCGATCGGCGGCAACGGATCTATGTCCTTTTTCTTCGGCGGTGCTATGGGATTTCCGTCGTCGTCGTAGTCGATCTCTTGGTCGGATTCCTCCTGCTGCAATCCGGCATTTGGATTTTCTTCCATGTACCTTAAGAGCAAAAGAAAAATCGTGGTAAAATATATACACGACGTGAGTATTATTATTTCGTTGATCGGTAATATTTGATGATATACCTATAGTAGCTCTCTTCGTCATCCTCGCCGTCGATATCTGCTCTGAATCCCTTGGGTTTCTCTTCCTTAGGAGCCTCCTCTGTGTGCTGCGCCTTGGTGGTATTTTTCTTAACCTCAGCCTCAATGCCAGCCATAAAAGCATCCAATGGATCGTCCTCGCTGTCGCTTTCCTGCTTCTTCTCGTTTTTCTTCATCAGATCGTAAGTCGGTGATCCAGGTGCAGGAATATACTCCAAAGTGGAAGTTTGAGCCTCTTCGTCATCCTCAAAGTATCTGCATATTTTCAGCATGGAGTTAATAAAGATATTAATGAAGATTGCTGTGCAGAAGAAGAAGAATTTGAGCCTCTTCGTCATCCTCAAAGTATCTGCATATTTCCAGCATAGAGTTAATAAAGATATTAATAAACATTACTGTGAAGAAGAAGAAGAAGAGTTTGAGCCTCTTCATCATCCTCAAAGTATCTGCCTATTTTCAGCATAGAGTTAATAAAGATATTAAACAAGTTTGCTGTGAAGAAGAAGAGTTTGAGCCTCGTCATCATCCCGTAAATTTCTGCGTATTTTCAGCATAGAGTTAATAAAGATATTAATGAACATTACTGTGAAGAAGAAGAAGAAGAGTTTGAGCCTCTTCATCATCCTCAAAGTATCTGCCTATTTTCAGCATAGAGTTAATAAAGATATTAAACAAGTTTGCTGTGAAGAAGAAGAGTTTGAGCCTCTTCATCATCCCGTAAGTTTCTGTGTATTTTCAGTATAGAGTTAATAAAGATATTAATGAACATTACTGTGAAGAAGAAGAAGAAGAGTTTGAGCCTCTTCGCCATCCTCAAAGTATCTGCATATTTTCAGCATAGAGTTAATAAAGATATTAATGAAAATTGCTGTGAAGATGAAGAAGAGTTTGAGCCTCTTCATCATCCCCAAAGTATCTGCATATTTTCAGCATAGAGTTAATAAAGATATTAATGAAGATTGCTGTGAAGAATGAAGTGAGGCTGTCCAAGCTCTTGAAAGTAATCAATAAAATGATCCTATTTTCGTTTCCCTACTCACTCTTCTTCCGTTTTGCTGCGTTTCTTTGGTTCCCCCCAGCAAGCGTTCAACGCATTCTCCGTAATCGAATTCATCGTGTGATAACCCTGCTTGCTGAGCATTGAGTTTGTCGCAGGCGGCGGAATGTTGGCTCCGCTGCGCTTGGTGCCCGACATTTGGAAGCTCGCAAAGCCAAAGCCCTTGGGCTTGTTCCCACCGCCTCGGTGGTAACTCATCCTGTCCGATCCGTTGAACCGGTGACTTTGAGTTAAATCTGTGCGATAAATAAAGGTTATCCAACTACCGGTTCATCGATAGCACCAAGCCAACGAATCCCAGAGCCAGAAGCACAGCCCGAGTTTGTTTCACATTTGGAGGGTAAGTCGCGTTGGTTTCGATACAAAAAACCACGACATTCGGCATGAATTGTTCGAAATAACAAATTTATACGCAATTGGAGGTTAGGATTGTTTTTCGAAATTAACATCGCGGCTCTAGAATTATTTCGAACACGTTCGAACAAGCCGACGACTTTGAGTTGTATATAAGTAATTTTTCACCTTTCAGCGACGCAGATAGATATATGATACGCGATATTTATATTTTGACAGCCTGCAGGTACTTCTCGATATCCAAAGAAACTTCACACTGATGCAGTTATCGGACTTGAGTGTGTAAACTAAAAACTCTTTGGTACCTTCGGTCGGTAAGTAGTCAAGACTCTCTCTGCTCAATCGGTAACTTGCTTCATCGCGCGCACGGAGCGCAGAGAAAACATGATGGGAATCGAATATTCCATGGTATTCATTGGTACACAGAAACAATTCGAATAATTTCGTCTCTTCTGGATGAGCATGATAAATATTTTGTAATTACATCTTATTCTAAAGAAAAACACGCCACCGATATTCAATGACGAATATCTATGCGGGGTCACGTAATAAATTCTGTAACGTTTTTATTCACAGGTAACAAGTATTGTAAAATTTCTAAGCTTCGGATATGACGAGACCGCCGAGGGCATATTGGACACCGAGCGATCGCTGCGTTTCGATTGATTGCAGAAAAGATCTTCTTTATCTGAATGGGCGATCGGATCAATACTGATATCGTTATCGTGTCTCCAAGATCACACTGCACTTTCTACGCGTAACGTAAACTTACCTTATCGATTCAAATCTTATCCGTCGTTTCGGGTTTGCTGTCGTCGTCGTCGATGCCCAACAGTTGTGGGTTATAAATTAAAATAATCGCGGCCGGTATGATAGCGGCGACGCACAGCAGCATTATAACGTACAGCTTGATGCAACAACACCCAATCATTGATGAGAAATTCGCGCGGTTGTTCCAGCTGGTTACAAACGCCGATATCGCCGGGCGGTCAAATCGGGGAAATCTTTGAAGACTCTCAATCAGCTTCCGGAAAACAATGAACGGGCGGGTTGAGGTTTTCGACTGTTTTCCGTATATTTCGCGCCCCGAGAAGGGGCAAAATTCTATAAAAAACACGCACATCGACTGATATCATTTTCCTCTTATTATATCATTAGTTAATTAATAATCTCCGCGTCTAAATGTACAATTTCGGATATCCATTCGTCATTTTGTACAATAATTAGAGTAACATTCATCGCGCAGGGGTCTCGCGGCTTCGGGAAACTCTCGAGGGAGGAAAGGTTCCGCGAGAGTGACGTTAAAAAAATGAAACGAAGGTTCATCGACGAAAATATGGTGATAGCACAATCCTGGTTGCACCGAAGATTCGCGCTCAGCATCACTGATTCGACTCGAGCAGCTGTATCTCCTCCTGAATCTCCTTTTTTCTCGACACCTTCTCGAGCATCTCCGGCTCCGGATTCTTTATCAAACCGTCCTTGATCTTCTGATCGAGAACCTCGATCTCTCGCAACTTTTTCCTAAGGTTCTTTAGCCTCTTCATGCTGTCGCTCAGGTGAGACGCGCCCGAAGCGTCCTGCCTGCTGGACGCCGGGGGTTGTGGTTTCGTCGTGTTCGCTGGATTCTTCGGTTTACTCGTCGCCGTCGGCGCCGCCGGCTCGGATATCGTTGTCTTCGCTAGATCCTCGGTTATCGAATTTCCCGCCTTGCTCTTGCTCTTCTTCTTCTTCTTCTTCGCGTCGTTCTGTATCGGCATCCCCGGTATCGTTGTTTTGCCCGCCTGCGCCTCTTTCTTCGCTTTCTGCGCGGCTACGTACTCCGCCGATACACCCGGCGGATGGGTCGATTTGTTTTTCTGAAATTGTTTTCCTAAACTCTCGTACCTGCAACAAAATATTCTCGTTTACTTTTTCTTCGCGCGCGGGGGGAACGAGTTAAATACAGAAGATGTGGAACATTAAAAATTCCATGGATTTCACCTAGAGAATGACAACTTTTTATAGAAATAAAATTGATGGTACAGTTGACTTTGTAATAATGTTTTTATAATGATAACTCGTGGTGATTATAATATGATGTGTAAACTTTTAAATAGAGGAAAGGAGTATTAATTTTCCATAAACCTTGATGGTAATCTTATTGAAAAAATGGTGAAATACTGTTGATGCGTTGCGAAAATAATGGAGGACCGTGCTAGTCAATTTTGCTCTCAATTCTTCTGAAAATTTATTCAAAAATTCGTTTTTTCTTACGGATATTCAAAAGTTCACGTATAATTTTATAATCGCTACAGGTCATTGTTGTAAAATCGTAACTAGAAAGTAAACTGTTGTGTAAACTTTAATTCTTAAAGTAATAGGGGATTAAAACACTGCAGGTAAGTATTAAAAAATATTTTTTTGCATTCAAACGATACCAATCCCTGGTTTCATGAACACCTCCAGTTTGCCACTTGAGAAGAACAAACTATTTTTTTTTGAGGAGACAAGAAAAGCAACAACTTTGGAATAGTGGAACTTACAGTGGAACCTCCTCCTGCGGGACATATCCGTCTTTGACTCTGCGTGGTTTACGCCAGGTGCCATCGGGTCGCTGACTCGCTGGGATAAAAGTTCCGCCTGGAAGAGAAAAATAAATACTCAAATGTTATCGGAATTCACATTTAGTGCTGTTTTTCATATGCACAATGAAATCAACCTCAATAGTGATACACCGCAAAGAAAATAATAAAAGTGAGATGCAGCTTCCAGTATATCAAAATAAATTGCATTAATCTTAGAATATCGAAAAATCGAAATATCGAAAGTCGAAAGAATGTCGAAATATCAATAACTAGTTATGACCCAATAGATCGAATATTTTCTCTACGCGTTTGGAAAAATTTACGATTTTTCCCAGCGCGTTTCGGAATTGTTTACATTATTGAGGTTATAAATATCCCGGCAAAATTTCTGTGAGAGATTCCCGAACTAGTCGACGAAAACGCTTACCCTGATCGTCCTTGATATAAGACGTAGCCATTCTCGACAGGTAGAATGCACCGTAGCCACGATTTTACTAATAATTACAGAAAAGTCTTGTTATAAGAGGCCCATTACGCTCCAGTGTTTCGGAAACTCGTGGAATATCGTAGGGCTCTGCATTTACCACTGGCTCGGGTAAGAGGGAGTCGAGTGGTTTTTTAAGATAGCGACAGAGCGAGGACATTACACGGGGGACGCGCGGGTTTTCTCTCTCTGTTTCTCTTCTCTTCTCTCTTCACTCTCGATATATCTGCGATCGGTAAGGTAGATTTCAATATTAGTTCCCAAGCGATATTTATTCCGCTGGAAGAGATCCATCCATGTGTCTATTCCGCACAAAATACCGCGATAACCTCGACGATCCTTCGTGAAAAGTCGGGTTAAGTCGTGCACAACGACGTTCGAATATATTCGACCGCTCGCTTTTCGATTCGTTCTGCATACATCCACCACCGGCGTTCACCGGCAAACAGCGTGACTCCTGCGTGTGTAAACCATAGGCGTATGATAAAAAACCTCACGTAACAATCGCTGGACAGTCATCAGTGCCTGAACGTATATAGCTGTGGATTAACTGCGATGTACGTGCACTATAAACCTATATTATTTTCGTGCACTATAAACCTATATTGCTCATATATAGACACGTCTCATTGTCAGGTGGTCACGGTTCAGCGATCGGGATACATTTTGCCTGCACGTATTACCACAAACGAATTTACGTGTAAAACAGGCGAACGAATATTATCGTTTAAATCGATAATCCATATCTTTAGCTTTGTACAAATTCCGGTATACCGAGAGTTATATAGGGGTCCCATTTCCCGTATATGGGGCATTCCACCCCGTGTCGACCTGTTTGGCTCGTAATTTTTTATACGCTTAATTCGGCCCGCACAAAATGTTTGTTTTGTTTTTTTATTGCCATTTTTATTTGTTTAATCAATTTTTAAAGTGACATATAACACCCCATAATTTAGAAATCTGATAAAATTGTGAAAAATACTTTGTTCAATAACAAAATTATCTAGCTTATAGCCAAAGTGGGTATGATTTTTTTTTTTTTTATAGTTTTTAAAAAGATTGATCTTTTACCCATTTTTTAAATAACTTTTTTAATAAAAAAAATCTTGAAAACTATGACTATAAACACTTTGGCTATAACCCAGATAATTTTGTTTTCGAACCAAGTATTTTTCAGAATTTTATCAAATTTTTAAATTACGGGGTTTTATATGTCACTTTAACAAATTATTAAACAAACAAAAATGGCAATAAAAAAACAAAAAACAATTTTTCTGCAATCGAGGATCCAATTAAGCCTACAAAAAATAACGAGCCAAATCGTAGAGGTCGAGGTGAAATCCAGGTCGAAACGGGGTGGAATGCCCCATACACAACTCGATGGCTGCGACTGGTTACAGAGCCCGGAATATTTGCAGCCGAAGTAATGGAGCAGAAGTGTCGGCAGCAGCGACGGCCCGCAGCAGGATATTCGGATGCGTGCGGCGAGAGCTGGAAGAGCGTGTGGAACATAACGCGGGGAAACTTATAGCGGCGGTGGCCGGCGCGAGTCCTGGCGCGGCGCCGCACCCACAGAACCGGAAGCCGGGCTACAACAATCGGAATCGGAAGTGATTCCAGCGCGACAATGGTCGCGGGGAACCGTGAACTCTCGTGGACGCGCATTGTCGCACAGGCGGCAACAGCCACAGCGGCGCTTCGTACCTATACACGAAAACAGCTGCGCACGGCGGGCAGGAGTAACTTTTGTCCCGCTCGCGCGCGAGCTTTTACGAGTCCATAATTACGCGACGAGGGACAGTGCGGTTCGACCGTATACCCGATGCCCGCTTCGCGCGCTGCGTACGCTCGTCGTGTGGAAACTACTTGGATATCGCCCGACAAAATGCGCCGCTGATTCAGTGTACGTCGCGTTACTGTCGGCGCGCGTTACGTTTTCTCCCGCCGACGCGACAGCTTAATCCGCGGCGTTGCTCGAAATTCGCCGCGAATTTCGAGCAAAACGAGCAAAACGCGCCATTATCGCCACTGGCTGTAACCATCCGCGAATGGAATATTCGACCCTCTCGCCGTATATCCAATAGTGTCTCATTTGCTTCATCGCTCTCTGTGATCCTACGGCAAACAAGTTAATTAACTATTGGTAAACGTTGCGGCGCGCGCGCGCATTCGCGGCACACACGCGCGGTATTAATTGAGCCCAGGTGAGTTCGATTGCTATACCTGCGATTTCCGGGCTGCGCGACACCGAATTTGATATTTCAACGTTTGCGACGGCCGGGTAAGTGCGACACTCGTTTCCCCGTTGCTTTCGCGAAATTCACTGTCGCGTTGCCAGCTGATGTCATTTGGTGACCACGGTTTATAACATGGGCCACTCTGCAGTTTTCCGCTCGGTCGGGCAAAATAGTGACGAGATATTCGAAGATTTTTCGCGTTTTTGCAGTAATTTTCAATTACCGTGATTACTTTTCTTTCAGAGAGTGATAGCATTAAAATATTAAAATTTTAACGACAAAATAATATTAAAATTAAAATTTTAATATTAATTTTATTGAATTATATTAATTATATTAAATTCTAACATTAACATTTTAACGACAAAATGAAAAATAAAATATAAAATAAAAATACAATAAAAATGTTTTCTCAGTGGTCCCCGGTTGAAATTCTATGGCTTTACATCGGGCGCGAGTCAGGCTCTGGTCAGGCCCTGATCTGTGCCGCATCAGGGCCTGATCAGGGCCGCACCAGGGCCGGACTCGGTTCGCACCAAACCCTACAGATTTTTCACCAGGGATTTTTTAATAATTTGGAATTCTTTTTACACCGAGTGACAAGATTTTCTTTAATAAAAAAAACACTGACACGAATGCGTGATTTAACGATAACAAGCGTTTCGTAATCACGCGCGACGCGTCCTCGCATCGCTACCTCACGTACGTCGCTCCCGTGACTGATGTTGTATTCACGGAATTTCCACCGCGCGGTATGCGCCAATGTGGATTCCACAGAGGAATCTCGGCACTTCAGTCGCTCCGCGCTCTGTACTCGTGCAGCGAGAGAGCTCGCGGTCGCTCCGAAAAGCAGCTCGTATTCGACTCTCTGTGGCAATCAAATCGTGGCTAATACGAATAATGCTCGTCGCGAATGCGAATTTGTACGCACACAGTCGGAGGATAAAAATAAAGAAATGTTGAAAAGGGTGAAAAAAAAGTAAAATAAAAAAAATAAAAACAGAACTTTTCATCCCTGCAGCGAGGCTGTATTCATTCACAGAGTCCTCCCGATGCTGCGGGTATTACAGGGCGGTTAGGGGAGGTGAGGGGGAGGGTGGATGGGGGTTGGGTTATGAAAAGGAGAAAAGGAAACCGTAGGACGAATTCCGAGCACCGGGCGCGCGGGGGGGAACGACGAGGAAATCCGGAATAATAATCCGCAGTTGAATTAATCCTGTTCCGCGCGTTTAAAATTCAGTAATACGACGGGCGAAGCGCCGCGCGCGGCGAACACGAGAAAATTGAGGGGGGGATGGGGAGGGGGGTGGAAAAAAAAGTGTCATTAGTAGCGCGATTAAGAGACGGGATTACCGGTCTCCGAAGTGACCCCCGGGGGAGCGGAGCGCACATATAGCGAGAGGATAATGGGATGTACCATGGAGCCGGAGAGACGTTTTAATAATACGGCGAAGCTCACTCGCCGCGCGACTGTCCGTGAAATTCCTTTTATTTCCATTTTTCACTCGCGCACTCGATGTGGCTGGAGCGACTAAGCAGCGCTGGTTTTGCCTGTGTTGTGCATAGGGGATCCGTTTGATACATAGACGAGTCGAGTGCAGATTGTGGTTGTCGTCGTCTGTGCGTAACTGTGTCGAGGCTGCGTGGAGTGTGACACGGTGGATTTCATATAGCGAGAGCGACGTGATGCGCAAAATCGATAGTCACTGATTTGATGCACCAGACCAATTCATTTCTCGATATGCTCGGCGGGAAAAAAATTCCAACCAGATTTATTTCGTTAGTCTCGACCAGAAGCGACGATTTTCAATCAATTAATCAGGATAGATTTGATTGCAGCGTCTGTGGCCCCGGGCCAACGCGTCCGATACAATTGCGCCGATGCTGGCCCATATGCTGCTGGTGCTGTACTAAAATTCATAACAGTTACGTATGTACGTGGTGGGTACTCGATACTGCCACAATTCGAATGTACACGGGTTGTCGACAGTATTCGACAGTGTATGCTTTTTTTTTTTTTTTTTTTTTTTTTTACAGAGATGGACGTCGGCATCGGCGTCGCGATTCACGCTGAAAGTACGAATAAAATAGCAAAATTTATTTTCAAATTTACATCCGAGCTTTTTGTCCGAATTGTTATCGTTAATTGATATCAGTCGATCCACTCGAGCCAATTAAAGTTCGTTACTCGGTGTCTCGGTGACGACGGTGAAAATGTAATTTAAACGCGAAAATCGATGCGTGGATAGAAATGCATAATTGAAATAAAAAAAAAAAGATTGCCAGACATAATTTTTTTAGAGCGTTTACGATCGAACGAATTGCAGGTAACGCGCGACAAGTTTCGCGAAATCAGAGGCAACGAGTACGAGACGGCAATAAGAGTGATCAAAAGACTCGGCGACGGACGATTCTCGATTCAGCAAATATCTTTAATGAGTTTTGCTTAATGTCCCGCAGTTCCGCGTGTCTCCCGGCGGGTATTAATGATTTTAAAAGAGAGCGGCGCGCGGCCGCTGCACATTTGTACGACCTCCCTTTTCTCGTTTAATTAAATAAGTTTGCGCGCGAGCCGCCCCCTCGCGATATTGCAATTAGGTTCGCATCGGAATCTGAGCAATCGTCGCGGGATTCTGGTTTCAGCGTCGCAGACGTGGAGAAAAAATGGGCTGCGGGCCCAGCGGAACCTCCGCCAAAAGCGGAGGCGCCCGGCTGATGGCGACCAAACTTACGTTCACCAAGGAGCAGCTCGACAACCTCAACGGCTTCTTTCGACAGTCGATCGAGCGCGACTCCAATGACAATATCGGTATTATTAATTATATTATAATTGAAGAATATCCTTCGAATTATTAATTGAAGAAAAAAAAAAAAAAATTTCCCATACCGGGAATCGAACCCGAGCCTCCTGGGTGAAAGCCAGGTATCCTAGCCACTAGACCATATGGGATTTGGATATCGTTTAGAACTCTGAAGTCGGTTTTATTCATACACGTTGGGCGTTACTTTTACGATTTGAGACAAATTTTCGGTGATTGTTTAATTAAATTGTTAATTAATCGCAACAGCGAGTTTTGACGTTACCTCAGTCGGTAACGGAGGAAACTGTAATCGAGTTACTACAGATAAAAAAATACGATGTTTCGCCTTTTTTTCTTAATCTGTATTTAATTGATGTTTGAACATCTGATACAATATCGCGATGATTCGCGACTTATCGTCGGACGCGAAAAAAAAAATATATCTATAAAAACGTCTTTCAATATATTCCGCAGATATTACTCGCATCGAGGGCAACGTGGAGAGATTGGTTCAGCGTCTTATATCCGGAGTGGGTAATCTCGACCAAAGATTCTCATCGATGTTCCTCGTTTCCTTGAACGAAAAACGGCGAATAAAGGTACACAGAAGAATATGTATCGAGCCGAGATTGGGACGAAAATAATCATTCAATAACCCTATATGAATAGCATAATATGAAGCGGGGAATCGAGCCGGCTCGGCGCTGAAATGAGCCATGATGTTCCAGTCATTGGCCACGTAGCGGTGAACGTCGGTTTTGCGTTACAATATTGTTGATTCGGCTGCAGTTAAAGCAGATTTTAACGCAAAAAATTCACGCCCTTCGTGTTCACTCTGAGTATAACCTCCAGATGTGACAGATTTTAAACCAAGTCAAAATGCAGGCCTCTCAGTCATCCTGAATGCCATGTCTACATGAACATTTTAGCCCAAATTAAAGTTTAGGCCTTCTATTCACCCTGAATGTAACCTCCAGATGCGGCAAATCTTAAGTCAACTTAAAAATTAGGCCCTTCAATCACCCTGAATCTAACCTCCAGATGTGACAGATTTTAAACCAAGTCAAAATTAAACCCAAACCAAAAAAATTGGACCATTCAGTCATCTTGAATGTCACCGTCAATTGCAAATTTAAACTCAAGTTACAATTTAGGCCCTTTATTCACTCTGAATGAAATCTCCAGATGCAGATAGGTAGATTTTAATCCAACTTAAAAATTAGGCCTGTCATTCACACTGAATCTAATCTCCACATGCGGCAGATTTTAATCCAGATTAAAAATCTTAAATGTTACCTTCATATGCAAATTTAAATTCAAGTTAAAATTTAGACCCTTTATTCACTCTGAATGTAATCTCCAGATGCAGATAGGTAGATTTGAATCCAACGGAAAAATTAGGCCCTTCATTCACGCTGAATCTAATCTCCACATGCGGCAGATTTTAATCCAGACTAAAAATCGGGCTCTAAAGTTGATGATTGAAATTGAGGCTCTGGTCTGAAGTTGATGAAGGGCAACCGTGTCGGTTACCGTCACCCGGCCAATGACTGGGATGCATCCTATGTTTCGTTGTAGACGCGGCAGCTGTGTCACAGTTTAACCGCACGACAATCTTTCTGCCGCAGCAACTCAAGTTCGAGTATCTGTTACGCATCGACGCTCTTTCCGCTCCCGGAGTTTACTCCGAGTGCGACAGCGCGGCCACCGTCGAGGAGGACTCGAGCACGCCGGGTTTCGCGCGGCTACGAGTGCACGGTTACGACGCCGAGATGTGGGCCGAGTTTCTCGGTCCCGGCGGGAGATTGCGACGGGATCTCGTGAAGGCGAAGCTTGTAAATCTATTGGCAGCTGTTGCAAAACAAGGTGAGAAGCAACGCGCACCTACCGAGTGCTCGCCCCATTCCTATCTCGGTTTACGATGAATTCTGCATGAAGAGCATCGCGCGCGGAATTGCACCGCCACGACGAGGAATGTTTCGCCGGCGTGTAGACAACTGTTGGCTGAACCAGAGGGAATCCGATCGTAACGCCGCGTGCGAATTAAATGTTGCAGTTACGGAACATAAGATTTTATTGCGATTTCTCGGGGTGGAAGATTTGCTGCCATTATACATTTTTTTAAATTATAGTAATGAAGTAGTAGAGGTTTGAACGTCGCTTCCTGCTTTAGCGATGTCTCGTTCTATGAGAGAAATTTCAGTGAAGCGAAATGAATTAAAGGCAAATTGGCTAAAAAATTAAGCTCAGATGTTGCAATCGCCGAGAAAAAATGTTATTAATTTAAAAACAGTTTTGAAATTAACTCTAGTTTCTATGCTTACAATTCCATATTTAACATTGAAAAAGTAAAATAACCTGTCTATTTTAAAATCATTGTATCTTGTATGAAATTGTGAGAATGGAAGTAAAATTACATTAAGGGGGACTTGTACCCTGAAGCACCGTTATTGCATTTTATTTTTTGTGTGGGAAAACGAATAATAGTAGACGACTGCGATTTTTGTCTACTTGTTACTTACGTTTTATAGTATACAATGGAATTTTTAAAGTTAAAAATTGTCGGCGTCCCAGGTCCTCAAACACGGTCATCCCAAATAAATGCCTACCACTCTCCTGACCACTGTAATTATGCGATCGGCCTGAAATTATACATACATGCTCGGAAAACATGTCTTCATGGAATGACGGAGGTTTTTCTCGATAACTTAGTTTTTCAACTTTTATTCATGTTTTTATACGAAAAACATAGGGGAAAAATCTTTTAAATGCCGAAATTTGTCTTAATTTTGCAGTAACCGAAAAAAAACCTCCGTCGTTCCACGAAGACATGTACCTCGAGTATGTATGCACAATTTCAGGCCAATCGCATTATTGCGGTGGTCAGGAGAGTGGTAGACATTTATTTTGGATGATCGTATTTGAGGACCTGGGACGCCGACAATTTTCAACTTAAAAAAAAAAATGCCATTGTATTCTTTAAGACGTAAGTAACAAGTAGAAAAAAAAACCGCAGTCGTCTACATTTATTCGTTTCCCCATTAAAAATATAATGAAAAACGGTGCTCCGGGGTGGAAGTTCCCCTTAATGCTTGTTGCTGATTATTGGATTAATGACTTTTTATTTACAAATTTAATTATAATTTTTCAGAAATAGCGAAGGATTCGGTTGAAGGTGTCTGTCAGGCTCCCGGGCAGATAATGGACGCCGAAGTCTTGGACAAGATACTCAAGCAGCCCGACCATTGTCGAGTCTTCTTCGGCGCTTCAGGTGAGAACGAGTCGCCGTAATTAAATTCACCAGATATTTTCCCATGCTGCGTCAAAGCCTCGACAATGGTCGCATTATGCAGACCAATCCCTCAGAGTCGAGAGCGCTGAATGCGGTGCAAAGTCACCCGCAGGTAACTCCACTGTACACGGCGCGCGCTCTATAAATCAGAAGTAACGCTTGGCTTGAAGTTGCTTAATTATAACTGACGGAGATTTAAAATAACGAGCAAGGCGAAAATAAGCGGGCGGACGGACTGCACAGGGAAGGCGAGCGCGCGGGTCGTTGCCGCCCGCGGATGCCAAGCGACGGTGAACGCGAGTAAATCAGCGAATTTGTCCGGCTGCTCTGCTCCCGCTCTGCTCTGCTCTGCAGAGAAATTAAAAAGCGCGGATTTCTCGCCGCTCTTTTGTGCCAGGAACTAACGAAATCGAGTTTTCCCGGGCGCTCACCGAGTAATCACGTTTCCTCGTATCCTGGATCTTATGTTCTGTGCATCGGCTATGGCTTAAAATTACAAGAAAAAAAGATAGAAAATCCCTAGAAGATTCCACGTTTCTCTCGCGCCTGATTCTGTTCTTCAACGTACTCGGCATATAGGCTGCACATGATATCGAATATCCCCCATGGAAAGAAATATATAGGGGTGTGCACGAGCTCGTCCGAACACGCTCGATGCATGCCCGTGAAGCTCGGCACCCGATCGAGCTTTGCATCGAGCAAGGCGCTGCATCGAACAATCCGAGCCGCTCGACCTACTCGAGCCGCTCGGGCTACTCGAGCCCGGCGGCCGCTCGAGCTGCTCGAGCCCACCGAGGCTCGAGCCGCCCGAGAGGATCGAGCGGCTCGAGCGGCCGACGCAGCTCGAGCATCCAAATGACTCGAGGAGATTCGATCAGTTACAATTGTAATTATGCTAAATTCATTTTTTCAGTACCATTTCGAGTACAATACCGAGTAGTTATCGGCGCAACCAGAGTTGGGGACAATGCATAATTTTTTTTATGCATCACCGTTTTTTTAACCCATTATTTAAAAAATGGATAATGGAATTCGAATCCACCACACATTACTTTTTTAATGAGTAATGGAGCAGAGATCCAGCACACATTATTTTTTTAATGGAGCAGGAATTCATCACCCATTACTTTCTAAATATGTATATATTTCGATGTCCAGGTTGGTTTCCCCATAGTTTTCGATGTCCAGGTTGGTATCCCCATAGTTTTCGATATCCAGGTTGATTTCTCCATAGTTTTCGATGTCCAGGTTGATTTCTCCATAGTTTTCGATGTCCAGGTTGGTTTCCCCATAGTTTTCGATATCCAGGTTGGTTTCCCCATTGTTTTCGATGTCCAAGTTGATCTTCCCTTACTTTTCGATGTCCAGGTTGATTTCTCCATAGTTTTCGATGTCCCGGTTGATTTTTCCATAGTTTTCGATGCCCAGATTCATTTCTCCATAGTTTTCGATGTCCAGGTTGATTTCTCCATAGTTTTCGATGTCCCGGTTGATTTTTCCATAGTTTTCGATGTATTTCAAATACATCTCTGCATCTGTGCTCTGTATTTCAAACATACATGTACGAAAATATACTTGATCGGACAAAATATATTTTATACATTTTGAATGTATTTTCCGTATATTTGAAATATACTATTTTTCCACGTGGGATAGGTAATATAGATAAATTGAAAGTAAATGTAAATATAGATAATAAACAATTAAGGCAGTTTTCGCATTGAACATTATATGCGATCAATCGATACTAACAAGTGCACATACGCGTAATCGTAAAACATGAGTCCACAGATAAGCGGTCGGTAGTCTTGCCTTCACAATTATTAAATTGCTCCGACCACGCTAAACAAATATTTATTCATAAATGTTTCTTTTTTAATCGATATTTTATTCAACGATAAGCTGACCAGAAATACCTACATTTGTTGAACAAGCCCGCCGGATCAAGACAATACATTTTATGTAGGTGCATTCTTACAGTACATAACTGATAATTGTCAACAGAAATGTCATTACCTCGGCATGGTGGCTATGATGTTGAAATTATTCGCGTGCTGTTTTCCATCGGGATAATTGATCTTGCAATGATTCACGTTGTCGGCGGGAATCCATTGGTGCAAAGGTATGGCCAGGATTGGTGCAAAGCCACCAATCCGTACCAATTCGTCCTTGCAAGCTCGTGTTAGTACTCGGTCGTATTTTACGTTTAGTATGAATATCGTTTCAATTGTTCATTGATAATTGACAATTATCATTGATAATTCATTGATAATTCATTGATATTGTTTCAATTTCGGCATCTGCAAATTTAATATTTAGCTAGTCGTTACTGTGAAACCCTGCGTTCAATTAATTTTTAAAAAGGCAGACTATTGCGTTCCGTAATTATATAGCACAATGGTCCACATAGGACTGGGCGGTCTGACAATTTCAATACATACATTTGTAATCATCTAACGGTAGTCATTTTTTATGTCCTTAAAAATATTGGCAGATTTATGGACAATTACGTACATTATTCATAGCGCAATAATAGTGAAATACGTATATTCTTTATTTCCCTTATATGATAACCACCCGGCATTTTTATGCAAATTTATGTCCGCAGCCACCGAGGGGAGATCCGAGGTGGAGTCGAGGGATCACCGCGTGGCTCTCGTCGAGGACGCGAGCGGCATCCTGCTGAGAATAGGTATCGACGAGGACTCCAGCGGCAGCGGCTCGCGGGACGTCGAAGTCCGGCTTTTAATTGGCGCCGGAGTCGCCGCGTGGTCCACTCTCGCCGATTATCCGCGCCGAGTGCCTCTCCATCATTGCGACGCGCTTATTCACTACACCGCGGCCCAGAGCGTGAGTTCCGCTCGTCCACGTTCGAGAGGATTTTGCCGCTTTCCGCCGCACAAACAAATCCAAATGAGCGAGGACCCTTCGCCTCCCGTCCACCCGCTGCACCTGCTGAACATCGTTTAGAATGTTTAGCTCATTCAATTAGTCCGCTAGTTGGGACTGCGGTTTCGACGCAGCTCGAGGTTCGCTCGTTCGGAGTAGTTACACTCAACCGTTTGCCAACCGTTATTTGACTCCGCGGGCTCCGGTGGGTTTTTCGGTTTGGGTGGTTGGGGGGGTTGGGAGGCTGACGGCAAAATCTGCGGAAACCTCCCGAGTCCGGAGCGAGAGTGCCGGCTGGCTCGGAAGTGGTGAAAAAGAGGCAAACATTTTTCCTAGCCATTTGCCGAAGTGAAGGGAGGAAGAATGAGGGTATAACAGCTAGAGGAGAAGGTTGGAAAGCCGGAGAGAGCGAGAGAAAGAGAGAGAGAGAAAGAGAGAATGAGAGGGACGAGAGGGAGGAAGGCGACTAAGGCGCACGTCAGACAGCGAATTCCCGAGAGGGACTCGACGTTGCAGGAGGAAAGAAAAAAAAAAAAGAAGAAAAAAAAATCTTTCCATAGATCTCGCGAAATTGTCCCTTTGACAGCGACAAAGCAAACCCCGTTGCGAGCTAATCGATATTAGCTTTCGGTGCACACGAGTGGAGCGCTCTCGCGCTTTATCGCTGAACACCGCGAATCGCACTCCACCTACTCCCGACGACGGGGAACCCGGAATCCTCGGCTTCGTGCGCGCACTCGCTTTTTGTCTCTGGAAATCTTGTGCCCTCCTTTTTTTTTTTTTTCGTTTTTGCTCCCCGGTCAGTCGTGAAATAAAAAATTGTGACGACGTTTTCTCTCTGCGTTTGCAGGGGATGTACGCGGTGGCGGTCGGACCGTATCCCGGGGCTCGGTGCGATGACCGCGCGACCCTCTGGAGACTCCGGGCCCCCGCGGCCGAGACCATCATGACTCAGCATTATTCCGATGAGAGCGTACCGGCCCTCACGAGGTCCGTTCTCATGGAGATTATCGAGCAACTGAGGGGAAGACGGGCGCTCGGCGTGCCGATGAAACAGAAGGTGAGGCTGACGGTTTAGCACCTTGACCACTGAGCTAAGTAGCGAGGAGGCTACTGAAGGCGAAGCTTTTCTTGCGGTTGTCTCTCGCGTTGATGAGTAAAGTTTAGTCGGCTTCGAATGGGTTTTCCCGCATTTCCCTGTTGACGCTTCGAAAGTGTCTGTAGGAGTTCACAAGATTGTCCGTACAATTTTCTTTCCACTTTAACGATGTCCGCAAAGATGGCCGTAACTGGGACTTTGGTAATTTATTTCAAATCGTTATTTACCTGCGTTTCCATGGTAGGTATGTTAATTCGCGATTTTCATAAAATAAAATTCTCCACGAGATTTGTAAGATTTTTATCAAACTAGGGGAACAGTAACGCGCGCTCACGCGCGCGGACGGCTTAGTCGCGCTGCAGCGCTTATGTCAAATTGCGACAAACTGTGAAATTTCGCGCTGTTAAACAACGAACTGTCGGCCCTCGACCAATGAGAGGCCGAGTTATATCGACAACAATGGTGGCTCATGCACTTTTTAATAGAGGAATAAGACTTCTGTAAAATTTAATTTCATAAGATTTATAGGATTTCTATCAAATTCAGTTTTATTGAAATCGTAAAACGTGCCGGCCGATATTTCGAAAGTGTCGGTACAAGCTGACACGATTATATCCATACAATTTTATTTCGTATCAACGATACCTACAGTAATTTCGTCCCTTCGAACTCGGTGGCCATAAAAGTGGACCAATGGTAGCCAAAACCGGTACTTCTACAGCGCGCAGACTCGACACCGCGCGCCGGTGAAGAGTGCGGCGACTCTCTGCCTCCGGCAGGTGTTATCGTGCGTCCCGCGCGCTCGGCTACTACGTGGAATTCATTTATGAATCTTGAATGGCCCGCGGCAATCATGTCCCCGGAGAGGCGGAGAGCGACGCCGCGAGTCGCGAAACGACGACGATGACGACGACGAATCTCTTGCCTCTTGCCTCTCTATTTTTCCAGATTGAATTTCGATTTTCTTTCTCGCGTCGCCACTGAGGAGAGTAATCGAGCGTGTGGCGAAGGGTTTTTTTTTTTTTTCTCTCTCCGTATCCGAGCGAAAACTGGCGCAACCGACGGGCCGATATTTTCACCCCCGGGAAAACTCGCGAAGCTGTTGGCTTGTGGCACTGTCGCGATTTATCTCGCGAGGGCGAAAAATAAATAAACATTTGACAGCCCGTGACAGATCGATTCGGCGACGCCGCGGATTCACTTCCGAAAGGCGCTCGAGGCGAAAACGCTCCGTGAGTTCGTCGTCGATGAAAACACAGCCAAAGTTTGGATTTTAAGGGTCGAATTTTTGGTCGATCGATCTTGAGCTCCGTCTCATGATCGATCTTAAGTTCAAACTTAAATTGAAAAATGCGGCCCCAAGGGTTGAATTTTTGGACTTCAGGTTCGAACTTCAGAACGATCTTAAAATCCAAGTATGATATCAAGATCGATCGTCAGTTCCAACCTCGATTTCAAGATCGATGTTAAGTTCAAAAAGAGTTTTGAGGGAAATTTCGAACCCTTCTCGATGAGATAATAATCTGAAAAAAAAAATCAAACATTTAGAAGGTACTGAAAAGATTGATTTTGTATAATAATAATTCTAAAATTGTTAACAAATTAGTGAGAAAATGAATTATTCTGTTGAACAAATACATTTTTTCACTAATAAAAATTTTGTCTTTTTCAGCATTTTTTTAAACTGCGGTTATCGCCGCCCATTTTGCTTAAAAAAATGCAATTTTAAAAAGTTTGACATAAATCTAGAAAAATGCATACGTATTCAGAAAAATGAATGAATAATTTTCATCAGAAAAAAAGTTGGGTTGCCGGTTAAATTGTTGAACAATTCATTTTTTCATTAATTTGTTAAAATTACATTTTTGTTCATTTTCCAATTATTATTATACAAAATGAATCTTTTCAGTATCTTCTACTTGCTTGATTTTTTTTTTCAGATTATTATCTCATCGAGAAGGATTCGAAATTTCCCTCGAAACTCACATGTGACGGGACTGTACCGAGACTACCTCCTTAAATTGAACCCGACGAGCTTCAGTTTCATCTCGAGTTCACACGGACAGCGACACAGCTTGCAACGACAGTGTGCCGTTTCCGTGGGTACCGCGCGTTGTAAAAGTAATTCGAAAACCCAAGATTGCCTTTATGATTATCCCGCGCGCATTTGCACCAAAGATTATTCCTACGAGATCTGCGCTCCGACACGAAATTCCAGACTACAGGATTCATAAGCTGTAGTCTCTCGCGATCTTCGTCACGTGGATTCTTATCCGTCGTTCGCCCGTTCGGTTAGCTCGAGCACGGAAGTCACTTCCGAAGTTCCACGCGGCTGTCCCAAGTTTTACCCGTGATGCTTTTCGCATTTCCTGAAGTGTTCGCTGGGCGGCTCGCGGCAATTTTCCTCTGCCTGGCGGGCAATTATTTATTCACCTCGTGCCACCCGGTATTACATGATTCTTCGGAGTTTTCGGGACAGCCATTTCATTATTTATGATTCAATTATTTTATTAATGACTCGCTGTGCCGGCGACTTTTTAGCCAAAAGCAAGCTCCGAGGCTGCGCGTGCAAACGAAAAGTTGTTAAGTGCTAAAACGCATTAATTTGTCGTTCCACTGATGTTACAATATGTTGGACTGAAATTAAAGTTTAACCGTTCATTGCTGCTACCACCCATCATATTTTGCAACACCGGTACAACATTTTTCGCAAATTTACATTACTTACAACGTTAAATTAGTCAGCTAATATATTAAATTAATTACACAAGAGTAGTCAAATTTAAAATCTTCATATTCTTATATTAATGTAATAAATATTCTTTTAGTCAAATATTATTTCGTTTTTATGTTAGATTGTTTTTGGTACCCGTAATTAAAAATAAATAACAGCTTCAGCAGTTAAATATTCCCGTACATAAATTACAAAAAAGTTGCAAAGTAGAACTTTGCACACTGCTTCCTCATTAATTCCCCTTTTTCACAAAGCCACCTCTATGAAGAAGCTTATTTATTAACTTTGGCTTCCTCATAGAGGAAGCTTTGTGAAAAAGGGGAATTAATGAGGAAGCAGTGTGCAAAGTTCTACTTTGCAACTTTTTTTAAATCTGAACAAAAGAAAACTCCGTTACAAACACCGTTACGTCTAATTTTGATTAGATACAAAGTTTTGACTTACTTTAATAACTTTTCCATAAGTTACAACGAAAATCTTAATTTAAAAAAAAATTCATAACAGCGTAAAATCCGAACGACTTTACCGATCGTCACCAAATTTTATACGTCGCAGCGCTGTATGTTATTTTTTGACTGTTGAATATTTTGGTTCATTTGATGAGATTCGACGTGATTTAGAGCAAAATTTATTTTTTTCGAAAAATTCAAAATTCTATAAAACCGGAACCGCTTTACCGATTTCGCTGAAATTCAATACCAAACAACATTAACCGTGTCTTTATTTATGATGAAGTATATAGCTGAATCGTCGAACTTTTACGAAAGTTAGAGCGATCACGCCATTTTTTTGAAAAATTTAAAATTCGATAAAATTTGTATACATGGATATATTTAATTTTTAAAATATGTGAATTACAGAGGGTTTAATACTCTACTTGCGTGCCAATTTTTAGCTCGATCCATCATGCCCTTCCTGAGTTATGAACAATTGAATGTTCGGTGCCTGGACCATACATACATACACACACACACACACACACACACACACACACACACACACACACATACACACATACAGACATATTTTCTAGACCACTTTTCTCGACGTTTTAGGTGATTCTAAGTATGTTAACATGAAAATCTCGAAAAAAAAAAATTTCACGAAAACAAAGCTTCCTCTATGAGGAAGCAATAAACATAAAAAATTAGACGAATTGACATAGGAATAGTCATTATTAGCACCTCACGTCAAATATATATTTATTTGTTTATACAATAGCTACCAAAATTCTTTATATAATAATCTCTCTAAATTTTCGAAAATTTGACAGAAATTTACAATTATATTCGAAGTACTTAACTTTGGTAGTATGAGTCGTCTAATTGCTGATGACCACGTCTCTCCACCATGATACTTGAGACTTATGAAACTTATGACTTGAAAATGTATATTCTTACGATATTAAACTTTCTAATTTCCATAGGATTTACTCAAAATTGCCGTAATTTGATGTCTCACTTGTGTATTAAATTAAAAATACCAGTTTGTATAAAAGAGCTTCCTTTCCTGATAATGGAAGCTCATATTTAATAGTGCAATAATGATCAACATAACAATCGACCAATTTTGCGATTCATCTCTTTCTTTTATTCGTAATGCGCATTACTATATATATATATATATATATATTGTTTTTTGTTCTCGGTCTCCGCACTCCACGTAGGATTGCCTGAGGGTGGCTTCCCGTCACATTCTCGACACGATACACTGGTGGGCACTGGAGAGAACGGGTCCGGATCCTCTGCGAGGCTGGGCGCCCGAGACTCTCGCCCGTCACGTTCTCCTCGCGCTCGACGAATTGGTCACGGCCCTTAGATGTCAGAATCTACGATGCTACTTTTATCCGCGCTGCAACGTGATGCTACAGTGCGCTAAAGGTAAAATTCCGTCTCCCTATATTTTTTTTATTCTCCTAAAATGGCCATGCAAGTACTAAATCGTATATTTTGCATAAAAAATTGAAGCACCGATGCCAGCCCGAGGGCTGCAGGGCGGTGATATCGCCCTTTTTGGCGGGGTAAAATATCGCTGCGCGAGCGCAGTTGCGTCGGTATTTTGCACCCTCGCCTCCTCCACACACGACCCGAAGAGACGTTTTTCTTCGCCGCATCTCGATTGTGCATATTTCCGATTCTCCGCTGGGTGGTGCGAACAGAGGGAGAGAGCGGAAGCTCAATCGAACCCCGCACGTTTCGATTCGAGGGTCGTGTCTGCCGACGAGTGATATTCGGAAATTCCGTCGAGCGTTCCGGCTGCACGTCGATCAAAGTCGAGCCTTGGGGGGATCTTCTCCATTGTGGCGTTTAGTTTTGTACTGAGCTACGGAGTGGATAGAGCGAATCGGTCAGTAGAGCGAGGGGCATCACCGAAAAAAGGAAGAATAATAATGCGATCGGCGGGATATTCGGACTCGGACGCCTCGAGTCGTTCGGCGAGTTCAGCAGGTTCAGCTCGAGCGTTATACGTGCGGTTTCTTATCTCCAACTGGACCCTGGAGACATATCCGGAAAATGCTTTTAGACGGAAAAAAAGAGAAGAAAAATTCCGAGTTCATAGAACTAATTTATGAGGACAATAAAATCGAGTTCTGGCTTGTTTGCTCGGTCGAACAATTTATGAGTTGGCTCGAACCAGAAACTGGCGTCCAAATTGGTTTTGGCAGCTCGCTGCTTATCCAGCGGCGCTCTGAAAAAACCGCGGGATGATTTTGTATTTTGATCCAACGCAATTTTACGATGACTCGTCTTACTCAGTCGTGATAATGCAAAATGGGCTACGATCAATTTTACGAAAATTTCCGAGGCTCTTCGTGTCCCGCCGCTGGCAAATTTATTTATTTCCAACGAAGAAAATGTTCTCCGTCCAAATTTGTTTTGGCAGCTGCGCTTATTTTCTCAGCGTGCGGGCTCCAAAATCACCGCGAGACAATTTCGTTCCACCGCAATTTTTCGAAAAGTCGTTCCACTCAGTCGTGATAATGCAAAATGGGCTACGATCAATCCATTCTTAAAAAGGACATGGCACATCTAAAGTCGAATATATCGAAAAAATGAAGCCGGTATAATTCGCGCCCTGATTGATCGGTGATGGCTATGTCGCGGACCCACCTTCAGACTGATAATCGCTGCAAAGTCTCGAATAGCGCACGTTTTAAATTACTATATTATTCATAGTGTGAAATAGAATATTCCAGGTTACGTGTGTTCGTTAGTCAGATGAACATACTAATCTAAAATAGCGCGAAGTCATATAGAATTGTATAAACATGCAAATATCGTATTTATACATATAAAAAACCAAAAGAGAAGAAAGGAGTGCGAGCGAAGCGAGCACATCGTTGCTAGTTGTACTAAAATTCACGTGGCTCGTCACCTGCTGCCACCGGTAAATTTACAAATTTAATCGAGCGTCAATTGAAACAAAACAAAAACTTATTGATCGCAACACGAACCACTGTTTCAATTTCTGTCCCCGGAATTTTGGCTTCCGCGTTAATTGCACGAAAAATCTATTTGATTCAATCGACGCGAGCGCGCGCGCCGTGCACACATTCGTTATGCAAACGCGGGTGGAACGTGTGCGTAGCCCGTGCGGCGGGTGAAGCAGGTGGAGCGCACGAGACGAGCTGCTACTCCACCTCGAGAAAGTTAGTTTTCCAAGTTCCCTCGAGAGAGACAGAGACGGGAAACGCGAAGCCGGGCTGACGTTGGGCCACATCGAGCCGCTGCGGCGGGAGAGCCGGCAGACAGTCGTCACTTAATGTGTACACTGTCTTGTTACACGTAGGAATTTTCGTAGCTCCCACTCGGGCAGCCACTTTCCGCGCGCTCCGCGAACTATGCGACAATTTTGACGTTTGAATTTTCCCGAGCGCTCGCATCGCATATTTGCGCGGGACACACGCGACGATTGCTCTTCCGCCGCAATAATATTCTTCAGTGTTTATTTATCCACAGGTTTTCGCGAAGATTCGGCACGAGCAAATATTTTGATTCGTGCAACCGAGTAAAATAACACCCGGCTCTACCTGCTAATTAGAGCAACTCGCACGAGACTCGGTGTAAACGCGTTCGCAGGCGCAGTTGCAGTTAGCATTGACTTTCTGGACAACGCTCCGCGTGTTTCGCGATAATTATAATTTACCGCCGCGGGAGTGGTAATTATCTTTGCGCGTGGAAGCAACGCGCACCGGTATTATCTGCGCAGGTGAGAAACGAGGTTAAATATGTAGTAATTCGGCGCACGGTGAAAAAGTGAATTTGTTAAGTTGCGGACAAGGAGATAAAAATATAATCTCGAAAGCGGGCGCTTTATAACCTAGAGGAAAATCTGTAGCTTTACATCAGGCCCATACCGCGCAAAAAATAGTATGAATAGAGTATTTCTGTAGTATGAACCGTGGAAGTACTCAAAGTATGTCGTATTGGACTGAAAAATACTCATTTCACACTAAAAGAAAATTGAATTCTCAATCACAGGAAAATGTTGTCAGGGTACAATTTGCGACTAGTAATCGAAATCTGAGATCAAAAACTGAAAATTTTCGAAAACTTAGGATTGACGATTTGTCAATTGTAGGTTTTTTTTATTTTCAGTTTTTGAACTTAGATTTCCATTATAAGTCGCAAATTGTAATCTAAAAACATATTCCTGTGATTGAGGATTACATTTTTTTTAGTATGAAATGAGTATTTTTCAGTCCAATATGACATACTTTGGATACTTCGACGGTTCGTTCTACAGAAATACTCTTTTAATACTATTTTTGTTGGGCGTTAAATCAGGTCCGGCCAGGATCGCAGATTTTCTACCACGGTATTTTTCCTTCTGGAAAAAACTTTGTGCGAAAGCGACGCAGGCAACGCGCCGGAATTATTACTAACATAATAATTCGGTGCACGATGTAAAAGCAATTATGTGACATTGCGGACGAGAGAAAAACATTGTCGACGAGCGCGTTATTTTTTCCCCCCGGAGGAAATAGAAGAATGAGAGGAAAATTGGTTGAATTACATCGCTAATTCTTTTTCCCCCTGTAATTGGAAGAACCGACGCGATTAACTTTATTTTTATTCCGCTAATCAGCGCCGGCTTCGCGGACACCCAGACCGAAAAATCGCGGCGCGACTCAAGTCGAGCGCGAATTAACAATCTGCTGTTCTCTCACTTTCCACGCGTCGGGACATCATAAATATTTAACGAGCGAATACGTAATCGGGTGCGCGAGGAAAATATTGACTTAAACGCGAAGCTGGGTTTTTCGCGACTGTGTTTGTATCATTTTTTTTTTTTCGTTCGTTAGCATCTCGAGCGTCGAACAATTTCGGGGTAAATCTGTATCGTTTCATTTTCACCCGTCGGCGCGGCGCGAATCCGCGAGTCTCGGGGCGCTTCCTGAAATTGATCGTTGACGCAGAAGTATCGCCCGATTTCCACGTCGCCGGCCCCGTCGATTCTACTCGTTTGGAAACTCGTTACAAGTTCGTCGGCCTCAAGTCGATCGACTCGTTCGACTTGCTTGGTATAAGCAAGGAAGTGGCTTTTTTTTGTCTTCCCAAAGCGACCCGACGGATTCGCTGATATATATATTTTTTTTTCCCCGAGCCTTTCAGGCGCAATCGCATTATTTCTATGGTGATGCCGTTGTATGTTCGGCTATTATTTTTCTCGTTTCCCGCGCGCGCGGAGCTTCGTCAGCGATGCGGTCGCGCGCAATCAAATTGACCCCCTTTTGCGCTGGATACACCGACGCGGCGAATGGAATTATGGGAGACCTGTTAATCGAATAGGGAGCCCTCGAATAGGGAGCGATCGGCCTGGCCCTCCGCGGATTCCGATTGTTATCGCCGCCTCGGGCGATCGATCGCCAGGTGTAGCGTTCTTTATTCCTCCCAATTTCGGCTCAGCCAATTCTATTACCGTCGTACACAATTCGCGCACGAGGAATGTATATCGCTAATGGTTCACCGGGGTGCCACTCTATTTTCTGTCTCGATGCGATATTTCGGGTATTAGTTTTGTCTCCGAGTTGAGCGGCTTTTGTATACCTTTGCTTTTAATTTCGAGATATTTCATCTGTACTCGCACCCGGAGACCGTGGAAGTGGAACGCCGGAATTGTTATTCTCGTCAAACTGTTTTTGTCTTTAATTTTTTTTTTCGGTGAACAAAGAAAGTAGTTTTGTTCGATTTACAGTCAAGCGAAATATTTCATTTTTCGTTTTGCATTGCCAAAGCAAATATTTTTTGTGCATTACAATCAAACGAAATATTTCCTAAAAAATGTATTTTATAGACGAACGAAATATTTCCGAAAACTTCTTTTTACAGACGGACGAAATATTTTCTAAAAATTCTGTTTTACAGATGAACGAAATATTTTCTAAAAATTGTATTTTACAGATGAACGAAATATTTTCTAAAAATTGTATTTTACAGACGAACGAAATATTTTCTAAAAATTGTATTTTACAGACGAACGAAATATTTTCTAAAAATTGTATTTTACAGATGAACGAAATATTTTATAAAATTGCTATTTTACAAACGTACGAAATATTTTCTAAAAAATCTATTTTACAGACGAATGAAATATTTTATACAAATTGTATTTTACAGTGAAACGAAATATTAATCTTTTTTTTTCGCCCTTCATAACCCCAGATCCGCTACGACTTGTAAATTCCGTGTCTTGTTAATAGGTGGCCTGCTGCACCACGAGGACTCGTACGTGTCGGACGCCCGACTCCTGGAGTCCTATCTGACGGCACTCCATCGATTCTCCTCGAGCCTGAGCCCGGCTGAGCCGCGACCGAGCGACGCGCTGGAGAACGAGTTGATCACTCGCTGGCGGCGCGTAATGGCCTCGCTGCCCAGGGGAACCATGAGCGGACACTACGGCTACAGCCCGCGGCAGCTGGACTACCTCAGCCTGGTGGTGAAGGAGGTGCTGCGAGCGAAGGAGCTCACGCTTCAGGTAGGCACTAAGTAGCGCCAAACGCCGCTCCGACTCACCAGCGCGAGCTGCACCGGAAGCAGCGTCGTCGCTTGCCACGCGAAGGGGGTCGAGGGGGTTGCGAGCTCTGGCGGCCCCGCGAGTTCGGAAGAAAAATACTCGCCGAGCGAAACGGCAGCGGCGCCTGAGTTACGAGGCACAACCAGCGGGCTCGGGTCACGGGCTTTCGTGGCGGGGAAACCGAATTTACGATTCGAACTCGCTCTCAGCGCGGCTGAGACTCGACTCAACCGCGTTCCGGAGTTACAACTTGGAGCGGGGGAGGGACGAAACTCCGAGCGGGTAACAGGGTTTCCTTAATCGATAAAAACCCTCTAATGGATCGGTTCAATAGCCGCGGGGGCCCCCCGAAAATATTTATGTTCCCGCGGCTCTTTAAGCGTCGTTACGTACAAATCCTCGAGCGAGCTGCAAGCGGGGATCGGAGCTATGCACTCCGGCCATTTGGAAGATTCTCCTCCACTCTGCTTTCCATTCCAGGGTCGTTTCGACGAATGCTCCTTCCTGAGTTTTCCGATATCCTCGAACACCGCGGAGCCGACCGAGCACCTCGTCTACCTACTCACGCTCGTGCTGAAGCAGGCGAGGGACCAGATTTACGTGATAACGGATCGCCGCAAACGCAAACGCGAGCGTCTCAAGTCCCTCAAGAGCCGGCGGGCCGGAAACCGCGAGGGGTCCGCTTACTTCGAGCGCTCGTTGGATGTACTCGTTGACGTCGTGAGGCGCGACCGCGAGACCGCCTATATGGATCTCGAGAGCGACGTCATCATGGCCAGGACGCTTCTCAAGTGGCTCTACTTTGGTAAATCGTTATACTCGGAAATGGGTCGTAAACTGTCTTCCTCGTCTCTGCTGCCCTCAGATCGTTAATTTATCTTCCTCTGATCGCTGCACAGTGAAGAAAATTTGTTGGCCTCACCCACTTGCATTGCTAATTAGCCTCCAATTAGTGACTAAATTGGTCGGGGAAAGTCTGTTATTTGGTAAACCAACAAATTCATTAGGTGTGGCGCTCAACTGGTTGGGTGGACACCTGCTCGGTTGTTTGTGACATCTAATTGGTTAGTTGTGACATTTAATTGGTTATTTGTGACATCTAATTGGTTGGTTGTGACATTTAATTGGTTGGTTTATGGCATCTAATTGGTTGGTTGTGATATTTATTTGGTTGTTTGTGACATCTAGTATTTGGTTGTTTGTGCCATCTAAATGGTTGGTTGTGACACCCAATCAGTTATTTGTGACACCCGATTGATTGTGATCAATTTTGGATTACTCGGAGCGTATTTAGCCATGCAGGTTGTTTAGGCCAAACACTTTCTTCCGTGTGGTGCGATTACCCCCCACGGAAAAGAAATATACACGAAAATATATCTGACATATAGAACTTTTCGGACGATAATATAATAAAAATACATTTTCAATATATTTTGGATATATCTTAGATATATTTTTCCCTCGCGTATATTTCGTATATATCCTAAAATATATCCGACATATAGAATTTTTCGGCAAAAATATATCTTGTATATCTAGAATACATCTTTTATATATCTTGCATATACTTTATTTCCATATGGGACAGTAACTTCAACTGTTAGAAGTGATTTTCCTTGCAGGAATGGAACACGACAAGAAGGTACTCGGCCCGATACTGCGCCCCTACCTGGGCAATCTCTTCAACGCCTCGCACGAGAACGCCTGGCACGTGGAGTCGTGGCGCAAGCGGCGGGACATCTACAACTCGGAGGTGCGTTCATTGGCGCTGTTCTGCAAGCTCGTGACAACCCAGGAGGTGTCACCGGCGAACGGGATTGTCGAGGCGCTCTCGAAGGGCTGGAACTGGGCCGAGCACGTGACCAGGATGATCGAGCGCTCAGGCGCCGGTGGGCTGAGGCTCGTCTTCCTCACCCGCCGCGGACTCATGAAGTACAGCCTGACGTTCGCGAACAACAAGGAACTCAGCGCGTTCTCGACTTGGAGCAAAGCGCGGAGCATAGGAAACGCCGCGAGACGAGCGACCGTGGCGAGGACCAACATAATCACGGCGAGCGACGACGCGCTGCCGGGTCTCCACGGAACCCCAGCAACCGGTGGTCAAGTGAACAAAGGTGAGAGGGAGAAGGAGAAGACGAGGGAGACTGGGAGGGCGGTCGACCGAGTTGCTGGATAGACAAGGCTTAATTAAAGCAGGTCCGCGCGCGGAAGTGCCCGGGGTTGTGCGAGCAGATTTCTGGGGGCTCGAGTAACTTGTTCTCACGATGTGCCATACACGGAGTAACTCGCCGGCCACGGATATTACAAATTAGCTCGCTGTAATGACCGTGTTCCGCGCGTTGTTCCCAAGTTGGAGGACAAATGACCGCAACGTGTATTGATAATGCTATGCGGGCAGAGTAATAGCGGAATAATAACACACACTTGCGTTCATTCAAGTCGTAATGTGGGTGGACTTAGATTATGGTGAATTAGGCATTTCATATACACGCGTCAACATTATTAGCGATCGCGAAATTCAGTGATGTTGAAACTACGGGGACTATGGCGACAAGAATTGCTTTATCAACCATAGTCCGTGTCGTTCCCTATTTCATATATCGTCAACGTTATTAGCGAGCGCGAAACTCGGCGATGTTGAGAAAGTACGGGGTCCGCGTTGTTCCCTATTTAGACTACTAATGACTGCAATGTGCATAGTTAATGCATAACGCAGGGTCCATAGTAGCAGGATATTACAAACACATACGTTGATTCAGGTTGGATCGCGATGTAACTTTGCGGTGAATTAGGCAGTTCACACACACACACACGGCAACGTTACTACAGCAAGCGCGAGTGATTCGTTGATGTTGACCGAACGGTGACTACGGCGACAAGAATTGCATTAACATTTGGCAGGAGGCATCAGCCGGATGTGGTCCCGTGTGTATCATAGAAGGCGCGGAGTCCTTTCCGCAGCGGCTCCTGTAATTCGCACCCTCCAGTGAATCGGGTAATTGGAGAAGCTGCTGCTGCTGCTGCTCCGTCTTTGCCGAGGAGCGAGCGAGCAAGCGAGTCTGCTGCGCACGCGTTGAATAGCAAACCCGAAGCGAGCGAAGATGTGGCGCGCACGCGAACCAACTTTCGGGCCGGGCAAACGATAAACTTCGGAGTGAGTGGATTAATTAGAATCGGGTCAGGAACTCGGCACGCCACGCCAGACTTAACGAGCTTGACTGTGCCCGAACCACTCCCGGCCCTCCCCGGCCGTGTCCGTGTCTTCCTCCTCGCCTCGCGCCGTCGTCACGTTTTCATCCAGAGCCAGAGCCCAGATATCTTCTTTCTCGCTGTACTCCGAGCGGACTTCGGCAGTCTCCCTCCTCTCCACGGGCACGAACTTCTTGTCTTTCGGAGCATCTGTACGTCCGAAAAGTTTGATAAAAAAAAGGCGGCGGTCCCTCTGGGCCTAAAGGCGAATTCTCATGAGACGCGGAGAACTCCCTCTTCCTTGATGGTTCCTCTTCGGTTATGCATCTTTTAACAACCGAGCCAAACATAAACGAGTCGTCGTTGAGAGCCTGAACGCTGCTCTAACAGTATATCACTCAAAGACCGGCAGCTGACGTTGGTGCGCTTGTCTCCCGGGGACTTTATTAACACACCACGTTTTCGCCTGATTACGTGCTGAAAACGCACGTACCGGGGCGCCCGTAAAACGAACCCGGGTTATCAGCGCGGGTACACGGTTTCCCTGTTAGACTCTCGGCTGGCGAACGACGTCTACGGGGTCCGGAATACGTCGCGATCACTTTTAACATTGTTACGTGACACTAAAAAGGTAGAACTTTGCGCATTGCTTCTTCATCAGTTTCCAGTTTTCACAAGATGATTGATCAATTTTGCCTTCCTCATAAAGAAAGCTGAATGATCAATTTTGCCTTATAAAGCTGATTGATCAATTTTGCGCTTCTTATAAAAATCTATTTGTAACGAATGAAAACCCTTATTTAATTAATTCGAAGAAAAAAAAAAAAAAAAAACATTGCGTTCATTATATCAGAATTCTTAGGGCTCCAGTGACCAGTATTCTTAGATCCAGTGACCAGTCGAATAACCATGAAAACAACCAGGTCAATTTATGCCCAAATTCAACGGCCTTTCATGGTTTGGTTGGTTTTAGGAATTTCTGAACTGGGTTAACCGTACCGAATCACCAGCCCAACAGTCGTCCCAGAAGCATCCGGTTCTTGAGACGGTTATTCGACATGGTTGACACAGTTGCCAAATTCATAGGACAGTTATCGGGATGGTCATTCGGTACGGTTAATGCGGTTATGAAATTTATAGGGCGGTCATGTCGAACCCCAAATGACCGTTCTAATTGGACCAAAACTAACCAGGTTGTTTTAATAGTCACTTCGTATGATTTCAGTCAAAACTAACTGGCTGTCGAACCCGCTAGGGCTTCGGTCCAAAAAATCCGACATCGATTCCTCGAAATTCTTCTCGTCAACATATCGACCTTAAGCCTTATATGCACCATCGTGGTCTCCCGCTCAATTTCTGAATAGCTAATAAATTAAGTTAGCGCAATATACACGTCGCGTTGAGCCTCGCGATAAGCCCGTTTGGCGGTCCTTTGTGGTTGCGCCTTTGGCGCTGAGACGCTCGAGGGCCAATCGATAATCTCTGTCTTTGATTAGGTGTTGCAGGTCAGGCTGAGCTGCGGGACTCGAGCCCCTTGACGCACGTCGTCTCGATGAACCGTCGACGAGGCAGACAACGGGGTCCTGGTGGCTTAATATCGGCTCTAGTGGCGCTCAACAAGTTTAGGGTGAGTTAATCCGTGTTTCCCGCAAAGTTATCGATACGCAGCGCGCCACGACCGCACCGGGCGAAAGGATTTGCGCGATGGATCGTGCACACCGCGCGGACTGCGAGATGGCCGGATAATTCCCCGGACTATCGGCCGAGAGTATCGAAGTCGCGAAATCCCTCGTCGAACTTCCGTCTCTGTGCAATTAGGCACCGACCGCTTTCACAAATCGATTATTGATTCCCTGCTGATTCCACAGAATTCGGAACGAGCACGCGTGAGAGGGAAACCCGAACCTGCTTTTGACCTGGTAGAAAATCGGCAGCGTTACATTTGGCCCTGGTCAGGCCCCAACAGGGCCTGACTTGGGCCGGTTTCACTGCTACAGACTTTCCACTGGAGTCTCTGATCGCATTTCGCGTATTAAGGTAGGTCCGACCGCGTCGGCTATCTTTGCGGAGTGCAACCCACTCCGACTTCGCAGCTTCCCTTTTGATCTCTCGCTGTTTGGTCTCGCGTCGAGCCGCGGCAATTCGCCAGTTAATTATACCCCGTGTCGTAATTTCATTGCCCCGACAGCGCCATAAGGCATTTGCGACTCAAGCACTTCTCCGCGCTTACTTATCAAAATAATTAGTGGCCCAACCGATTTGCGTGCTTCGGGCGACCAAACTTGTCGAGCCAACGGAATAAGTTTTCGTTGCGGAGAGCAAACTGCGGGTGGCCGGATTAAAAAATTTGTCGCGTCTGAGCCGAATAATTCCAATTCGTCGATCCTACTCGAATGTAGCTTGGTTGTCGAGTGGTGACAATTTACAACGAGTTATTTTTCTCCGCTTAGGACACTCGATCACTTTTCCGCTTTTACTCGTTACAATGTGTTGTTTCAGCTGTGGCCGTTAATTTTGTTGGTGTTGCAGCTTCGGCGACGGTCGGCCTCACGGAATAAATCCTCCTCTTTTAACGTTTCGCCCTATGGTCGGGGCCTCTTCAGAAATGCTTTATTCTCAATATTCCTCCTTCATTTCTATTTTCATTTTCCACTACTTTTTCCCTCGTTTTGGCGTTGTTAAATGTGATGGTGTTCTAAATGTTTATCGCTCTGTCGTTTTTCCGGCCTCCGAGATCTCCGGTCGTCGATGGAAAGGGAGATTATGCTACAGATCTTTAAGCAGACGTTCTAATGCGTGGATTGTTGTTAAACAACGTAAAGCCACCAAAAGATCAATAGACCGGAGAACCCGGTGCATGTGCCGTCACATTTCTCGAGGTCGTTACAGACATCCTTGAACATTTATTTTTCCCTATAATATTTGGTCATTTTTGAGAATTGTTGAGAATGGTTAGAACTCGAATATGCGTAAGTTTTAAAGCTCCAAGTTAAAGCGCGAGCCATTCGTCGAGTTGCTGTTGCTGCGGTGCGCGAGAGATTTTCGGAGCACCCAAGCGCTCCGCACGCCGACCCCGCGGGTGGCGATAAAGATTCCGGGGAGCCACCGCGAGGAGCGCCTCGGTAATTCGAGATCCGACACTTTTCTCCCGCGCGTTATCCCCTCGTTCCCTGCAGCGGGAAGAACCCCGGTAGCTCGGGCAACCAAAACCGCTGATCCCGTAACTTATGGCAAGATAAACGAAAGTAGGGTAGGCGGCGCCGCGAGTTACCAGGTGAATTAAGCGAAAGAGGTGAATCCGAAAAAGTTTTCTCGTTTCGCGAAATATATAATAATAAGCAGCAGCAGCAGCAGCGAGGCAGATGAGCCTCGTAATGCGACAAATACGGAGAGTCTGACGGGCGAGGCGCGAGCCCAAATCCAATTTCAGATCATGCGGGATAAGAGCCCGGAGTGTTTATCTTTTCGTGCGCGACTAATCCGGCGAATTTTGAATCTTGAATCTTGAATCTCGTTTTCCATAGTTGATCGCTCGGCGGCGAAGATGAACCGAGGAGCGACGTCTTGCTGTGCGGCTGGATCGTCAGCCCCGCACGGCTGAATCTTCTCGTCAGCTATTCGAGCCCAAAGGATACAGTGGATCCTTGAGCTGAAAAGTAGTTGGGGCTCCTGCTTGGCACTTTCTAGTTTGTCCCAATTCTGTTGGAGGCCCAGTGTGAAAATTTAAGCACAACCCTACTCGGCTAGTCACGCTTTAAATTACGGCGCTTGTATAGATTTCTCCGTTAGGGCCTATAAATAAGGCTGTTCACTTAATTAAGGTAGTTATGTCGCTTACAGCTCATTTCGCATAAATTCAAGAAAAGTAAGAGAGAAGTGCAAACACTTCTTGATGGTATAAAAATCTGAAAAAATGTATGCACATTGAAGGTACTGAAAAGATTAATTTTGCATAATAATAATTAAAAAATATTATTAACAATGTCATGAAAAAAAAATTGTTTAACAAATCTCTCGGTGACCTAAATTTTTGTTTAATAAAAAACGTACGACTTGTTTTCGTCAGTCGTTCGTTTTTCTGAATACGCATGAATTTTTTCAGATTTTTATATTGACTTTAAAATTTGTGTTTTTGCACACATATTTTCCATATAAAAAACACAAAATTCAAAGTCAACTTAAAAATCTGAAAAAGTTCACACATATTCAGAAAAATGAACGTATCATTTTCATTTAAAAAATATTGTTATCAGGAGATTTGTTAAACAATTTTTTTTTTTCATTAATCAGTTAATCAAATTCTTGAATTATTATTATGCAAAATGAATCTTTTCAGTACCTTTAATGTGTATGCATTTTTTCATATTTTTATTCCATCGAGAAGTGTTTGCAATTCTCTCTAATTTTTCTCGAATTTATGCGAAATGACCGGGAAGCCATATAACTACGTTTACCCCCTACTAAAATACCAAATAAATTCACTGTAAAAATATTCATTATTCAATCGAGTATTGTTTATTCATTCGAGTATTGTTTATTCATTCGAGTAATCCTAATACGGAAGCCTTTATGGGTTGTAACATGGCCCTAGTTCGAAATCCCTATTGTGGACGACCTCACAAAACCTAACAAGGCCCTATACAATATCTCACGGTCGCCCGATTGGATTTCCGCACGGGTCTTTACTGCTGCCAATAACGTTGCGGCGATATGTGTTTATCGAATGTCTCTAGAGCTATAAAATCTACTGTACAGAGGGCGATGAGCGAGGTAGATATGTCACCCACGTCAATCACTTGGTACCTGAACGCGAATCTTAAATCTTATCTTCCGTATACGAACGACTATAGTCGTTCGCTCGGTTGTAAAGCGCACTAGTAGAAATTCTCTAACGTTACACCCGGCCCAAGTCAGGACTGATGAGGGCCCTGACGGAGCCAACGTACCCGGTCTGACCAGGGTCGAATGTAGCGCCGCCGATTTTCCACCAGGGAGATGAACCGAGGAGCAGCGTCTTGCTGGCTGGATCGACGCCCCGCGCGGTTGTCTTCGTTAGCTATTCGAGCCAATGGATACAGTCAATCTTTACTGCTGCCAATAACGTCGCGGTTGAGCTGGATATTCCCGAGTTTCTGAGGGTCGTGAAATTTATCGGAAATTCGGGAATGCCGCACGACGTCGGACACGCTGGAGAGTTACTGTAGGCTGTCTAGCCGCGGGCGAGTCCGGGGCCCGGAGGCCGGAACCGCCGCGGGACCGGATAAAATCACCTCGAGGTGCTCGGCAATCCAGGCGCTGCTCTCGATCTCGTCCCCCGTATTCTCATCGCAGCAACGGGCGCAGGTTGTCCGGGCGCCGCACCGGCTGCCGTTGCTATAACTATTAAGGGAGATCGGGAGCAGACCGACCGACCGAGCGACCTCCGGAGAGTTCCGCCCGGAGCGACGGGGATTGTTTTGGACAGTTTGATACAGCGCACATAGACACACACGGACGGACAGACATACAAAAGTGCACAAACACGCGGGGAAGGTTCGCTGTCTAAACTAGCCTTGCAATGTATTGCGCGGACCTGAGGCATCGGGACCTTTGTGGGTGGACTTCGTCGAGACGGCGGCCGGGGGATTTCGCCGTTATCCATCAGACGCAGGGAAGGACCGTGAGAATCCAGGGAAAACAGAGCCACTTGCTGTGTTAACGTAATGCAAATGTCGAAAAAGATAACCGGGATGTTGGAGTTGTTGAGCCAGGTCGCCTCGCGAAGTAAAAGCACCGAGCTTGTAGGGAGTAGCAGCGGTCATCGTAGTTGCACTACAGTATAGTATAATATATTTATTGATGCCCTGGGGCAAATTCCCCAAGAGTGTTACAATGCAGGTTTACAAAAGCGATATACAAGAGAAATATAAGAAATCTAAAAAAAAAAACAATTCACGAAAACAAAACTTCTTCTATGAGGAAGAAAAAGTAAATGGTAATATGAAGAGCAAAAATAAAGCTAGAACTGAGAACAAAATGATAACTAAGACTAAAACTACAACACCTCTACATTCGGTTCTTGGCGAGAATGCGTGGGGGGCATTGGAACACCAAGCTTGTAAGTAGTGGTAGTTCTTACGCTGGGGTAGTAATAACCTACAAGGCCCAACGTGTAGAGCCAAAGAGCGAGGGTCAGTTGAGCGCAAGAGGCAGGAGTCAAGAGTCAAGAGTCCAGCTTCTCCCGCCGTCGGTGGCGAAACCCGGAGAATCACAATTACATTCAGTGCGGGCGGGGGTAGTTTAGCCGCCACGTGCCCAGCATCCCCGGGTAGATATCGCGAGGCAGCTGGGGGCCGAGCACAACCCGGGATCGACTCTCCGGGCCGACCGTGCGCGGTTCTCGACGATAACGCGAATTTCTCGGTGAAAAAGGTGGCGACGTGCCCGGAGGAGGGGGGGGGGGGGGGGGGGAGGCGAGCAACAAGAGTCGAGAAAAGTGGGAAATAGCGCTGCCGGTGTACAGAAAGCGAACGAGCAGCTGTCGCGCGCGACGGTGGCAAAGAACGCGAGCGGCGCTAGCGGCGGGACAAAAGGGCAACGCGAAACGCGTAGGAAAGCAATGTTTTTGTTGTTGCTCGGCGCGTTGCAGCGTTGTACGAAGGCTATATGCGGGGGTCGGGGGCGGATAGGTGCAGCTCGGCGGGATTGACACGTTGTCCGTTACACGCGCGCCGGCCTCTCGCGTTTCCGGTTTCTTGCGCCTCCGGCGATCATTGACGATGATAACACGGCGGCGACTCGACGGGCGCGCGCATCGGCGAGATTGAATTTCCGGTACATTGCTACTTGAGGAGAGCGAGAGAGAGAGAGAGAGAGAAAGGGCGCCATTAATCGGATGAAAGGTGGGTGGTGCATCGGATGCCAAGACTTGAGGCCATGGAGCAGGAGTCTCAAGCCCCACCCGAAGCCGCCCAAGACGAGTCGAAGCGGCGGCTTTGACGACGCCACACATTTTCCCGCAACTTTGATGCCCACTTTGGGGACTCCTCAGCCTCAGCCACCGTCGCTTCTAAAAGCTCTTTGTTCGGGATTCGCGTGCGCGGCTCCAAATCGTAAATCAATAATCCGGCTGGCGCGCGCTGAAGGGTTTTGACTCTTCGATGTGCGCGCGGCAACGCGCGGCTTCCGCGACAGACGGATTACGTCGCGCGTGTTCGACATCAATCTCAATGGACGATTTAGCGGGTTCGCGCGACCTGCTGTATGGCTAGTCAAAGGGCGACGTGCTCGCTCGGCTTTCCGCGTGTCGAGACAAATTGGCGCAACAGAATCCTGAATATGTAACGAGGCTTGCCGGGCAAAGATAGTGATCCTCGTTCTCGCATAATTCGCTTGGTGGATGAAACGATTATTTGTGCACTAAGAAGAGAGATTTGCTTCGACAAATTTCGTGGACACCGCTCTGGTAGAAAATCTGTAGCGTTAAATGTGACCCATGTTAGGCCCAGCTGGGGCCCTGGCAGGGTCAACGTGGTCCTGATCAGGGCCGCATGTAATGCCAGGCATTTCTTAGCAGGATGTAATGCGAGGCATTTCTTAACAGGATGTAATGCCAGGCATTTCTTAGCAGGACGTAATGCCAGGCATTTCTTAGAAATTGTTGAGTCAGCTTCTATTTTTTTTTTTCAACTTATACATCTATTGGTCTGCTGAACTGAGAAATAGTTAGAGCAACGAGAAATTTCATTGCTTTAACTAAACATTTATTTATTTATTTATAACTAAATCCAACCGTCTTGTTTCTCCGTATAAGGCAAATAATAGCCCGAAGGCGAATTTATACTTTCGTTTTATTTTCGTCGACGATTCGCAAGCGGTTTGAGTGGCTCTCGCGGGTACGAGTATTTTTTTTTTTTTTCTTCTTTTTTCGCACAGTCCTTTGATACGTCCGCCGAAAGGTGGAACGCGTTATTGGGCATAATACGGAATTCCCACTCTAAATCTCGCGCGACTCCCCCGTGAGACGCCCACGCGGCGCAGCATAGAGAGCGGTAGTGCTTTCCGAGACGTGGGAAGCCTCGGGGAATAATCGAGCTTAAGACGGCGAGGGTAAGCCCTCCCGGTATTCTCACTTTATTTTAGCAAACCTCGGGATCTCCCCCGGTTCTCGGGAGATTTCCAGCGCTCCGCCATTTCACCCAATTTCCGGCTCGAGTCCCCGTGATCTTCTCCGCGCACCGAACTCGCCCGTTTTCATCCTCTCGGACGCGAGAGGCGACTCGTCCTGTGGGAAGCGCACTTCGATTTCGTGCGGACGAGACACGACCTTCCGGGTTATGTCCGACATGGACCTCCACCTATCCACCTACCAACCCGACGGTCAGCGCGCGGCTACCATCAAGAATATAGACCCAACCATTTTTCTTATTTTTTTCTTCTCCATGGATCAACTTGACCCATGGAAGGCACCATTCGTCTCACCGATCGCGCACGGTATTCAAGTCGGTTGGGGGATATTGACAGCCATTTAGGGTTTATAAATTTCAAGATCAGACTCGTAGTCCGCACCCTCGAAAATCTTTACCGCAGAGCTTTAGCCTTATGTCCTGGTGGAAAGATAACTTCGGTTTTGTGCGAAGAGACACGCGATCTTCCGGGTTACGTCCGACATGGATCTACCTATACATCTACCGACCCAGCGCTTCGAGACCTCCATGAAGAATTTATAACCCAACCATTTTTCATACGACCCGCGCATTTTTTTTTTTTTTTTCCCGCATGGATCAACCTCTGCCGTGGGAGACACCTCCATTCGTCTCTCCACTCGAGCTCGCGGTATTCAAGGGTGAATATCGAAAGCCATTTGGGGATTCTAAATTTCAAGCTCGCACTCCGACTTGTGCTTTCTAAATTTCAGTCTCGTAATCCGATACCCCAAAAGACTTCAGGCACCGCAAAATTCATTGACGTAATGAATTTAAAAACGTGCGGCTCGATAATCGCTACGCCTTTCGTCGCAGCTCCGACGATATCTGCCGCACGATTTCACTTCCAACGAACGAAAACACGTGTACACCAAAACACGAGGGATTTTATTGTTTATCGAAATCCGATAATAGGCTTAAGCCTCCGGCATAGCTCGTTACGATCAGAAGAGGGCGCGGTGATTATAAACAGCGGCGCAAACACAGAGATCCGATGCGAGGTACCCCAACGTTTTTCCTTTATAGCCGATCATAATAGACAACACTAATAAAAGCTAATTATTCGATAGAAACGCTTATTCTCATTTACGCCCGCGAATAGGTGCGAGGGTGGCGGAGGGGGAGGGAGACAACGTTGAAGTCGAAGGGGCGGGGGGAGAACGTTGTTCAAAGCTCTACTAATGCCGTTGTGCTTCGCTGGCTTTCATGAAATTAATTTTAATGGATACACCGGACGGTTCGCCTGCTCGGCTCGCGCTCTTCCTCCTCCTCCTGCTCCTAGCCCGCTCCTTCGGGTAACGTATATACTCCGTGTTCGTAAATGTTCTCCGTTCGGTGTCTACCGTACGGAGAGAGAGGGGCACGTTTATTTCGTACTCTAGATAGAGATAGGGGAAACCGGGGCATGTCGGAACACTTTTTGTTTGGCATTTTGTTTTTATTTTCTGCGCTGACAATTTGCAATATTTTTACAGTCCTTCATCGATTGGGGAAAGTTGGAACGATTTAAAAATGCATGAAAACATAGCGGGAATAACAGTACTTTTCTACAAAAGTTGTTAGTTTTAACATGCTGAACATTTTGGTCGAAAAGAAAAGTCATAGTTCCATTTAAAAAAACATGTCGGCCGTCGTATCTCCGCCATTTTTAATGTTGGACCATATTTCTTTTTATAGAAAAACGTCCCCCTTCGAACCCTACAACTTTCATGTAACTCATTTTACGATCGGAGCCCTATTTTTCGAGATAAATTGGGTGTAAGATTAAAATGGGACACCCTGTATAATTCCATACGGCTTCATGATCTATTAGGTTGGGTGTGTTCATCTGACTAACGAACAGTTTCGATATAATCGATTTTCGATGTGTCATGTCTTTAGACTATTCTATTCCACAACTACGAAAAATACAGTCATTTAAAACGCCCGCCATACGTGACTTTGCAGCGATCCCGACAGTCTGAAGTTGGCTCTGCGACATAGCGATCGCTGACCAATCACGGCACGAGTTATACTGGGTTCAGTATTTCGATATATTCGACTTCCGATGTGCCATGTCCTTTTTAAGATTAATAGGAGCCTAGGAATTGGAATAGGAATTTTTGCGATAAGTCAACTACACGCCTTCAGCATACTGTTCAAAGTTGCATCGCAGAATTGCATAAGTCAGGTCTTTTTCCTGTTCCAGACTCGTCCTTGAATGTTTCAACATGCTCAGGCGTACAGACCTTGAAATAATGCGCAGCCTCTCGGTGCAGGAGACGCCAAATGACTTCCAATTAGGCTTGAATTATAGATAATACAATAATCTTCAATGTTCAAAAGGGTTCAAAGAGCTCCTTTCAATGTTCGTTGCGTACAACCTTTTCAACTACGACGACAAAAGTTTACTCTTGCAACCCTCAATTGATTTTTTTACACGTAGCTATTCAAGGTACGAATCCATCAGACAATTTCCTCGAAGCTTAAACTGCGAGTAGGGATTGACGCTTTAGAGTGAAACAAATTTACATCAAAACTTTCATTTTTAACGGCGTTTGTCGCGACCTGCACCGCGTTCCGACTTGCCCCGGTCTCCCCTACTCTAGATAGACATAGAGTTAGAAAGAGAGAGACGTTTATTTCGTACTCTAGATAAAGATAGAGATAGAGGTAGAGAGGGGGAAGACTCGAGCGCAAGTTACTCTTCCGTGTGGTTATCCCCCGCGTATGTGCAGCTATATCTACATAGGTGGGATATAGACCCCCCGCGTTATATAGACTCCCGGTGTGTATGGAAGCCGAGAACCCCATTACCAGAGGGAAAAAGTTTTCGCCCCAGCGTAACGATATTTTATTATGGCACTCATTATTTTTCACTGACGCCCCCCTGCCCTGCCCCCCCCCCCCCCCCCCCCTCGACTCTGAGACTCTGAGACACTGCGCCCAGGCACCTAATACAGCTGTCTGTGCCCCGGCCCGGACGGTCCGTCTTTCTCATGACGCTAACAGCTTTGCCTTGTAATTTAATGAATCTCCGCGCGACGCGCCCTGCGCCCTCTGCCCGCGCCCTGTTGAATTATTCCATCGACGCGGACGCGACGCTCAAGCAAATAGAGCGCGGGACTCTCTTTGCCGCACAATCGCCGCGCGAATTCGTTCGGAAAATTCAAATCTCTTGTTTGTTTTCGTTCTTATGGCTGTTGTGTATTTTTGTACCCCTGGCAATATTTTTATCGTAGCTTCCTATCGCTACGATGTATATATGTATTTATATAAAACGGGTGTATGTATCTGTCTCTCTACCAAGATTCTGCAGGAGGCCGCCGCCGTCCTGCCGCAGAACGAGCGGGTGGCCATGCTGGATATAGTTCAAAGAGTTTCGCGAGAGACGTCCCGACGTCTGCGAAGAACCAGCTGCCCGGACTTGGCCACTTCCGGATCCCCCAGGCAAACGTACACACCAAGGTACGTACATGTTTTTGTACCTCTGTCCTGCCCCCAGCGAGCACTTCATGTTTAGGCTGAATTCTATTTCTAGTTTTCTCATTTTGTCATTATTTTCTTTATCTTTCGTCACTACTTCTTTTGCAGTTTTTTTTTCTTTCGTTATTGCCCAAAATGTGGCGTTCCGCCACGATGGTGATGTCCCCGTAATACGCAGAGTTGTACATCCTCATTAGATTAAGAATTAAATGTTACAGTACGGTTTGTTCTGTAGGTGTGATTTAATAATAGCAACCTCCGGTTAATATAAAATGATGTATGAACTTTTCGTTCGCTTCGTAGATACGTTATTTTCAATTAAAAATTGTGAAAACTTCAGAAAAAAATTGACGGGCATGGCAGTTGAGCATCTACTTTCGTAGATGCATTGACCGCATTCATATTCCCATTTTTTCAGAAAAATAACCATGAAATTTGATTGAGAATAAATATTCTTTGCAACCATTAAATAATGTACACATTATATATTGTATTCCATGTTACTATTATTAATTAATAATTATAAAACCAACTGTACCGACAACTTTATAATTTTAATAATTTTAGGGACGTACAACCCTGCCCCGTAACTGGATTGTTTCCTTTACAGGACTAACCTGTTCCCAGTGCAATAAATCATATCTATCTATCCACTACGTCCAAGTGCAGGTGCGTCCGCGTCCCTCGGATAGTTTTACCATGCACGTGTTTCCCGTGGCTTGAAAGGCGCGGTTGGTTCGTGAGAAAAATGCACGGACTTTTAGAACCTCCACGTACCTTCCACATTGCAGAGCTAACCCGTCCATTAAAACACTTGAGCACCTTCGCGGCACTTTCGTTCGTGCGTACCAACCGCTGATGCACAACGCTGCGTTTACTCGTCGTAAACGTTACTTAAGCCTTTATGATGTGGCGATAAAACGGAACCGAACAAACGACGGGGCCGGTGCGTGTAAAAAATGCGACGCGGGCCTCGCGAGATGTGTTTTTTACTTTTTTTCGCTCACACGAAAAATTGAGTTTTGAAAAAAGGTTCGTCGAATGTAGAGTCGTAAACTCTACAGCGGTGGGGGAGGACGAGATGGATGTGTCACCCGCATCAATCACTTAGTACGTGAATCCCTACCAACTTTCTCCTCACTCGAGCCCAAAACGAAAAAATAAAAAAATCGGTTTCCTTAAATTCCCCGTGGAATATTACGTGGAATATTCGCTATAACCCCGCGCAAAAAAGAAAGTATCAAAAAAGTAAAAAAAAAAGTATTCAAATAGTATAAAAAGGAAATAGTCAAGTATGTCGTAGCGACCCCCCCATATACTAGGTTTAATACTAGATTTAATACTTTGTCGTCTTGCACACAAGTATGAAGTATTAAACCACAAGTATGAAGTATTAAACAAGTAATTTTAAAGAATCAAACTAGTAACTGACTCGAATTTATCACCAAGTATGAAGTATTAACCAAGTAATTCAGTTGTTATCTTCAAGTTTTAAGTATTGACCAAGTAATTCAATCAATTCAATCGATACAATCGAATTACTCGTTTAATACTTTAAAATTACTTGTTTAATACTTCATACTGGTGTGCAAGACGACAAAGTATTAAATCTAGTATTAAACTTAGTATACGGGGGGTCGCTACGACATACTTGAATATTTCCTTTTTATACTATTTTAATACTTTTTTTAAACTTTTTTGATACTTTCTTTTTTGCGCGGGACGAGGAAAAAAAAATATCCATTCTCAAGATTCAATTAGTTTTTGTTTCCCTCGCTTTCATCATTCGCAATTAAAAATTCCAAAGCACAACGCGACTCTCCATGACGTCGCCCGGAATGTCGAGGGGTTCAGAGCATTTTTTGTCGGAGCTCAGTTTCCCGACCCTTCCTTATTTTCCGACGACAGGACTGTTAATTAATCAAGCAGCCTCGTGGCGATATTGTGCACGTCGAGCGACACCGATAATGTAACGAGGAGGACAAAGAGTGCAGCTCAACGTTGGCTTGGGGGTTGGGTGGTCGGTAAAAGGGTGGGGGGGGGGGGGGGGTGGAGTGGCGCAGTTTAATATCTGACGAAACATGAAAACTCGACGAGTTGTAATTGATGACCCGGGTGGGTCGAGGGGCAAAGGGCGCGAGCTGCTACGGTTTCCCCCATAGTCGGTGCTTGCGCAATCATGCTGAGTACATTCACCAGCCTCGGTTTTCCCAGATAGCGGCAAGGACCGCGCTCACGTTTTCTCGCACACGATCCGTGCACTTTGTATGTCTATATCGGAGCCGCGCAGACGTCGTCGCTGGCACGGCGAACCGCCGGTCGGCGAGTAATGCACCCACTCTTTTAATTACACGGCTTGACATTCGCATTTCCCGACTTTCCCGAGTCGCTCTGTCGAGTTATTACCGTAGTTAAATATGTCGAAAACGATACCGACGACCGACGCGAGAGGATGTTTCACTTGCCATCGGGAATACCTTAATTAAAGTCAATTCGCACACAGCTCGAAGTAATCTCGCGAGCTGTTATTCGAGGGGTCATTTTGCACCTCGCATCACGCCGTACGTGTTTTGCGGAGCATTTGTGACTCGCGGTTCGTTGGCTCGGAAGGAAAACAACATTTTCAAGGGACTTCTGATATTTTGCTCAGTTTCCACGAAGGATCGTAACTTTTTTTTTATCATCTCTTTTGGCGGGATGATCAAGGGTATTTTCATGTAAATTCTTGGAAGACACTGGTGGAACGTCTGTAGTGTAAAATTAATATTTGCCAGACATCGGCACTTGGTGAACCGATTTTATTGCATCAGGTCTCATAAAAAAGAGCCAAAATATACATCATAAAAATATATATACATCATCGGACAAAATCGTGTCGATGTGTGAGTGCGGACGACGAAAAGTTTATGACAGAATCGAAATCGTAAGTGGCCAGATATTAAAATAAATAAAAAAAATATTAAACCTGACAGATTTAACGTCCGCGACGTGTTGACTGAGATAATTTCAGTTAGACTCTCGTAGCAGACGAAAAAGAACGAACGTGCTGTAATATAAGAGTAGCGCTAGCGTCCCATCGTGAGAGTCTCGTGAGGCTGCATTATAGATTTCTTTTAATACTTGACATCGAGACGCTACCGCGTCTCTTGATCCGACCCAAGTCAGGAACTGGCCATGCCCTCGCAGGGCCACTGTGGCCCTGATAAGGCCCCAATCAGTTCCCGACTTGTGTCGCATATGCAAGATCACGGATTTTCTATCAGGGGATACAATCGGGTACAGGTCAGGCCCTGACCAGGGCCACATTGACCCTGCCAGGGCCTGACCAGTTCCCAATTCGTAACGAGTATGAAGCATCACGGTTTTTTTTTTTATACAAGGCGAGACATTATCACATCTTGTAGACAGATGTAACACGATCGAATTAGCAGTCTATAAAACAAAACAAGAAAAAAAAAAAAAAAAAAAACGATCGTCGACCGCGTCAAGTAGAAGCGCAGTAGGTGCTTCGTGTCTGCGTAACTTCCCGAACTCGAACTCCGATATACGGTTTGTTTCCGACGAAAATTGATATCCCATAAACTGAAGTTTCCGCAGGAGCCATCAAACACCCGTATTAGCAATGTACCGTACGGCGTCGATAGTGGAGTAGAGATTGTGTTCGCGAGGGTTTCTCGGGCGAAATTTAAGGGCTTCTGGGCCACGTCGACAGTAGCAGCGGCCGTCGCGGCAGTAGCAGAAGCAATCTTGTGCGTCCCACGATCTCGGAGCTCGGGAGAAACTCGAGCAGCACGTACCGAGGAATCGATATAGCCTCGCCACCGCGCGCTCTACTTTTTTAACGCCTCCTCTGCCACCCCCATCCCCGCGAAGAACTTTTAAATTGAATCGACGAAGAACGACGATTTCCTCTCAACGTTCGACCGGAGAGATTTTTGCAACTATTTTCCCTCAAAGTGCCGGGCCCGAGCGCGAGCGCGGCAGTAGAGATTTCGAGTAAGCTGCCATTCTTGTTGGAAATTGACGGCCGAGTTATTTTACGACCCGACGAGCCAGAATCCGGTCTCGTGTGCCTTGTATAATTACGCGAAGGTTATGCGCCGCCTCGCGGCTCTCGAGCGCCAGCTGAAGGCTAATTGGGCGGCGCCACTTTACGTCAGGATCTCGAGCGCTGATCCTTCGGTGGATTTCCCGCAGATTTGCGATACTATTCCGCCGAGATTTTCGGGTATTAGCCAAGCAAAACCTACGGCGGTGGCTCCACCGGAAGGCGCGAGGGAGAGAGAGAGAGAGACAAATTGAATCCCAGCCGGCCGGATCTTTTAGCTCCGCGCGACTAGATTAGAGTCAAAGAGCGGCTTCGATCTTCATCCTCCAAGCTAGCTTTCAGGGGTAAAATCCATTACACGTTGCAGATCGGAGTCTCAACTGGTGGATCCGGCGCCGCGTCTGTCGCCGAGCACTCGTCAGCGGGGAATCATTGCCGAACGTCAGGCGCAGCTGCACCGGGAGATGCTCGTGATTAACGACACCCTGACGAGGGGACTGCGGGCGAGGACGCGGCTTCCGACCTGGGACTCGGCCTCCATCGCCTCGTGGACGTCGTCGATCGGCTCGGCCGGCAGGAGCAGATTGAGGAAAAATCGCACGCCTGTTTGGGACACCATGAGAGGTAAATAGATATTCGATTCCAAGAATTGTTAAAATTTAAAGAACTATTGAAACTTAAATTGTTAAAATTTAATGAATTGTTAAGATTTAAAGAGATATTGAAATTTTAAGAATTGTTAAAATTTATAGCATTGTTAACATTTGTAGAATTGTTAAAATGTAAATAACTGTTAAAATGTAGAGAATTGTTAAAATATACAGATCTGTTAAAATTTAAAGAATTTTAAAGTTATATTTTAAAGCTATATATTCTTTAAATTAACGAAATTTAAAGAATTTATAGAACCGTTAAAATGTCGAAGATTGTTAAAATTGAAAGAACTGTTGAAACTTCGAACTTTTAAAAAGCTCTTGGAGTAGAAAATTGTACTAAAAAGTTATGGTTAAAACATTGACCCGATTGAAACTTGTCCGACAGGCACTTCCCCCATGTGGGATCGCATCAGCATCGACGTAAGCTACTCGAAGAGCCGCGAGGAGGAGATGACGAGTCGCGAGGAGTCACCCAAATGGAATTCCGAGAGTCGACGGTGCAGAAACGCTTGGGATCCCACCGACGAGGAGCAATTACCGTCCTGGGACTTTTTGGAAACGGCGCTGAATCAAAAGTTCTCGCGATACGATCAGCAACATCATCAGCAGCAGCAGCAGCAGCAGCAACATCAGCAGCAGCAAGACAAATAAAAAAGCAAAAACTTGAGGAGCTTCTCTTGGCCTCCCCAAATTTGCTCTGAAATATTAAGTCTCACGGAAGCCCCCGAAGATGCCTTGTTGTATCATTATTCTCCTGCACTAATGAACCATCATCGATCGTCATAAATTTTTATCACACCCCAACGTAATAAATATCGTCAACACGAGGTAATCCAGGCTCAAACCAGAATTACGAAGCTGCGCAACAAAATGCTCCGGAATTAATGCGAATTTGTTCTGCAGCCAAAACGGCGCGTTATTTCACCGTGAAAACAAAAGTACAGCGATGTGTATCGGGCGAGAAATGAGCGAAGGACATTTTTTTTCCCCGAGAGTGCGTGACACGATAAAGCGCAGAGGTTGACCCAATTTCGGGCGTCAAGGGATCCAAACGCTACGGCTGGGGGCTCACGGTGGCGGTTGCGGCGCGTGTGCACTAGGAACCGCTGCCGCTTTGGTATAGCTGTGGATGGCCACTACAGAGCACTCCGAGGGGATCGCTGTCCGACAGAGACAGAGACAACGAACGTCCCGACGGAGCGAGAGACACCGAGCATCCGGAACAGAGACGAGGCACGCGAGGGTCGGAGGTTTCTACTGTGCACACAAAATCGCCGGAGGGTATAACGAAACATCCACCTATATATTTCATATTTAATATTATCCCGCCGGATATCTATTTGCGGAATCCCACAGCGAGTATCACCCTTCATGGCCACCGCGACAAAGCGTAGCGAAAGGCTATCGGCCAATTAAACGAAATTGCCCGCTCTCGTGCTCAACGTCTTCACCCCCCACGGCTGCGGATACTAAATAGCGCGCTTTGTATTATAAACGCTGCGCGCGCCTTAATATTCGCGGTAATAAGAAACGCGTACGGGGTGTAACTCCTGCACTGCGCGCGTTGGAAGCTTCTAATGAAACGCACTTATTGCCGCAACTGTATAGCGAGCGCGGCACGTGGAACGCGGCCGACGCGATACGGACTCGCGCCACTGAGACGTCCTGCATCGATTTTCCAGAATACCCCGGTGTTTGCGGCCTTTTTGCGGAAAAAAATGTCTGACGAAACTGCGGGAAATATTAACGAACACTGATGGAAAACTACTGTACGAGGTTCGTTAGACGGCTTGATCAGTTTTCATTGGAATTTATGCCGTTCCACCTGGCGAGCTTTTTCTAGCGTTCCGGCGCCAATGTTTCCGCGGGTTGGGTTAAACATTGACGAATAGGAAAACACGAGGCGACACACGCGAGATATTTTTCGAGTGCGTTGAATAAATAAACAGAAAAATCGTCGGAAAGCTTTTTTCAATAATTCCAAGTTAGCTGACTGAATGTGGTTTTCAACAACAGCGGAACATTTTTCGGTGCCACGAGAAACTGCTGTTCATCGACTGCTATTCATTCGGGTTTTCACTGTGTTCATCATTACGTGCCTTATCGGGGAAAACCCACGGTCGATGGTTCTCCTTAGGTTTTATATCCCGACAAATTCGATCCAACAAAATCTCGTGCGCTGCAGAATCGCCGCACTAATCTTTACCGCGAGTCGTAAAGTCCGGTAAAAATTCATTGAACGTCTCCGCGCTCCGGACTTGCGATATTTCTCGTTGCATTAATGCGCAATGAAAATGCGGTAAATCAGGTCATTGGATCTCTGCCAACCGGGCGCCTCGTCCGATTCCAATTTCATATTCTTATTGACGCGAGGCTACTTAGAAACTATATCGATTTATTGTCCGAGTTCGATGCCCGAGTTTGGTGCCCGCCGGGCTACATTGTCCAACTTTGAATACAAGTCGCCGAGAAGTGGACGACGAGTAATTGGTAACTGGCTCGTTGCCAGCCCATTGGGGATTTTCCGGGATGAACAAGCTCGCCGAACAATTCGTTATTAGATTTTGCTTTTAGGTGCGCCCAAAGCTGCTTATCGAAGTTTCGAGGGATTTCGATCTCACTCTCGGCCCGGCCTTCCAACTTCGAACCGCCGCACAGCGCGCTCGTTACCCATTTTCGCGGCAGCGAACGCGACGTCGAAGGAGACGTCCGCGAATAACCGTGTTAAATCCACGCTAGTTTGCATAAAATCGGGGTTTACTTGAGGCCCGGTGAACGGGGCCGAGCCTCGCGAAACAACAGCTTACTTAATCGTGGAGCAAATGCATTTTCAAGCTGTGACGATGCAACTCAAGTGTTCTTCTCGCAATGTGAATTCGTGTATGAAACAATAATACAGACGGTTATTCTGATTCATCATAGCAATTAAAGCAAGGCTTCCTTCGTCCGCGTATAACCTTGTTAAATAAATGAACCCAAATATTCTTTTTGCGACGAGAATTGGAGAGTGGCACATAATTAATACAGTTTTCTTGGGTCATATAAAACTTCCGGCTTGAAAAAAAAAAAAATAATAATAAGAAACCATGCGACATCCGCGTTCATTTGCATAAAATCCTAAGTTTGTTTGAGACCTGATGGGGCCGAAACTCACAAAATAGCAAGTTAATCGTGAGCAATTGCATTTTCAAGCATTTACTTATTTTTCGCAAACGAGATTGGCACATGGCATATAATACATGCAGTTATTCTGATTCACATACAGCTTCCGTCTTCAAGAAAAATAAATATTCATGCGTGCAGTTCAACGAACCCACTTCTTATACATCTACGTGTCGTTCCATAAAAAACTCGTATAACTCAAGTATTTCAGTATTTGAATATTGCATGTCCGCCGGACGCAGTTGGAATTTTCTCCATTCATTTATTTCAACGTGTTTTAACAGCGACAATAATAATAATTAAATATAAACAACGTCGACGGTGTAATTGCAAATATTCGACGAAGCCCCATGAAACTCGTTACCGCCCGGTATTATTTTCGCGCGACGTTGGTTTTTCATCGGAACGCGACGCAAATATACAAAACACGAGCTGTTGAATTGCCAAACCGAAGAATATAATATCACCGTAAAAACAATCCATTTACGGACTAATTGTACCCCAGTATCGTGTGCAATAATCGTCGGGTCGGAAAATGGAGAGACACAAACACAGAAGCGCCCGTACATTTGCACAGCCAAAAACAGAATCATATGTGCAATGAACACAAAATACCGAACACACGACGTAGGCGCAACCGGCAATTGTAAAATCGGCGCTACGTCATCGACTTTCACCTGCCGTGTAATTACGCACCGCTGCGAAATTAAGCTCATTTAGACGATATTTTCGTTCCTGCCGTTGTTTCGTCATCGCGCGCCGCCGCCGCCGCCGCCGCCGGGGGGTTGGCCGGGCTTCCGTATTCCGGGGGGCCCGCGGAGGGTGGAGGGTGGAGGGTGAGATGTGCGCGCGCGCGCGCCCGCGCACTCGGCGCTCTGTGGTCGGATCTCAGTTTCGCAGCCTCCCTTCGGCGGTCCGTATCAGCGCCTCGCGACCAGAGGTGTGCCGTACGTCGTGTTACTTCGCGCCGCGCTTAAACCTTTCTCTCTCTCTCTCTCTCTCACTCACTCTCCTCGCTCTTTCACTTTCTCTCTGTCCCTCGTTCGCCGTCAAAACGATCAAAGAGATCAAAGCGAGCTTAACGACGTATTATAAAATAAAACGGAATTGTTATCATGGTTCTCACGTCGCACTTTGACCGTCCTGTCGCATTTTCGTCATCGCCGAATTGCGACTAATTCGTCGTGAGAGAAATCATCGTGGTGACAACCGCGCGGTGATCATTGCGGGGGATCAAAGTTTTTGTGATGTAACCGCGGGAGATAAAAACTGTTGTGCTAAACTGTTGGGACTCGTTGGGAGGAACGAATTTATCGAGGGAGCTGCGAACTACGGCAGCGCTGAACCTCGTGACCTGGTAAGGAATCTTTGAGTTGCGCGTCACACGTGCCATATAGCGCTCCAAGGACTCGCGCGGCGATATATAGCCACGGTGGAACGTTTCGATCGGGCCGCGGATCCAGGGTGAAATTTTCGAAAATTATGACACGGTCGCGTATCGTCAGTTTCGTGATATTCGTATTGGACGTCGCGAGAAAAAAAAATGCTGAGTTTTAAAATAAAAACTTTTAGTCAAATGAATAAAATTTTTATCACAGTTCTAGGATCAAAAGTTGTAGAAGATAAAAAAAAATTCACTTCAGTTTTAAATGCGGGTATGCAGATATCACAGTAATTGCAATTACGAGAGTGGTGACGAATAAAAGAGGAATGGGATAAAAAATCTCGACTATCCACGAGTCTGTCTCGTTTGCTTTTTAATTCATGAGCCGTCGGTGAATTCCCTTTTAATAGCTGATGTGCTATTTTATCGAGGTAACTTTAATAACGTAACAATCGAGTTAATAAAATGTGAGCAGGTTTAAAAATATCTCGTCTACCCGGAATCGCCTGTCCCGGTCGCTATTTCACTCATAATCCGTCGATAATTTGCCTTTTTAATTTCGGATACGCTTTTATAACGCGGCAACTGAAATTACGAAGCGGACGGATTAAAAAAAAATGTGAAAGGGTTTAAAAATCTCGCCTGCGCCACTCGCTTTTTAATTCGCAACCCGTTGATTATCCATTTACCCGGTGGTACCTGTGGCACCCGCACTAACGAGAGTGATCAATTTTTGCGCGACGCTCCCGCGGATCGTCATTTCCGGTGGAATGTCGCCGCAATACGAGTCACGCGGATCGCAACGCGAAAGGACCGCGATTAATCAGAGACATCGCGTATCAGGTTCAGCATTTTTCCGTGAAGCTCGCACGCGCTCGAGTGGCGACTTCACCCCCGACGGATCACGATCGACCGACGGCTATCGATCGCAGTGAACCGCGCGTCGAGGCTCTGAGGATTGAAGCGAAGAAAAAAAAAAAAAAAAAAAGAGAGAGAGAAAAAAAAATGAAGAAGCTTTTCGAGCATGAGCCGCTGGTTCTCCGCGAGCGCCACGGCGTATGACCCACTTTCATTTATCAAACCACCCTCGATAGACCGCGCCGTGTATAGTTTTTTTCCCCCACTGGCGATTAATGTAAAGACCCGGAGATTTTTTTCTGGGTCGAAGGGGTCGCATTTTTTTGCGCTCCGTTCGAGTCCGTCAGGAATTAATAGGCCGTATCAATGCGCTGATGACGATTCCAGGTTTTTTCGCTCGCACGAGGATTTTCCGGGCCGCCCAGTAATACGTATATATGTATATATATTTTTTATATGTATAACGCGGCTGGCTCGAAGCCTCGAGGGGATCTCGCGCGTCGCCAGGGCGAGCCGAATTTTCGTACACCCACTCGACAGCCCGCGCCCGGAGCTATAGGCTGCGACGAAAAATAAAAGAACGCGAAGAAAAATCCGGGAACAATGTGGGATCTTGAGCCGGGGATAAAGTCAATAGCGAAAAAAACCCACGGTATAGTGACGACAATGAGAGACGAACAGCTCGACGAAAACGATATATCACGCGAATCAACATGCGAGGCCGGGGATTTCAATCGCGACGGCTGTTCGTTCAAAAAACGGGATGTTTCGAGCGAGCATAAATGCATTCATGGGTAACAACTAACTCGCTAACAATATATCCCACGAATCAGCATGCGAGGCCTGGGTTTTCAATCGTGACCGCTGTTCACTCGAAAAACGGGATGTTTCGAACGAGCGAGAATTCATGGGTAGCGATATTAATATTTGCATGCAATAATAAGGGCACATTACATATTTGATTATGGCGCACATCGCGGCTTAGTAAAAATTTCCAGATCATGGAACCTCGAAACCCTCGTTGTTAAGGGTGAGGGGGTAAGGTTAATTCGGTGAAAACAACGTATGGTGTTAAGAACCTGTTTTTTTTTAGATTCAGACAGTGGTATTTTATGCAGTCAATTTCCATATAATAATGCAATATTTGAACAATATTTCCCTTAATCTTCATTGCAAAATGTTGAAAATTGAGCGAGTGACAGTGAATCTCCGGAGGCACTTCGAAAGTTTTGCGGTGTACATCATAACTCGCAACAGCATCGTCTGAAACAAAAAAATCAAAATGCATTTGATAAAGGAGATGTTTCTCGAGGTAACGCTGGGAGGATTTTTTTATTTCGTTTTTTCAATTTTTCGTAGCACTGGGAAGCCAAGAAACCGATTCTTTTTTTCAGCGATAATCAGTTTTATGGATTCCAAGTGCTACAAGAAAGGTGGACTTAAATTCACTATCACTCAGCAATAATATGTACATCCCGCGAATCAAAATGCGAGGCCGGGGATTTCAATCGTAGCTGCTGTTCACTCGAAAAACGGGATGTTTCAAGCGAGCATAAATACATTCATCGGTAACTTTAGCAACAATATATCCCAGAAATCAACATGCGAGGCCGGGAATTTCAATGGTGCCTGCTGTTCACTCCAAAAACGGAATATGTTTCGAACGACCAAATTCACTCTTGGGTAACGAGTAGTTCGTATTGATGTTTGCATGTAATAACAAGATACGTTACATATTTGATGATGGCAAACGTGGCTTCATGGGAACTGTATTACAATGAGCAACAACGTGGTCGTTTTGCTCGCACTCCTTGATTTTCATTTATCTTTTCTTGTGGTCAATACAGCCATTCACCGCGCTTGACTCTGCAGCGGCCATGACAGTCCGAATCGATTATTATATCGAAGCCGCCACCGAACGATCGGAACGCTTGAATGTGATTTCAGTATTTTGACTTTCGATGTGCCATGGCCTTTTTAAGAGCGAAATGTACAAATCACCGAACCTCGAAATTCGTGTTGTTCCTATACGTCTGGGGATTCATAGTGGACTGAAATTGACTATTATTTGGCTATAATACATCCCACCAATCAACATGTCAATTTCAATCGCAAAAAGGCGACTGTATAGCGACGACAGGGAGGCTGACAGACGGCTCGGGGAAAACAATATATCCCGCGAATCAACATGTGAGGCCGGGGCTTTGAATCGCAACTGCTATTCACTCGAAAAGCAGGATATTTCGACCGTGCATAAATACGTTCATAGGCAACGATTAATTCACGTGGATATTTGCATGTAATAATAACGGTAAATTACATATTTGACTATCGCGAACTAAGTTTGGTAATGGTTACCCTACTAAAAACCTGCAAAGTAGAACCTTGCAAATTGCTTCCTCAGTATTCTACACTTTTGACGATTCTACCTCTATGAGGAAGTATGTTGATCAATTTTGGCTTCCTCATAGAGGAAGCATCGTCAAAAGTGTAGAATACTGAGGAAGCAATTTGCAAGGTTCTACTTTGCAGGTTTTTTCGGCTGTTTTTTTTTAATAAATAAAAATATAAGATTTTAACCACCGAACCGATTTCCCTCAAATTTGTACTCAACCCTTGGTTCATGATAGTGAATGTGTGGACCAAATTAGAAGCCGGTACCTTGTAATTTGCATGATCCAGCGAAATCCAAATCTCGTGATAACGAGATTTTTCAAAATGTTCTAAATGCCATAAAATTTGAACGGCTTTTCAGATCCGCGTCAAATTTGTACTCGAAACGTGGTCCATGCTTGTCCATACGTGAATCAAATTTGAGAAAATTCTGCAAAAATTTTTTTCCGATTTTTTTTTGGGTGCCGGCTTTTTTTTGTTTTTCATGCAGCAAAATCCAAATTTACCGACACAATGGCAGTTTTCTCGACGAAACTCATCGATAATAATCAATGAACGTAATGACATGTTTGAAATTGCAATCGGATGTCTCATAATTTACAGGAGCTATAGTACTTACAGACATTTGAAAAAATAATGAATTTGCAATAACATGAGAACTGCTTTACCGATTTTCGCCAAATTTGATACAAGTCATGGTTTTAAGGTGGTCTATTGTCGTACAGAATTTCATCCCGATATCTCTCAATTTGCGGAAGTTATATCGCGAAAACGATTTTTGCCAAATTTTCAAAATGCTGTAAAATCTGAATTTCCTAACCGATTCGCGCCAAATACAATCCCATACAGTATTTTATGATAGCGAACGTGCGTGCCAAATTTGAAGAACATTCTTAAAAAATTACAGCAGTTATCGTGTAAACAAAAAAACGTGCACATACATACACACACACACACATACACACACACACACACACACACACACACACACACATACAGACATTTCGCACAAACCACTTTTCTCGACGTTTTGGACCATGCTGAGTGTACTGACATGAAAATCTCGAAAAAAAATTTTTTCACGAAAACAAGGCTTCCTCTATGAGGAAGCAAAAAAAGATGCAAAGTGGAGCTTTGAATATAGCTTCCTCATTACATTTGAAGTACTATGTACACTATTTGGGCTTCCTCGCAAGTGGAAGCTTTGTAATCATTCAAATTTAATGAGGGAGCAACGTGCAAAGCTCTACTTTGCATCCTTCTTTTATGTAAATAAATCATTTTGCGTTTATATATAATTGTTTGCTCTCTGTCAACACTTGCATTGATTTAGTGTCAGTTGATCTGAGTGATAGGAAAACGTTGATTTAGAAAAAAAATTCTATAAAAATTGAAATTGAATTCTATGAAAATTCTATAAAACTCGAACCTCTCTGGCGATCGTCACCAAATGTGATACATGGCTGAGTATTATTTTTGGTCTGTAGAAAATTTCAATTAATTTGGTGAGTTTGAGCAAAACGTAAATTTTCGGAGAAATTCAAAATAAAAATTGAATCTATTTATAGATTCATCCCAGATTTAATAGCAATTGTGTTTTAACAAAATTGCATTTGTAACGAATTATTTATCTCGAGAGCTACAAATTTGCGGCAACTTGGGAACAAACAGAAATTGTTCTAAATTTGTTTAAACTGAATAAAGATTAATCTGACGTTTGAATTTTTTTTTGTTTAATGGTCACAAACATAGATGTCTAACTGCCTCACGTGCGTCCCAAATTTCAGCTCGATTGATACAGCCGCTCTTGTTGCACCGAAGTTCGAGTTTTGCATACCGGCCACACACACGTAATACATACATTTTTTCTGAGCCACGTTTTTTCGATGTTTCGGACCATTCTGAGTCCTGACATGAAAATCTTGAAAACAAAATTTCACGAAAACAAAACTATGAGGACGTAAAATATCTAGATCATGGAACCTTGAAATTCGTGTTGTTCAAGGTGGACTGAAATTCACTTAGCTACCATGACATAATACGGATACATTACCCATTAGATTATGATGAACGACGCTTGATGGTTACCCAATTAAAAATATCCAAATCCCGGAAACTCGAAACTGGCGCTGCTCCTACACGCTCAAGGTTCAAGGTGGGCGGAAATTCACTTAGCAACAATGCCTATGGCGGGCATTGTGGAGGGTTCGGACAGTCGTCGCCGTGCGGAATTGGTGCATTACCATATACGGCGGTAGACGCGCTGCTACATTCCGGAGATTAGCGAATTTACGCCGCTCGGAGACTGCGCGCACGGAGCGCAGCCACCGAGTCCCACGAAGTTTTGTCCCTTCAGACCCATCCGAGTGCGTTCGCAATTAATAGTCGCCGGGGCGGTGGGCGAACAATCGAATTTGTGTTGTCGTATAATGTTGCGCATGGCAGTGCATACTGTGGCTCTGCACAGAGAAGTCAACCACATGACTTGTAAACGTATATGACATACGTAACGTGTATTCCCATGGTTAGGCATGTATGGGGTATTTCATGCTAGATAGATAAATTTATTAGTTTGTTTTCGCTTTTATAGCCAATGCATACGAGTTTCGTGTGAACTGCAGTTTCATCTGGGTCATTCCATATGAAATCAACCGATTTTTAAAGAAGAAAATCCACGTACTTCATGGATATTTTTCATAATTTATGTAGGGACAGCAAGTGAGGTATAGAAAAAGCTGGCAAGGTTTATTAGATAAAAAAAAATTCCTCTGTTGACACCGCCATGCTGAAATTTATGATCAATTTTGATTATGGAAATTATGCTGATGGTTTTTCTAAAGTCCCACGTACTTCGATTGTTATGGTTTCCGATGGTTGTGGAGTCAAATTAAAGATTTTCAACGTACGCTTTTTTTGAGCTATGGCAATTTCAAACCGAACCTATTTACAGCAAGTTATCGCATTTTACGTGTATTTTTTCAATTTTTAAAAATCTTTAAGCACAAAAATTGGCGAAGAATTTTTTTCAGATTACGCGATGAACATTTTTTTTTTTTCGGATGCAGAGTACAACGCGCCAATACGCATTACTTACGGCTGTTAATGAGCACTACTAGTGAACCGGGCACTACAATAACTATGTTCGTCCTTTGCTTCTCGCTGCTTTATTTGCCGATTATTTTGTTATATATCCGGTATATTTCAAGATTATGAATCAACTGCATATCAACACATAAATTACTAATGCATATCAACTAATAAATTAATAACTAAATTTTGTCTTGCCGCAAGGGCAACAAAATTTTATCCTCAAGGGCTATAAGCAGCGTTTTCAGCACATCTCTGGTACCTTTCTTCTCAAATTTCGTTTATTTTGATAAGCCAATTCATTGTCCTCGTTATTACTTTGTATGCACGAATTATGATTCCAAATACCATTTAAATGGCTATTTAAAAAGGCAAATTCCGAATCGTCCAACGAAAAAGGATGAAAATGCGCTTCATTAATTTCCGCATTATTCAGCAATTTTGCGTATCCATAATTGAAAACGAAACCATTTTTTTCCCAACGTGCAACTGTGTTTATTATTAATATTTTATCACAGAAATCACGTACATGACGTCTACACTACACATAACATATGTAACGTGTATTCCCATAGTATGTATGCAGTATTTCGTGCGAAATGTTATTTGAAACGACTATTAAAAAACTGAAATCCGATGGTCGAACGAGAAACGATGAAAAACCCTTTCATCGAACTTTGCAATATTCAGCAATTTTACACGTTTACTCATAATTGAACACGAAACAAATTTTCCCGATGTGCAACGTATATTTATTACGGTTTCCAAACTCGTTGAAATTCGTTCGCGTCCCTCCGCGTCCTTCGGCGAACACGCCGCACACTCGCGTTCGTCGCGCGGGGGATTTTCAGATTTGCGCGCGTATCGAAATGTGTGTATTACGGTTGATTCGACTGGTAATTCTCGGGCTAGCGCGAATTTAATCGTAATGCAGCTGCGTATGCGGCTGCAGCAGGAAGAGGGTGGGGTGGGGGGATGGAGGGCGCGATTCCGGTTGGATTTGAGTCCACGCTGCGTCCTTGTCTCTTTTCACTCGGTGCGCGTTGGCGTACGATCCACGGGGGAGTCAATTTCGCGGAATGTACACCCGGCGAACCGCGATTCACTCAAACGTCCACACGGCGCTCGCGGTATTTCGATTCAATTAACCCCTTTTGCCTCGACGCTCGATCGATCAAAAACTCGCTACGTGCCGGCAGCCTTCGCCGTGGAGTTATGATTAAGAGCGAAGCGAGGGCCGCGCGCTCGCCGCGCGGGAATCGTAAGTATCCGGCGAAAATACATCTGGTCGTTCCACGCGCGAGATTCGAGCAAACGTCGCGGCGCTTCGCTTATTGGCGCGCTCGTGGAATTTATGGACGCGGCGATAAAGCGTTTTGATCGGCGGAGCGACAAAAGCCACGTGGGGAAACGCGACTCGATTCCGCAGCAAGCTCGAAGAACCCATTGACTAAAGTCCCACTAGGAGCAAACGGTCATAGGCCGTAAATGTACTGCAGCATCGATGGGATATATAGCGCGCGGTTTATGGGCCGTCGCGGCGACGCGCGTATCCCGAAACACGTGTCAACGGATGTCGAAGAGCACTTCCGCCGCGCGAGGTGGAACGGGGAGGGCGAGCCCCGTGAGCGAGGGGAACACGTGCGATAGGGACGAAGCGTGTAAATATTTTAGCTATTAATTTTGCACGACAGGCTGGCACCTAATCGCTCGGGAAAAGCCGAGGCGCTCACTCGCCTCGTCCGCGCCCCCGAATCAATCACATCCGCGCGTTACCGGCGTTCGTGGCTTTTCGTCGGATATCCATTTTGGAAAGGCGCGTTCTTGCCTTTCCAAAATGGATATATGGACCAGAGTTGTGTGAATCAATATTTTTTATAGACATAAAATTGATGGCTTTGTAATTATGCTTTTATAATGATAACTCGTGTTAATTATAATATGATGTGTAAACTTTTACATAGAGGGAAGGAGTATTAATTTGCCATAAACGTTGATGGTAATTTTATTGAAAAAAATGTGAAATACTGTTAATGCATTGCGAAAATTAATTAATAAAAAAAAAATAATAATAGAGGATCATGCTGGTCCATTTTTCTCACAATTCCTTCGAAAATTTATTGAAAAATTCAGTTTTTGTTATGAATATTCCAAAGTTCACGTGTAATTTTATCATCGCTACGGGTAATCGCTATAAAATCGTAACTAGAAAGTAAACTGTTGTGTAAATTTAAATCTTCAAGTAATGGGGGCTCACAACGCTGATACGGACAAGTTGAATTGATTCCGCAAATTAAAAATATAACGATGCATTTTTTTGCACGAAAAAAGTGCGGTTGGTTATTATAAAAATTGAAGAAAAAAAGAGAGTTATTTCGTGATGTACGCGATATTCCCGGTGTCGGCGTGCTGAATGTTCCGGGAATCAATGATTTTTACGAACGCTGGAAAAGTACGAACACTCGTTACCGGGTGATTAATTTTCCGGCCTCCCCCCCCCCCCCCCCCGCGCCCAGGAGTTCTTCTTTGTTGTATAAATGTGGTCGCGAGGTATTGCCCAGGAATGGCGAAGCGTTTCGCGGAATAAAGTGGGGCACGCGCGGGACGCGGAGCCGCGAGTTATTCGATGCACGTACCTTGGCAAGAATGAAATTTGTCACGCTGAAAAGTACCAGCGAATTAAAGGGTGAGTGGTGCGCTCGCAGTCGGGGGAAATTGAGCGACGAGTGCCGGGTTAGCGCTGCCCGGCTCTGTAGTTCCTCTGAATTTAAAGCGGTAGATACTGCATTTCTCTATCCCTCTCTCTCTCTCTCTCGCTCTCTCTTTCTCCCTCCCCCTCGCTCTCTTTTCATCTCTCGTGCGCGCCGCGCGCGCTATGGGCAACATTTGTAGTACGTGTACGCCCGGAGATGAATGGCGTGTGTGCCCATCAACGTTCGTTCCTCGTTCTCCTCGTTGCCCGGGAAAATCTATTCTGCAGCATTACGCATGAAAACTCCGTTCGTTTATTCCCTGAAATTAGCTTTCGCCTCCCCGCGGCAACTTTCCTCCCTGTACATATTTAACCGGGTAATTTAGGTGGATTCCTAGTTGAAACGATATTTCACTCGACGTTTTTTTTCTTTTTTCGCTCGTTTTTTTTTTTTTTTTGCTAATTTGTCTGCACTCCGCAGGTGCCAAAGTGCAAGTGGTGCTCGCGGCTACGCATACCTGATTAAGGGGCCCGCGTTTTGTCGCAATCGCCTGAAATTGGACTTTGAATATATCGTTGTGATAAGAAAAAATACTGCCGTGAGGTTTAACGAGGACGAATAATTTTCTGTGTAATGCAAATTTGCGAAATTTCGCACTTGAGGAGTCCGCGCGAGTGTTTGAAGCGGGGAAAAGAAATTCATTCGCCTTTGTAACGCGCGCTGGGTATGTAAATATAAATGAGTTTTACGAGAGCGACGGTTACGCCATTTGCCAAATTGGAAAACACGTTTTTTTTTAATCGTACCGCGAGTGTTTCGAACTACTTGCATTAAGTCGGTGAAATTTTGCTGCTATGGGATTGAAATATGGGATAAACGAGTTTTTCAGAAGCGTCGACCATTACCGAATTGGAAGGTACATCATTTCTTTTTTTTTTTCGCGCGCCACGAATGTTCACAACTGTTTACATTAAGTCGGCGCATTTTACCCGAGAATGGGATGGAAAAATGATTACGTCGCTCCGTTGTTGCGAAATATATAACGCGACGAAAGCGTCACGCGTGTGCCTTTTTCTTGTTGCCCGGGAAAAATCTGCGCTCTTGGTAATGTAATTGCTTTTTTCACTTCAATTTTCTCTCGGCCGCGTTATTTTTTAGTAGATTGCCAATTACAGTCGCGTCTCGTCATTCGCTATTTACTCGTTGTCGTTTATAATTTCATTGCGATGGAAGCGGACGACGTGCGCTTCGATTGCACCGGCACCAGTTGATATTTCGACGTCCCAAGCCGAGGAGTCCAACAGGAGCTTCAACAAGAGGGTTTTTGGCCCTCGCGTCGATCCAGGTGACGACGCCTCTTGACCTCTCAACGCCGCCACTCGACGCGAGTGTCACTCAAGGCGTATCAAGTGTCTCGTGTATGAGCTGCTTTTTTTTATCCAACGCAGGACGCTTAATGTGTCGACGAACTTTGCTCTTTCTCGGTCGCGCACAACAAGATATCCGTGCGCATCACGAATTCAAGGGGTGTAAACCAACGTCCGAGCCGCCCGAATGCACTGCGTAGCTGCAGCGAGCAGCGAGAAAAACGCGGGGGAGGAAAAAAAAAACGCGTGTCGGAGGGAGAGAAAACAGGAAGACACGTAGACGTGTGATGCGGCAGAAGTGCCGGAAGAGCGGAGGGACGAGGGAGAGTAAACGAGGAACGAGGGGAGCAAACCGGCTGCAGTACGTAGAACACAGGGCATCTCTCGAGGCGTTACTTTTTAAAGCTCGAAAAAGACACCGCTCGCCGCGTCGCGAATGCCACGTTCAACCGCAGACATTTTTCACGGCAAGCGTTTCCGTGATTTTTCGCCCGTGACGCTGCCACCTGAAAAGTTGCGAAAATACATTTTCGCAGACACTTGAGGAACGCGAAAACTGACGGGGGAAAATTCTGCGTCTCGAAAATAGCGTCTGAGCACGCGTAACCCTGGTAGAAATCCTGTGGCGTTACATTCATCCGTGGTCAGGCCAGGCCAGACCAGGGCCCGAGCTGGGCCCGACTTGGGTCGGATTTAACGCTTTAGATATTTTACTCGTGTGTAAATATCTGTAAAAAATATGGAAATGGATATTCGTGACGTTGACGCCGAAGCTCGAAAAAGGCACCGTTCGCCGTCGTAACTGGTGCATGTTCAATATACCAGACATTTTTCACGGCAAGCGTTTCCGTGATTTTTCGCCCGTAACGCTGCCACCTGAAAAGTTGCGAAAATACATTTTCGCAGACACTTGAGGAACGCGAAAACTGACGGGGGAAAATTCTGCGTCTCGAAAATAGCGTCTGAGCACGCGTAACCCTGGTAGAAATCCTGTGGCGTTACATTCATCCGTGGTCAGGCCAGGCCAGACCAGGGCCCGAGGTGGGCCCGACTTGGGTCGGATTTAACGCTTTAGATATTTTACTCGTGTGTAAATATCTGTAAAAAATATGGAAATGGATATTCGTGACGTTGACGCCGAAGCTCGAAAAAGGCACCGTTCGCCGTCGTAACTGGTGCATGTTCAATATACCAGACATTTTTCACGGCAAGCGTTTCCGTGATTTTTCGCCCGTAACGCTGCCACCTGAAAAGTTGCGAAAATACATTTTCGCAGACACTTGAGGAACGCGAAAACTGACGGGGGAAAATTCTGCGTCTCGAAAATAGCGTCTGAGCATGCGTAGCCCTGGCAGAAATCCTGCGGCGTTACATTCGTCCGTGGTCAGGCCAGGCCAGACCAGGGCCCGAGGTGGGCCCGACTTGGGTCGGATTTAACGCTTTAGATATTTTACTCGTGTGTAAATATCTGTAAAAAATATGGAAATGGATATTCGTGACGTTGACGCCGAAGCTCGAAAAAGGCACCGTTCGCCGTCGTAACTGCTGCACGTTCAATATACCAGACATTTTTCACGGCAAGCGTTTCCACGATTTTACGCACGTGACGCCGCCACCTGAAAAGTGAAGAAAATTCATTTTCAGACACTCGAAAGACGCGGAGAAGGGACACCAGGTATAAAACTTTGCGTCAGAAGTAGCGCCTGAGCAATACGCTCGATGTGGAAACGGATAATCGCGGGACATTGACGCCCGCTGTCACGTTGCGCATCAGTATTAGGCAATAGGCGGCTTCGCCGACTGCGCGACGGGACATAACGCGAGGCAGGGGCAGAGTGTACACTTGATTAATTGCACGGACAATGCAGCGACCACCGGCAATGAAGGGTGATTGCATTATTCACCCCTGCGCCCGTGGCCATTGTCAGCGTGAATTATTGGCCATATGATAACGTATCTTGATTGGCGCATTGGCGGCAATTACACACGATCTCCGATCACTCTGCGCATGATCTTTTCTCCGACAATTATTCATGCGGCTCTCTGTGATGTGCGATGCGTCGTCATGCCATTAGCTTTCTGCGTCTGCGAGACGGCAATCGAACGGCTTCGTTTTTTTGTTCAGGTTCGAAATCCGCTCAAAGCTAATTATAATGATTGGTTATAAAAATGTTGGCCACTTGACAGCCACACCGAAAGAAAAAGTTTCCTTGATTCAATGAAATTTCCTTTAAATCTCAACCTATGAAAAACATTTCTTTGACGTCAATAAAATTTTCTTGAAATCTCAACCTATGAAACATTTCTTTGACGTCAATAAAATTTTCTTGAAATCTCAACCTATGAAACATTTCTTTGACGTCAATGAAATAATATCCTTGAGTTAATATTATATTTTCTTTGAATGATCTCATCAACCAAACTATAAGTTATATCGACCAACTTCTTCATTAAGTACTATAGTCCTTAAATATGTTAACCGTCAACTTGGATGGTTTAACCACTGAATTTCTTATTGGTTTGACTTGAAAATCTGTTGGCGGACCGGGTGCCGTCAAGTATATCGTTTCTATGAATCAACGATACCGTGTCTTTGAAAATCAAAGAGATATTTCATTGAAATCAAAGAAAAAATGCAATCTACCCATTTCTTTGGAATCAAGAAGACATTTTCTTTCGGTGTAGTTATAAAATTGTAGGCCACACGACAGCCATTTCTGCGACCAAGAAAAAAAAGTAATATCCTCTTTTTGGGCAGGGTTCCTGCGTTGACATTTTGACGAGGCAGTTTTGCTCATTTCGCGAGGCATCTTCGGGTTTTCACGCACTACAAAGGGACATGGAATCTCGCAACGCAGCCAGTTAATTCCAGGCAATTCTCGGTGGCGGCGTCTCAGCCCCCCCCCCCCAACCCCCCAAACCTCGCACCCACCAAAGTCAGTCCTGGGAAGATGTATACGGCGAGCGTTTCATCGCGGTTTTACGATTTAATTCCTCTCCCCTCGCGTCTGAAATCTCAACTAAATTCCAGGCTCACCGTGCGTCTAAGAGATAGCCGGGCGCCTCATCCACCTCGGTTGCGGTGGTAACTGCGGCCTTCGACCCTTTCTCCGCCGACGACGTTAATGAACCGGGCTGCATAATTAACGAAAATTTTGAGCAAGGCCGGGCCCGGGCTTTCGAGGGGGAACGAAATGGGAAGAGGCGGCAGGAAGCGGGAGCGGAAGATGCGATGACGGCGACGAAGAACCTGGAAGAAAACGAGATATACGTGAGACGAACCAGAGAGAAAAAAATGAAAAAGAAATGAAAGCCTCCTGCTTCGCAGTAGCCAGCGGGTTTTATTACTAGTTTTCAACTAGTTTCTCCACAGAGAGACGTACCTCAAGGCCTCGGCAAGAATGCGCCGTGCGGTTCTTTTCCTCATTCATCACTCGCCTTCCGGCTCGCCGGGCTCGACATTCATCGCCCGGATAATTGCGCTTTGATGCACTAATTACTGTCGGCGAGTGGACGCCGCGTCCCCCTGCGACGCCCTCGCCCGTGACGAGGGACCGTTTAACGTCACAAACCGCTCGGGGAACGCAGATTTTCCCGGGCGCAGCGAGCGAGCCCGTTTGAGTGGTGATACGCGGGATTGTAACCGATGACACAGTTTTTCTTCAAACGCTAATTATTGCTGCCTCTGTAGCCCTCGACGAAATTTCTCAGACCGTCATTCGATTCTGTTGGGTCTTTCTTTCGTTTCAGGATTTATTTCAACAACCACTTTGACCACTGGTTCAAAATTGTCAGCTTGTTTTCTCTCATTTTACCAGTCGTTGAATCGAATTCCGAATGTTTTTTTTTTGCTGCATCGATTGCTGCATTTGTAGCCCCCGACGAAATTTCTCAGACCGCCATTCGATTGTGTTGGGACTTTCTTTCATTTCAAGATTTATTTAAACGACCACTTTGACTACTGGTTCAAAATTGTCAGCTTGGTTTCTCTCATTTTACCAGTCGTTGAATCGAATTCCGAATGTTTTTTTTGCTGCATCGATTGCTGCATCTCTAGCCCTCGACGAAATTTCTCAGACCGTCAGTCGATTCTGTTGGGTCTTTCTTTCGTTTCAAGATTTATTTAAACGACCACTTTGACTACTGGTTCAAAATTGTCAGCTTGTTTTCTCTCATTTTACCAGTCGTTGAATCGAATTCCAAACGTTTTCTTTTTTTTTTTTTTTCAAACAATATTCTCGACACGCTTCCCCCATGGAAAAAAAGTATATTTAAAGTATATTCAAAAGTATATTTTTGAGTATAATAAATATACTTTTTACGAAAAATTAGTTATGTCGAATACATTTTTGAATATACTTGAAAAGTATACTTGAAGTATATTGCGAAGTATATTGTGAAGTATGTGCAAAATATATATTCCATCTATTTCAAATATATATTTAATGTATGAATAGTAGATGTACCATACGCGATGTATACTCACGAACATAGCAAAATATAAGGCTAAATTGCACGCAATGTACATCTGTAAAATTTTTCATACATACGACGATGTAGTATATACATATACTTTGCTGTATGTGTGAAGTATACTCATAATGTATATATTATATATTTTACATGGACGGCACATATACCCCTGAAATATACTTTTCTACGAAAAACTAGTTATTGCACATATACTTGATATATACTTCCCATGTATTTAAAATACATAATAAATATAAAAGATATATTTCAAGTATACTTAGAATATACTTTTTCAATACATTGAAAAGTATATTTTTAATTATACTTTTTTTCCATGGGGGTTCTCAGTACTTATCACTCTCCATCCTGTCTTATGGCGTCACCAAAGACATCATTGCTGCTCCAACGTCGAGCAGCATCATCACGGGCGAAATGCTTCAGGCACGTTAATGAGACTGCAGTTAGGTAGCACCGGAAGAGCTTTTAAGAGGCAAATAGCGAGAGCTCCACTGTTCCGGTAAGACAACCATGGGACGCGAGAGCCCTTTGTCGTCCCGGGTTCCGCGACTGCGAAATTGAGACGACTATTGGGAAAAGGGATAAGAAAGCGAGCGCTCACTCCGAATTGCGCGCGTCTTTCGCTGTGAACCGAGGAAGGGAAGCCCGACGGCTCTTAACGCACGGTTACCTTGGCACACAGTTATCCAACTCCCGAGTCCCGCAGGATGTCTCGACTCCGCCTTTTGCACTCTGTTTCTTACCGTCCCACCCCTACCCGCCATTACGATCCCAACTGTTGTACAGTTTTGCTCCGCGCCACGGACAAATAGGATACGCGATGGAATGCACTTATGGATGCAACGAGGAAGAAGCTGGTCCCGGGACCTCGGCTTGCGGATTTATCCTGGTAATCTTGCCGGCAACCTTGTTCATCCTCGCGTCGGACTGGCTTCTCATGAAAACAACACTTCTACTTTTCTCCTGAGCAAATCGACGAGACACTAATTCAACTGCTGCTCATACCTATTACCTTATTGCCAAGTGAGGCAAATCCAACTGTTTGAGAACATTTGAGAACTTGGAGACCCGTCCTCTTCCCTATTGCAATCGCTTCTGCTGTACTATTTTGCTCTGGGCCATGGATAAATAGTAGACGCGATGGAATGCACTTATGGATGCAACGAGGAAGAAGCTGGTCCCGGGACCTCGGCTTGCGGATTTATCCTGGTAATCTCGCCGGCAACCTTGTTCATCCTCGCGTCGGACTGGCTTCTCATGAAAACAACACTTCTACTTTTCTCCTGAGCAAATCGACGAGACACTAATTCAACTGCTGCTCATACCTATTACCTTATTGCCAAGTGAGGCAAATCCAACTGTTTGAGAACATTTGAGAACTTGGAGACCCGTCCTCTTCCCTATTGCAATCGCTTCTGCTGTACTATTTTGCTCTGGGCCATGGATAAATAGTAGACGCGATGGAATGCACTTATGGATGCAACGAGGAAGAAGCTGGTCCCGGGACCTCGGCTTGCGGATTTATCCTGGTAATCTTGCCGGCAACCTTGTTCATCCTCGCGTCGGACTGGCTTCTCATGAAAACAACACTTCTACTTTTCTCCTGAGCAAATCGACGAGACACTAATTCAACTGCTACTCATACCTATTAACTTATTGCCACGTGAGGCAAATACAACTATTAATTTATTCCCGAGTAGAAAATCTGCAGCGTTGCATCAGGCTCCAGTCAAACCCTGATCAGGCCCTGACAAGGCTAATAGGGCCCTGATCAGGGCCTGAACACGACCTGATCAGGGCCGGACGTAACGCTACAGAATTTCTACTCGGGTTCCTGCATATTCCGGCAGCCTCCGACTGTGTAATGCAGACATCAACCATTTGACAACTTGGAGTTCCGTCCTCTTCCCTATTACAATCGCTTCTGTTGTACTATTTTGCTCTGCGCCACGGATAAATAGGATACGCGATGGTATGCTTACTTATAAGAACGCAGCGTCCCCTGGTGGGAAGGAAAAAACGTCTCGCTTCTTCCTGATCCAGGGGCTTCGCCGCTTCGGCGTGGATTTATCCCGGCAATCTTGCCAACAATCCTGTTCGCCGTGGCGTCAGACCAGCTTCTGACGAAAACAACACTTGATCCTTGTGTTTTTCATCCCTCTCCGTCACTCGATGCCAGCAAAACAAATTTTATGTCAAGTACATTTTTACGATCATTTCGGCGACAGATATTTCGATCTACAGCTATATATACACGACAATTCGTGTTTGTCCGGAGCATCTGTTACCGCGATTATTAATTAGTTTTGGTTCCGAGCAAACTCGGCAAGGTCAATAGACGACGCGGCGCGATGATTATACACACAGTATTCCCGGGTTTCATAGTCCCGTGCATCGGTGTATTATCCTCGCACGGCCACGCTGCGAGAGAGAGAGAGAGAGAGAGAGAGCTGCGACTTGGCCCAAGTCTTGGTCCAAGTCCTTCCAATCCAAACCAAACAGCCAACCTCCCCGGTCGTATAAACAAAAGGGAATACAACTTGCCGGTGCTGGACACAATGCGGCCGCCCACAATAGCAAGGTTAAGCGAAGGGATGGGAAGGGAGCTTCAGTAGGGGGGTTAGGAGTTGGAGGGGGGGAGGGGGGGGGGGGAGCCGAGTCAACACGCGCTCACTATCTTGGATTGTTGTTCATTGTAAGCCTTGATCACGAACCATTCGCCCGGTGACCCGTAAATTATGGAAATTCGCAGAGGGCCAGCTCGTTTCCCTCGGTTCCACTCGCCACTCTCGGATGCCTCCATTTCTGTCTCCGTCAGTTTATATTTCTGTCTCTGTCTCTGTCTCTGTCTCTGTCTCTGTCTCTGTCTCTGTCTCTGTCTCTGTCTCTGTCTCTGTCACTATCTTTGTCTCTGTCTCTGTTTCCGTCTCTGTTTCTGCTTCTGTTTCCGACTCTGTCTCTGTCTCTGTCTCTGTCTCTGTCACTATCTTTGTCTCTGTCTCTGTTTCCGTCTCTGTTTCTGCCTCTGTTTCCGACTCTGTCTCCGTCTCTCTGAGTTCGCGCGGGCCGCAAGAACAATACACAACGCCCAACGGGACAGTCGCGCCGCATACACGTTTGAATACAGATATGTTAGGCCGATGGACGAGCGCGGCCGAACCCGCGGCCCCGATATTTTCTCGTTCCGGATATTTTATCCACGGGCGCAAAACTCTCCCCACGTCCGAGCGCACCAATTTTTTCGTCCACCGACAATCTTCATTATTGCGGCACAAACACACACAACACAGGCACAGACAGCACGCGGGAATACAGGGTCGACTATACATTCGTGACTTATGAGCCGAAAGAGCTGGCGAATTTCAATACCGCCGCGTGGCGTTCGCCCCGCGTAACAACGGATGCGCGGATAACAAAAAAAAAAAAGAAATAAAAAATAATAGCGGATGAAAAAACAAGAAATAAAAAATAACAGCGGATGAAAAAACGAGAAATAAAAAAGTGATAGCGGAAAAATAAAACGAAAATGCGAGAACGGACGAAAAAAAAAATATATTCGAAAGCGAACAATGAGACGCGAGTTGCGGACTCATTTTGCGTTTTCCATACGACGCGCCGCGTCCGCTCTGGAAAATTCAGTCGTTTATTTGTGGCCCGCGCCTTCCGCGTTCGTTCCACATTTATTAAAGCCGCCCGCGTCGGTTGCGTGTGAGGAATGAAGACGCGGAGGGAAAGACAGAAGGGAGAATGACAATAAACGCAGCGGCGCCGGGCGAGGCCGTCAAAGCGGCTTTGCGACCCCCGAATATACACGAAGGGCTCACGGCTCGTGACTCGACGGGCAAAAGTGCCGAGAGATTAGTTGGGGGCGAAATGAGGTGCGGAAAAAAGGACGAAAAAAAAAAACGACCCTCCCCCCAGGAGAGGAAGTGGGTTTCCTCGGCTGACGTCTCGTCGGATTCGGATCGGCGATGTAACTTCTCATTAACTCGTCGAATGGGTTTCCAACAGCTTCCCGAGCTGATTGTCGAACAGTAGCTCGTCCCGCGCGCACGCTTCGGGCAATCGGAGGCTGTAAAACCGATGCTGCCGCCACTGTTAACAGCTTTGCTCCCGGGCGCTTCACCCGTGGCCAACGACGACTCTGAGCCAACTTTCCTATTCTGCGGGGATTCAATGGAATCGAAGCAGCGCTCGAGTTTTGTTCCTCCCTCGTCCTTCGTTTTTCCCTCCTCTCCTCACCAACGACCAACGACCGAGCGGAGCTCGAATGCTCGTTTGGCTTCAGGTGTTGGCCGACGTGTGAATCAAGACTGATTTCCAATTGTTGAATCTCCGTGACGATATTCTCGTCTGTCTATCTATTGCATGGTCGATACGGCTCAAAGTGCAGGGCAAGCGAAATCGTATAAAAAGGAGACGGAATCCGTTGACTTTTACTTTTCGCTGATCACAGGAAGCCGGATCTAGGAATTCCCAAGTGGAAACCTGAAAAAATAATATTTCTTTTCGCCAGTCCAACGATGACGATGACTCTCTTCTATTAGGGGGGGGGGGGGGAGGGGGGGGGGAGGGGGGGGGGGGAGTAAGGTTAATTTGACGAAAACAAGGCATATTTTTAGTAATTTTTTTGCGTTACAGATAGTGTTAATTTATTCAGTCAGTTTCCGTATAACAATGCAACATTTGAAATTTTCCTAAATTTTCATTTCATATTTTAGTAAATTTGCAAAATATTGAGAATTGAGAGAGTCACAGTGAATCTCCCGAGGCGTCTCGAAAAAACGTTACATCATGACTCAGAACAGAATCATCTGAAACGAAAAAATCAAAATGCATTTGTTAAAGGAGATGTTTCTAGAGGCAACGCCGGGAGGATTTTTTTTATTTCCATTTTTCAATTTTTTGTAGCACTTGGAAGCCAACAAACCGATTTTCGCTGAAAAAAAAATTGGTTTTTTGGCTTCCCAGTGTTACGAAAAATAAAAAGATCGAAATAAAAAAAAATCTCCCAGCGTTACCGCGAGAAATATCTCCTTTATCAAATGCATTTTGATTTTTTTGTTTCAGATGATGCTGTTGCGAGTTACGATGTACACCGCAAAACTTTCGAGGCGCCTCCGGCGATTCACGGTCACTTGCTCAATTTTCAATATTTTGCAATGAAAATTTAGGGAAACATTGTTCAAATGTTGCATTATTATATGAAAATTGACTAAATAAAATAACACTAGCTGAACCGCCAAAAAAATTCTTAAAGACACGACTTGTTTTCACCAAATTAACCTGATACCCCCCCCCCCCCCCCCCCTCTTCCTGCCCTTAATGTAAGAAAAGCTGCATCATTTAAAGTGGAGAGACGGAATCCGTTGACTTTCACTTTTCGTTGACGTTAGAAAGTTGAACGAATCTCGTAAGTGCGAACTTGGGAAAATATTTTTCGCGCCGGTGCAACAATGACGAATCTCTTCTATTAGGCGCGGGATGAAAATAAATTGGAAGCTCGCGACGACAACAGGGTTACGGGGAAATTGAGTAATCCCGACGACGGCGAAGCTCTTCATGAGCTCATGTCGTCCTCATCGATTTCCCCCTGCAGCCCCAGCTGCCGCCGGTCTTGATGGCGGACAGCTGCTTGGCCCCCCCGTAACGAGGTTTCGTTAATAACCTTTTCACGTAAATTAAGTGCAGCGAGTGCAAATCGACTAAAGCGACCGCGCGGTCGCGCGAATTTTCGCGGCACTCGCCGCCACGCCCCTCAACCCATACTCACGATTAGTTTTTGCCCGGCGCGAAATCGATCAAAGCCATGTGGTTGGCGGTGCTGACTACGCGATTAATATTAAGCCGGGCGCGGCAACGCGTCGACCACCAGTCGCTAAGAGATTGCGGATAATCCCGATCGCCCGGTGTTTTACGCGAAAAACCCGCCTTTAATACGTCGTTAATGAGACGTCAGCTGGAAAGTTGTTATTTCCGGTTTGTAGGCGAGAAAATTTATACACGTAATTTTTTACTTTGGTGTGGAACGTTTTTTTATTGTTTTTTAATTTTTTTATTGTTTTGTTTTTTATTTTTATTATATGTTTTATTATTATTTTATTTACGACTGTACAGAATTACGGATTTATAGCTCGCGTTGTGAATTCTTTCGTGAGATTTGAACGCAAGTTTTTTTTTTTTTTTCAAGCAACAACAATGGCACTATAACGAATGCTTTTTCGCGCACTCTTCGCACTCGCTTGACCCGGATTACCAGCTGATTTACGCCCGAGCATCGGACTTCCAGCCGCGCGCCATACGTGTGCGGCAGAGAGCGGTGTAAATCGATTAATCACCCTGTCCAATTTAGGTCGGATTACGAGGGATTCTAAAGTACAGTAATTAATGAATCTGTGTAGTTGAAAAAAAAAAGAGAGAAAGAAGATCCCGAGCCGCATCGATTTTTTTTTTCCAACGAGTTTCCATTAAAAATTAATTAATGGGAAACGTCCATTCGGCGGAAAAGCCGCGATACCGGAGAGACGGAAAAGAACTGACTCAGGAAAGAAGCGTTATCGGGCTATTAAGACGCGCGCGCTGCCGGGATTGGACGGCGGATAGAGAGGAAGGCGAGTTACGCGAGAGCGAGGAAAATGCGCATCGCTCCGTATAAATCGGAGTTAAAGGCGATCGTAAAAATCAGATCGCACGCAGCTCGCCGCGGGCCTCTACACGATAATGTTTCACGACGTGGACCGATAAAATTAAGCGACGTCCGTGCGCGCCTTCGATAACGATCATCGGTGCAGAGCGAGCGAGCTCCGCGGAATCGCTCGAGCTGGGAGTGCTTCGGGATTTACGCTCAATTTTCTCGCCTCGGAAGTGGAATCAGCATAGCGCCAGCCCGGCGACGTCTCGCGAGCGGACCATGCGCGCGGATTCGCGTAGCTCCTGCAGTTCACGGCTTTGCTTTGACTTATCTTCCTGCATTTTTTCTTCCTTCAAATGTAAAAAAAGGAATGTTCGTGAGATATTGTTATAAAAAATCGTAACGTTAAGAGACAACTATCGTCTGATAAATAAATAAAATAAATTAAACAAATCCTCTTCTACTATAATAACTTGCAGTTATTGTCACCGTTCTATTCATCCTGTGATCGGCAGACACTCAGATCGGGGCCGAGTTCTTTTGATCTCGGCAACTTTGACAGTTATGTCAAAAATCGTTTGTCTGAAATTCGGAGTGAAAAACGGTTATATTAATTTAAAAGTTCGAAACAGATTTGTCGGCGCTGCTGGCTGTTAGTCATGTGGTGGCGGACCTGTTTATCTAATAAAATAAATAAAATAAATAAAATAAATAAAATAAATAAAATAAATAAAATAAATAAAATAAATAAAATAAATAAAATAAATAAAATAAATAAAATAAATAAAATAAATAAAATAAATAAAATAAATAAAATAAATAAAATAAATAAAATAAATAAAATAAATAAAATAAATAAAATAAATAAAATAAATAAAATAAATAAAATAAATAAAATAAATAAAATAAATAAAATAAATAAAATAAATAAAATAAATAAAATAAATAAAATAAATAAAATAAATAAAATAAATAAATTAAATAAATTAAATAAATTAAATAAATAAAATAAATAAATTAAATAAATTAAATAAATTAAATAAATAAATTAAATAAACTAAATTAAATAAATAAATTAAATAAATAACGTCCATGCCCATTTCCATATATGTTCACTGACCACCGACCATTTGAGCCAACAAATGGAGCAAGTTGGCACGATTACAAAAGCAATCTCCGCGGTACAACTATTTTCATCATCCCTACACGCAGAATCCGAGCGTCACATGCCACGATGACGCGTGGGAATTTTCGTCGTGGCGAACATGACATGCCCGCGTAAAAAAAAACCGTAAAATAATCACGGGAAATAAATATTAGTACTGTCAGTCGATGCGAATGCGGCGGGCGAGTCCGAACCAACGGAAACGGGAGGAAAGCGAGGCTCGCCCGGTGGGCGTGTGAGTGCCCTCGTGGAGCGCTTTCGTTGAGCCGCGTCGAGCGCGAGATCGGTCACTACAATAGCTATACCACGCCACAGGTACACGCGGGGTGTGCAGCGCGGGTCCGATTGAACATGAAGCGTCGTTGGCGCGGGTCACGAAGCGAGAGATACGTCGAGGCGCGCCGGTGGCTGAGAGTTAGAGGCAGAAAACCCGGGGACAGCGACGAACAAAATGGATTACTGCGCGCTGCACAGCGGCCTTTCAATTACGCCAACGTCTAGTCATTTATTCGAGTGTACCAGCAGCAAGCACCACCAGCACCACCGCCGTCAACCGGCAGACGCACCGGACGAAGTGGTCGCTATGGAAAACAGGAGTCTCGCGCGGACGAAGCTCTACGCGCCGCTGAAATATCCGGATGAAAACTGTCGTAATGTGATCGAGTCGACGAAAAAAAAGATACAAAAAATCGTGGGATTGAAACTGATTGTCTAACGTGTTTTTTTTTACATTCATTGTTGGCTGGAAGATAACAGGTAGTTAAGTTCGATATTGAGCCACGTGGGTCACGTTTTTTTGAAGTCATTAATTTTCTATGATACGCAATGATTCGAGTTTATGGCAGTTTTGCACGATGCGCCGATCGTACTTCGTACTTTCGTGTGTATAAAATGCTCGGTTGAGCGATGGAGCGACCACTGTTGAAAATAACTAGAGGCAAAACATCATGAAATTTTACGTTGTCATTCTGTTGGTCGTGTTGGCGCACTGCGCAATTGCGAACCTGTTTCAAAGTCCGGTTGGTTAAATATTTTTTGTTAATAGTACAATTTTGTTCAATTATTTGATCGATTTATTTCCTTATTTATTGCTTTAGCATCAGGACATTCTGGACCAAATAAAAACTAAGGTCTGTCCTTACGGCCAAGAGCCATACACCATTCAGGGCAACTGCCGTGGAGCCAGAGACTCCGCCGACTGTCAGGTATTCGCGTTTTTCATCTACAGAAATCAACGAAACATAAATTCAATCACCACTCGTACCTTAAATCCAATTATTAATTGTCTGCATATTCCAAACAGCCACCGAGTGTGCAATGCAGACAGCAACCGTTCGAGAGCCTGAATTCGGAGTAACAGCTTCAATCGGAAGTGCCTTAATTGTTCGGATCGTTGCACAACGCAATTAAAAATGTCAAACACGCAAGGCGCAAAGCGTGGAGTGAAAAATAAATAACATCCACGAATGTAATGTAACCGTTTTTTTCTGTTGACTCAAACCTATTCATTTTATTGCTCCGAGATTCGATATCTCCCTTTTGTACGATCACAGAGTCATGCGTATTTTTTTATTTGTGTTTTTTTATATGGAAAATATGTACAAATTTCAAAGAGTACTTAAAAATCTGAAAAAATTCATACGTATTCAGAAAAATGAAGGAATCATTTTCATCGACAAAAAAACTTGGGTCATCGAAATATTTATTAAACAATTTTTTTTTTCATCAATTTGTTAATAACATTTTAGAAATATTATTATGCAAAATTAATCTCTTCAGTACCTCTAATGCGTATGAATTTTTTCAGATTTTTAGACCATCGAGAAGTGTTTGCAATTCTCTCCCAAATTCCTCGAATTTATGCGAAATTAATATTTGGCGCTAGAACTACCTTAATGTCACCATTTTTTTTGTTAACTCAAACTTATTCATTTCATTGCTCTGAGATTCAATATCTCCCGTCTGTACGATCGCAGAGTCACGTTTCGCTGCAGAGTTTTTTCTACCAATAATATTCATAAGACATGTTATACACAACAACCATATCGGCGAACACGCCGAGGCCATTTTCCCCTAACGCACGCGTGCATGCCTCGGCCCATGGGAACTTTATATTCCAATATTTATTACGATCGCTTCCCGGTCTGCGCACCCGTGTTCGCGAGTTTACGGAAAAACATAGAGAGAGGACGCCCGTGGGAATGCCCGGGCGCAATAGGAGGGAATATCACGTGGAAAAAGGAAAAATACGGAAATAGCACGAGGGTAGTGCGAGCCGCGGCGTTCGGACGATGACGGTTCGCCGTTAGAAAGCCCGAAAGCCCATTCCCATGCAAAAGACGCTCCTCGATATACCGGAGCCACCGGGAAAAGAGGAACTGATGTCCCTGGTGCAGACTCTTCCCCATTCTCGCGCCTTCCGCGCGGTGCTGCTCGTCCTGGCAGACAAACAGGAACTGCAAAATGAGCTGACTCCGAATATACAGCTCCCACTTTTCCATATCCTGAGATAAAATCCGGGTATTTGTATCCGAAAAGTTTGTACACGTCGTACGAATAATTCGCTATAAATTTGTTAAGCTGTGTCACGAACAAGAGCGATGCTGATAACGGGCATTGCAAGTATGGGTGATAAAGTCGAGCTACTGCGTTCCAAAAACCAACAAGTGTGTTGTTTCTCCTATCTTTTACATTATTTTGACGAGTTTTTGCACACATTCAAGCATGTTGGCATTTACATAGTAAATGATATCTGAAAGGAACACGCCTGTAAGTGTGTAAAAACTCAGCAGAATGTAAAAGATAGGAAAAACAGCACATGAACAACACGCTTGGTTTTGCAGCATGATGCGGCGAAGCTCGATAGCAACATTTTGGGATGCAACGTGGATGTAATGCGAAATTTCAGCCGTTGCCGGACACCTGCTGCAACTCGATCCATCGGTAATCAAGATCATTCGACGTTGTTGCGATGGTTATCGAACCATGGAGAGACAAGAGCTCGGTAATCAATCGTGTAGTGCTGGTCCTACTTTTCCACATTCTGACGTCAATCTGAGTGTTTGCGTCACCAAATTTTGGGCACGTTTCACGTAAAAGTTGCTACCCCGATTCTTCAGAGTCCGTACAAATTATTGTCTATAAACCCGCTAAACTGTGTCATGAACAAGCGTGAACCGTGATGCTGATGAAAGCTGTTACAGGTATCGGTAACAAGTTTCGCTGGAGCAGTAGCTCGACAACAAAAGTTTTGGGATGTAACCGTAGATTCACTGCGAAATTTGAGCCCTTGCGGGGTACCTGCTGCAACTCGATCCATTAGCAATCAATGTCATCCGACGGTGTTACGAGTTGCATCGACTACTGCTGGTCCCACTTTTCCATCCCCTGTCATAAAAACGCGGAGTCCAAAAAGTTTTCTCACGCATCCCGTAAAAATTGCTTTCCCGATTCCTCATCCATACGGACCATCCGCACGAATGATTGTCTATAAACTTGCTAAGCTGTGTCACGAACAAGCGTGAATCGGTGATGCTGATAAAGGCCGCGGCAGGTATACTGGTAACAAGCTTCCGTGCACCAAAGCTTGGCAGCAAAAGTTTTGGGGTGTAACGCGGATTCAATGCGAAATTCGCCATTCCACTCGGTGACAGTGGCGCTGTACCTGGGTGGAGGTGCAGAGTGCACCTGATACACCGGAATACCCGAGCCCTTGCGGGGCGCCTGCTGCAACTCGATCCATTAGTAATCAATGTCATTCGACGGTGTTGCGAGTGATATCGAACCATCGAGACGAGAGCCCGGTAATCAATCGTGGCTGCGAAACTCTGTTTGTGTAGCTCTCTCTTCGCTGTTCGCACACCAATTAATACAGTCTCGACCTGTGCATACCCCGCCGATGCATTTGGTACAACCTGCCGAAAACTCGACGATGTGTATCACCGCCTGTCCCGGTTGCAGTGTTCGGGACTCGCTGCGCGCTTTCACAGAAATTTCGACCTTATGGAACATACGCGTAACGTTTCATTGAGGAATAGTTCGCGTATGTTCATACGAAAAGGATCAAATTCGACGGACGCAACATAGGGTGTTCATCGATCCGGATATGTATCGTACAATTGTGTAGCTTCGTATCGCGAAAGCATTATTTATTTATTTGCTTTTTACACTACTGGACTAATCACACGCGCTGGCGCGCGTGCCTGAAAAACTTTTACGCTGCTACGCTCTTATTAAGGTTTCGGTTTCGGCCATTATCACTATATTTTTATTTCACATTAGTGTTTTCTGTATTTTTATGTTGGTACTTCGAAAGTATCCATACAAATTAGCAAGTTTATCGTTACCATTTTATTTCATTTTAATAAATACAAATAATTCTGTGCTTTCGAACTCGGTGACCGAAACTAGGCCAAAGGTGGCCGAAACCGGTACCTTTACCTTATAAAGCTTTTAAGTTGTTGCAGCGCCCGACATCTTTTGTCAATTTAGACAACAAACTGTACTTGTTTACCACGGACTTTCCTGGCAACCGATCACAGCACCCATAGAACGATCACAATGCCTACCGTTACTCATGAACTTTTTAAAAGAACGATACGGGACGAGCCCTTGAAAAAAAGGAAAGAGAAGCCAAACTAAATTACTAAATTACCAATTAGATACATAACACAAATTATTTATTTATTTATTTATTTTGTACATAGGAAGAAATTAACCCTTAAAAATGTCAAAAGTATCCGCAAAACAAATAACTGGATTACTAATTTGGTAAATAATACAAATACATATAAAACAAAATAACGTTCCTACTAATTTTCAAACCCTCCTCAGTGATTCGATCTCGTCGTATTTACACGAACTCCAAGTAACATTTTAGCGGGGCTCGCACAATAAATAAAAAACATTATTTACTTTCAATCACGGCAAAACGCATATGGATAATAAAAAGAATAATAGCCAGGGCGCAACAGCCGCGTATTCCCTCGACGCTCTTCGGTCCGAGGGAACTTTTTTCATTCCAATAATATTTATCACACGCGATAGTCGCATTCACTAACTTGGACCAGCGCGGTAAACCTGCGTGTGGACTCGAATTTCCCGGAGCTCCGCGAGCGATCGGATGGCTGTTTAAAAATCGATAATAATCCTGTTTGCGTATCAGGGATAAATTTGACGCGCCGCGCGGGCTGGCAAAGCGCGCGCGGTATCCCCCCGGACACGCAATATCGACCCGGTCGTCCGATCTGGAATCGACCCGGTTATTCGAGGCGCATTAACCTGTTTACTCGAGGACATAATGGGATGTTTGTATTTCTAATTATTGATATGTTTCTGTTATAGACGAACCCGGGCGGCTCGGCGCTCATGGGAATTGACGGGACCGGACGCATGGCGACCGCTTATGGAGAATCGAAAATCCAATATGGACCCTGCGACTGCACCGGCGCCCTCGGTCGACTAGAATCGCGCATCGTCCCGCGCGACATCGAAAAGTGAATTTTAAATTCTCGGTCCAAATTTCGTGTTTGCATTTTTTTCAAGATAAATTACACAGCACAGTATCCGAGTCAAATGGTTGATCAGCGCGCATCGGCAGTGCAAAAACCCGCGATGCTCGAGTGCATTAAGAATTCTGCCGAACGAGTGATTCTTTCTTAGTGCGGAGTAGAAAAGAAAAGAACATCAAGAAAAAGAGAGAAAAAAACTCGGTGTTATTTTTTCGAAAATAAATTCCGTGCAATATTGATTTAAATGATCGACTAGTGGGAAGTCGAAAGACCCGCGATGCTGGGGTACAGCAAGAATTCTAGCGAATGAGTGATTATTTTTTAGTGCGAAAGTAAAAAAAAAAAAAAAAAATTAAATCGAGAACGAAAGAGAATAAAAAGTCGGTGTCATTTTTTCGAAAATAAATACCGTGTAGTATCGCGTCAAATTGCAGTGCGAAGTCGGGACACTCGCGATGCTGAAGTGCATTAAGAATTCTACCGACTGAGTGATTTCTCGGTGCGGCAATAAAAAGCAAAAAAAAAAGAAGCTCAAGAGAAAAAGAAAACAGTGATTAAACGATGTCGCGAGGGGAGAGAAGCACAGGGGGTCGGATGCTCCGACACATTCTCACGAATCTGACGACGAGCGCCGGTTTTGCGGTCACTGCGGGTGCGGCCAGTATATCCCCGACAAATCCATCGGCGTCGGGTGGCGGCAGGGGGACCGGCGGTATCGGTGGCAGCGGCAGCGGCGAACTAGGTGGCGCCCTATCCACGCCGCCGACCATGCTGGCGGTCGCGATTAGCAATAGCGTGACAATTCCGACTAATCCGTCCATGGCCTTAACCAGTCCCGCGGTTACGACCACGGCTAAGCCCGACCAACACGTCTACAATTCAACGGGCTACCTCGTCGAGCAGGACGAGATCGAATACAGTGAGTAATGCAAAACCAACGATCGCAACGGTGAGAAAGAAAGAAAGAGCCGCGGAGACCGTTTTCACTTTAGCTCTCGTTCATTGTTGTCGCAGGCATTAAGCACTCGTCGTTTAACTAAATGCGCGGAGTCGGGGCTGAAAACATTTCGCCTTTCGTCTCCGCCCGCCGAGAGGGCTTAAACTGACGCTCCGAGAAAATGTTCCCCTTCTTCCCTTTCTTCCCTTTCAGCTCTCGCTGCTGCTGCTGCTGCTGCTGCTGCTCGCTTATTAAAGTTATTAGCAAGTGGCTTTTCTCCAATCTCGCGAGTCTCGCGAACGAAGAACTATAATAGGGCCCTTTGCTCGACATTTTCCCAAGTTTTGCCGTCGTAAATACCTTCTGCCTAATAACTGGGCTTAATGGGCATCATAAGTAGGTTGGAAAGGACTATGAAACTGTTTTTATTGTGATCCCGTTGATCGGGAGACCGGGGCCAGGTGGGATAAAATTCGGTACCGGGGAGACACGAGAGTCTCCCCGAAAAGTGTTAAGCTGCCAACCAGACTTTTCCATTTGCACGGCCGGACGATAAGAGGAGTGGTAATCGGAAAGCTCACAGCAGCAGCCGGAATTGTCGAATCTGGACCACTTACGCTCGAGAAATAATCCCTTTCTTCCCTTTCTTCCCTTTCAAATGCTGCTGCTCGCTCGCTTATTAGCAAGTGGCTTTTCTCCAATATCTCGTGAGTCTCTTGAATAAAAAACTTTATGGGCCACGTTGCTCGATTTTTTTTTGCAAAGTTTTACCTTCATAAATGTCACTACTAACAGATATTTTTACAGAGCTTAATAAGCAGTTCTGTAAACATGTATTTTATAATGTCTGGTGGCGGGGAAATCGGGGCCAGTTGGGACAAAATTGGTACGAAAGTGCAACGTATTCGGTTTCATCCCTTTCAAATGCTGCTGCTATCGCTGGTGCTGCTAATAAGCGGCGTAATAAGTAGGTATAATAAGAATAACGAGTAGGCTGGACACGCTTAATAAAAATGTTTTTTATAATCTCTCGAGTCGGGGAGACCGGGGCCAGTCGGGATAAAATTGGTACCAGCGCGCGACACGTGAATGTCCCCCCCCCCACCCGACAAGTGTTACACCGCGAACCAGGCTTTTCCATTTGCACGACCCCGCGATAAGAGGAGCGGCGGACAATCGGGGGAAAGCGCGGCGCGAATCCTCGCGTATCTGGACCACTTATTGGATCCGTCCAAATTGCCGTCGGGGGTTTAGAGCTCGGAACTTTCGCCGGGCGGCGCGATCCCTCTCGGCGAACACGAGGATTTCGACGCCACCCACTAAAGAATTACACGGATTGAACCAAATCCGCGCCCGGTGGAAGATAGTCGAACCTCCGGGTGGCCCCGCGGCCGACGATATTCCGGGCCTGTTTCGGTACCGACAGCTCTGAAAACCCCCCGGCGACCGGTTAATTCCATTATTCTTTATTCCAGTCGTGCGATATTTACGACCCTCGTGTTTTTTCAGGTGTTATACGCGAAAAACGAAACAATGGCTGCAATTCCAATTGCCAACAGCCCGCGGGGCTCCGGTGAATAATGAATAATGAACAATGAATAATGAATAATCGCTGACTTCTCTCTGACACCCGGCGAGTCGATTTACAACAATTTCGTGAGGTCCTTTGTGCTTCGCGCCAGAGCGAATCTCCCGGGCGTCTGACCGCTCGGTGGCTCCTCCACTGGCATACTAAGCACCGCGGAGGAGTCTGCGGTGCGCCCGGCACGTTCCGGCGGGTCGATACGCCGGGCATACGTACTGTTCTCCACTGCGGCTCCAGTGCGAGACCCTCGCACTGCGTTAACTTTGGTACTTTTCGTTGTAGTAGGACCCAACCCGTAAATCTGGACCAAACGCGGCGGGTCCTGGCGGTCCTGGCACTGACGGTAGCGCGAGGCGTTCATGATAATTTGCAATGCTTGCGAGATGATTCTGGATGAAGGAAAAAGTAAATAAAACTGTTTCTTCAAGTGGATTTCGCAGTGTCTTTTGGGGACTCTTCGTCAATTTTCGTCAATTATGCAAATAAGTTCTCAATTATTTTCAATGCTTGCATGATGATTTTGGCTAAAATAAAAAGAAAAGAAACTTGTTTGTTTATTTCGGCTGAAGAAAAAAAAACCTGTTTGTTAAAGTGACTTTTTCGCGCTGTTACTTTGGTACTTTTCGTTAATCGGATCCACCCGTAAATCTCAATAATCAAATAAATAAGCTCTCAATTTCAATGCTACCACGCTGATTTCGGTTGAACGCAAACGAAAAAAACCTGTTCGTTCATGATAATTTGCAATGCTTGCGAGATGATTCTGGATGAAGGAAAAAGTAAATACAACTGTTTGTTCAAGTGGATTTCGCAGTGTCTTTTGGGGACTCTTCGTCAATTTTCGTCAATTATGCAAATAAGTTCTCAATTATTTTCAATGCTTGCATGATGATTTTGGCTAAAATAAAAAGAAAAGAAACTTGTTTGTTTATTTCGGCTGAAGAAAAAAAAACCTGTTTGTTAAAGTGACTTTTTCGCGCTGTTACTTTGGTACTTTTCGTTAATCGGATCCACCCGTAAATCTCAATAATCAAATAAATAAGCTCTCAATTTCAATGCTACCACGCTGATTTCGGTTGAACGCAAACGAAAAAAACCTGTTCGTTCATGATAATTTGCAATGCTTGCGAGATGATTCTGGATGAAGGAAAAAGTAAATACAACTGTTTGTTCAAGTGGATTTCGCAGTGTCTTTTGAGGACTTTTCGTCAATTTTCGTCAATTATGCAAATAAGTTCTCAATTATTTTCAATGCTTGCATGATGATTTTGGCTAAAAGAAAAAGAAAAGAAACTTGTTTGTTTATTTCGGCTGAAGAAAAAAAACCCTGTTTGTTAAAGTGACTTTTCCGCGCTGTTACTTTGGTACTTTTCGTTAATCGGATCCACCCGTAAATCTCAATAATCAAATAAATAAGCTCTCAATTTCAATGCTACCACGCTGATTTCGCTTGAAGGCAAACGAAAAAAAATCTATCTGTTCATTTCAGCTAAAGGAAAAAGAAACAAAAAGTATTTATTCAAGTGGTTTTATCGCGCTGTTACTTTGATGCTTTTCGACCCGGTTAATAGGACACAACCGTAAATCTGACCTAAACGTGATGATTTTGGCTGAAGGAGGAAGAAACGAAAAAACTGTTTGTTCAAGTCGTTTTTTTCGCAGGATCGAGCGATTTGCCGGAGGATCACAATTTCTAGGCGGGCACTCAAAGTTCGTAGTGTTGGGGATCGCGTGTCGTGCGCGACAAGTGGGAGACGTCAAGGATCGAGCCGAGATGTGTAATACCGAGGGCCGTAACGAGATTTATGATAATGCAATCTATCTTTAGTGTCTCGCGGCGTCTGTGGGGAATCTGACGATGCAGTGAGAAAAAGTCGAGACCCTCGGAGACCGTCGGACCGGAAAACTGTAGCGTGGGTTACGTTCTCTGGTAATAGATGCGATTCGTCGCCGCAATTTGCGCAAACGTCCCAACACCAGGGACGGTCACATCCCAAAGAGATTCATCATCTGAGTGTGAATGACGAAAATGATGATTGTGCGAATACCGAAATTCCTATTCGCTTTTTCGATTCACCTTCGCATTCACGAAGAGTCTCGACCGCTTGATCCCCACGTGTTTCGCAAACTGCAACATATCATCATAGAAAAGTTTGCCAGCAACAATCTTTCAGCATAAAATACGAATCCTCGTGCAGCTCCGCAGAATTTTCGCCGAGTCGAAAGACGAAGAATTCCTGTTACAGTGTCGAAACAGTTTCGCAGTTTTGAGGCATGACAGGAATTTCAACCATTTTCATATTTATGATATTTCTCGTCGAAAGCTTTCCGACATGGTACGAAATAATAAATTATATCGTTCATGCTCTGTCGCTAAAAGCAAAGAACAATTTAAATTAAACATTTAAATTAAAAGGCCCGAAATAAGTAATGTGGAGAATTAATTTTTGACTGCAGTCCAAATGATCGATTCACGTTAGGGAGGGAGGGAGGGGGGGGGGGGGGGCAGTGTTCCACTTTCGTGCCGCGGTGCCTAAAAAAAGAAGCTCGATATTAGTTGAATGGAGAAGGCGACAGAAGGAAACTCACCGACCTCTGTGCCCGCGATGTGTGGGTTTTCTGATCGCAATCAGCACAGTCGACTGTCAGCCTCGCGGAATTATTTTATCGCTGGATCGATATTCGACGTGGGTTACGACCGTCCTCGACACGGTGCTTGGCTTGTTCGGTCGGTTGGTGTTGGCCCGGCGCGAGATGGAACGCGAGCGGGGCACAGAACAGCGAGGCAGAGTGCGGAACATCGTTACGTATCGCTTAATTGGAGCTTAATTGGATCAAGCAATTGTCTATTCCGACTGTTGGACACTCAAGAACGTGCATTGAGGTCACGCGGAGCGGCCAGAATCTTCCGGATATGGGTTTTCGCTTCCAGCGCCGAAATCGGGTCCATTCGCCTCAATCGACGCGCCACGCTCATTGCGAATTTCTCAATTTGATCGAACCCCCTCGAACCCCTCGAGCCTCTCGTTCCATTCGTGGCTGCAACTTCCTAACGAGCCGCCATTATTTTTCCGAGCACACGTAGTCGTATTGCCCACAAGTTTTCGTCGACGGTCTGCAAGCCTCGTGATTCAACCTATGATCACAGCGAATAACAGTCGCTGAACTCGGTCCACTTGATCCTGTAGAGTCATAGAAGCGACTGCATGGCGCAAAGAATTTCGTTAAAGTTGCTCCTGCTGGATAGGTCGAGCGTGATGACGAACGTGGGCGAGAACGAGATTGGTTGGCAGCCTGCAAAGTGGCAATTCGTTCCATTCCACCAGGACATGCTTGCCTCCCACGTGCGCTGCGTCGATCCCAACCCTCGTGAGCCAACCTATTGTCGCAGCGCACGATAGTCGAGGAACTCGGCCCACTCGATCCTGTAGAGTCGAAGCTGCTGTCACAAGATGCACTGAATTCCATCAAAGCTTCTTCTGCCGGATACGTCGAGTGTGATGATAAACGTGGGCGAGGACGAGATTGGTGAGCAGCCTGCAAAATGTCTATTCGTTTCCCTGCATCACGATATTCGTGGCTCCCACGTGCGCTGCGTCGATTCCCGCCCTCGTGAGCCACCCTATTGCCGTAGCAAATGCCAGTCAAAGAACTCGGTACACTTGATCCTGCAGAGTCCTTAAAGCGGCCACAGGATGCAGGAAATTCCGTCAAGGTTGCTCCTGCTGGATACGTCGAGTGTGATGATGAACATGAAGGAGGACGAGATTGGTCAGCAGCCTGAAAAATGGTCATTCCTTGCATTCCACCAGGACATTCGTGCCTCCCACGTGCGCTAGAATCGCCAATTCTTCTTGACGTCCTTGGGCCATCGCTTCTCCTGTTCCCTCTCGATACCTTCGCAGTTTCCTCGCGGCGAAACTTCCCGCTGCCCTCAGCCATCGAGCCGACAATGCGCTGCATTCAGGATTAATTTCACCTGAGTATCCAGTGGACTCTCGAGTCAGTTGGGTACTTGGAGTGTCGAGCGACGAACGTGCAGCTCCGCTGTCTCGTCGTGGTCGAGGTAGGGGCGGAGAAAGTCGTGAAGCTCGTGGAGCCATTTGGCCCCTGGCTCGCGCCGACAGCCAGTTGATTCCGACCCGAGAGCCCGCCCGAGCTCCTGGACGTACAACTTTCTGACCTCTCGAATCTTCATCATGATCTCGGGGTAAGTTGCGGTGGCCGCGATGGCCGCCCTCGTCGGGCCCGGGCACGTCGCCATGCCTCCGTAAATCTTGTCGTAAGCCCGAACTCGACTCGGCCTGTCGAGATAGAGCGGGTCGTCTCGCTTCCACAGGCAGCGGTGTCGCCTGTACAGAGACACCAGCTTACGAATATCGCAGTCCGACCGTGTATTCTCCTGGGTTTGAATGCCGCCTTTGTCGTTACTCGTCCGCCCTGACCGACGGATCATCTCGTCGCGGGAGACCAACCGAGTTCAGAGCCGTTCGACCCTGCGGTATTAGCATGCGGGTCAGACCCGGATTATGAACAGTGGGTAACGATTAGCTAGAGGTTTTTTTTACGTCACGCTGACGTGTGCCAATTTGGATCTCACTGAACACGGAATGAGGTATTGATGGAGCGATTGCTGCGGTAGCTGAAAATTTTGGGACACCTAGACGTACGTTTTGCGGTGACAGAAACATTCGTTAATACAGCAATCGATTAGTTACCGGTCTCTGATTATTTTTTTTCCGTGAACGCGATAATTGGGTGAGCTTAACCTGCGAGTAAAAGTGGAATTCGCAAATATCACAGTCACAGTCACTCGACACTCGGTGGATCGACATCGAGTACGGTGGTCTTATATCAACGTGTAGTAGTACAACCGATTTTGGCAGATCGACCTTGAAGTACGCTACATTTTCAGTCTTTAATTTTGCAGGTGTGACATCGAAGTGGATGACGGATGACAGTGACGGAAAAATTGCGGGATCGCGGTTTTTTTTTAAACATGTTCGTTTGTTTGGACGGCACATGTTTTGGTAGCGTTGGATCACAGTCATTCGTAATAGATTTGTATCCATCTGCGCCAGATTCTCAATTCTCGAGTCTTCCATTCGTCAGGATTTCAAGCGTACGTTTTGCTGTGGCAGTAAAAAATTCGTTAAAACAACAATCGATTAGCTATCGGTCTCTGATTATTTTTCTCCATGAAAACGATATTTGGAAGAGCTTAACCTGCGAATAATCCCGGAATTCGCATATATCACAGTCACAGTCACTCGACACTCGGTGGATCGACATCGAGTGCAGTGGATTTATGAACGTGTAACGGTACAACGGATTTCAACAGATCGAATTTGAAGTAAGCTAAATTTCCAGTTTTTAATTTTGTAGGTTTGATATGGAAGTGGATGACGAATGATAGTGACGGCAAATTGAGGGATCGTGGAGTTCGGCTAACACGTCCGTTTGTTCGGACGGTAGATGTTTCGGTAGCGCTGGATCACAGTCATTCGTAATGGATTTATATCCATTTGCGCCGGATCCTCACTTCTCGAGTCTTCCACTCGGTAGGATTTTCGCGCGCACTTGAAACTCGGAATTCGCCCAACGTGAAACTTCCTCGCCTCTCTCCGCAACTTTTCTTCCACTTCTCGCGATGTGTAACTTCACCCTTGAGTGTACTTCGATTTCTTCGGCTCGACGATTCGGTTTTAACGGTCTGCCGAGCGCCAAACGTGGAATGAACGTGTTCAAGTATTTTTTTATCTCACACTGTTTGGTCGCGGAATCGTGGAGTAATTCACCACGACGATTTCATTCGTCCGTCTCCCGCGACTCGAGTCATTTCGAGAAAAAGTTTCATCTGCCATTTCTGTTTCTGCCAGGCGAATGACGCCCTCGTCGTCTTCTTCTCGACCTCCCAATTGAGACAAATCCTGAACCGCCGCCAGCTCGTTCTGACGGCTTCGTCGCTGCGTCCGACCTCCTGGCGAGATTGAAATGACCCAGCGTCGTTCCGACCTTTCCACGGCAGCTATTTCTCCGCCGTGACTCGGAACCGGGATAGAAAAGCGTCGTTTCCGTCCAACCGGTTCGTCCGTTCCGATTGCCGCGTCGTTTGGTGTCTGCTTTTGGGTTGGCCCCAAGGAAAGTCGCCCGCGTCGAGCCAGCTCGATATTCCCGTCGACTGCTCCTTCGCATCTCCAAAGGCTTTCGACAATTCTCGTCCTCCTCACCTTTCTCCCCGTTCGCCACGGGTCTGTCTGGATTCAACGCGAATTCATTGAAAGCAGCAAAAAAAAAGCCATCCGTACGTATTCCGATCAGCGTTACGACGCGTCGGGAACGCAAACCCGACGGGAAATTTGAAAAATGACGCCACAAGCGGGGAAATTCAGGCGATTCGCGAGTTAACCACTGAATAATAAACCAGAATAAATTTGCCCTAACCGATGGGCGGGACCATTTTTGACGGCTTCTGATAAATCGATGGGTGCCTGGATGGTAATTTCAAGGGGTTGTGGTCAACCTGGCCCATCGACGTTCGGATGCTCGTGCAAAAATCTGTGGGCGAATGAGAACCCTATGAATTTCAAACTTCCATCTCGCGCTCCGCCTGCGGTGACCATTGTGTTTGAAATAAATGTAAATTGTGGAAAAGCTTCGGGATGTGCAGTAGCTGCATCACCCTTCGCGGACAAGTACCATAATTGTGGCGGTGCTGGCGACGCTGATATCCAACGGCGATGACAGCTGACGAGCTCAACCGCAAGCTGATGCACTTGACGTCTGTCGTCGCTGCCCGGAATTAGTTGGTTAAACCCCCTGGCACGGGATATTACGTTATGGCAGCATGTCCGACCCTCGCGATAGGTTTCCAGACTCGCCGACCCGCTGAAGCTGCAGTCCTGCCAACACTGGAATATGATTATGACGCTAACTGGGAAGTTTCAAAGTCGCAAAGTTAGTAGCAATGATTTTCCAAACCGGCAATCATCACAACGAGCTGATGTTGAAAATTCAAATCATCAACGGACATTGATTTTCTTAATAAAGAATCTTTTTCGACGTCAAGACACAAAAAATAAGGAAAGTCTGTATTCGTGAAAAGCTTTCTCAAGGCTTTTTAATTGGTTAAGGTAACCAATATAATCTGGAATATCATTATAAAGCTAACTGGGAAGTTTCAAAGTCACAAACATGCTAGCAACGATTCCACTGAAGCCCAATGACGAATCTTTTTGAACATTCAGACGCAAAAAATAGGAAAAACCTGTTCTCATGAAAAGCTTTCGCCGGGTTTCTAATTGGTTATGGTACACGCGAAGGGTTGACGCAAAATGAACGACGCGGCGCAGAGAGTTGATTTAAAATGAACGACGTCGCGAAAGATTGAATAGACGCTTCAGTTAATTATCAGCAAACGTCGGGCGGCGGCGGTGGCTACGACGGAAACCCGAGCTTTCTGTTAATGCCTTTGTGGGAAAATCGCGTGGGCCCGTGATAACAAGGGAGAAAGTTGGTGAAAGGGGCGCACGAGCTCACAAACTGGCGGCGCTGGGTAGTTCGAAGCCTGCTTTTGGTCTCAAACGCGAACGGGGTTACGGGATCGGCGGGGGCGCGCGGTGGGTATTTCGATTGCTCACCCCGGCAGTCCCTAAACTCCTCCAGGAGCGCGCCCGGTGCCCTCCAGTTTGCCTCGTGTGCACTCGGCCTCCCCGACATGCGTACGTTCTTTGCTATATAGATTCCGCTTGAGTTTCGCGCTGTGCAAGCAGGCATTTCACGGGTCACCGCCCGCCTATGCGGGACCTAAGCACGCGAGCCCTGCAGCTATTCGTTATGTAGTGTGCAGCACCGTGCGCTCGGAAATTTTTATCACGTTCACCGAACGAAGAGGTCACTCGTGTGTATTTCCTTTCAGGCATACTGGCGGCGTTCTCGGACATGCAAACCGTCTTCCTGGCCTGCATCTCGACGCTGCTTCCCCTCATCGCTGCCCTGGCAATAGGATTCGGCGTAAGGTGGGTGAAGCATTTGCTTATTAATTTATTAATTTATTACCGTATTATTGTCATTTCCACTGCCATTTTGTGACGTCAATTTTTGCACCCTCATAGTGGTTGCTTCGTTTTCGAGAAATTTGATTCCTTTTCAGAGATTTTCATGTCAAGACAGTCAGAATGATACGAAACATCAATGAAAGTGATTTAGAACAAATGTATGTATGTGTGTGTGTGGCCGACATGCAAAATCCAAACTTTGATACCTCGCTAGAATGGCTTTGTCAATCGAGCTGAATTGGGTACACTTGGGGCAGATCTTTGCTCGCGACCATAAAAAAATTAAACACCAGATTAATTTTTATTAAATTGTGAATTTTTAGACAAATGTCTGTCTGTTTCCTGGTCGCCGCAACTTTGCACCTATGAAGCTAAAAAACTTTTTACAAATGAAGCTATGTTAAAGGGCGACGGGTATTGAATTTGGTGTCAATCTATAAGTAGGTTCGATTTTTATGGGAGATTGGAATAAAAAAAATATACGTTTAACTCTAAGTCACATAAAATATCACAAAATCGATTGAAATCTTCTACAGGCCAAAAACAATACTCAGAGCTACTTTATCAAAGTTCCTCTATGAGGAAGCCAAAATAGAAATATACGTCCCAATAGAGGATAGCTTTGTAAACATTCAAATACAATGAGGAAGCAATATTCAAGGCTCTACAATGCATTGTTTTTATACTTTGATGGCTTTGATGGGATGTTCCTGCAATCAAACGGCATACCGTTTGGGTCTAAAGGGGCGAGTCCTGAGTAATCGTGAAAGTACATAGTAGGTCTCGACAGGGCTACGCAATCATGAGCGCGAACCGATCCAATTGTACCGGGTTTATGTACCGACGGACGGTATCCGGTAGTGCGTGTTATCTTGCAAAAAGTTTCGCGCGCTCTTGTTACAGTTAACGTGATGTATTGTTCGCAAGAGACGCCGCACGTGTGTTGCGCCGGCTCCAACTTGGCTCCCGTTGCGAAATAGGTTTTCGTTCACTGGTGTAGGAGGACGTCGAGTTCGTGCGGCAACTCGTGTCGCCGTGAAGCTGTTCGTATTTCAATTTAATTCTGCAAGTTATTAGCGCGCGCGTAACGCAAAATCAAGCCAATATCAACTTCGGCAGTATGAAGAGCGGCTCGGACGTAATTAGCTCGCTTCTGCCTTCCGCCTCGGGCGATTTCGTCTTTTTGCACAAACTTTCCGAGCGCCCGGTGGACGCGGAGCGAGTGAATCCGAATGGGGTGAGAACCGGAGAACCGTCCGGCTTTTAAACGGATGAAAATACCAGGGCGATGTCGGCTGGGCGAACCGAGTGCGACAATGTTGTCCCGGGCGGAGAGTGGATAGACGCTATCAAAGCTTATACGCTGGGTGGAAGCGTGCAGCGCGACTTAGTACGTAACTCTGATAGGTGCAGGTCATAAACGTTTTACAGCTAAGCGTACACTCGCGGATCACGACGTATCTCCTCGCTCATCTCCGCTTCATTCGCCCTCGTTCCTCGTCGCTGCCGAGCGGGAAGCCTCGCGTAAGCCACCCCACCGCCATTTCGCGGCCAGAATCGACGTCCACGTGTAGCATCCTCCGCCCGGAAATCCAACCTGAGATAGATGGCGCTTGTGAGTCTTGCTCGCGGCTTCCTTCGGTCGTTTCGTCTGCGAGCTCGAATGGCGCCCGAATTTTCCTCGGTGCGGTATCCATGGGAACCTTTTAACGAAACCCTTGATAGTTGACTGCTAACTCCGTTTCCGCAAAGAGGGTTTCACTGGCGCGGAGCAATAAAAACAACCTTCTAGTGCGTGGCAGCTGCAGGTATGCAACTGGCACAATATGACAGGTCGCATATTCTAGCAGAAAAAGCAAATCCCACAGTGGTTAGTGATGACGACCTAGAGAGACACGCGGAAACCGTCAAACGGAAATCCAACCTGAGATAGATGGCACTGAGAGTCTTGATCGTGGCTTCCTTCGGTCGTTTCGTCTGCGAGCTCGAATGGCGCCCGAATTTTCCTCGGTGCGGTATCCATGGGAACCTCATAACGAAACCCTTAATAGTTGACTGCTAACTCCGCTTCCGCAAAAAGGGTTTCACTGGCGTGGCGCGATAAAAAAAACCTTCTAGTGAGTGGCAGCTGCAGGTATGCAACTGGCACAATATGACAGGTCGCATATTCTAGCAGAAAAAGCAAATCCCACAGTGGTTAATGATGACGACCTAGAGAGACACGCGGAAATCGTCAAACGGAAATCCAACCTGAGATAGATGGCACTGAGAGTCTTGATCGTGGCTTCCTTCGGTCGTTTCGTCTGCGAGCTCGAATGGCGCCCGAATTTTCCTCGGTGCGGTATCCATGGGAACCTCTTAACGAAACCCTTGATAGTTGACTGCTAACTCCGCTTCCGCAAAAAGGGTTTCACTGGCGTGGTGCGATAAAAAAAACCTTCTAGTGAGTGGCAGCTGCAGGTATGCAACTGGCACAATATGACAGGTCGCATATTCTAGCAGAAAAAGCAAATCCCACAGTGGTTAATGATGACGACCTAGAGAGACACGCGGAAATCGTCAAACGGAAATCCAACCTGAGATAGATGGCACTGAGAGTCTTGATCGTGGCTTCCTTCGGTCGTTTCGTCTGCGAGCTCGAATGGCGCCCGAATTTTCCTCGGTGCGGTATCCATGGGAACCTCTTAACGAAACCCTTGATAGTTGACTGCTAACTCCGCTTCCGCAAAAAGGGTTTCACTGGCGTGGTGCGATAAAAAAAACCTTCTAGTGAGTGGCAGCTGCAGGTATGCAACTGGCACAATATGACAGGTCGCATATTCTAGCAGAAAAAGCAAATCCCACAGTGGTTAGTGATGACGACCTAGAGAGACACGCGGAAACCGTCAAACGGAAATCCAAACAGAGATAGATGGCACTGAGAGTCTTGATCGTTGCTTCCTTCGGTCATTTCGTCTGAGCTTGAATGACACCCCGAATTTTCTTTACTGCGGTATTCATGAGAACCTCTTACCCTGAATTGTTGACTGCTAACTCAGCTTCGAGAATTCCATTAGAGAAAGATGGCACGTGGGTCTTGCTCACCACTTCCTTCGGTAATTTCGTCTAAGTTGAAATGACTCCCGAATTCTTTTTGATGCGGTATCCATGGGAACTTATTTTAATGGAGCCCTCGATAGTTGACTTCTAATTTCGTTTCCATAAAAAGGGTTTCACTGCCACTAAGCGATAAAAATGCCTCGAGTTAGGTACACAACTGGCACTATGACGTATCACATATTCCAGGAGAAAAGGCATATCCCGTCGTCCCAGAGTGCTTGACAATCACAACCAAGAGACACGCGAAGACCTCGTCGACTTGAAGACGGCGCAGTCGGCTTCTTCGGTCTCCATTCGAAGATTAGTCGCGCTTATTTGCGGATAGTTTTTCCTCGTGGATTCTCCTGCCGCACCGGTGGTTTCTTCCGGCCACAGGGTTTGTCGTCCTTCGCTCACTCCACGCTCCTTCGTTTCCCATTCGCGACGTCGTCTCCATTCCAGGATTATTGGAACCTGGCAAACGAAGCCGAAGTCGCAACTTCTTCTTTCCATTCAATGATGCAACTCATTTTCCCTGTCCGCGGACAGGATTCTCCGGTGGGTCGCGACTGTTCCGAGGCAGCTCGGGAAACGGGAGGGAGAAGCCAGCGAGCGCCGCATTGACGTTGATAAATAGGGTGATTCAATGGCAGCCGGATCACTGGATTCCCCGTCGCAGTCAACTGTTTCGCACCCGGCTTATCTATGGATTCATGCATGCATAGCGTCTGCCCATTACACCGGGATCGGATGGACCCCGATTTCAGGATTGATTGAAATTTTCCATCGATATTCTTCGCCCGCGCCTTCGACCGCGTCGCCCAGGTTGCCCGCCCTATAAATTTTTCATATCCCCCGCTCGGGGCGAACTTACGAGGACCGCGAAATCCTCGCGTGATTCTAAATGGATCTTCATAAATCTGAATCCTATATCCCGATCGATCCACACCGGCTGCTGCTCGCCTGCCGCGGTTTCATTCCTCGCGACTCGATACCTGTTTATTCTTCGTCAACACGTTGATTACCAGACCAAATTTCACAAACTAGGCTAATCGTACGCGCTGGCGCGCGTGCCTGCAAAACTTTTCGCCAAAATCGACCTCAGAAATATTCTTTTCAAAATATCGACTTGTAACCTATACCATTATTCTCAAGTCGTATATTCTACCCCTAAAAACAGTGCTTATTAACCTTTTTTACTTGATTTTGAAAAAAATATTTTTTTGGCGATTTTTTTCTGTCAGAAATCGTAGATACGGCTCCGGACCGAAAATCGCTGAAATCGATCCCAATTTTTTTTCTTTTCGAAATATCGACTTGTAACCTATACCATTATTCTCAAGTCGTATATTCTACCCCTAAAAACACTGGTCACTAACCTTTTTTAATTGATTTTGAAAAAAATATTTTTTGGCGATTTTTTTTGTCAGAAATCGTAGATCCGGCTCCGGACCGAAAATCGTTAAAATCGACCCCAATTTTTTTTTCTTTTCAAAATATCGACTTGTAACCTATACCATTATTCTCAAGTCGTATATTCTACCCCTAAAAACACTGGTCACTAACCTTTTTTAATTGATTTTGAAAAAAATATATTTTTTTAAATATGTGCGTGCGAAGTTCGTCTTCTCGTGCCTGCGTAGCGGGCGCGAAATAGTCGATTTTCGCATGTTATTGGAGAATTTATTCGCACACTCCGAACAGTGGTAGATGAAGCAATTTTCTTTCCTTCTGCATGTCGACCTCGTTGGTATGAACTGCCGACGGTTATGGCGCAACATTCGAAGCTTGAAGCTCGAAGCTCCGTCGTCGTCATCACCGCGTGAACGAACACGAACGTGAGTTGGTGTAGGCAGCCATGTCTATACTACGGAACATTGGAGAGCGCACCGGCGTCTCGTTACCGAATTTATCAAGCCGCCTCGTGGGCGCGTTGTATCCCGGAATATTGTTTCATTTGGAAGGCACATGCAGCACATACGCGCGTAGAGAAGCCTGAAGCAAAACGCTCGCTCTGCCGCCAAAGCTCTCTATATCTTTTGCATCACTCCTGTCGTCGTCGTTTCCCAACCGGCTCGTGGGGTTTAATAACGAGAACCCCGGCGTAGATACACACATAATCGACGACCGAGCGTGTGAAACATTGCAGACTTCGTGATTCGCGAACGACGGGGACGAGCAAAATTTCGCCGCGCGTATAATTTCCCTATCGCGCGTACATTTGTGTACGCGAGAAACATTTCCCGCTGCAGAATATATCCCGACGGGCTTCCGTCTACCCGCCTGTGAATATCGATATAACGAATATTTCGCGAAAATTGTCGCTGCGGCGTTCGGGCGTGCTGGAAGAATTGGGACATTAATTATTTATCTCCCTACCTGCACGAGATGACGCGAAATATTTATCTTAAACATTTGTATTCATCAGAGTGGTAAACCCCTAATTTTTGTAGAAATAAAATTGATGGTACGATTGGCTTTGTCATTGTGTTTTTATAATAATAACTCGTAATGATTATAATATGATGTGTAAACTTTTAAAAAGAAGCAAAAAATATTAATTTCCGATAAAACTTGATGGTAATGGCATTGAAAAAATGGAGAAATACAGTTAATGCATTGCGAAAATAATGGAGGACTGTGCTTGTCCATTTTTTGCAAAATTTCTCCGAAAATTTAATTCAAAATTTGGTTTTTCTTACGGCTATTCAAAAGTTCACATATAATTTTATAATCGCTACAGGTCGTCGTTATGAAATCGTAACTGGGAAATAAACTGTTGTGTAAACTTTAATTCTTAAAGTAATGGGGACTTACAACACCGGTATTTATCAAATTTCATACTAAGTAGCGTGTTAACTTTCAGTGATAACGTATGACTGAAAAATTAAATAACAAAGCAAAATTACGTCATTAATTATATATTTAACTTACCGAGTAAGCTGATTCCATACGTTCCATTTATTTCTTTAAAATTTTGTTTCATCAATAGAGAAAAATTAAATGACAAAGCAAATTCTCCGGTGAGATGGATCGATCGCATTGCGCCCCTGACAACACCAAAGGGTCCATTTGTGGGCATTTAGTGCACTAAAGTTCACTAACTGGGTTTCCATTTTTAGGCTTACGATGTCCAAAAAAGCATTCGTTGTTGGGTCCTAATCTTAGTATTGCGCCTGCAAAAGTTAGACCGCCCTTTCAGAAGCGTACTTTTTGATTCCTACATGAGACCTAAACCTTGACATCCATCCGGTGTTATCAGGGGCGATAAATCAAATAACTGACGTGTTGTTCATTTTTCAGACACGCATGGAGAAAGTATCGAAACAGAAGGAACAGCTCGAGCGGATTACCGTGGTACAGGGGTGTCTGCTCGCGGGACGATACCGCCGAGTCGCTGCATCATCGGCCACACTCGCGGAACGGCAGCATTCAACCCGCCACGAGGATTCTTTCCGTACAGGACGTGAGTTACACAAAGCAAACACACTCGATATTCCCTTTTCCGCGCGCATTATCCGATTGCCCGATATCACCGTGAATCGTGTAATATGTGCTGTGCTCGATTATCAGAGGCATCACGTTGAAATTACGCCAAACCGGGTACAATAAACGATCGGATGCATATACGGCATCGTATATAGGGACCATTATGCCCACGTTGTGATATATCTTCAGTGTCACGACAAATACATTACAATTTGAAAGTTGTATTGACACGAACTGTAGGCATGAGTACATTTTATTTATTGATTTATCGATTTATTTATTTATTTATTTATTTATTTATTTATTTATTTATTTATTTATTTATTTATTTATTTATTTATTTATTTACTTACTAGCGAATGGGCGCTTCACGCCCGTCGCTAAATTCGGCTCCGTCATTTAATTGTAAGTATAAATTCATAAAAAATATTTAAAACAATTGAATATGAAAACATGACGACCGACAAATTTCAAGATCAAGAGGTTACGCTCAAAATATGTCAACTTTTGGTGTGATTTTGCGATATGTCTCAGGCAGGTTATATTCTACTCGAAAATTCCAATGCGGCTAAGAATATTACGACCCTCCTAGAACCGTCAGCCGTAATTTCGAGATGACGTGAACAGGTGACAAAATAACTAAACTATGGGAAAATAAAAAAAAAACTATCAGAACAAAAGCTTATCGGATTATCGGAATGAGAATTCTTTTCAGACTTTCTTCAGTCGTTATTATTTATTTATTTATTTATTTATTATCGAGTGGACTGCCTAAAGCCGGTAATAATAAAAACAAAAAACGATGGCCACCATTGCCATTTTTCCATACTCGTCGATGTGAACGTCAAGAGGAAATTCAACCGACAAACGGTCCTTGAAACACAAAGTGACAAAGAATTTGCAGAAGAAGCGAGGGTGAAAATAGAAGCGGCAAAGTGTTCGACACGGTTTGCACTCGCCCCCCCCCCCCCCCCCCCTCGTCGTTCGTTTATGCAGCGTACACGGAAGCACCTCGCGACTGCAGTGCCACGCGACTCCGCTGCGCCGCCGCCGTCTCCGGAACTCTGATGGATGCAGTTACGCAAAAGAGTTTGAGTAACGGAAGTAAAGCAATTTGAAGCGGCGCGGCGCAGCGAAGTTTGCCTCGTCGTCCTCGAGAGCCGCTCGACGCACCGACGAGGCGATACGAGGAATAAAGTGCACAGGCGAATGAGTGCTGGCTGCAGTGACTCGGGACACCGCGAGACCTGTGGAGGTGTCGGACGTGCGCGCAGTCGCCGCTTACGTTCACATTGGCAGTGTGCGTTTTCCCCCGACGATGAAAACCCAATATACGAACTCAAAACTATTTTACACCGCGAATCCTTACCTACCGAGAAACGTTCACGTTTGAGTTGTATGAAATACGAATCGACACAATGATCCATATACCTGTAGATGTTTGGCTGATGAGGTCACGTTTTCATTGCGTCGATACGGGAGTCACGAGGCGACGAGACTGTCAATCATGAACAGATGGGTCTCGATGAGCATCGAATTTGTATCGCAAGGGTAGCAATTTTGTCTTTTTTTTTCTCATCTGCTTGTATCGTAGGAAGTATTTTTGGAATCTGCTCTGTTTGGAGTCTGCTCTGATTTGAGAATTTTATAGACGCTCTGATTTTAGCATTCTATGGATGTTATGATGTTAGCATTTTATATGAACGTTCTGATGGTAGAATTCTATGGACGTTCTGATGTTAGAATTTGATATGGACGTACTGATGTTAAAATTTTATATGGACGTTCTGATGTTAGATTCTGTGGATGTTGTGATGTTAGAATGCTATGGACGTTCTGATGTTAGGTTTCTATGGACGTTCTGATGTTAGGTTTCTATGGACGTTCTGATGTTAGAAATCTATCGACGTTCTGATGTTAGAAATCTATCGACGTTCTGATGTTAGAATTCTATGGACGTTCTGATGTTAGAATTGTATGGGTGTTCTGATGTTAGAATTCCATGGACGTTATGACGTCAGGATTCTATACAATCACATGACAATTATTGCACACGATTGATTTGCTGAAAACATGTTTACTCGCACATCCCGCGTTAAGACGAGTTATCAGCAGATCGAAACGAGGTCCAATTTTCCGTCGGCCTTCTCGCAAAGCCAGAACAATGTTTACGTCCTGCGACGCTTTACAACGTTTGACAGAAACGTCATAACTAGTTTGCAAACATTTTACAAAGTTTGACGTTTGTGTACGCGACACGGAGCCCACGATGAAGTAGCAAGTTTCCGCTAAGCTTTTTCATATTCCCCGTCGATCGATGAACATTGCGGGACGGGGCATGGGGGAGGGAAACGCGTGGTACAGAGGCGACTTGGCAGCAGGGTCGGATGGCAAAAAGTTAGGACGAGAACCACTCGGGCTGTGTTCGGTGCCGCCGATATCGGCGGTTGCGGCGGGAGCCGCCGCTACACTGTTTCTCCATTACCAGGAATTACGGGGGGCCTTTTCCGAGTTTAGAGGCCGTGGGCGGCGCCGATCGGGCGCCGAAGAGAAAATAAACAGGGCGAATGCCTTTCGCGAGACTTGGGTTGTGGCTTGGTATCCACTTTTCATGGTCCGCATGGTGCAGGTAGCAGGGTTCCCAGAAATGTTTTTGCAAACTCGATGAGGCGTATCATATTTTCCGCCGTGAATCAACCGCCGCAACCGGGCGATAAATAAGTTTTCGCATTTTTCTGCCGGCTGGAATAAAGTGAGAGGCGATATTGTTGCCTGTAGTAGTGACTAGCGTGGCAACATAGGGCCAGATTTCCAGGGGTTTACCAGGCTCGGAACTTCCAGGGTGGAGCGGGCTTCGTATGTATACTCGGCAGCCTTGCGGTGGAACGAGCCACGTTGGAGCCACCTTTGAGGCCGTTTATCCTCGAATCAACTGGACACAGCGAATGTCCCGTCGCAGCCCCAACGACCGTGTAAATACGGCCGACTGCGGTTGGTCTGTACGTCGGTACATTATGCGCCAAAGTTCGCTGCTTCCACACGTGCTGGGAGAGATCCTAATGTAGAGAAAATTGCGGTTTCCAGCTGAGCTATGTGTGTCACACAGACGGTTTGCGCTGCTTTGCCGGGCACTTGCGACATTGCCGGTTTGTCGCCATGGAACTGAGAGCGTCGTCCACAAAGACGATTGAAGGTGAATAGCGCGACGATTCGAGTTTTCGCTATTGACTCGTCGAGCGATCCGATTTAAATTATTCACAAAGGACAAGAGACTGATCATTTCTTATTGCGAATAGAGGCTGTGAATAGCGTGAACTTCAAGTTTTGGCTATTGACTCACGGAAAAAAAAAGTTTGGTTGTGCCAACTAATCATTGACATTGCTGTACCTCAGTCTTTTCGCGATTAGTTGCAGCAACGTACACATTTATTGCCGAAACCACTTCGAATGGTTGTTGTAGCTTTTCATGATTTGTTCTATATAACCTAAAAACGATATTATTAAAGTAACGATTGTGCCGCTCAAGGCGCGAGTCGCATCTGTACATAACTTAAAAACGATATTATTAAAGCTTTGTTCGTGCAACCAATTCCTTTTGGTTATCACAACTAATCCGAGTTGTAAGGGAATTAGAATATTCCATTGGATGTGCCAACGAATTTCTTGGTTGTGTCAACTAATTAATTTTTTCCGTGCTTGTCGAACAATTTCAGTTCAATTCTTCGCAACAGAGCTGAACATTTAAATCAGAAAACGAGTCTCATCGATTTCGGAGATGTAGTAACTTGATATTTCATTTTCGCGCTTGTTTTCGGGCGAACCGAAAAAATTTTCAATTCTCCCAATGCATAAATTACTCACGTTTGGTACCGGTGGCCACTCGCGCCTCGAGAGTTCCCGATTTAATATCGTACACATGACGCGAGGAAAACGAAAGCCTCGGTCGCGCGTGCGGTTATTATTCATATGTGTGTGTTTTTTTTCCCGCGACGCACGACGGACTCGGCCCGGTGGCTCGCGGAATATTTAAATCCCGCTGCCCATTTCGCACGAACAGCGCCAGGCGGCTCGCGCGTGGCAGTTTTCGGGCAGCAATGAAAACGAGAAGAAGGAAGCCATGGATGAAAATCCGTCGAAACATTAATTAACGCCGGGCCCGGTGGCGTATAATTAAAAGCAAAGCTCCGTACCCGGCGATCCTCGTTCGCTCTTCCTCCGGGCAACCAGAACCGGCTGACCTCTGGTCACACGTCAGCGGCGAAATATTCTGATGAAAAACTTTTTAACCCCGCGGCCTTTTCAGTTCCACGCGAATCTCCCTGACGCCTCATAATGCCCTCATTACCGCGATGCCTTGATTTAATTCGCGTCGCTCATGTTAACGCATTAACACAATTATCACGCGCAATCGAGAAATAAATAATAAATTAACGCAATGCGTCTATATGTTCAACAAGGGTTCGTTGTCTTCCCTCCTTAGCATTTTTTGCATCAAGAGTTGTAAGTCCCTAAATGTTTTAGAAACAAAGTTCATGGCACATGGTTTTGTAATTATTAATTAATAATAACAACATGGAGTAATTATAAGATGTCTACATATTTTAATTGCAGCAAAGGATCTTGATTCAAATAAAAATGTCATGATAATTTTCATGAAAAGATGAAGAAATGCGGTTAATGCGTTACGAAAGTAATGGTGTAATGGGTGCTCTTCCATTTTTTCGCTATTGTTCACAATGTTTTCATTGAAAATGAGGCTGCTATTCAAAAGAATTCATACATCATTTTATAATTACCGCCAGTTATTATTACAAAATCATACTTGCAACACTATAACGTTTACGCCTTAACCTAATGAGAATATACAACTCAGTATGCATCCAGTGCTGCACGCAAGAAAAACGGGTTGACGGCGAATTTATCGAAGTTATTTTTTGACGCCCGTCGTGAAAACGGTTGTCAGCATTGGAAACCCATTTCAATCGAGCGCCAGACGTCATGAATACTATATCTCGAGCCTGAGAGTGCACGATGGAAAAAACGATGGAAACTCTTCCGTCTGTTGTGGAATAAACGTGACGGCTAAACCGCCGGGATATTCAGTAGCCCTCGCGGCGCGCAACTCATCCAAATGTCGGTGTACAGATACAAGCGTCTTGTGTACATATACATTACCGAGTAAACCGTAAGCAGGATAAAGCGTTTTTGCTCGAGTGCAACCATCGATCTCCCCGGTGGTTTCGTCGAGGATCCTTTGGTGTCTCGACAGACTAGACTCGCCGAGCGACCGATGTGCCGCGAGGTGTCGCAATTCCCTCAATGGCAGCACTTTATTCATGCGTCTCGCGTCTAGCAATGACGTCCGTCGAAAGTGGCCGGTGTATATAACTCATCTCGACAGACTCCGTGAGTGCAAAACTTCGCCCGGGAAATTACGCGGCTGTGTACTCACGACGGAGCGGCGCAATTAGGAACACCTGAGAAACGTTTCTCGAGAACTAATGGGAAAGTTTATCGCGAGTTTATTACATAGAGAGAGGGGAGCAAAATGTAATTCGAAGGGAAGCGAAACGCCACTGGTGGTGACAAAGGCTTTCGATTAATTTTTTTTTATCTCTCAACGAGGTCGTTGAATATCGCGGGATGGAAGAGTGTTGACACGGCTGTTTAATTCTGTGTCTTTAACAAATTAGCCCCTAGTTGGCAATGATCGGCAGCCTTCAAGAGGATCAGTTTGGAAATTATATAGATTTGACGATTCCGGGAGGGCAAAATGTAATTCGAAGGGAAGCGAAACGCCATTGGTGGTGACAAAGGCTTTCGATTATTTTTTTGATCTCTCAATGAGGTCGTCGAATATCGCCGGATGGAGGAATGTTGACGCGACTATTTAATTCTGTGTCTTTAACAAATTAGCCCCTAGTTGGAAATGATCGGCAGCCTTGAAGAGGATCAGTTTGGAAATTATACAGATTTGACGCTTCCACTTAGCGCGATACGAACCGTGAAAACGGTCGTTTTCCATCGCATTCCCATCCAAGTGATTCGATAGCTTTTAACATTGCCTGCTCTCATCTAATACGGCTGATACTTTCCATGGATGCAAATCACGAAGACTCAATTTTTAACAAACTCAATTGCCACCTATGACGGAATCTCATAGAGATTGGAATATTCTACCGCGAAAAGGTATCTGAAGTTTCCTGGTCTTTCCACCTCGCGAAATGTCCCATCGGAAATAACGTTCTGGCGTTCCGGAGAGATCCGCGATTTCCTCAGATTTACAGGACAGAAATTGAATCGGATAGAAAATTGTATTAAATTTAACCTCGCACCTTCCGGCTCGATCGCGGAGCGCCCTGCCGATTAGATTAAGAATCCAGCTGGAACAGCAAGCGGCGTATTTCGCGGCGTCGTTGATCCGCGCGCGGGCGCGGATCTCACGCGATTCCCGTTAGTGGAATCCCATTTGGGACGGTTATCGGGGTTAAGGGAAAACCGTGCGACGTGGGCGCGCGGAGAGAGCTTTGCGCCCTGTCGAAAGTTGAAGTGGCATTAAAAGTTGAAACTGCGCGCGAGGGGCGACGGATGTCGATCGGACGCGACTCCTCTCGCTTCCCGAGGACGTGCTATCCTTGTAGGTGCAGCGTCGCTCGCTCAGTTTCAAGCAATTTCCAACTCGAAAAAGCTCCGCGTCCGCGATTTATTCGTCGCTTCGCCACGGCCACGTTCAGCGTTATAAGCTGAATTCATGTAAACGTGCCTTAGTATCTTGAAACAAAAAAGGATATTGATGAAGAAACAACGAACAAAATTCTAGCATTTTTTTTTCTTGATATTGAAAACAAGAAAGATAAAAAATGCTGTAACGATTCAACTCGAAAAAGCTCCGCGTCCGCGATTTATTAATCGCTTCGCCACTGACAGGTTCAGCGTTATAAGCTGAATTCATGTAAACGCGCCTTAACAGTACCGTGGAACAAAAAACGATATTGATGGAATAGCAATGAACATAATTGTAGCATTTTTTTTCTCCGTATTGAAAATAAGAAGGACAAAAAATGCTGTAATAATTCATAGATCTTCGTTGATCTTCTTTACTATTAGAAAATCCGTAGCGTTGAATCCGGTCCAAGCCGGACCCTGGTAAGGCCTACCTGGCCCTGATTAGGGCCTGGTCAGGGACGAAATGTAACGCCACAGATTTTCTGCCCGGGTTCTATATATTTTTTTTTATTAAAGACATTTAAATTTTTTTAAATGATTAAAAAATGGGAAGAAGATCAATATCCTTAAAAACTGTAAGAAAAAAAGTGTCATCCCCACTTTGGCTATAAGCTAGATAATTTGAACAAATATTTGTTTATTGATTTACTATTTGATTTTGATAATTGAACAAAGTATTTTTCAGAATTTTATCAGATTTTTAAACTATGGTGTTTTATATATCACTTTAAAAACGTATTAAACGAACAAAAACGGCAATAAAAAAACAAAAAGAATTGTTTGTGCAGTCGAGGGTCCAATTAAGCCTATAAAAAATAATGAGCCATATCAGAGAGGTCGAGGTCAAGCCCAGATCGAAACGGAGTGGAATGCCCCATAGATATTCCGTAATCTATAGATCTTCTACGTATATCTTTATTGCACTTCGCGCGCAAAAGATCCAAAAACCGCTCCAAATCCACCGACACCTCAACGCCACGAGCGCGAGTGAGAGGGCGCCACCGACCACTGGCACTACAGTCGAGCCGGGTGGGAGAACGCGACGGACAGAAACGTGTAGCGCGTCGTCTTAAATACCCCGGCCTCTTTCTCTCCGGTCCCCGTCTCCCCCGTCTCCCTGTCTGCCTCGCGTGTGCGAGGCTAACAAAGAAGACGAAAAAAAAAAAAAAAAAAAACGAAGAGAAGAAGGGGAGAAAGAAAAAAAAGACAAATCGGACCGTTGCATTGCGAGGAGTTACCGCATTTCTCTCGCCTGAACTTCCCGTACAGCATTCCGCACTACCGCTCGACGACCTCTGTCACACTTGGGAGGTCCCGAGAGAGGCCGGCAGCTTCCACAGCGCCGCGTGCTCTTTACTCTCCTCGAGCAAAGCAGCGGCCCTGTATATAGGTAGCACTAGTCGGTCCACACGTCGTTGCACCGCGTACCTCTCGCTATGGCCGCGCGCACTACTGTTCTGCATATACACTTTTTCTTTCATCGTTCTCTGTCTCCCGGTCCCCCCGCCCCCCTCCCCCCTCGACTTTCCCGACGCCTCTTCTCTTTTTCACGCCTCCGCGTGTTTCTGCCGTTTCCCGCGGATTCGCCTCTCTCGCCTCGGGCTCTTGTTTCTCAACCAGTGTCACTCGCAAACTGTCGTTCCAAAGCGAAAGGAAGATCAAGTTCTCTTCATTCTCTGTGTAAGCTGCTGGCTGGCTCAGTGTCTCGCTGTGCGTAGCGAGCAAGGGCGTCGTTAACCCACTCGAGGAAAATATTTTTCACATTTTCCGCGAGTACCAACCGAGATGAAGAAGATACTCGGCTTTTACGAGGCGCACGGAGAGTCCGCGCGGAGCTGGCTACGACGCTGCTACGAGTCGTTGATGTACTCGTTGACCCGTTGCTCAGACTGCGAAAGCTCCTGCAGCTGCTGCAATGCGCACTTTTACGATTGTTATGCAAAATTCGCGTTTTCTCTTCTTCACGAGCTGACGCGGGATTAGCGTGAAAATTCGGTCCGTGGACGGTGAACGAAGGCAGCGATTTTGAATCGCCGAGGAGCCGAAAATCCGTGCAGCGCCCGCGATCGAACTCTCGGCTTCCACTGCGTTTTACTTGGATTACAACTTCAGCGTACAAGAGGTGGGGATCTGACCCAGTTGACGCAACTCCTGAGTTTGAAAGTTGGAAAATCCGCGAAACTCGCTAATCCGCGTAATTGCCGTAATTTTTCGAAACAACACAGCGAAACTTCATTTCGCGGAGACCCGGGATTCGGTTAATGTCTTTCCGAATATCCGATTGCGGGGATTTTTTTTAATCAGCGTTGAATATCGATTCTCCGTTTATTTCCCGTTAACGCGCGGCCTCGTCGTCGCGACATCACAAGAGCATCGCGATTTTTCGCCGCGCGATCGATGCACACGAATCACCGATCGGTCGTTCGGAGCGCGGCCGTTCCGCCCGAGAAAAAATGACGTCGTTCGATCGCCGAGAGGCACTTCCGGCCTGCGTAACGCAACGATGCTATGCGATAACCAACCCCGCCACCTGTGGTATAATTACTCTTCGGCGTCGTGATCGACGAATGCTAACGATATTTTGCGCTCTCGCAATTTGCTCGGGTTTACGTTTTGCGAAACGTAAAAAAGGACGCAAATTGAAACAACCGAGTCGTCCGGCGGAGACGACTTTTTTTCAAACGAACTCGCTAAACAGTCGGTAAATCGCCGTGACGATAAACCGCGTTACGAGGAGCAAAAAGGGATTTCCTTTTTTTGTCGCGCGATCGGCTACGCGGAGAAAAGTTCTTTTTACCCGACAAACTTGGCGTGTATGTGCGGGCCGAGGGTGGGGGGGGGGGGGGGGGGGCGTTTTGTACGCATGCTTTTGTCTTTGTTTGACACGTCCGGGCGGCAATAATCTCAGAATAAATATTTGTCGCGAGTATTTTTCTCTGGCGTCTGTGCTTTTCGCTCGGACGTCCGGAAAATGCGCTTGAATATCTCGTTTCGCACGTTCTTTGTGGCGAGTGGTTATCAAACGTGTGTTCGTGCGTATTATGCGGCGAATGAATACCGGAGAAAAGGGCTCTGGAAAAATGGTGCCTGGATAAATGGTCCTTGGAAAAATGTTCCCTGAATAAATGGTCCTTGGAAAAATGGCCCCTGGACAAATGGTCCTTGGAAAAATGATCCCTGGAAAAATGGTCCCTGGATAAATGGTCCTTGGGAAAATTATCCCTGAAAAAATGGTCCCTGGATAAATGGTCCTTGGAAAAATAATCCCTGAGTAAATGGTCCTTGGAAAAATGATTCCTGGAAAAAGATTGTCCCTGGAAAAAAATGGCGCATGAAAAAAATATCCGTGGAAGAAATAGTCCCTGGAAGAATAGTCCTGCGAAAAAAAGAAACCTTCTCTCCGAAGGTCTTTTTCCCGAATACCGCGGCAAACGGGATGCAACCACTATAGCGTTGTGGGGCTCTTCACCCTCCATTCTATCGCGCTATATTATTAGCGCATTTTGCCGGGCACTCAAAGAGCATTGTAACCCCCACATCAAAAGTTGCCTACTCAACGCCTTCGGTTCCCTATATAATATTATATAGCTATGATATTAGGGCGCGCTTGAGAGCTATGCAAACGAGCGAATTAAGGTTAATGGGCGCAGACATTTCTCGCGCGGCGACTGGTTTTGCCTCTCCTCGACGTAACGAGCGGATTTTGCCCTGCTCACCGCGACCTCGCTGCTGCTCCCGCGACTCGACGCGACAGGCAGGTGCGCGTTCGTCGCGCTCTTATAGGCGAGAATATCCCTCTCGAGTCCTCTTGACGAGCGAATCCGCACCTGCTAGTCGTCGGCCAACTATACGCGTTTAACATTTATGGCTTTATGTGTTTTTGACATTTTTTTCCGTGGATGATTTGAGGCCCGGGAGAATCGGGGCGTCCACTTTGAGGGTTTTCTGATTGGCCTCAACGTGGAAAATTTGAGTTTTCGAGTCTCCTTTCCGGAAATGTTTTGCACCTATGAAAAGCACGACATTCGTGGCTTTATGGATCCTTGATGTATATTTAGCGGAGATTTTAGAAGCGGGTGAATCAGGCACAAATGTGTGGGTTTTCCGATTGGCCTCATCGTGACGGACTGCAAAGCTGTTTGAGAAAGCAGTTTTCCCGAAAAAGTTTAGCGGCTACGAAAAACACGGGTAAATTACACGTTCTTCTCGTCACTACTGACCACGAAGTAACACGTGTGAATCACATCGCCTTTTACGACCAACCTTCTTTCTCTCTCGCTCCCACCCTTCGTGCTCGCTTGAAGCGTCGTCTGATCCGTCTCTCACTCTCTCCCGCGCGAGTATAACACCGGTTCAAAGAAACGTACAAGAAGCGAACGGGTGGCAATGGAAAGCCATGAAGTCATAACTTCTCCAGTGTGTGCCTTTTGTGTGTGTGTGTGTGTGTGTGTGCTCAATGATCGGCTGCAGAACTGTGGACATAAAGAGTTAAGAGCCGTGAGTTAACTTTTGCTCACACCCGGATCTAGCGGGTTTCAAAATATATCGCGCGCGTTTCTTTCTGCGCTACAAGTTTTACGCCACGCGATAAAGAAAACTCGATTCCATAAATACTCCAAAGTAGTTGCTGTATATTTTCTATTTCACGACTTTTTCAAGACTCCCTCGAAGTCTCGATGAATCTAAATTCCATCCAAAAAGCGTCGTATTTCCTACTCTTTCCAAATTTCTGTCGCAAAATTCAAACACATGAACGAAATTGTCACCAATTTCAATCACGAATATTTCAACAGAACTTTATGACTAACATTTAATCAATTTTCAGAAGCGAAAAAAGTGGTTCCATTTTTTCCGCATTAATTATAGGACAATTAATCGAACGGATCATTGGCGACTCAGGTGGCCGGTCGCATGAAGCAGCTGACACGTCGGTTTCTGCAGTCCGGTCGGATTTGTGACATTTTTTATATCGCATCTGGACCGCATCGATAGATTGAAATGCTGCTGGCCATGGCAGCGTTACATACACCATTGCGGACACACGAGACACCGATATAGAACGCTCGCCGATCCCTCGGGCGCTAAAAACAGAGAGCCCGGGAGTCCGAGTTCACTCGTTCGCTCGTGATCGCGTAATGTACCGCCCGGGGTGCGCGTCGTCCCTTTTCCCACGATATCCCTGTCTTGAGTCTTGCAGCGAGGCAGTGAAAACGCCGTTCGATACCTCCGATCTATCTATTTCCGGGTTTTCTATGTAGTCCGCACCACCAGTTACAGCTCCTTCGCGCACTCGAAGTACCGAGTCATAAACCATCATACCCTACGACCTCTCAGAAATGATATACGGGAAATGGAACTGCGCCTTTTTACCGCTCAGTTTATAACCTCGTCATCTGACCCTCGTGTTTTTTTTTACATTATCAGTACTTTTCGTGCCACGAAAGTGACACGAACTACAACTTGCTTTGCTTTGATTTTCCGACGAAAATTCTGGAAAAAAATTCATCCGGTGGAATAATTTTTCCATGGTTTTTGTTAACCCAAACTCGGTGTAATTGTACGGCGTGTATCGCAACCGGGCAAAATGCACCTTGCGGGAGTCGAGAGGTCGGAAAAAAAGTGTACCAGCTGAGAGTAAAGGATTAACGAGGAGGGAGAAAAAGCGAAGGAGGAGAGGCAAGGAGCGAAAAATAATTGCGTCGAAGTAACAAAAGCCGCGCGAGGTTCGAAGAGAAAATAAGAGGTGAAGGTCAGAGAGATGCTGGCAAAATATGAAACAGCGGAGCCCCGGACTAGGAAAAGTGGCTGATGAAGAGAGGTGGAAGAGGAGGAGGAGAAGAACGTTGTACGTGATGCCAGGGCGTGGAATACGAGAGTGCGGAGAGAGAGAGAGAGAGAGAGAAAGATGTTTATTTCGTGCCCTGGATCTGGGAGAGCGAGAGAGATGTTTATTTCATGCCCTGGTATAGAGAGTGGAAGAGAGAGAGAGAGAGATGCTTATTTCTTGCCCTGGGCTAGGGACAGAGAGAGAGAGAGAGGTAAAAGTTTTGGTTCGTGCCCTGGAACCAGGAGAGAGAGAGAGAGAGAGAGAAAGAGGGAGGAATATGGCGAGCGTAGAAGACGAGGGGGGCACACAATGAGGCGAGAGGGCTGTTAAAGCGATGATGACGGGAGGCTCGCGGCTAGCATCGGAGCGGAGAGAAGAAACGAGATATGTACATTGAAAAAGGAGAAGCCCGGGCACGAGAGAAGATAGCCCGGCGTGCTGGCCCGCGGAGATAAATTATACGTCAGGGATGGCAGTAGAGGCAGCGCAGGAAGGAAGGAAGGACGGACGGACGGACGGACGGACGGAAGGAAGAGGAGACGGAGAAGCTGGATTCGCGCGCGCTGCCAGCGAGGACCGAGCAGCCGTGTTTTTTCTAGGCGCAGCCCGAATTAAAAGGGGATGAGATTTATGTCTAGATTTAACGGCGATCGTCCAATCAACCTGGCGGTCCGAGTGGTCTCTGCCCTTTTCATATAAATATAACTTATAGTAGCTGGACCGTGGCGCACATACGAAATACACGGGGTGATGTGGGTTTATAACCCAGTTGCGATCCTTGTAATGTCATTACTTTTTCGTTCTCGTTCCGTCTTGATTTAATTTTCGGCTGCTTAAATTGTAGCATACATCTTGTATTTTCCAAATGTTGTTCGTGTAATTTTGCAATTTTCTTTTTTCCTTAAGCAATATTTTTTGGGCTGATTTGGGTGTGTAAAATCATGCCGCAATCCTCGTAGCTCGAGTTTCCTTTTCCGTCTTCCCTCCGTCCCTATTTAATTTCCGGCTGCGTAAATTATATAGAATAATTTTTCATAAAAGTTGGTCATGCCATTTCGCAATTTTTTTAACCCATTTTTTTGGGTGATGTGTCGCCATCCTCGTGGCTCGGGTTTCCCTTTCCGTCTTCCCACCGTCCTGATTTAATTTTCAGCTACCTAAATTGTATAGCACAGGATAATTTTTGGTATGTTAATTATTTTCACGTCATCATCACCGCGCAATTTTTTCAAGAAACATTTCTTTGCAACCAATACTTCGAAAACAATTTCCCAAGTCCTCCTGCTGTTTTTGGTATGTTAATTATTTTCACATCATCATCACCGCAATTTTTTCAAGAAACATTTCTTCGCAACCAATATTTCGAAAACAATTTCCCAAGTCTTCCTGCTGTTCGAGCGTGCAATATTCCCGGCACGGGACGAGGGTTCCACCCTCGTCAGCTCTTTGGTTGCGATCTTTGACTCGCGGTCGGTTGTTTCACCGTTGCGATCCGAGGACCCACGAAGCTTCGTCTCGCCGTAGTCACCACTCTCCCTCGCAACGCAAGAAGTGAATTACGGGAATGCTTGTAGTACCCATCCTCTATACGCGGGTACGGTGTAATATACCTATGTCCTATATGTATATAGCTTGGGACCCGTTGGAAGCTGCTACAAGGGACCAGGGTACCCCGTGCCCCCTCCATCCCCCCCCCCCCTCCTTCGGCTCTGCGGTATTCGAGCTGCAGGGTAGTCGCGAGAGTAAAGCCACGGGAATTGCAACAGTGTTAGTGCCCCTCGTGAGCTCCCGGCTTATTTTTCTACCTTTTTTTCCGTTTCGCTCCACCGCTTTCTATCGTTCGCCTCTCTTTCTCTCTCTCTCTCTCTCTCTCTCTCTCTCTCTCTCTCTCTCTCTCTCTCTCTCTCTCTCTCTCTCTCTCTCTGTCTGTCTTTTCCCTCTCTTTCTCTCTTCTTCTCTCTCGTCCTACACCCTCTTTCAATGTCCTCGTACGCCTGCAGCGGGAGAGAGAGTCGGGAGTGGATAGTGGGTTCACAGTTATCGGACTTCTCTCGCGAGTGAACGAGTCAGCGAGCGGTGGCCGCGACTCTTCCCCGCGGTTTACACAGCGCCAGCAACAGCTCTCCGCTCTTTTCCCGACTCTCTGTAACCACCGGCCGCGTCCTCTCCATGCAAACAAATCGCGGTTAGGCGGCAGCGAACGGCAACCCGTGGAATATGACGCTAAACGTGCCGCTGCCGTTGCTGCTGCGAACCTCGGCCGCAAGGGTATCGAGCGACGCCCCTTATAACGATGCGTAAATCGAGCCCGATATATCCACTTGTCTTTCCGGTCGAATTGGACATCCGATCCCAGGAATGGAAGGAGAAAAGGGCGACGAAACAAAAGGTCGTTGACGCGACTGCAAAAGACATTTCGAGGCCCGCAAAGGCCTGCAAGTGGAATGAGCCGCACAACGCGGCTGAAGGGAAATTAGCCAGGCAATTAAACCGCGAGGATGAAACACGTAATGTTTGAGCTGGGGCAACACCGAGGGGATAGTGTGACTGAAGGACTGGCGGCTTGTTCTGTGTCACACTAGATGCTTAACGGGTTGCCAGACGTGTCGGCTGATTCTGTGGCGAAATTAGAGTGCGAGTCTCATTCGGCTCTGGGGGCTTTGATAGACGAGAAACAACCACGCAGGGTGAAGAATAGCTGATGCCAGTGGTGGTGTTGAATTCGTTCAGGTAAATGTAATAATGCTTTAAAGCGCGATGTGTTTTACTTTTTTATGGATTCTTTTTTTTCTTTATGCTGTCGGCCGAAAATTGTACATTTTCAATTACCACAGTGATATGGGTCGGACGTCAGCCGTGGCCTTGCCAACAATACGCGGCGGGCATCCAGCTGCAATAACGGCTCACTCTGAATCGCGTCCTCGAGTTTCCTCCCGGACGGGGAAGGGAGAGAGAGGGTGAGAGGAAGAGAGAGAGAGAGGGAGAAGTTGTGCTGCATTCCTCGGGATGATGAGGTTGCACGGTGCACCATACAATAGGCAGCAGCCGACATCCCATCACTCGGGCTCGACGCGCGCGCTCCAAGACACCCTGACGAATTAATAACGGGCCGTTCTCCTAGCCCCGGCCGACGTTCCATCGCAATTCGCGGCGCATTGTTGCCGCAGTGGATACACCTATAACTCCTGCCGTTGGATGCAAATACTCGGGAGTATTGCGCGACGTTCGACGCCGGCGTTCGCCCGTGGATGCACTTTCGGGATCTGTGAGCGCGCGCGTGGCGAGCAAACCTGAGAACCCGTCAGCCGAGTTAACGTCCGCTCTTCGGGGACCACGGAGTCCACTTACCGCCGACGGTACAACTTGCCTTATCGTAACTTTGAGGGCGGGGAGAGATTTTGACAGTCGACGTTACAGACGTTACAGTTTTTTCTTGTTAATTCAGTGAAAAGGGAAAAATGCTGCTTTCACATAGCGTTCTTGAAGACCGCGGCCACGATAAATGATGCCAACGAAGTTGTCGATCGAGAAAATGTTCACCCTCGGAAATTCACTGGACACCCAGAGAAATCGTTCTGATAGGATCTCTTCGAAGCAAATAACATTTATTTGAATGAAATTAAAATTTATTTGAATGCAATAAATTTCATTTGATCCATATAAACCCTAGTATTTATTTCATTCAAATACATTTTTATGTCATTCAATTACATTTTTTATTTCATTCAAATACATTTTTATGTCATTCAAATACATTTTTATTTCATTCAAATACATTTTTATTTCATTCAAATAAATTTGTGTTTCATTCAAATAAATTTTTATTTCATTCAAATAAATTTTTATTTCATTCAAATAAATTTGTATTTTATTCAAATAAATTTGTATTTTATTCAAATAAATTTGTATTTCATTCAAATAAATTTATATTTCATTCAAATAAATTTTTATTTCATTCAAATAAATTTTATTTGTCTCGAATAGATCCCATCAGAACGATTTCTCTGGGTGTACGAATTTTCATCCCTGATTGAAAATCTGCGGTGTTAGCCGCAGAAAACGTGGCCCTCCCAGGGCCCGATCTGGTCCCAACTTGGGCCGGATCTAACGCTCCAGATTTTCTACTAGCGTTCAATGTCGTCGAGAACTCGTTATCACGGTGAAAACGCGTGGGGAGCCAGCAGACCAAAGAGCCCGGGACCAAAGTGTGACACGAGAATTCATCGGTCCGCAACTCGCGTTGTTACGCGAGAAACTTAAGGTGAGCGGGATTGTTATCCCGCTCACCTTAAGTTTCTTGCCCGATTGTGAATTTTCGCGTTTCTCGTCCACGAATCCCGCGTTACGTTTGTCGGGCGGTCACGTGCAATATGTGCGGCTCGTAAACAACGAGAACGCGGCGATACAGTGTGTTATTCGACGTTATGAAATTCTTCGCGGTGAGAAGCTCGAAGCTCGCAAGGACGAAGGGCGATAGCGAACGTGTTCACGGCTAAGGACGCGGCGCGCTCTAATTCTTCCCGCTTCGCCCCTGGAACGAGTACGTTCCGAGGGATGAGCGCGCGGTTTTATTGCCACGACCACAAGGCAGTGCGCCCACTCGTTCTCGTCGTCGCGGTCGTTGCGGGGCACACGCCCCGCTCGCTTTTGCGACGTGCCTTCTGCGGATCTCTTATCTGATCCCATGTTCTCGGTCTTAATCGCCGCACTAAAAAGCTCACCGTGGTGGCCCCAACGTTTCACGCTCCCTCCTCCTCCTCCTCCTCCTCCTCCTCCCTTCCCGATCCCTCACCCTCCCTGTCCTTTCTGCCCTCCGGTCTCTCTCGGGCCGTTTCTACATCCGTGGAAACGCGCGGGCATTACTCACCGTGGAACTTTGGATGGGAGGCTGTAAATTCTCCCCCGGGCGAATTTAGGGCTCATTGCTGAATATGTTCTGGGTTTTGGCTTCCTATGAAGCGCCACGTGTGTGTGTGTGTCGCCCGCTCGTCTCCGGTCTTTCGTCCGTCCCATTCGTCTGCAACTTTTGGATAAAGAACAGAGAACACATGCCCCGGCAACGTTCGAGGAATGGAAAAGAGCCATGGTGGATGTATAGTCGGGGGTTCGGAAGCGGTGCGGGGAAAGGAGCAGCGAGAGCTGGAAGAGGGAAAAGAAGACATCGGGTCGAAAGTACATAAGAACACGGCCGAATACGCGGGATATCTCTTGCATTTTCTCGGCAATATTTATGGACCTGTACAACTTTTGTTCCACCTCCCCGCCACTTCGCTTCCTCCTCTCTCTCGCTGTACCGAGGTGGTTTTATATTTTTATTCCTCTCCCAACGCTCGTTCGGGAATGTTATATCGCGACCCACGCTCGCGAGTCTTCGCCGTGGAAAACCGCGTTTCTCGGGGTCTCGTGACCTTTTGCCACAGGTAAGGAGAGCCGAGCAAGGTGAGCGACTGGGTTTCAAACTTTTTCCCCCCGTTTTTCCGCGCAGTATTTTCTCAATAAACTCTCGCCCTGTTTTCGTTCGTATTCTCGAAAAACTTTACCGCCGCGCGCGCTCTCACGCCGGGATCAACGCTGCGGCGTGCGCTGGCGGAGATTTTTATTTTCTCGTAAGCCGCGGCAACGGATATCAACCCGGGCTATTTGCGCGTTTGGAATTTTCCCTCTGGAGTTTTTTTTCAATGTTTTCGCAACAACGAAATTCTAAGCACCGCAGCCAATGTCAACTCCAACGAACTTCGCTGTTATCGAAGAAACAACCCTGGTTATTTGGCTCTGTGGAATGTTTGTTTTCTTTAAATATTTTCGTGACAATCGAATTCTAAGCGGCAAAAAATATCAAGACCAACAGCTGTCGTTATGTTTTCAAAAACCCGGAATACTTCGATCGGGACATAGAGGATGAGAGCAAAGAGTCGATCCGGGCACCGCGGTGACCGGAGAGCTCACAAAACGAGCGCCACGAGTTGAGGGTACGGACCAGCGATTCGCCGGAAACGAGGAAAAGGCGAAACGGAAGCTGCGTAGACGCGGCCGAGGCTACGAGGGCTTGTGATACCGGAATTAATTGGTCGTCGGGCCGGATTGCGCAACGGGCTCACCCAGCGCTATGTCATATATACCTATATGCGTCATATATATATGTATTATATACATAGCTGGGCCACCCGCCAACCTCGTGCACGGGTTGGTTGGCTTAATTGGAAAAACGTCCATGCCGGTGGTTCCAACGTACCGAAAGCAGAGCCCTTTTTTCTGTTTGTCTTTCTCCTTCCCGTGGCTGCCTATATCCTCGTACACCTTCAATATTCTTGTCGTCGCACACGCGAGTGCTAAGTGAACGAGGAGCAGATTGGTCACTAATGAGAACACGATGTTGGCACAGTGGTAAGTAATCGAGAAGAAGCTATCGGAACCGGAGGCCCCAAGTCCGGACCAAAGTTCGACGTGTTCTCCACGGATTGGATTATCGGAAGAGCCGGCAAGTCGGAGGTCGCGGGACCTACCGTTTTGCCTGGCTGAACTTTCCCGTCAAGTCTACCTCGTTTTCGTGGCTGTAAAGTGTTCTGGAATCCTTGACTTTCTCTCCACTGAGAAAAATTAACAGCTCCGGCAACAAACCAAAATATCGCTACATCCGTATTTCTTGTTATAGCCATGAATTTCGGTAGTCGCGCAGTAAGAATCCCAGTATAGCTGTGGGAGCTATACATGACACGACATCGCAGCATTGTTTTCGGAAGTGACATCCTACGATTAATAAGCGAATTTTCCGATAATAGATGAGTGGGTAAAGCGTAAACTGCAGGCATGGGGTTTGCCGTACTGGCAAAGTGGTTTTTATAAGTCATAAATTAATTATAAATCAATGAACTGCGATTGACACTAGTTATCTTTCCTAACCTTAACATTTTCTCTATCGCAAAACCGCTCTTCTTCCGTTTGCAGTTAGGCATCGTTCAATTCCCGCAGCTATACCGATTCGCTTCTGCAAGCGGACGACGTAAAGCGGAAGGATTCAGCTGTTGGAACTGGAAAGTAATACTGATGTGCTTTGTAGACGCCAATATAATTCTAGCAGTCAGATATTTGGTTGACATAGCCAATCTTTTTTCTCAGTGTCATGTACGCAGCGATCGTCGCGAATGACCGTCGAGACTCTGGTGAAGAGGATTTTGGGGTGTCGTATGGGGAAAAATGGGGTCGGTTGGGATAACTCAGATTAAGAAATTACTCTTGCCGAGCATTTGGTTAGCGCATATTCAACGAAGTCCCCGGTTGTGGAACAACCGGACCCTTTTTCGTTTGCCACCTGAACGTCACCGTCGAGGCTCTGGAGCTGTGGCTACCGGTTCTTCTTAGCTTTTAACGATCGGCTAGTGTCACGAGGTGCACGCGGCTTTTACGAGCAGCATCCCTCGTCGAACGAGGCTGGAATGTTGGGCGATAAAAAATGAGAAGCCGATGTGTCGTTTATACGCGGGTGCAAAAAGAGGACACACGTTGTAGCTCCATGCGAGCAGCCGGTTATCGTCGCATCTACCGAGCGGAATACAAATTGTTTGTTTATCGATGCTCAGCTTGGGCAATTTATAAAAATCCTGTCCCCGGACCGATAAAATCGGTAAACCCAGCAAACCGATCGCCAACCGTTTACAATGGAATCGGCAAACCCGACGGAACCGCCGCTAGACCAAATCGACTCTGAACGCAACAAAAGGACCAGAATAGGTCCAATGACAATCCAATGTCATTTCGATGACTTCACAACAAGGATAAACCCTCATTTGTTTTAATTCCGCCGGCAAAGCGCCGACCAACCGACCGCGATCGTCAAAGCGATTCCGATCTCGGTGGCCCGCGCGCAGTAATCAAAGATTTCCTCTTTAGTCCGCGCGCGTTGCGCGTTTCATCTCCTCTTTTCGCGGCTCCGGACCAATCAACGAGCTCGCGAGCTTTTGGCCGGATCCTCTGAACCCGTCAGGATTTAACGTCCGATCGGAGGAGGAAAAGAGGAGTGATTCGACGTCAAACCAACTCTCGCTGACGATAAAACGATTTAACTCTCTGGCCTCTGTGAAACGTGTTTACACCTACACCTCTCGACCTGCCGAACTTTGGAAAAAACACGGGCGCACAGGCACAGAGAGCGGATGTATCCGGGTGATGCGCCTGCCGCTCGCCGAGTGCACTCAACTCTCTGCGCTGCGCGAGCGAAACAAAAGATTTCAGTGGCCCGGATAACCTGTGCACGGCAACGCAAACTGTCGACGGTTCTTTTCGTCGACCCCGGGGGGTGAGAGCTGCGCCGTGATGACGCCGGGTGAACCCCGCGACTCTTTCCCTTAGTCTCTCGTTTCGCGTGTAAAACGCTTTGGCGATAGAATGACGACGAGAGTTGCTGCAGCTTTTGCCACACGGCCCGCTGGCCGCGTGGCAAAAGACAGAAAGGGCATTCGTGGGAAATCCTGTTGTCGGGTTGTTCCTCGCTCAATTTATCCTTTTTTCTCCGTCGCTCCGTGATCACCCGCCTCGAAATCCCGCGCGGTACAGGCTGGGTGAACTGCGTGACTTTGGCTACGACGGCTATACGCCGAGGCTGTATACGAAACCCGGGCTTTTCTCATGTCTCAGGGTGATTTTTACCCGCGAACAAATAGTTGCTTGATTCCGCGCAAAAATACCGCAGGTCAGATGGCCTCGAGACAATCATAAATTCCAAGCAGCAGCCCAATATTAAGTTCAGTTGACGTCGCTGTTTTCGACGATCCAACTCGGGTTATTTGGGCGATTGGAATTTTCTCTCTTTCAATATTTTCGCGGAGCCAAATTTTAAGCACCAGCCAATGTGAAGTCCAGTGGACGTCGCTGCTTTCGACTAACCAACTCGGGTTATTCGGGCGATTGGAATTTTCTCTCTTTCAATATTTCCGCAACAGCCAAATTTTAAGCACCAGAGAAT